>CM038344.1:26412500-27612500 GCA_021464625.1 Proterorhinus semilunaris | reverse complement strand
ATATGCTTCTTATACTCACACCAGGAACCGGCCAGAATGGAGGCACACCTGACACGGCCCCTTTTAGTGGATGGTAAGTCTCTGAATAGCCTGTCTATTGTTTGATTCACAAAACAACACAAACAGCATTTTGACAAACACAATGTTATACATAACTGGTGACTGAAAAGTCCATCTGTTTACATGTTGCATCTAAAAATCTGTTCATGCTGTATTTTTCCAGGGACAATGCTGAAGGGGAGTCTCCAAAAGTTCATCGGGATTAAGACAGCAAAATACATTTGCTTTTCACTGACAACCAACAATGATAAACATTGTATCAAAGACCAATGTGGCAAAACCTGAACATATTTGAATTCCAAATGGACTTCTTTTTAATTCTGGACATCAACCAGAGGTCCAGTCTCTGTACATTCCAGGCTGGACAACTCTGTCCATGTCTAAAAGATAGTCAGAAAACGGTGAAAAAATGTTTTAATAAAATAGAATTATTGTATTTTCTTTCTTTTCGTTTTTTTTTAATACACAATCTGCTATGCCAAAATAGTATATTTGTGAAAAATAACAGTAATGCCAATACTCAAAGGGGCGACGGTGGCGCAGATGGTAGAGCAGGTCGTCTCATGATCCTGAAGGTGCATGCTGTCGTTGTGTCCTTGGGCAAGACACTTCACCCACCTTGCCTCCAGTGTCTGCGTACATTGGTGTATGAATGGGTGAGAGGTTCCTTGCTGTAAAGCGCTTTGAGTGCCTAATGTAGGTGGAAAAGCGCTATATAAGTTGAGACCATTTACCATCAAAGCTTAGTTTAAAAAAAATAAACTAAATAAAAAAAATGCTGTTTGTAGTGATTATCCATCAATAGCATCTGACTAAGTTGTACTGTATTATGGCTTTTTTGTATCATATTGCTTTCAGGAACCTTAACTTACTTACAAAATACAGAACATAAATGTTTGAAGTATAAGAACATGTTTTAATGTACAGTGAATGAGTGCTTAATGTAACACAGATTGCAAAGGACATTTTTGATTTATATATATATATATATATAATTTTTTTTCTTATTCATCTGCATTTCATCCAACCCACCCACTGTGGGTACGTGTTAAATTCCATAATTTATGTTAATTGGAGGTGATGGAATAAGGAGCACATGCACATCCATTACATTTGTACAAGTTAGGCCGGGAACTAGCAAGCGCTGTCCAGATGAAAGTTTAGAGAAAAAAGTGAAAGAATCATTATTGTCAAGGAAAGTGTTGATATCCAGCCCTTGAGATTTTGCTTCTTCACATAAACCAGAATCAGTTACTGCTCCTGCTGCTTCGGTTGGCCCATCCTGTCCGTCTGTCCCTCCGCTCAGGAAAACTGGGCCTTTTGGTGGGAGATCCATGCCTTGTAACTCCAAAGCCACCCGCAAAGCTAACTCCTGGTTGCGGCCTCCGCGACCTTTACCCTTAAGCTGCACCGTGGGTTCTCCTCCAGCTAAGAGGCACGTGGCCCCCCAGCCTTCTGAGCGGCCCTCATCCAAAACCTGCATGGTACGGCACAAGTCCCATGTCTCGACTCCTACATCGGGACCTAATCTGAGCACCTCTGCAGCTATCTCGGGAGGAGGCTCTTCTCGTGAACAGGCAAATTGAGCCAGGAGGCTATAAAGACGAGAGACCAGCTTCACATCCCCACTCACTCCAAGAGACAAGACAACAGGACGGAATCCCAATTCGCTTGCCCGCCTCCCAGCAGACTTTAATGCAATGCTGTTTGAGCCAATCACGGCATTAATAACATTTGCTTCTTGTCCTCCTTCTAGTTGTTTCTGCCATCTAGGTCCCGGTTTCCCAAGAACCTCCTTTACTGAGGCAGGTACGGAGTCTAACAACTTATAACGTTCAAGCAATGACAAAACTTCTTCGGGCCATACTTCTGTCTGTACAGTAGGTCCACTGGCAATCAAATCTAGTGGGTCACCAATCACATCAGATAATATAAGGGCCACCACCTGGATAGAGATTAAATAATATGTTTGTTTAAAAAAAAAAAGAAGTTATGTATTAAAAGTATAGCTTTTTTACATTACCTGGGCGGGGTGAGCAAAATGAGCAAGTCCTCCACCTTTTAACAGGGAAAGGGCCCGACGTACAGTGTTCAGCTCTTGTATAGTAGCACCTGCACCTGCAAGTCTGCGTGTAACATCTACTTTTTCTTTTAATGAAATTGGTGGGACTGGTGCAGGCAGGAGAGCAGAACCCCCACCTATGTATTGACATTATAGTAACAAGTTCTAGTTTGACATTCAATCATGGTAGGTAAGATATGAACATATTGGGATACCTGATATAAGAACAAGCAGCAGATCCTTCTCAGTTAGTCCAGAAGCAAGCTGTTTGATCTTATCAGCTGCTCCCTGGGCGTTGGTGTCAGGCAAGTTGTGTTTGGCTCCTTCAATTACTTCAATACAACAGTTTTCTTTTAATAATAGATGGCTGTTGTGAAGAAAAGTGGGTCTTGCATAATATACATAACTGGGTAAAAAGTGATTTATCTTTAGATGACTTACTTTTTCCCCTGTTGCCGTAATGTCTCCTGAATGCCATGTGGTACACTTATCACTCCTTTCACTAAATGATCAGACAAAATTCTCTCGACCTCCGCAGCCATTCCCAGTACAGCTTTTCCAAACCCCACTAAGCGCAGATTGTGGTTGAGTGCTAGTTTGTGTCCATCAATAGTAATTACATCTTCTTTACGCTCTATACTTTGGCGCACTACAGTGTCTGGATGTACAGCCCTCACAGCTGTTGCAAACACCTCTCTCGCTCTAGAGTCCAGAGACATTTTGGAGAACAGTGGTTTTCTCCTTTCAACAAGAGCTAGGAATGGCTTCGGCCGAAGAAATGACAGAACGCGAGCCATCTGTAGTTAGTGGGTCTGAGCTGGACCGGCCTAGAAATAAAAAAATAAAAACATTATTCTTATGTCCACTGATTCTTCAGTGGTCACATTAAAATATTAATAGGACATAAGGTAATACGTTTTTTAATTTATTTTTAATGTTGGGTTAAATTACACACATAAGGGATCTTTTAATTGTGTCGTTACAAATATCATACAAGAAATGTAAACTACTTGTTCTTTGACAGTCTCTTTGATCAGTGTGATACTGTTTATAGATGCATCTTGCCTTCATGTAAACAAAAGAAGTTTACAGTCTAAATCAGTACAGCCGGTTCTAGAGCCTACCTGTGAATGTTGCAAAAAATGAATAATAGTAACAAAACTATAAACCACTGTGTCCCCCTCCACAACAACAGCAGCAGCAGCAGCTCGGTAGTGAGGTCGAAAATCTGACCAGAGATTCACTGGAGCTGTGTACCCTATGTGTAATGATTGACTCAGACAGGCCAAAGGACTAGATCTATTTGTGGTGGGCAATTTTCAGTGTATGAAACACTATCCATGTTTTGATTCTGTACTAAGATTCTGTGTACAGTTGGGTGGTAATAGTTTCAGTTCTAGTTTTGAACAAACAAACGTGTAAACATTGGAACATACCTGTTGGTCCAAAGGGATCATTTTTTTCTTGTTCTCTTTGCCTTTGTTTATGTTCAGGCTCAACTCGAAACGCTGTTGAGGTTCATAAACAAGGTAGAAAGTTATCAAAAGACAACCGGCAGGCAAACATAGTGAGTTAATTCAACAGTATTATTTGCATTTTCAAAGTTTTCGAATTGCACAAGAAATATTGGATTGAATTTATGTGACTCCATAAGCAACATCTGAACATCTGCATTGATTTTAGAAGGGAAAACGTCGACGGTCTACTGTTCATGTAAACAAAGCAGATTATCGCGATAACACCAAATCTCGCGGTTGTTGGTACAGTCACGCGCACGTACGTAGATGCGCGACGCCGCTAGGAAGAAGGCGGTACTTTTCTCGCTAAATAGAAGTAGAAGACGAATAAGCGACATTTTCTGTGCTTTTTCTATTATAAATCGGACAAAATAACGCTAGTCATAGTCGTATCTCACACATCACGATTATAACGTCTCTGATTACACTCCATAAAGTTGTTTTAATAGCATTTGCCTCCCGCTACAGACAGAGGCCATCATGAAGCTCACAGACAATGTGCTGCGGAGTTTCAGAGTAGCGAAGGTGTTTCGAGAAAACTCCGACAAAATTAATTGTTTTGATTTTAGTTCGAACGGTGAAACTATTATATCCAGTAGCGACGATGATTCCCTAGTCCTGTACGACTGCCAGGAGGGAAAGTAAGGCTTGCTCTTGTATTTTCGTCTCATAGCTTTTCTCGTTAGCTGTTTGATGCTAACTGGTCAGGCCTTGCTAGCCGCGTTTATTCTATATTAATGTGAGAATATGCATAGTTTTGGTAAATGCACGAGTGTTTTAGCGTTTTTTTTTTTTGTAATAAATAAAAACACAGTTTCCTGTAAATGTAAGGATTTTGTGTATTTTCTCACTATTGCAGACCCAAGAGGACACTTTACAGTAAAAAATATGGAGTTGATCTCATCAGGTATACACATGCAGCAAACACAGTGGTCTACAGTTCGAACAAAATTGATGGTAAGTTTTTTTATTACGTCAATGTGATGCACTGTTGTTACTTGTAGTATTAATTAGAGATTGTGCCTCATTCAAATACTTGCCATTCAGAACTCCTGAAAGGTCCAATGTTCACCAACGTCTTGGTCAATGCACCTCCTATATTCTCATGATGAAACTTTTGCAGTTGTTTCCCAATCTGAAGGTTTAACATTAGACATGCTGGAGATGTTGTGTGCTAAATTACAAATTGTTTTCACTTCGGTGAATCAAGACTGCTGTAAAGAGCTCTCTTTGGACTGAGGTAGTTGTTTGTACAGTTTGGTGGGTCTGTGATTCTGCCCCATACAGGAGCTAACTGTACAAATGACTGCCTTGCCCACGGACGAGTGTCATCATCAACAACAACATGCATCTCTAAATAATGTAATGTTCGGTTTTATTATGTGTAAAGAGTTATTGCCCAAGTTAACATTTTCTTTTGTCTTTTCTGAAGATACAATCCGATACCTGTCACTTCATGATAACAAATATATCCGATATTTTCCTGGACACAATAAAAGGTGAGAACTGTCGACTGAAGCTGTTTTTTAATAAGATTGACGACGTGTATTTACTGACAAGTTTTTTTTATATATCTAGAGTAACGTCCTTGTCCATGTCTCCAGTCGATGATACATTTATATCTGGGTCATTAGATAAAACTATTAGATTATGGGATCTGCGGTCTCCAAATTGTCAGGTAAGTGGAGAATTTTGTACAGAGCCATGGTTAACTCAAACTGACAATAGGATAATAATAACCCTCTCAAATTGTGATTTCAGGGCCTAATGCATCTACAGGGGAAGCCAGTATGCTCTTTTGATCCAGAGGGGCTCATCTTCGCAGCAGGAATAAATTCAGAAATGGTGAAGTTATATGATCTGCGGTCATTTGACAAGGTAAAACATTCACATTATAGCTTTTTAAATCTTGATTCAAGTATTATTATACGCAACATCGGTGTCAACGTATACCGTAACTTAATTTCAAGCATCAAATACAAAACCCCTGGATTGGCCGTGTAAAGTTTTAGGCGTGATTTTGGTGGTTTCAAGCTTACTGCGGTTTTGTGTGAATATATCAAGTAGGGCTGTCGCAGTTAAAGATTTTTTTCTGTGGTTTATATTACATTCAAATTGCAGAGAGGGGCACGGGAACATGGGGAAATTTTAGTCAAGGTAAAGCAATTTTCAATTCTAATTCTTGCCTAATAATATGATACAAAATTTCATGCGCTTTATTACCTAGTCATAACTAAGTAATAAAGCAAGGTAATTTTTGTTAGCCCGTGAGATGATTTCTTACATATATATGATAGATAGGTAGATAGATCTTTATTGTCATTGTACAAAATACATTATGTTGTAAGCGGCCATTTGCATTTTTGGCCCTAGCTCTAAATGAGCATGTGACCCCTGCGCTACAGTACTGTGAACCTAGATGATTTTGAGTCAGGGTCCGACACGCATCTGTAAGCACAGCACACGGAGAACAAGCTCTCTCTGCATAACCACAACAACAACATGCCATGTGCTTCTACCACACACATGAAACAACATCTGTGACAACGAGCCATCAACACCATAACACACCGTCAGAAGCCCAGTTCCTGTGTCTACAGTCAGAAACTGAGCATCTTCTCTCTAATTGCACTGATCCAATCAAAGAAGTTATTAGATTTTCCTCCCAAATCCAACCAGACCCTGCTGAAACAGACGGCGAGCGCACATAACTGTACGTGGTGGGACTGTGGCGTTGAACAGTTGCATGAACCAAGACAGACACAAGTGCAAGACGTGTTTCAGTAACTTGTGAAAGTTAATATGTACGATGATTGTGGTGAAATGAAACCATAAATCATTTCTAGTTCGCCATGTTGTAAAATAGCATATTGGTGTTAATTTATTTTGGTAGCAGTAGTTATTTTGCATTTCCTGTGTTTTCCTGAGAGACTACTATTGCTAGGTCTCCTCCTAGTGTCTGGTGCGTACTTGTGTGGAACCATTAAAGTGTCCCTAGTTAAATGTTTATAACGCAAAACATGCAGAAATCGTGGTTGCTTGAGCAATTGTTTGTTGTAATTGCTTTTAGTGTGGCAATATCGTGACAAATGTAACAGAAGTAATAGCAGTTTTTGTCTTTTGCAACATAGCTTTTGCCCAGCACTGTGAATGTGAGTAACCTCAGTTCTGTACTGTGATGTTTCCGAACAGGGTCCATTTGCCACCTTCAAACTGCAGTATGAGAGAACGTGTGAGTGGACTGGACTGAAGTTTAGTAATGATGGGAAACTGATTCTTCTCTCCACAAACGGAGGAGCTCTGCGAATCCTGGACGCTTTCAAAGGCGCTGTATTGCACTCATTTGGGGTAAGATTTTGTTGTATTATGCATTTTTATACAAAACCTAAAATGATTTTGTTCATTTGTCTTCTTTACATGACACTCACCCACTCTTCTTAATCTGTTTGTAGGGCTACAACAACAGTAAAAGTGTAACATTGGAAGCATCTTTTACTCCTGATTCACAGTTTGTTATGATTGGTAAGTCTACAGCTTTCTGATTTCTACACTATTCATGACGGTACAATTTGATGATTATCTTGGACTTTTGAAGTTGTTTTTGTCTCAAAAAGTGGCATTTACGAACGGGTTTTTTTTCTAGGCTCAGAGGATGGAAAGATCCATGTGTGGAATGCAGAGAGCGGCATGAAGGTGGCTTTGTTAGACGGGAAACACACTGGACCCATTACCTGTCTGCAATTCAACCCCAAGTTCATGACATTTGCAAGTGCCTGCTCGAACATGGTGTGTACTCAAAATAACAGCATCAACAATTGTAATTCAATTCAGTGCAACTAACAATTCTTTTAGTTCTTGTCAGCAATTTTAATCTTAATTAGTTGACTAAAACGGGTTAGTTCCCAAACCTTTCTAGCCGTGACCCCCAAAATCACTCCGCAATTAACTCAGGATCCCTTTCTGTAAAATGTAATTAAAATTTATAAAAATTTAAGGTGCAAAACATTTAAAGTCTGGTTTAATTATGTTAATTTGGATACTGTATTTAGATTTTTGATGATAATTTCTCTAAAATATACCCCACCGCCCCACAGGAGGTTCTGACCCACACTTTGGGAACCACTGGACTAAAACACAAAATGTTTTGTTATTGCGCCTCTGCGATCTTTCATAAAACTGTAACCAGATAAAGATAAATGTATATGATTAATATGCCAACTGAGAACGTCTGGTATACGTTTGTGCTTACATTAATGCTTGTTCTAATGTTAGTAGACTTTGTTAAAACCTGTGTTCTAATGTTTGTTTTAGGCATTTTGGCTCCCAACCATCGACGATTGAAAGCCTGAATGAAACCTGAGTGACCACTAGGGGGCGTTGTAACAAATGCCACATGGGGAATTGTTTAAAATTGTAAATATATAGTTCAAAGATACTTTTCATGTTGATCTGTTTTTTATATTTTTATTTAACATTAAACTGTGTCTTTATATAAAGCTTGTTATGTGTTTTAATAATAGTAATATATTTTTTATTAGGATTATTATATTAATAATGATGATAAGCAGAATAAAATAATTGTATTTTGTTGCAGTACACATTATGGTATAGTTATATCAGTCCATTGCATACACAAACATTAATGATGCTGCCTTCTGATATTTCCTCACTC
This sequence comes from Proterorhinus semilunaris, assembly GCA_021464625.1. Taxonomy (NCBI): domain Eukaryota; kingdom Metazoa; phylum Chordata; class Actinopteri; order Gobiiformes; family Gobiidae; genus Proterorhinus; species Proterorhinus semilunaris. The sequence continues at coordinate 27,604,189 of CM038344.1, read as the reverse complement.
CCCGGTGGTTTATTTTGAGCACAGATTAATACTTGCATGTTACAATATGTTGAATTTGAGCAACAAGAAGGGGCGGGGAGGAAATGTTAATGACTGACTAAATTATGGCTTTGACCATGTTAACGTGTGGGTCCTTTGGTAACTATTGTGCATGTGACAAGTGGAAACAATGTGACCTTGAAATCGTAAAAAGGGTTTGTTTAGTGACTGAACATCAACTTATAAATCAGTTCACTAAATGCTAAAGATTTAGTTGGGCTTTTCTTTAGTTGGTAGTTGCTCAATGTATAGCCAATTTATTTGAAATGTTCGCTAAGTATTTACACCAAAACATTGGCATGATGAGTGATGACCCATTTTTATTTCGGTCAGGAGTGATTTCCAAATTGGGGAAGGGAAATCATGAGTACGATCTATATTAAGTATTGAGTTCAAAATGTTTTGTTTACATGAGTCACATGTAGGGCCTACGTCAGAGCAGACTAAAGAAAACAATCTTGTTTTGTCATTAAATTACTAATTTCCGATGTATTAGGACAGTCATTTACAAATTATGGAGAGTTTAAATGTAGAATAGAAATTTCACTCGTTTAGTCTAAATAATTTTCCAAATATGCAATTGGGGATTGATTCAGTTTTCCAAATGGTCCAGGCTCCTGAGGAAATTGAATATCACCTCAATATTATTTCAAAATAGTATGATGTTTAGATGAAAAGTAGATTTCAAATGAGAAGTCCCAAAACGTAGCATAAAGTTACAGGACCAAATGAAATGCACTTAGCTCTAAGGACAATGCCCTGTCCCCTTCTCTCCATATGCTTGGGCCGTGGTGGGGTTGGGGGTTTCTCAATCCAGTACCCATGGCTGGACAGTCAGAGGGCTAATTTTAGCCCAAGTGATCAGGTTGCCTCAGTGTGCACATGATTCCGTCCCAGTTACTTGCACGATGTCCCTTCTCATAGAGTCAAACTGTTTTAGAGAAGCCAGACACGCGACAACCCACTTCAATTAAACCAGAGTTACAAGTTAAGGATACTTCAGCGCCTTCTGTCTGGACTTTATAATTGATTTTTTTATTGATTTTTTGCGTAGGGGGAGGGACTTAAATTGTGTTAGTTTTGTTTTTGTTTGTTGTTTTTCTTTTGTATATTTGTTAACCGGCGGGAGGACCGCTGCCACTGCCCCGCCATGTTCCTAGCGCTGGTGTTGACCCCAGAACTTAGGGAGTTCCTGGCCCGAGCCAGAGGGGGAGCACTTCGCCTCATCAAGGTGCGCATCCAGGATGGTGAGTGACCCGGCCTGGGACACTTTAGACAGGACGATACACCTTGAACACACCTTTGTGAAGTGAAATCGTGAAAGTTCACAAACCAGGATGTTCTTATGCTGTCCATAAAACCAAGTGCAGGACAAATAGCCTATTTAGTCAGTTTTCACACATGTTGGAGGCTTTGTAGGTCGCCTCCAGACCGCCTTAGCTCCAACTGCATTTACTCCAAAGTTGGTTAGGTCCGTGTTTACACGCGCTCGCACAAAACATCGCAACATCAGCCACATAACAACAATCAGCTGTTTATTCCCATGACAACGGGCATCAACCTGTCAATGTGCCGACACGTGCGCACGTACAGGCACACTTCCCCGATGTTACGGTGGTCACTCCTCTCCCTCGTGGAAGTGCGGAGAAATGTACTTCATCAGCACATAGGGAGGAAAGTTTCACTGCAGCAGGAAGGGGAAGACAGGAAAGAGAGGCGCACCTTGATGATTTAAAGTTAATCCATTTGGCCTCGTCAGAGTAATCCAAATGCAGCTCGTAGTCATTCTTTCTTCGTGCACAAAAAGAGGCATCAAAGCCAGAATAGTTCACCAGAGGTCGGCCGCCTTCACACCACAACCGCTTCTACGCAGAGCGAGATGTGCCGCTCTGAGACCACCTGTTTCAGCCGCAGTCTGAGCGACTGTTTAGACCAGGGGTGGCCAAAGTGGGGCCCGCGGGCCAAAGTTGGCCCGCCGGACCAATTAAGTTGGCCCGCCAGAGAGTGACCTACTTTTGCGCCGCATACTAACTCTCTCCCATTCATTCTCAATGTTTGGGCACCCCTGGTTTAGACCATCGTAAAGTGCTGAGGTTAGATTCACACTGACCCTAAAGTGCCGCTCTCGAGCCGAAAGTCCCTTTAAGTCAGTAATTCTTAAAGTGTGGTCCATCGCCCCCTAGAGGTCCACGAACCCCTTTTTATTTTTATTTTTTTTTATAGACTTTATTTATATTTCAACCATATTTACACAGAGGAAAACGTAACAGTGCAAGACAATAAAGTGCATTATACATTCATAAAAACATACAAAAGATTATAAATTTAAAATGTCCCATTGAAGTGTGTTATTGTCCAGTGATTTCCGTCGTCTGAGTTCTGTGCAAATTTGTTTATAAACTGTTGAACTGTCAATGAAGATTTGGTTTATGGTTTGTTTTGTCCGCGTTTTCCAGATTTTAACTGCTGTGATGGCGATGACGAGCTGAAATAACTGAGTTTTATTGGAGGAGAATTGTTCTTGAAGAAGTCCCCGACCCTTCCACAGCGCATGTCGTACAGGGTTGGACCGTTTTGGCCAACTCTTATCGTTTGATCAAACTTTAAGAATAACCAGCATAGTGTGACCATGGCGTCTTTCCTTTTTGAGAGACAGGGCTGGAAGTGTTATTAATGCACATGGATGAGCATGGCTGGCACTTCTCAGAACCGAATCAGAACCGTGCGTAATCTTTCCTCATCCTGTTTGTCAATATGTAACTAATGTAAAACGCGCGGGATTTCACACATGGCTGGGGGCATTAGTGAACGGGATGCGCGGGTTGCGGGTTCCCCGCGGTCTTGGCAGCCATGCTGGCAGATGGATCATAAAATTCTCCTTTGATGGCGGGTCGGGTTGTGGCGGGTCGAACAATCCCGGCCTGCTGCCACGCCCCGCCGCTCACCGCCATCGTACGCGTGTCCACTGTATGCAGCCAAGACTCATTCTATTAGCTTTACAGTAGGTGTTTGACGTCAATATGCGGCGGATTTTCATAGAATAAGCAGCGTTTTGTTGCTTGTGATCCAGAGAACGCTTTTGTGGAGCCAAACGTCTCCTATTTTCCACAGCATGTGCGTCTATGCACGAGTTTGCGTTACCGAACATCCAAAGCTTGCAGAGTCTGCCCTCAAAGTGCTCATTCCCTTCCCAATACTGTATAACTGTGAAGTTTTCCAGTGTGACACTGAAACTCTCCTCTTTAGAGCCAGACATTCAGAACTTGATGTGTGTTAAGTTGAGTTTTTGATTATCTTGAAATGTAAAATCCACAGATTTATTAGTTTTGTAATGTATAGTTTTTGTTTCATGTGTAAAATCCCAGTAGTTTCAGTGATATTGGACATTAAGGGGAACATTTTTCCCCCAGCATCTTTTCAGCATTTTATTGTTACCATAGTTACAACTATAGACTTCCTACCACAGCCTCAGTTTTAAACTAGTGGCTCTTTAGAATGACAATAGGTGGTACCTATAGGCTGTTACAGCAGTTCCCCCGTAGAATAAAATATAAGCATTAATTTAGTTGTTTTTATCATTGAATAATACTTTATTAGCTACGGTAAAAAAAATGAACAAACGTGTGTTTGCTGTAAGTGTCTCACCTCTCCTCAGACCAAATTGTAATTTTACTGGAAGAGGGAAGGTCTCCAGCTCATCTCCATGGAGATGTTGACTAAAGACAGCCAAATATGAAATTTAAATAGGTTTGGTCCCCATCCAAATTCATTCTTTCATTTCCCACAACAAGAATAGCATTTTCTGTGTTCGTATAGGGGCATGTTGTATTGGCAACAGTATAATCCCAAATGTTACACAGTGTGCCTTTAAGTAAACCTTATTCAAAACTGCAAAAACAGTGATGAGCTCTGGCTCCATCACAAACTTTTTTAGAGGTGTAAATAGAGATCCTCATCATTAAAGTACGTCATGCCACTAACCTGAGGGTGGACATTTTTAAAAGTTTGCTTTTGGCACCTCTGTAGATCTGGGCCAGCAATGAACAGGAGCGCAGCTTGAGCACTACTTTTTAAGTTTATCCAAATCCTAGACCAGGGGGTAGGCAAGTTAGATAAGGGAAATGTTCAGCGGCCGAACCTCTCAATTGTTGCCCAAAGTAAAGCCCCACTCTCTCCATTTCCCAGTGTTGTTCATCATATCTGTCCTAATATTGGGGGCATCCTCTTGGAAATGTGTATGTAATTGACAGTATTTCCAGCCTTATTAGGGCACTTCAACACGTATTTGACCCCAGATATGTGTAATAATATTTCTCAAAATCATCATGGTGGTTCCACGCTGGAGGGCCGGATTTTGCCCCCGGGCCTGACGTTGCCAACCCCTGCCCTAGACTCTTGTTACTGACTGATTATTTGTTCACCCGTTCTTTTTCAGACAGAAATATTGCGTACGGTCATGATATAAAAAGAAGCAGTGATTTGTTGTGGTAACTAAATATATTAGAGATTAAGACTTCATGCCTATGCTCTTGTTCGTCACTAATAATGCACCTTTATCCCAAGTGTTTATTGTGGCCTGAGCAGCTTTGCCGCTGAGTGAGATGTGTGTCAGTGCTGGTCACTAAGGCACTGGGCTTCTCACCGCTGCATATGGGGTGATGACTGATATTTCTATGGCTGTTTACATCCGGTTTGGGACGATGACCTGATTCATATGAGTCACTTATTATTAACGACTTAACCTCTCTTGTCTGTACATAGTGGGGCCTAAATGTTCAGGCTTGCATTTGATGGATGTCATGCCAGGCGTGTTGGGACATAGCTGGACTGTCCCACAGCGGGATAGGCGATGCTTTGATGATGTCACTTGCTATTTGCAGCGACTTGTGACTGGACATGATTGAGCACTGCTTTTCGATGTCAAAAGTGAAACGTGAACTAGTGTTGATTTCATCACTGCTACTAAGTTTACCGTCTGTCTCTATCCTCGCATTGCATCATAGGTTCCCCCAGTAGTTTTACTTTTTAAACCAAGCAAGCAAGAGTGTCTGAAGTTTTTTCATTGCAGTGGAGGACCTCATGATGGTTTGTGACATGCATTTCTCCACCTTCAGTTTTTCAGGGTAAATAAAACAGGAACTATTTTGGAGGATCCAGCAAAGATTTGGGATATATAATGGTCTATAATGAGAGTGTTCTGGTGTACTGTTTTGCCCTGTCCCCCAAATCCATCAGACCAAAAGTGTTCCGGAAACTACTCATTCACAAATGAAGCACTTGCTCATCTCATGGAAGCCTGTATTAAACAGAGGTGGGAAAAAAATTAAAAGTCAAAGAGTTTTTGTAAAATAATTGCTCTGAAAGTGCTCTTTTTAGTGAGCACCTACAAAAAGGAAAACAAAAGAAGGGAGGAAAAAAAAAAGCCAAGAGACTCCTCCTGCATTAAAATTCTCAAGAAGCCTTTATTTAAAGGAGAGCGTGGGGTGTTTATACATCCCATGTATAGCGACCAAAAAAAAAAAACGGAGAACACGTGGCCCTTTTGCCACAACAATGGTACGATTTATTTGGGTTAGTGTTAGGGTCAGGGATTAGGGTGATGTAAGTCGTGTTTCACTCACATAGATCTCACACATATTTTGAGAAATTAGAAGGTCTTAGTTTTCAAATGATGTTATCACATAGGCATATAGGCTGTAAGCTCTCCTTGTCAATACGCTTTGATATTTGGATATGCCTAATTTTCCTAACCCTCAGAGAGCAGATAACAGGTTAAACGGTAAGGCTTAATAATAAGGGTACATGAATTCATCATGACTTCATGAATTAATTCATTATGAAACCATGCAAGGTCATGTTTCATGATGAAATACTCATGAATTCACACCGTTAATTCAGGCAATTAATTCTTTGTTGTCATGACTGCATTATGAATGCACCCCTTAAAATGAAGTGTTGCAGCTTTGATAACTAAGAGAGGAATTACACACAGAAGAGCTGAAATCAACATTCAAGATTTTTTTTATTCATTTATTTAAAAGAAAACGGTTTTAAACATGAATATAAGCTTACAGCAACGTCCTCAATCAACATAATATTAATAATTAATAATAATAATGCATTGGATTTATATAGCTCTTTTCTGAAAACTCAACGACGCTTTGCATTGCATTATTCATTTACTCCATACTCAGTGGTTGTAAACCACTGTTGTAGCTACAGCTGCCCTGAGGTAGACTGACTGAAGCGAGGCTGCCAATTTGTACCATCGGCTCTTGCAATCACCACCACACGTTCACTCTTACATTACATTCTAACAAGCAAGGTGGGTGAAGTGTCTTGCCCAGGGACACAACGACAGTGTGCACATGTGGGAGCCTTGATTTGAATCCCCAACCTATTTGCTAGTATGTTTATGCAAGTTATCAAAGCTGCAACGCTTCAGTTTAAGGGGCACATTTATAATGAAGTCATGATGAACTAATCATGAGATCATTTTTAGTTTATACAAAGTTTGGTCCTTGCCACCGTTTGTTTCTTCTGCACAATAATTCATCATGATCATGATAAATTAATCATTATCATTAATGAGTTCATGTCCTGAAGTAACCGTGTTAATTCATGAGTATTTCATCATGAAGCATCATGAACTCACATGAATTCATAATGAATGAATTCATGATGTCATGATGAATTCATGCATGAATTATGATGAATTCATGCATGAATTCGTACCCTTATAATAAAGCGTTACGGGTTAAACTTGCAATAATACGTTTTTCCAATGGTAATTTGGATAAATTCAGCTAGAACACAAAAAATGGTTCAAGTTCTGCATTTTACCGCTCATACTTTTTGGGTGTCTAGTCAAGTGGTTAGTCTTGATTTACCCAAATGTAAAACAAGGAATACAGGAAAACACAAATACCAGACTAAACTGAGGAAAAGCCAGGACCAAACAAGTTCTACACCAAGATTAAACTGGTAAATAACTGCATAAACCCAGGTCAAAGTTCATACTAAATTAAATCTATAGTATAGTATAGTGGTACCGGGGAGCTGTGGACCTTTTCAGATGCAGTGCAATGATGTTCCCCAGTGCCGCTGTTCCCTCGTCCATAGAAAAGGGGGAATAACAATAAAGGGCAACTGTGGTATGCAGGACCAAAAATAAATTTGGCTAAAGTATCGCAAAATCCTGAGCACCACCACCGCCATACATAAAGTTAACTTAAACAAAACGTACACAACAGGAATTAAGTTCAAACTAAAGAGAATGGCCAATGGAAAATATGGCATAAGTGGGTCAAGGAGGAATGTGTCAGAGCCCAGAATAGCAGCTGCCCGAGAGGTACTGGGAAACCCCCCTACAAGGACACTCCACCGTGGGATTTCAATATTCATCCGTAAACATGGTGATTATCTTTTTAATACAACACCAAGGTGCATATTATTCTGAAATATTAACAGTAAACCTTTCATGTTTCTTTATGTACAAATTATCATAACATAACATGTATAAGACATACATGACATTAAGTTTACTGTGTAAAACCAAAAAGAAACTGCAATTTGTGATGATATTTGATGTACTACCCAATTACAGTATTTAATATCGTGTAGGCACATAACATGCTGGGGGCAGTGGATGACTGCAGTGCAGCCTGGGGACCCACCTGTAGATCCAGAGAAATAGGGTCATGGTCAGGACTTTCTCACTGAGTTTATGGGGGAAACAAGAGAAGCACCCACAGGAAACACAGGGATAACACATAAACTCCACACATCCTCTGTGCCACCATATGTAGCTATAAGGAACAGAACGGAGGTCCTATTTTGATCAATGCAGATGGTAACAGTGTAAAGTACTTTTAAAATATTATATTTATAATGTTATTGTTTTTTGTCCTAAAGTGCAATATTTAACCCATGTCAATGAAGTCATTAAGATTCAACACCTTCAATATAATAATGATAATAATAATCAAACAAATCAAGCAAATTCTCAAAAGCAAAATTATATTTACCCCCTTTGCTTAAGTGTCCATTTAGGTCATCCATAGACACTACCCCATTAGCCCCTGTGCTCAGTTTATTGCTTATCCTCACCCGAAGTGTTCATTTACTGTAGGTCATTCATTTTGACAGCACTGTCCCGGGTCTCTGTGTGCCTATACAATGACACATAACCCAGGCTGAATGTTCTAAAGGACTCTAGTGAGGCCATCAGTTTGCGGCCATATTAGGACAATTAATTTTTGACAGCTTACATAGTAGGAGAGAGATGGTGTTTCCTAGGCTTTACTACTTTGTGGGCCTTACTGCTAAATAAAGGGTTAGATTGTGGTCTTGACAAGGGTTTAAGGACATTTATGTTAGTCTGTATTTCAGTTTGATATTGATTTTAAAGGTGTTATTCTGTTTGATCAAGTCAGCATTATTTTGTGGAGCGACTGCTGCTGTGATAATGGGCTGCGCAAAAAGGAATAGATGAATTGATTGTAGAATTTGTGATTTTGTCTGATTTCAGAGCAGCTCGTTCTTGGGGCCTACAGAGAACCAGAGCAGAGCTGGGACCAGGATTACGATCATTTCCTACTTCCTCTCCTCGATGACCAAGAGCCCAGCTACTTCCTGTACCGTCTCGACTCCCACAATGCACTGGGCTACGAGTGGGTCTTCATCTCATGGTCACCGGATCAGTCTCCGGTATGACACTCTGCCTCTTACTGCCTAAAACCTCTTATTATGTATGGTCAAGGTAATCTCAGAATGCTACTCTCATAGTGGTGGTGGAAAAATCCAAAGTCAAGTACAAATTCCCTAAGCAATTAGGGATTTAGGAAAATTACTGCAAAAATGTATTACCAACCTAATCATTGTAAGTTTTGCTTCAAGTAGATCTTCAGGTGTAAAGCATTGTCTTCAAAGCAATATACAGAGATTTGGTGGTACTACTACTACTACTACTACTACTACTAATACTACTGTATTCAGTAAGACTATACAATAAATAACAACCCAAAACATGCACTATAGGTTAATCTTCCTGCCTGTTAATTCTGACCAGTCTGGCATCTGGAGTACGTGGCTGCCCACTGCTCCCTACAGGTCCCCTAGTAATGTCAATCACACTTCAGTCAATTAGATACAGTGCCTTGCAAAAGTATTCGCCCCCCTTGAACTTTTTGACCTTTTGCCACATTTCAGGCTTCAAACATAAATATATAAAATATTTTTGTGGAGAACCAACAACAAGTGGGACACAATCATGAAGTGAAACGAAATTTATTGGATATTTCAAACATTTTTAACAAATAAACAACTGAAAAGTTGGGCGTGCAAAATTATTCAGCCCCTTTACTTTCAGTGCAGCAAACTCTCTCCAGAAGTTCAGTGAGGATCTCTGAATGGTCCAATGTTGACCTAAATGACTAAGGATGATAAATAGAATCCACCTGTGTGTAAACAAGTCTCCGTATAAATGCACCTGCTCTGTGATAGTCTCAGAGGTCAGTTTAAAGCGCAGAGAGCATCATGAAGAACAAGGAACACACCAGGCAGGTCCGAGATACTGTTGTGGAGAAGTTTAAAGCCGGATTTGGATACAAACAGATTTCCCAAGCTTTAAACATCCCAAGGAGCACTGTGCAAGCGATAATATTGAAATGGAAGGAGTATCAGACCATTGCAAATCTACAAAGACCCGGCCGTCCCTCTAAACTTTCAGCTCATACAAGATGGTTAAAATTGATGGGAAGATGGATGGGGCCAAATACAGGACCATTCAGGAAGAAAACCTGATGAAGTCTGCAAAAGACCTGAGACTGGAGATTTGTCTTCCAACAAGACAATGATCCAAAACATAAAGCAAAATCTACAATAGAGTGGTTCACAAATAAACATATCCAGGTGTTAGAATGGCCAAGTCAAAGTCCAGACCTGAATCCAATCGAGAATCTGTGGAAAGAACTGAAAACTGCTGTTCACAAACGCTGTCCATCCAACTTCACTGAGCTCGAGCTGTTTTGCAAGGAGGAATGGGCAAATATTTCAGTCTCTCAATGTGCAAAACTGATAGAGACAAACCCCAAGCCACTTACAGCAGTAATCGCAGCAAAAGGTGGCGCTACAAAGTATTAACTTAAGGGGGCTGAATAATTTTGCACGCCCAATTTTTCAGTTTTTTATTTGTTAAAAATGTTTGAAATATCAAATAATTTCGTTTCACTTCATGATTGTGTCCCACTTGTTGTTGGTTCTTCACAAAAAATTACAGTTTTATATCTTTATGTTTGAAGCCTGAAATGTGGCAAAAGGTCGAAAAGTTCAAGGGGGCCGAATACTTTCGCAAGGCACTGTACTTTTTCAAAACTGGTAAGCCCTGCAGCATCCAGATAAGTTCCACCTTTAATGCATTATTTTATGTACACAGTGTTTCATGCTAAATCCTCATTAAGAATGACAGTCTGTAGTTTCCACAACACCACTAAACCTCCCTCTGATGTTTACAGGTCAAACAGAAGATGTTGTACGCTGCCACCCGTGCCACAGTCAAGAAGGAGTTCGGAGGGGGCCATGTAAAATACGAGCTTTTTGGTACAGTCGAGGTCCGGATGCTTTCACACGTTTCTCATGCTTATGATTGTACCCATGAGGTCTCCTAGAGCAGTGGTTTTCAACTGGTGGGTCACAGCACAAGACAATTTTCAGAGGGTTTCAGTGGGCCTTTGCCTCATATTACTGTTGCCTTATAATCAGTGCAGACCTCCGTGAAGTAGTTTGCTATTTTCTACATAATTATTAATTATATATTTAGATAAATATTTAATTGGGGTCATGGCCAAAACCAATTGAGAACGACTGTCCTAAAAGAATGTAATTCGGACTTAACCAGGAGCTAAGCCACTTTTGCCCCCTCGAAATGACCAGGTAACTCGGATGTCTGTTTTTTTTGTAAGTTTATTTTGAGCTCAAACATTCGCCAGGAGGTAACATAGGTCCCCTGTGAACACACAGTAAAAGGTTTCAGAATAATATTTTAGGATTAAGTTTAAGCACCGTATACATAAACAGTTAAAAGAAATACTCACACATCCCACAGGGGTTTAGGCCACCGCTTGATTACTGCGCGACAGCTCCTCTTATGGGAGGCTATGGGCCTAGCTTTAAGTATTCTGGGCAAGTCACGTGACCTTGCGCTTCCGGTTCCACCCATAAGAGACACAATATAAACGGCAGTGTATTAGATTTGCAACGATTAATAAACATTTATATTTACAGTGAACCCTTAACACGAATAATACAAAGCGCTTAAGCACTTGTGCAAAAAAGCAACATGCGGGAAATGGGATGGCAACACCACCACAAACTAGGTCTAAACCTGAAAAAAGAACAACATTGGGACTGGGAGAAATAGACTAAAACCAGACCTAAAGAGACAAGGTGAGAACTATTGCAGGACGTAAGGATTAACCGGGACAAATCACAGCCTGAAGTAACACAAACAAAGGCTAATACAGGCAGGGAATTGAGACTAAACCGGACCTATAAATTAGGTTTAACCAGTAACCAAACCAGGACTTAATCATGTCAAAACACGGGAAATATACAAGAACTAAACCAAATCTAACGCAGGGCCTTAGGCTCTACCTACACAAACCAAGTGTAAACCAGGATTCGGGAAAATGGACAAAGCAAGGACTTAACCAAGACTAAGCTGGGACTACTCTAGGTCTAAGTCTGGGCATGAACCAAGTCTAAATCCAACTCCGGAAAATAGACTAATGCAAGGCCTAAACCAGGGCCAACCAAAGGCTCAGCAGAGACCGAATAGGCTTAAAACTAGGACTATATCAGGTCTAAACCAGGACATTGATAGGGGAGTTCAGCATCTTGAAGACCTGCACCCAACGTTTCATGGCATGTTTGTCATAGAGCGCTTGTTTTCATCGTCTTTCGCCTCCAGGATGACGTGTGCTTACTCGGATACCAGCATCATGTAGCATCACGCGCCGGTCCAGCTCCTCTAACAGTGGCCGAACAGGAACTGCAGAGGATCAAAATCACAGAGGTCAGGGGTCAAACTCCCTCAAGCTTTTCTTCATGTGTTGTTACTGTACATTCCGCTGAACCTTCTGTTTCTTTGTGTGTTGTATTTTACAGGGCAGAGTTAAGCAGGTATGCCCAACTCATAACAATTTATGTTCTTACATTTGTTTCTATCAGTGGCCTATTCAACTAACTATGGACCTTAAGCAGGGCATACTTTAGGCATTTTGTAGTTTCAAGAGGGACACGTGTACATTTAAGAAAACGTCCATGTTACCCCTCACTTCACAAATAGATAATTTGCCTCTTGCCAATGTTGGCCTCCTCCTAATCATGTATGATTGGACTCACCTAAAAGAGATTTCCATATACTTATTAGTAACTTGAATCGCAGGGTACTTATCAGAGGAACTATTTATGCTAGTCCCAAGTTAACACATATGGTTGCATCAAAACATACTTTTACCAAATCCATACGTTTTTTACATGGAGAAAAGTTTTTCTTTCAGTATGGTCGTGGTATATGCTAGTAGTGCATAGTAGTATGAAAGTATACTTCCAGTTTAGGTTGAATGCATTTGTCCCGTACTCCATGACCTTACATTTCTTACATATTGTTATGGACATTCTGTTCTTGAACTCAGTGATATCCCCCATGTCCCCACAGTTTGAATATTTGGTGTCTCTTTACTGCCCTCTGTAGGTTAAAGCAGAAATCAGCATGGACATCAAACAGACGCTTCAAGGATTGGCTTTCCCACTGCAAGAGTCTGCAAAGAGAGCTCTGCACCTTCTGTCACAAAAACGCATTAATTATATACAGTTGGTGAGTCTCTTAACATTTCTGTTGGTATTACATTTATCAGAATATTTAGCTTTTCCAAGTAGTGTTTATTAAGACGTTAATCTGTGCTAATCCTGGGTTAAATCAAGGGATAAAATGGTGATTAACCCAGAAAAACACTACAAGGACTCTGGAATTGTTGAATAGTGGCCAGGCCCCCCCACACCCGGAGATGCTCACATCCAGTTGTCTACTCAGTTATTTGGCTCTCGTCAAACTCACTCAAATCCTTTGTGCAAGCCACAACAGCTTTGCTGATGACAAAGTGTATAGTTGCAACCTAGAACGCCAGACCCGATTTACTTACAGGTGATAATAAGGGTAACATTATCTACTCACTTCACCATTCTGTGATAATATTTGAATACTGTTTTGTTTTTAAATATTTATTAATTCGCTCTGTGTGTTGGTAAATCACACTACTCTAGCCAAACTTCATATCTTGCATGTGCTTTATTAGAATTAATTTGGCAATTCACCTAAATTATACACAGTTTTTGTTAACTTTTGTATATTTTGTAAAATAAGACTTCTTCTTTATTTATTCTATGTGAACTCCTGAAAAGGGAGTTGATTAAAAAGACAAAGTTCTTGATATTGGTTTTGCCACCTGAAAAAGGCCAGTGCCAGGCCGAAAACACGTTGGTGATGTGTAATTTATTCTCTTTAGCCACATGTAATAAAGGCGTTTTACTTTTCTCTATACAACGGTGTGCTTTGGATTTTGGGGAAACTGCCACAATGAAGTACTTTACATATTTAACCCACAGAACAAGCCTCTTTCTGCAGGACCCCTTTTTTTCAATTGAGCACCTGTTGTATTTTTAGACATTTTTACGCACGGACCCACACAGTGCTCCTCCATTCTTTTTCTTTAGCAAAAAAGCTCTCGATTTACTGGTCAATCTTCGTTTCTTCCCTTGTGGTCACGAGATCTGAGTAGTGACCGAAAGGACATGATTACAAGCAGTCGAAATGAGTTTCCTTCGCAGCGTAGCTGAGTGCACCCTTGGAGACAGAGTGAAGAACTCAGTCACTCGGGAGGAGCTCGGAGTAGAGCCGCTGCTACTTTACGTTGAGAGAAGCTTGCAGAGGTGGATCAGGCATCTGTTTCGATGCCTCCCTGGTGAGGCTGGAGGGACTGTCTCTAAGCTGGCCTGGAGCGATAGGAAGTGTGCGTAGATAGGGAAGTCTGAACATCTCCGCTTAGAGAACTGCCTTCAAGACCCGTCCCTGGATAAAGCGGAAGAAAATGGATGGATGGGTTTATTCCTTGTGGTATGCATGAATGTGCTGTGTACGTGCCGGGTTGGTAGCAGTCAACCCCAAGGGCTGGTGTGACTAGAATAAGTCATTGTTCCCCTTGAAAGTGTTTGTGTGCGTGTGATATGTCTATGGTGTAAGCTAGACCTGTGATCTATTAGTCTTTCCCTTACTCCCTTGATTGTACATCCTATCCACTTCCAATATCAACAAACATAATTATAATCAAAACATTTTCTTTTTGTCTACAGAAGTTGGACGTTGAGAAGGAGACAATCGAGCTGGTGCACTCCAACCCCACAGAAATTCAAGACCTGCCCCGGAGAGTTCCCAAAGACACTCCCCGATATCACTTGTTCCTTTACAAACACTGCCATGAAGGAGACTACCTGGACTCTGTTGGTAGGCACTCTTTCCTTAAACTGGAAACGTTAACGTGTACTATAAATGAAAGTGCAATTGGAATGGTCGCAAATGTCAAGTCAGAAAAGCTATTTTTCAATACAAAATCCTTTGCAAAGAAATAAATATTCATTGTAAAAGTGATAACTCTTTTAAGACCTTTACAAACATGTTCTGAAGTCACAACTTGATGTGTTTCTTCTAAATGGTTCAGCCCTGGTATGCCCAATAACAGACTTCACTGTTAACTGTTCATATCCTCTTTTCTTGCCTTGCAGTGTTTATTTACTCAATGCCCGGGTACAGCTGCAGCATCAAAGAGCGGATGCTATACTCGAGCTGCAAGAGCCGGCTACTGGAGGAAGTGGAGAAAGATTATCATTTGGAAATCTCAAAAAAGGTAAGCAAAAGACAGAGAGTGCATGGGGTCAACTGCATGAGCACAATCTTAGGTGCTGAGGGAAGGTTATGGAGGCTGTAGTATCATGGGACACCGTGAACCGTTTAGACACATGATCACAGTGAACTGGAACGCCACTGAACTCACTTTGTGTCCCTCTGAACCTGCAGTTGGAGATCGACAATGGGGACGAACTGACTGAAGAGTTCTTGTACGATGAGGTACATCCCAAACAACACGCCTATAAACAGGCCTTCGCCAAGCCCCGAGGTCCCGCAGGCAAACGGGGACACAAACGCCTTATCAGGGGCACGGGTCCCACGATCCAGAACAGCTAGAAGCAATATAAACCTCCTTTCATAGGTTGTGTTCAAGTTACAAAAACGGATAATGATACAGTGATCAAGGGCAGGGCATTTGTTAAATGAATGGCTAATACGCTATAAAATAAATGTCCACATAGAAATAGAAAATCCATAGCTTAAGTTACTTGTTTGTCAGCGGTTGGGCCAATGTTACTATAGTATGTAGAGGCTCAATGATAGCCTATGTACCTGATTGATTTAAAATGTCTTGTTTTGGACCGGTTGATTATGAAAAAAAAAATTGACTAAATTTGAGATGAAATCATTCTGGGATAAAATTCTGACCTGCCTTTCATCTATTTTGAACTGCGAACACAACCATCAGTCTCCTGTTCTAATCCCAAACTCTGTGATTGATTATTGTTCCTTGTTGTACAGACCACAGCAAAGACTTGAAGTGTGGCATGAAGTTATTGTGCAATTACACTGCCATCCCTCTTTCTGTTCACAAATCATAGTGCTTCGTTTCATCTCCATTGCCATCTAAGAGCAAGGCAAAGAAAGGCCAGAAAGAATGGCTACGTTGTGTGTTTTCAACATGATAGAGCTGCAGTTTTCTTCATGTGTTTGCATTGACTTGTTGCAAAGGCAAATGTGTCAATTTCATGTTTAGAGTCAAAAGAGGTTTTTTATCAATATTTGTAAAAAACTGGAAAATGAAATGACAAATAAACATATTTTTACTGTGGTATTACATGATTTCTCTGTTTATCACCACAGACGCACACAATTTCAACATATAATCTGGGATGATGCATACATTTAAACGAAACACAAAAAGAACAAATCCTGTTTAGTGTAAATTAATTGATAACACTTGCTGTATAATACCTGCAGACTGCAAATCATTTTGTGATGCATTTAAAGCATTACTTATTTTTTACCTAATTGCTAAAATCCACTTTTGTTCAGCATTGAAATAGCCTAAATGCTGGAAGTGTTGCCATAGAAACACCACCCCGTGTCCAAGGTCGGAAAACCATTCAGTCAGAGCATTAATGAGGAAATTCGATTTATTTTTTATTTTTTAAGGGATTAAGTGTGTACTGTACATATTATAAAATGTTGAAATAATATTCAATATAAGAAAAACAATGGCCTTGGTCTATAATGCGCTTGACAAGCTCCTCGAAGCACACCATCATTCTTTCACTCCCTACATTCACACTAGAAATTTGGCTGAACGGACGCGCTCAAGGACACAGCAGTGGCACTATGAACTGGTCACAGCTGGAATCAAACAGGATGCACTAATTTGTCATTGATACTTGTGATATTTTAAATAATTGATGCGTTTTTTCTACGATAATTCCAAAAGGACCCTAAGCCACATATCCACCTAACATCCAGGCAGTCCCACGATTCAGCCACTGTTGCAACATGCAATATTTTGGCATTGCCTTTAACAAGCGGAACGGCAGCAGCAACATGTCTGGAAAAGAGGATGATGGGAATAACAAAACAGGAAAAAAGTATAGTCGGTGAGTAGCTAATGCTCTTTTAAGATTGTAATAGTTTGAACGATGACAGTATTTTCTCAAACGTATAAGTAATAGATTAGTTATTTTATTGCTACAACCACTAAAATGCTATAATAAAAAAGTCATATAACTCCTTGAACACTCTCTACTCACTATTAATGCTGCTACGTTACACACTACAACCACCGCAACTATGCTTCTAACAAGAACTGCAAAAAAAAAAACGCTTTCTATTACAAAGTTTAAAAATTACAAAGTATAATTTTCTCCATATGAATTTGACAACGCACTCAGGAAAGTGAATGCCATAACAACTGCATTAGCAACAGAAACAATGATTGTAACAGATGTCTTTGCCATAAATGTAAAGAACACACTGTATACCGCAACATCGATACAACATTTACAAGGAGATACAACTGCTCACTGTGAACGTACTACCACAAGGCCCTTTATTGTGGTGTGGATGGTTATGCACCATCTTGATAACAGATATCGCACATCTTATGGGACTGCACTAACATAAAAGATCTATGCACAAAAACAAAGATCTAAATATAACATTAATTATGACAGAGTAGATTTTCTGTTAAAAATGCGCCAACTTCCCCACTCGTGTCTCCCCTAAAACATGTGAATCCATCCAGCTGCTTTCTGAGTAATCCCTGAAATATATTCTCAGTTTAAATCACACAAGGCCAGATCCTGGAAAACTGGAATGACTTGTGGTAGTGTGTGTATACCTTTTACTGTTTCCTTCTCAGTAACTGTGCTCTGTTCCTTGTAATCTAGTCGTCAGAAAGAAACCAGGATAAACGGTATAAGCGCCAGTCTGGGAAACATTCTCAAACGTCTAATTATTTACATAAGTGCCATTACATTTCACATGATGTCACTATGAGTTTCATTGGTGCATAATTTACAGCCTTGTGGATTTTAAGAAATGGCAACAATTATAACAAATATTCTTGCAACTACTGCACCCTTCTCCGATTATTACGACTAATGCCCTGAAGGTTGTGATCACGTTTAACAAATACTTTACCGCAATGCCGTCTTGTACCACTATACTACTAAAGTAAAGTCTAAACACAATTTATATTTTATTCCTTGGTATTGCATACTTCCATGTCTACTTTAATCCACTGAACATACGGAAAACAATAAAAACAGTAGATCATTGTGGGTGTTGAGACTTCTTCTCCTCCACTAAAATGTATTTGATCATCAACATCCAGCCGGGCGAGATAAAGTCCACAAGACTTCTAAGAAAAGAAGCTAATTTGAGCAATTCTAGGAAAAAAAACATAGAGATTGAGCCATTTTGGATCAGTACACTCTTGTGAATATGGCTGTGAAACTCCCAGTATTTTTAGAGTCTAAAAGTGGTCTAGTTGCTAACCATTTATACCCAATGTATTTATGGATCCAATACAATTCCTGTTTCAATTATTGTATTAATACTAAATGCCACTATAATTTCTTATCTTTTACACGTATATAATTTACACCAAAAACACAGTCACAAAACATATGCTCGTCAATTGTTACTGTAAAAGAATCGCAAAATAGGAAAACAAACCTATGGATATTATTAATTTGTTTGCATAAAATCTAGAAATATTAGAGCCTCAAGTAATTTTTTCAAGTAAGGTTACTTGATATGAATGATATGCATCTTATAGCCTAATCCTAAATTACAAAAAACAAATCTTTCTTTCTCGATAAATAGATACAAGTGTATTATACTGGGCGTCTTTGCTGAAAACATTCAATTAATAAAGTAATTACAGGGATTTTCAAAACAGTTTTCTGAACAGCAAATGTATTTCATTGCAGCCTAAAGCCTGTATTTTCCCTTTTATCCAGAACATTTGGATTTACACGGAGGTACAGCCTTCCAGAAATCTGTTTGGTGATTTCTTGAAACCAAAAACAACAAACATCTTGACTACATTTTAACAAACACTAGGATTAAGAGCTATAACCCAGGCCTACTTGACTTCCCCCCCCCCCCGCTTAGTTATCTGTAGATAATCAGTAAACCTGCCTAGTTTACAATGTGCAATAAAATGCAACAGGGTTCTGTCCAAAAAAATAACAATATGTGAACTTTTTCAAAAACACACATATTTTGCTTTGACTGACACAATAACGGTTTGTTTTCTAAAGTATAATTATCGTACTCCGGGGAAAAACTCTCGCCGCGTGCGCCCACCGCCGGGATCGAGGGAAATCTGTTTCACTGGAAATAGCCAGCGCGCATTCCTATTATCTTTAATGTCGAGGCGGCGAGTTCCCAGAATGAAGGCTGTGTCAGGGCTGCGCGGCGGTGGGCGGAGTCAGCGCGACCGCGGTTCCTGGAAAGCGGATGGCGAGAAGCGCACACACATCGCGATTCCAGGGAGCGAGCGGCGCTTCAGCGGAACAGACTGCGAGCGGCCGCCAGGTAGCAACAAGCACCAACCGGGAGGGGGGTACAGGGGAGGGGGGAGACGCGTCAAAAACACACCGCCACAACCGCGCAGAGACAGGGACGTGAAGATACGCTGAACGCGGATCCGAGAAGAGACATTATCGGATTGTAAAAAACAAAACAGAAAAGGGTTGAGCAGCAGAGCGAGGCTGAGTGGTGCGCGAGCGCGAAACCCCCCGCGAGCGGCGCGCTTTCCCATTGGTGGCTGACTGTGCCGCGGTGACGTCAGAGCCCGAGAGCTGGAGGAGTTCTCAGAATAGACTTCTAGGAAATGGTCAATTTTAAAAGCCGAGTCTATACACCGCGTCCTTCACACATTTGGAGCTCATTCCCGTGACAACACACTCCAAACCGCCCGGCCACGTACCCAAAGACCTTGCATCGAAATTATTCTCGTCAATGTTGTTTTTTTTACTCCAAACGCTGTACTCCGTGTTCTTTATATTTCGCGGAGGAGACTTGACTGGAGAAGAGGACGCGCAGGGACCTGTTTATTTCCGCGTACCGAGACAAACACCAACTCCTATCGAGGCACAGCGATCCAGCTTTTTTTTTGTTTCTTTTTTTTAATTTTATCCCCACACTATTTTACCACTTTATGTTTCTTTATTGTTTTTTGAGAAAGAAACATTTCTGACAGGATTTTTAACTCCAGTGTGGGACTCTGAGGATTACAATATAGCATGATTCTTTGTGTGCCAGGGTAAGTGCACTTTTGTTTCTTTGTCTTTTGTTTCTTGTTCACCTTTTGGTAAAAAGATCAAATGAATGCGATTTTGTTCAATCCGAATTGTTTTCTTATTGGTCAATTCATTCAATAAATACATTAGGGTACAATTTGAACTGAATAGTCAAGAGATCAATACAACCACAAATTACAATTGAATATATAACAGTAAGCTCTATCAACATTATAAATTCTTCTACACGAGACACTGATAATGAAGCCATTATGCCTTTAAAACAAGGTCGTTACAATAAATAAGAATACCCTCATGTATGGATCTCATTAGTAAGCAGAATATTAATTATAACATTCCTAACCATATTATGTTTTGTGCTGCAGCCCTAGACCTCTCCTGCCTGCTTCTGCATCTCCTGACCTTCTGCTGGGCATGCGGACAGAGAATGTATCGTCAAACTCTTGCCTCCATAGCGCCCCTCTTTTCTGGGACCCTGCGAAAGACCTGCAGACCATCGCCAGTAACTTCTGCTATCTGGAAAACTCAGGTAATTTAATTAAAACAAATAAGGACATTGACCCGCTAATATTCAGTTCTGGGGATGACGACATTGAATTTATGGGGAAATCTCTTTGTGTAATAATTTTTTGGGTGACTAAGGTTACAGCTGGACTTGTGCTTCATTGACTAATATTGAGTTAATCTTTGCAGGATGGTATTGGGGCGCGGTAACAGCAGCACAGGCTCACGCCGCTCTACAGGAAGCTTCGGAGGGAGCATTTCTAATCCGGGACAGCTCTCATCCCATGTACATGCTCACCCTGTCAGTCCGGACCGTGCGGGGTCCCACCAGCATACGAATCCAATACAAGGAATCGCGTTTTTTACTGGACTCTAGCTCTCCGGCGCGCCCCAGCCTCTCATCCTTCCCCAATGTTCTCAGCCTGGTGCAGCACTACATGGGACCCGAGAGGCATGTGGAGGAGGGAAAAGTGGAGGAAAAGGGGAATTCGAAAAGCACTCAAGACTCCTCAGTTGTGTTGAAACTTAAACGTGCAGTGTACAAACCCCAGGGACTACCGTCCCTGCAGCACCTAACACGTTTGGTCATAAACAGGCAAACAGACTGTCCTGAACTGCTACCACTCCCCAGGCCTCTTCTACGCTACGTACAGGATTACCCCTTCAAGGTATGACGTGACCCTGCATTCAGACAAAACATCTCAGCTGACTTTGGAACAAAAACGCGATAACGGGGCCTTTGTGGCGTGCCTATTCATAATAAAAGTACGGCAGCATTTGGAAGTACAAAATGACAAAATACTGGACACAGGGTTACCCCATTTATGAGCGATGAAGCACTCTTATACAAAAACTACTCACAATCTCAGTACTGTAACTAAAGTTATTTGTGACATTTTACATCTTGTTGTATGGATGTGAAAATGGCCTACTTTACCCTCAGCAAACCCGGGTGTACTTATAAACAAACTCAATCCACTAAGGTGTCTTTTTTTGCCATTGCCATTTTATTTTTCACAGTGAAAATATTGGATTATTTTTTTTCTACTTTTTACACGTGTACATTTTGTATTAAAATAATTGAGTCTATTACTTGCTGTGGTCATAGTCTTTCCTATTTTAAATCTTTTTTTATTTATTTTTTATGTACATGTCAAAGTTACTCAGCAACTGGTGAGAAAGCCTGTATTCAACATTGTTAGTTTTATCTTGTGACTTGTTACGAAATTTCCTTGGAGTCTTTGAGGTCATATGGAAAAGAAGAAGTGACAGCTCTTGGTAAATTTGCTTAACGTTTTCCAAACTACAAAAGCCTGTATTTTGGGAGAATGCTTACTTAAATGTTAAGTTTTAGGATGCTGTCCCACAAGACAAGACCTT
The DNA here is from genome assembly GCA_021464625.1 of Proterorhinus semilunaris. Taxonomy (NCBI): domain Eukaryota; kingdom Metazoa; phylum Chordata; class Actinopteri; order Gobiiformes; family Gobiidae; genus Proterorhinus; species Proterorhinus semilunaris. The sequence continues at coordinate 27,582,283 of CM038344.1, read as the reverse complement.
AGTGACAATTAATTGTATGTTAACAAATCATAGAAAATTGTAATATTCAGGTTTTAAACTTTTTGGTATGCAGGTACTATATGTGCAGAGAGACAGTGAGCGAACACCAAATGATTGACCACTATCCCAAAAATTCTTACCATTGAGTCGCTATAAGTTTGTTGTAGCTTTGCTCTGAAAAAAAGAAAGGCAACGCTTGTGTGCAAGTCAGCGAGGGGACAAGCAAAGGGGTGTGTGAACTGGTTTCCATTGGATTCAGAGAACTGGTGAATGGTTCCTGGGAGGAGGGCGGCATTCGGAGAGACCGGCTTCTAAGAAAAGCCTTGATAATTACCTTCAGCTTTGAGCCTGATATTGCACCACTCTGAGCATGTTTTTTATCCGCGAACAAGAATACTTGCAAAGCAAATATTCCCAGATTACTATTATTATTTTTCAGACCCCAACCCTTTTTAATCTCTAAAAACATTTGCAGTGATCAAATCAAGTAAAAGTGCATGTACGTCGGCTCAGTCTAATGGGGGAAGGAGAGACGCTGTAGAGACCTGGGCTACAGCCAACGTAATAGGATCTTCGGTTTCTCAATCCAAATCCTACTTGTGGTCCTCGTTTGTCTCTTCTTTCTGAAGGATGCAGAATCGTGGCCTACAAAAAATATTAAAGACAGAAAAAAAAAAAATCACTCCACTAGTCAAAAATAGTGCTTTGAGTTGGTTGGTCCAGGATTAGCGCTGGACCTGCTTTAGATTGTACATAGGTTAGTGGTGGATTAATCCTGCTTGAGACCTGGGTTAAATCCTAAATTGAGTTTTAAAGTTTGAGATTTCATAGAGCCAAGAGGCGTACTAGTGCTTTGTGTCCATATAATGATGTCAACGATCAGTTCTAATGTAGTCCGGTAGTCCTGGTTACAAAAGCAGTTCTGATTAAGGCCTGGTTTACTAAATCAAATGTTTTCTGAAGTGATAATAAAGCAAGTTTCACATGTAATTCTATCCAATAAGTTAACTTCTGGCTGAGGCCTGGTTTTTATCCCAGTGAAATCCTGGTTTGGACCTACTTTACCTTGATTCTGGTACCCGTTTCAGTCCTTTTTTTGGCCGGTATTTTCTAGTAGGGTGCTTGGTAGCCCTAGTTCAGACATAAGCAAGATATGGTGTAAAACCCCCGCTTTAAACTGGTGCATTTTCTCCAGTTCAGCTTTACCTAAATCCAAAAGCTTCTTAACTGGAGCCTACAACCTTATAGGCCAGTGTAATGCCTCATTTGAAAGCTAAGACCTACAAAACTAATCTAAGCTTCTTCCTCGATGCGATGAAAACGTGATAAAACCGTTACAAAACAAGCAATGAAAATGTGACAAAAATGTGGCAAAAAAGAAACAAAAACGTGATAAAAACATGACAAAAAGCAATGAAAAGGTGACAAAAATGTCGCAAAAAATTTAACAAAAACGTGACAAAAAAAAGCAATGAAAAGGCGAGTAAAAAATGCAACAAAAACGACTAAAAGGTGATGACAAAAACAAGGAAGATGCTTAGGTGAGTTTTGCAGGTCTTAGTTTTCAAATGAGGCGTCACACTGGCTTATAGGTTGTAAACCTTAAGATTTTTTAGATTTGAGTAAAACTGGAGAAAATGTGCTCGGTTAAAGTGGGGTTAAGAGCCAACTGTGGCTCTTTAGCTCTGCATGTGGCTCGTGCAGCTTTTTGAAAGGTGATCTGGTAAAGTCCTGGTCTAATTTTGTAGTCCAGGGATCGCTAACCAGTAGCTCGGAAGCAACCAGTAGCTTCCCTTTCCAAATAACTCCCCGAAGGCTTTCTACTACTATAATAATAATAATAATAATAATAATATATATATTTTTTATTATTTTATTATCATTAGCCAGGCCTGGGGTTCGAATGCAGGCACATCCCAAAAAGACGACGTGGGCCCGCTCTCCTGTGGACCCACCACCTGCAGGGGGATCCGTAGGGGTCGGGTGCAGAGAGGACTGGGTGGCAGTCAAAAGGCAGGTGCCTCGAAGACCTGGTCCGCGGGCGCAGCTTCTGGCGTTTGGGACATGGAACGTCACTTTGCTGGGGGAGCCTGAGCTTGTCCAGGGGGGGTAAAGAGATGCCGGCTAGATATAGTCGGGCTCACCTCCATGCACAGCTTGGGTTCCGGATCCCAACTCCTGGAGAGAGGCTGGACGCACCATTTTTCTGGAGTTGCCCGCGGGGAGAGACGGCCTGCCGGGGTGGGTTTGCTCATAGCCCCCCAGCTCAGCCGCCACGTGTTCACCCCGGTGAATGATAGGGTTGTGTCCCTACACGTTGGGGACAGGTCTCTCACCATTGTCTCGACCTAGATGGTGCTCCGCCTGGGGACTCCATTGTTCTACTGGGGGACTTCAACGCCCACGTGGGTAACGACAGTGAGACCTGATTGGGAAGAACGCCCTCCCCGATCGGAAGGCTGGAGGTCGATGATCGACTTTGTAGTTGTTGCATTGGATCTCCGGCCGCGTGTTTCGGACACTCGGATGAAGAGAGGGGCTGAGCTGTCAATCGATCACCACCTGGTGGTGAGCTGGATCCGCTGGCAGGGGAAGAAGCCGGTCAGACCTGGCAGGCCCAAACGTGTTGTGAGGGTCTGTAGGGAACGTCTGGTGGATCCCACTGTCAGTAGGGTCTTCGACTTACACCTCCGAAAGAGCTTCACCCAGATTCCGAGGGAGGTTGGGGACATGGAGTCCGAGTGGACCATGTTCTCCTCCTCCATGGTCGATGTGGCTGCTCATAGTTGTGCCCGTAAGGTCTACGGCGCCTATCGCAGCATCAATTCCCGAACACAGTGGTGGCGCCCGGAAGTAAGGGATGCCATCAAGCTGAAGAAGGAGTCCTACTTGGCCTTGTTGGCTTGTGGGACTCCGGAGGCAGCTGAGAGGTACCGGCATGCCAAGCGTGCTGCAGCTCGTGCAGTCACAGAGGCAAAAACTCGGGTCTGGGAGGAGTTCGGAGAAGTCATGGAGGACGACTATCGGTCGGTCTCGAAGAGATTCTGGAAAAATATCCGGTGCCTCAGGAGGGGGAAGCAGTGCTTCACCAAACACTGTTTACAGTGCGGATGTGGAGCTGCTGACCTCGACTGGGGATGTGGTCAGGCGGTGGAAGGAGTACTTCAAGGATCTCCTCAATCCCACCGTTAGGTCTTCCGATGAGGAAGCAGAGGCTGGGGACTCAGAGGGGGGCTCGCCCATCACCCAAGCTGAAGTCACCGAGGTGTCTAGAAAGCTCCTCGGTGGCAAGGCTCTGGGGGTGGATGAGAGTTGTCCTGAGTACCTTAAGTCTCTGGATGTTGTAGGACTGTCTTGGCTGACACGTCTGTGCAACATCGCGTGGCGGTCGGGGACAGTGCCTCTGGATTGGCAAACCGGGGTGGTGGTCCCTCTCTTTAAGAACGGGGATCGGAGGGTGTGCTCCAATTACAGACGGATAACACTCCTCAGCCTCCCCGGTAAGGTCTACTCCAGGGTGCTGGAGAGGAGGAGCCGGCCAATAGTCGAACCTTGGATCCAGGAGGAACAATGCGGTTTTCGTCCTGGTCGTGGAAGACTGGACCAGCTCTATACCCTTCATTGGGTGCTCGAGGGTTTGTGGGAGTTTGCCCAACCATTCCACATGCGTTTTGTGGATCTGGAGAAAGCGTTCGACCGTGACCCTCATGGTGCCCTGTGGGGGGTGCTCCGGGGGTATGGGGTCCGGGGCCCTCTGCTAAGGGCTGTCCGTTCCCTGTATGACCAGAACAGGAGCTTGGTTCGCATTGCCGGCAGTAAGTCAGACCTGTTCCCGGTGCGTGTTGTTCTCCGCCAGGGTTGCCCTTTGTCACCGGTTCTGTTCATTACCTTTATGGACAGAATTTCTAGGCGCAGCCAGGGGCTGGAGGGTGTCCGGTTTGGGAACCTCAGGATCTTATCTCTGCTATTTGCAGACGGTGTTGTTCTGTTGGCTTCATCAAATCAGGACCTTCAGCGCGCTCTGGGGCGGTTTGCAGCCGAGTGTGCAGCGGCCGGGATAAGGATCAGCACCTCCAAATCCGAGGCTATGGTTCTCCACCGGAAAAAGGTGGCTTCCCCTCTTTAGGTAGGTGGGGAGTCCTTACCTCAAGTGGAAGTGTTAAAGTATCTCGGGGTCGTGTTCACGGGTGAGGGACGGAAGGAATGTGAGATCGATAGACGGATCTGTGCGGCTTCAGCAGTGATGCGGTCGCTGTATCGGACTGTTATGGTGAAGAGGGATCTGAGTCGGGGGGCAAAGCTCTCGATTTACTGTTCGATCTACGTTCCCACCCTCACCTATGGTCATGAGATCTGGGTAATGACCGAAAGGACAAGATCGCGGATACAAGCGGCCAAAATGAGCTTTCTTCGCAGGGTGGCTGGGCGCACCCTTCGAGATCGGGTGAGGAGCTCAGTTACCCGGGAGGAGCTCGGAGTAGAGTCGCTGCTCCTTCACATCGAAAAGGAGCCAGCTGAGGTGGCTAGGGCATCTGTTTCGGTTGCCTCCTGGTCGCCTCCTTCGGGAGGTGCTCCAGGCACGTCCTATTGGGAGGAGGCCTCGTGGACGGCCCAGGACACGCTGGTGGGACTATGTCTCTGAGCTGGCCTGGTGTCGCCTCAGGGTCCCCCCAGAACTGCTGCCCCCGCGACCCGGCCCCGGATAAAGCGAAAGAAAATGGATGGCTGGATGGATGGCTGGATGGAGATGACGACGACGATGATTATTTTAAGTTAATTATATCTTTGTTTTGAATGATCATCTTGGCTAAAAACTGTCCAAACGTCCCATAGTTACTCGAGTGTCATCAAAGCGTAAGTACCTTGAACTTTTGCACATTTTGTCATGTTAACAACCCTAAACGTAAAAGATTTTATTTTGAATTTTTTACTGAAAGTTAACACACAAGTAACAGACAACTTTGAAATAAAAGCAAAATGATACATGATTCTGTTATTTTTCAAAAAAAAGAAAAGTTAAAAGTGGGGTCTGCATAGGTATTCTTACAGCATGACTTAATACTTTGTGGAACCCCCTTTTGCTGCAATAACAGCAGCAAGTCTTCTGGGGTATGACTACAAGGTTTGCACATCTAGAGACTGACATTTTAGCCCATTCCTCTTTACAAAACAACTCAAGCTCTGTCAAATTAGAAGGAGAGCGTTTGTGAACAGCAGTTTTCAGGTCTTTCCACCGATTTGCAATAGGATTTAGGTCAGGACTTTGACTGGGCCATTCTAACACATTAATATGTTTGTTTTTAAACCACTCCATTGTAGATTTAGCTTTGTGTTTAGGGTCATTGTCCTGCTGGAAGGTGAATCTCCGCTCCAGCCTCAATTCTCTTGCTGACTCCAGCAGGTTTTCCTCCAAAATGTCCTTGTATTTGGCTTCATCCATCTTCCCAACTATTCTTACAATCTTCCCAGTCCCCGCTGAGGAAAAGCAGCCCCATAGCATGATGCTCCCCCCACCATATTTGACACTGGGGATGATGAGAAGTGTTAGGTTTGAGCCATACATATCGTTTTGCATTTGGGCCAAAAAGTAAAAATTTTTTCCTCATCTGACCAAAGCACCTTCTTCCACATGGTAGCTGTGTCCTCCATATGACTTCTAGCAAACCTCAAACGGGATTTCTTATGGGCTCCTTTCAATAATGGCTTTCTTCTTGCCACTCGTCCGTGAAGGCCAGATTTGTGTAGAGTACGACTTATAGTTGTCCCATGTACAGATTCCCCCATCTCAGCGGCAGTACGTCACAGCTCCTCCAGAGTCATCTTGGGGCACTTGGTTACATTTCTTACCAGTGCTCTTCTTGCTCGGTCTGTTAGTTTAGGTGGACACCCGTGTCTTGGTAAGTTCGCAGTGGTGCTATACTCTTTCCATTTCTGAATGATGGATTGAACAGTGCCCTGTGAGATGTTCAAATCTTGGGAAATCTTTGTATAACTTAACGCTGCTTTAAACTTCTCCACAGCTTTATCCCTGACCTCTCTGGTGTGCTCCTTGGCCTTGATAATGTTGCTTAGTGACCAATACACTCCAACCATAGCTCTGAGGCCCTCACAGAACAGCTGGAGAGTAGATTACACACAGGTAGACTCTATTTAAGGGTTAGGGCAAGGTGTGAACTTTCTGCAGTCATTAGGAATGTTATAAAGGCAATTTAATGCACTCCGAAAATGCTGTACGAATACTTATGCACGACCCACTTTTCACTTTTCTATTTTTTGTAAAATAACAGAATCATGTATCATTTTGCTTTCACTTCACAGTTGTCTGTTACTTGTGTTTGAACTTTCAGTAAAAATTCAAAATAAAATCTTTACATTTAGGGTTGTAAACATGACAAAATGTGCAAATGTACAGACTTGTAAAGCGCAATACAAGTGTAAGGCATTATTAGGCCCGAGCCAGGACTTAGTCCTGGTGAGGGACTATTGTTCTCCCCCGGTTTCTTGTTATTATTATTATTATTATTATTATTATTATTATTATTATTCCGCCTCTAAGATCCTGTTTTTCAGTGCCTTCCCGAGCAAAAGTACACGCAGAAATGGGCACAGTGAATCAGAGTCGGCAAAAATTGCGTGTCAGTGGGCGACATGCACACGCCCTAAACAAAATGGCTCCACAGCGCCCCCTCAAAGTTGACCCCTATTCTTTTGGAGACATGCATTTTTGGCATAGGCCAATCCCCTTTGGCACAGCGATAGAGCACATGGAGACGGTCACAAAACATAATTATAGCTCCGCCCTCTGACCAACAGGAAGTCGGCCATCTTGGATTGAAATCCTGGAGAAGAAATCTCTCACCAGATGTTTCAATGTACTACTCCTTGGTTTTTCAGCAGAATAAGCTCAAACATGGCTCAATAGAATCTAGAGAAATGGAGCTACATTTTCAAGCCAGCTTTTTTTGATAACGTTTACAGTTTTCACATAGCGCCCCCACAAAAAACGTGCTTTTTTCCCGTACCTTGGACAACCCCTCGCAGGCATGCACTCTATACAATCTGGATCATATTTGGCTGACATAAGGCCTCTTATGGTATGAATCCATAGAGCTCAATAATTGCACGGTGCTCACCAGTATAGCGCCACCTATGTATACCTTGAAACATTTAGTTTGTACAATTTATATGAAACTTTGCAGGTATATTCTACACATTAAATCGAACACAAAAATATATTACATGTGTTTGATATTTTCAAAGGTGTGGGCGTGGCAATGACGCACAGGAAGTCGGCCATTTTCACTTTTAACCTCTTAACTCCCACCTGAACCAAGTGCATTTCTTTGTGTGCTGTGTTTTCACCTGCACTTACGTCTCATTTCTGTAACTGTGTTTTTGACGCTTTTTTTCCAGAAGCTTTAAGACATGGGTCAAGACGAACTGGAGAAAATGTGCTCGGTTACAGTGGGGGTTAAGAGATTAAAATGGCACCCCCACAAAAAAAATGCCTTTTTGCAGTACATTTCACAACCCCTCGCAGGCATGCGCTCTATCCAATCTGGATCATATTTGCCTGACATAAGGCAACTCACGGTCTGAACAGATAGAGCTCAATAACTTCACAGTGCTCAACACTATAGCGCCCCCTATCTATACCTTGAATATTGCAGTCTGGATTATTTATCTCCCACTTTGCCGGTATATTCTACACAATAAACTAAACGAAAATGATATTACATATACATCATATTGTGTAAGATGTGGGCGTGGCCAGGGTAAACGTGTTCCTGAGAGCGTCATTATTACCCATGATAGCTGGCACATTCTTTGTCCCTTTGAGTTTTAAATGTTATCACTTATACACCAGATGGCCCTGAATCTTTTTACATGAACACAAAAATGATCCATGCTATAGCGCCCCCTGCTGCAAAGAGCAAGAGTTAGTAGACAGAGAGCACACAGGTTGTGTGTGAGGCCTAGGGGAGAGCAGGTTTGGGCGAGAGCGGGGGCGGTTGCAAAGGAGGCGGTCGCAAGGGGGGGCTGCGCCAGGGGCGAGGGCCTACATCGCCGCTTGCGGCTTTAATTATTAGGCCCGAGCCAGGACTTAGTCCTGGTGAGGGACTATTGTTCTCCCCCGGTTTCTTGTTATTATTATTATTATTATTATTATTATTATTATTATTATTCCGCCTCTAAGATCCTGTTTTTCAGTGCCTTCCCGAGCAAAAGTACACGCAGAAATGGGCACAGTGAATCAGAGTCGGCAAAAATTGCGTGTCAGTGGGCGACATGCACACGCCCTAAACAAAATGGCTCCACAGCGCCCCCTCAAAGTTGACCCCTATTCTTTTGGAGACATGCATTTTTGGCATAGGCCAATCCCCTTTGGCACAGCGATAGAGCACATGGAGACGGTCACAAAACATAATTATAGCTCCGCCCTCTGACCAACAGGAAGTCGGCCATCTTGGATTGAAATCCTGGAGAAGAAATCTCTCACCAGATGTTTCAATGTACTACTCCTTGGTTTTTCAGCAGAATAAGCTCAAACATGGCTCAATAGAATCTAGAGAAATGGAGCTACATTTTCAAGCCAGCTTTTTTTGATAACGTTTACAGTTTTCACATAGCGCCCCCACAAAAAACGTGCTTTTTTCCCGTACCTTGGACAACCCCTCGCAGGCATGCACTCTATACAATCTGGATCATATTTGGCTGACATAAGGCCTCTTATGGTATGAATCCATAGAGCTCAATAATTGCACGGTGCTCACCAGTATAGCGCCACCTATGTATACCTTGAAACATTTAGTTTGTACAATTTATATGAAACTTTGCAGGTATATTCTACACATTAAATCGAACACAAAAATATATTACATGTGTTTGATATTTTCAAAGGTGTGGGCGTGGCAATGACGCACAGGAAGTCGGCCATTTTCACTTTTAACCTCTTAACTCCCACCTGAACCAAGTGCATTTCTTTGTGTGCTGTGTTTTCACCTGCACTTACGTCTCATTTCTGTAACTGTGTTTTTGACGCTTTTTTTCCAGAAGCTTTAAGACATGGGTCAAGACGAACTGGAGAAAATGTGCTCGGTTACAGTGGGGGTTAAGAGATTAAAATGGCACCCCCACAAAAAAAATGCCTTTTTGCAGTACATTTCACAACCCCTCGCAGGCATGCGCTCTATCCAATCTGGATCATATTTGCCTGACATAAGGCAACTCACGGTCTGAACAGATAGAGCTCAATAACTTCACAGTGCTCAACACTATAGCGCCCCCTATCTATACCTTGAATATTGCAGTCTGGATTATTTATCTCCCACTTTGCCGGTATATTCTACACAATAAACTAAACGAAAATGATATTACATATACATCATATTGTGTAAGATGTGGGCGTGGCCAGGGTAAACGTGTTCCTGAGAGCGTCATTATTACCCATGATAGCTGGCACATTCTTTGTCCCTTTGAGTTTTAAATGTTATCACTTATACACCAGATGGCCCTGAATCTTTTTACATGAACACAAAAATGATCCATGCTATAGCGCCCCCTGCTGCAAAGAGCAAGAGTTAGTAGACAGAGAGCACACAGGTTGTGTGTGAGGCCTAGGGGAGAGCAGGTTTGGGCGAGAGCGGGGGCGGTTGCAAAGGAGGCGGTCGCAAGGGGGGGCTGCGCCAGGGGCGAGGGCCTACATCGCCGCTTGCGGCTTTAATTAGGCCCGAGCCAGGACTTTGTCCTGGTAATTAGGCCCGAGCCAGGACTTTGTCCTGGTAAGGGACTATTGTTCTCCCCCGGTTTCTTGTTATTATTAGGCCCGAGCCAGGACTTTGTCCTGGTAAGGGACTTTTGTTCTCCCCCGGTTTCTTGTTATTATTATTATTATTATTATTATTATTATTATTATTATAGTTACGCCTCTAAGATCCTGTTTTTCAGTGCCTTCCCGTGCAAAAGTACACGCAGAAAATGGCACAGTGATCAGAGTCGGCAAAAATTGCGTGTCAGTGGGCGACATGCACACGCCCAAAACAAAATGGCTCCACAGCGCCCCCTCAAAGTTGACCCCCATTCTTTTGGGGACATGCATTTTTGGCGTAAGCCAATCCCCTTTGGCCCAGCGATAGAGCGCATGGAGAGAGTCACAAAACATCATTATAGCTCCGCCCTCTGACCAACAGGAAGTCGGCCATCTTGGATTGAAATCCTGGAGAAGAAATCTCTCACCAGATGTTTCAATGTACTACTCCTTGGTTTCTCTGCAGAATAAGCTCAAACATGGCTCAATAGAATCTAGAGAAATGGAGCTACATTTTCAAGCCAGCTTTTTTTGATAACGTTTACAGTTTTCACATAGCGCCCCCACAAAAAACATGCTTTTTTCCCGTACCTTGGACAACCCCTCGCAGGCATGCGCTCTATACAATCTGGATCATATTTGGCTGACATAAGGCCTCTTATCGTATGAATCCATAGAGCTCAATAACTTCACGGTGCTCACCAGTATAGCGCCACCTATCTATACCTTGAAACATTTAGTTTGTACAATTTATATGACACTTTGCAGGTATATTCTACACATTAAATCGAACACAAAAATATATTACATGTGTTTGATATTTTCGACGGTGTGGGCGTGGCAATGACGCACAGGAAGTCGGCCATTTTCACTTTTAACCTCTTAACTCCCACCTGAACCAAGTGCATTTCTTTGTGTGCTGTGTTTTCATCTGCACTTGCGTCTCATTTCTGTAACTGTGTTTTTGACGCTTTTTTTCCAGAAGCTTTAAGACATGGGTCAAGACGAACTGGAGAAAATGTACTCGGTTAAAGTGGGGGTTAAGAGATTAAAATGGCACCCCCACAAAAAAAAGGCCTTTTTGCAGTACATTTCACAACCCCTCGCAGGCATGCGCTCTATCCAATCTGGATCATATTTGGCTGACATAAGGCCTCTTACGGTCTGAATTCATAGAGCTCAATAACTGCACGGTGCTCACCACTATAGCGCCACCTATCTATACCTTGAAAATTTTAGTTTGTACGATTTATATTAAACTTTGCAGGTACATTCTACACATTGAAACAAACACAAAAATCTATTACAACATGCCTCTATCTTGCTTTGTTCCCTTTATAATTAGGCCCGAGCCAGGACTTTGTCCTGGTAATTAGGCCCGAGCCAGGACTTTGTCCTGGTAAGGGACTTTTGTTCTCCCCCGGTTTCTTGTTATTATTATTATTATTATTATTATTATTATTATTATAGTTACGCCTCTAAGATCCTGTTTTTCAGTGCCTTCCCGTGCAAAAGTACACGCAGAAAATGGCACAGTGATCAGAGTCGGCAAAAATTGCGTGTCAGTGGGCGACATGCACACGCCCAAAACAAAATGGCTCCACAGCGCCCCCTCAAAGTTGACCCCCATTCTTTTGGGGACATGCATTTTTGGCGTAAGCCAATCCCCTTTGGCCCAGCGATAGAGCGCATGGAGAGAGTCACAAAACATCATTATAGCTCCGCCCTCTGACCAACAGGAAGTCGGCCATCTTGGATTGAAATCCTGGAGAAGAAATCTCTCACCAGATGTTTCAATGTACTACTCCTTGGTTTCTCTGCAGAATAAGCTCAAACATGGCTCAATAGAATCTAGAGAAATGGAGCTACATTTTCAAGCCAGCTTTTTTTGATAACGTTTACAGTTTTCACATAGCGCCCCCACAAAAAACATGCTTTTTTCCCGTACCTTGGACAACCCCTCGCAGGCATGCGCTCTATACAATCTGGATCATATTTGGCTGACATAAGGCCTCTTATCGTATGAATCCATAGAGCTCAATAACTTCACGGTGCTCACCAGTATAGCGCCACCTATCTATACCTTGAAACATTTAGTTTGTACAATTTATATGACACTTTGCAGGTATATTCTACACATTAAATCGAACACAAAAATATATTACATGTGTTTGATATTTTCGACGGTGTGGGCGTGGCAATGACGCACAGGAAGTCGGCCATTTTCACTTTTAACCTCTTAACTCCCACCTGAACCAAGTGCATTTCTTTGTGTGCTGTGTTTTCATCTGCACTTGCGTCTCATTTCTGTAACTGTGTTTTTGACGCTTTTTTTCCAGAAGCTTTAAGACATGGGTCAAGACGAACTGGAGAAAATGTACTCGGTTAAAGTGGGGGTTAAGAGATTAAAATGGCACCCCCACAAAAAAAAGGCCTTTTTGCAGTACATTTCACAACCCCTCGCAGGCATGCGCTCTATCCAATCTGGATCATATTTGGCTGACATAAGGCCTCTTACGGTCTGAATTCATAGAGCTCAATAACTGCACGGTGCTCACCACTATAGCGCCACCTATCTATACCTTGAAAATTTTAGTTTGTACGATTTATATTAAACTTTGCAGGTACATTCTACACATTGAAACAAACACAAAAATCTATTACAACATGCCTCTATCTTGCTTTGTTCCCTTTATAATTAGGCCCGAGCCAGGACTTTGTCCTGGTAAGGGACTTTTGTTCTCCCCCGGTTTCTTGTTATTATTATTATTATTATTATTAGGCCCGAGCCAGGACTTTGTCCTGGTAAGGGACTTTTGTTCTCCCCCGGTTTCTTGTTATTATTATTATTATTATTATTATTATTATTATTATAGTTACGCCTCTAAGATCCTGTTTTTCAGTGCCTTCCCGTGCAAAAGTACACGCAGAAAATGGCACAGTGATCAGAGTCGGCAAAAATTGCGTGTCAGTGGGCGACATGCACACGCCCAAAACAAAATGGCTCCACAGCGCCCCCTCAAAGTTGACCCCCATTCTTTTGGGGACATGCATTTTTGGCGTAAGCCAATCCCCTTTGGCCCAGCGATAGAGCGCATGGAGAGAGTCACAAAACATCATTATAGCTCCGCCCTCTGACCAACAGGAAGTCGGCCATCTTGGATTGAAATCCTGGAGAAGAAATCTCTCACCAGATGTTTCAATGTACTACTCCTTGGTTTCTCTGCAGAATAAGCTCAAACATGGCTCAATAGAATCTAGAGAAATGGAGCTACATTTTCAAGCCAGCTTTTTTTGATAACGTTTACAGTTTTCACATAGCGCCCCCACAAAAAACATGCTTTTTTCCCGTACCTTGGACAACCCCTCGCAGGCATGCGCTCTATACAATCTGGATCATATTTGGCTGACATAAGGCCTCTTATCGTATGAATCCATAGAGCTCAATAACTTCACGGTGCTCACCAGTATAGCGCCACCTATCTATACCTTGAAACATTTAGTTTGTACAATTTATATGACACTTTGCAGGTATATTCTACACATTAAATCGAACACAAAAATATATTACATGTGTTTGATATTTTCGACGGTGTGGGCGTGGCAATGACGCACAGGAAGTCGGCCATTTTCACTTTTAACCTCTTAACTCCCACCTGAACCAAGTGCATTTCTTTGTGTGCTGTGTTTTCATCTGCACTTGCGTCTCATTTCTGTAACTGTGTTTTTGACGCTTTTTTTCCAGAAGCTTTAAGACATGGGTCAAGACGAACTGGAGAAAATGTACTCGGTTAAAGTGGGGGTTAAGAGATTAAAATGGCACCCCCACAAAAAAAAGGCCTTTTTGCAGTACATTTCACAACCCCTCGCAGGCATGCGCTCTATCCAATCTGGATCATATTTGGCTGACATAAGGCCTCTTACGGTCTGAATTCATAGAGCTCAATAACTGCACGGTGCTCACCACTATAGCGCCACCTATCTATACCTTGAAAATTTTAGTTTGTACGATTTATATTAAACTTTGCAGGTACATTCTACACATTGAAACAAACACAAAAATCTATTACAACATGCCTCTATCTTGCTTTGTTCCCTTTATAATTAGGCCCGAGCCAGGACTTTGTCCTGGTAAGGGACTTTTGTTCTCCCCCGGTTTCTTGTTATTATTATTATTATTATTATTATTATTATTATTATAGTTACGCCTCTAAGATCCTGTTTTTCAGTGCCTTCCCGTGCAAAAGTACACGCAGAAAATGGCACAGTGATCAGAGTCGGCAAAAATTGCGTGTCAGTGGGCGACATGCACACGCCCAAAACAAAATGGCTCCACAGCGCCCCCTCAAAGTTGACCCCCATTCTTTTGGGGACATGCATTTTTGGCGTAAGCCAATCCCCTTTGGCCCAGCGATAGAGCGCATGGAGAGAGTCACAAAACATCATTATAGCTCCGCCCTCTGACCAACAGGAAGTCGGCCATCTTGGATTGAAATCCTGGAGAAGAAATCTCTCACCAGATGTTTCAATGTACTACTCCTTGGTTTCTCTGCAGAATAAGCTCAAACATGGCTCAATAGAATCTAGAGAAATGGAGCTACATTTTCAAGCCAGCTTTTTTTGATAACGTTTACAGTTTTCACATAGCGCCCCCACAAAAAACATGCTTTTTTCCCGTACCTTGGACAACCCCTCGCAGGCATGCGCTCTATACAATCTGGATCATATTTGGCTGACATAAGGCCTCTTATCGTATGAATCCATAGAGCTCAATAACTTCACGGTGCTCACCAGTATAGCGCCACCTATCTATACCTTGAAACATTTAGTTTGTACAATTTATATGACACTTTGCAGGTATATTCTACACATTAAATCGAACACAAAAATATATTACATGTGTTTGATATTTTCGACGGTGTGGGCGTGGCAATGACGCACAGGAAGTCGGCCATTTTCACTTTTAACCTCTTAACTCCCACCTGAACCAAGTGCATTTCTTTGTGTGCTGTGTTTTCATCTGCACTTGCGTCTCATTTCTGTAACTGTGTTTTTGACGCTTTTTTTCCAGAAGCTTTAAGACATGGGTCAAGACGAACTGGAGAAAATGTACTCGGTTAAAGTGGGGGTTAAGAGATTAAAATGGCACCCCCACAAAAAAAAGGCCTTTTTGCAGTACATTTCACAACCCCTCGCAGGCATGCGCTCTATCCAATCTGGATCATATTTGGCTGACATAAGGCCTCTTACGGTCTGAATTCATAGAGCTCAATAACTGCACGGTGCTCACCACTATAGCGCCACCTATCTATACCTTGAAAATTTTAGTTTGTACGATTTATATTAAACTTTGCAGGTACATTCTACACATTGAAACAAACACAAAAATCTATTACAACATGCCTCTATCTTGCTTTGTTCCCTTTATAATTAGGCCCGAGCCAGGACTTTGTCCTGGTAAGGGACTTTTGTTCTCCCCCGGTTTCTTGTTATTATTATTATTATTATTATTATTATTATTATTATAGTTACGCCTCTAAGATCCTGTTTTTCAGTGCCTTCCCGTGCAAAAGTACACGCAGAAAATGGCACAGTGATCAGAGTCGGCAAAAATTGCGTGTCAGTGGGCGACATGCACACGCCCAAAACAAAATGGCTCCACAGCGCCCCCTCAAAGTTGACCCCCATTCTTTTGGGGACATGCATTTTTGGCGTAAGCCAATCCCCTTTGGCCCAGCGATAGAGCGCATGGAGAGAGTCACAAAACATCATTATAGCTCCGCCCTCTGACCAACAGGAAGTCGGCCATCTTGGATTGAAATCCTGGAGAAGAAATCTCTCACCAGATGTTTCAATGTACTACTCCTTGGTTTCTCTGCAGAATAAGCTCAAACATGGCTCAATAGAATCTAGAGAAATGGAGCTACATTTTCAAGCCAGCTTTTTTTGATAACGTTTACAGTTTTCACATAGCGCCCCCACAAAAAACATGCTTTTTTCCCGTACCTTGGACAACCCCTCGCAGGCATGCGCTCTATACAATCTGGATCATATTTGGCTGACATAAGGCCTCTTATCGTATGAATCCATAGAGCTCAATAACTTCACGGTGCTCACCAGTATAGCGCCACCTATCTATACCTTGAAACATTTAGTTTGTACAATTTATATGACACTTTGCAGGTATATTCTACACATTAAATCGAACACAAAAATATATTACATGTGTTTGATATTTTCGACGGTGTGGGCGTGGCAATGACGCACAGGAAGTCGGCCATTTTCACTTTTAACCTCTTAACTCCCACCTGAACCAAGTGCATTTCTTTGTGTGCTGTGTTTTCATCTGCACTTGCGTCTCATTTCTGTAACTGTGTTTTTGACGCTTTTTTTCCAGAAGCTTTAAGACATGGGTCAAGACGAACTGGAGAAAATGTACTCGGTTAAAGTGGGGGTTAAGAGATTAAAATGGCACCCCCACAAAAAAAAGGCCTTTTTGCAGTACATTTCACAACCCCTCGCAGGCATGCGCTCTATCCAATCTGGATCATATTTGGCTGACATAAGGCCTCTTACGGTCTGAATTCATAGAGCTCAATAACTGCACGGTGCTCACCACTATAGCGCCACCTATCTATACCTTGAAAATTTTAGTTTGTACGATTTATATTAAACTTTGCAGGTACATTCTACACATTGAAACAAACACAAAAATCTATTACAACATGCCTCTATCTTGCTTTGTTCCCTTTATAATTAGGCCCGAGCCAGGACTTTGTCCTGGTAAGGGACTTTTGTTCTCCCCCGGTTTCTTGTTATTATTATTATTATTATTATTAGGCCCGAGCCAGGACTTTGTCCTGGTAAGGGACTTTTGTTCTCCCCCGGTTTCTTGTTATTATTATTATTATTATTATTATTATTATTATTATAGTTACGCCTCTAAGATCCTGTTTTTCAGTGCCTTCCCGTGCAAAAGTACACGCAGAAAATGGCACAGTGATCAGAGTCGGCAAAAATTGCGTGTCAGTGGGCGACATGCACACGCCCAAAACAAAATGGCTCCACAGCGCCCCCTCAAAGTTGACCCCCATTCTTTTGGGGACATGCATTTTTGGCGTAAGCCAATCCCCTTTGGCCCAGCGATAGAGCGCATGGAGAGAGTCACAAAACATCATTATAGCTCCGCCCTCTGACCAACAGGAAGTCGGCCATCTTGGATTGAAATCCTGGAGAAGAAATCTCTCACCAGATGTTTCAATGTACTACTCCTTGGTTTCTCTGCAGAATAAGCTCAAACATGGCTCAATAGAATCTAGAGAAATGGAGCTACATTTTCAAGCCAGCTTTTTTTGATAACGTTTACAGTTTTCACATAGCGCCCCCACAAAAAACATGCTTTTTTCCCGTACCTTGGACAACCCCTCGCAGGCATGCGCTCTATACAATCTGGATCATATTTGGCTGACATAAGGCCTCTTATCGTATGAATCCATAGAGCTCTACCTCATCTACACATGTTGGTCACTGTATACTCGGCAGTAACCAATGACCATGACAGTCACATGCGCCTCAGTCAGAGCTTTCCGACAATGTATAACATGTGGGGGTCAAGGCAAGCACTCCACTTATTCTGCCCCAGCAAAGTGTCAGCATAGCGCCACCTGCTGGCCTTTAAGCTGGCTTTTAAGTGGCTTGTAAGTGGCCCGCCCATCCTCCGTGGAAATAGCCAGAGTTGTTCTTCTGGCAGCCTGTTGGCCTCTGTCAGAGTTTCCCCTGAAATTCGTCAATTTTCCCAATTTCCACCTTTATTCACGGAAGCCACACTTTTAGACTCGTACGTAGATATACTACCCCTCTGTGACAGACAGAAGCTTTAATTTGGACGTGTTTGCCTCCAAATTCAGCTTTTTTGGACTTTACAGTTACAGGAAGTTCAGATAGACTGTTTCCTGTCCGTCTCTGCGTGTTCCTCGTACTATGTGGCTCTCACCAAAGTATTCCTTCATCTATCGGGAGTTCTTTCATAAGATTTATCTAAAATTCGCTGTGTTTTTACATAAGCCTGTGTAGCTCCATTGGTAGAGTGCAGGGTTTGCACCGTCATATTGCCGGTTCAATCCCCACCATGACTTTTTTTTTTTTTTTTTTTTACGCAGTACCTACTGGGAAGAACCTGAATTGGCAACTATGCTCCCACCCTCATTAAAAACTGGAAAATGACCCACACGTTGTACCACATGCCGTTTCATAAGATATTGCACATTTCGGCTGTTAAATAAATGTGCTTGTGTAGTTACATGGGTAGAGTGCTAGGTTCCCAACCATGGGATTGCTTGATCGATTCTGTCCTTAACTCTTTTTTATTTTTTATTTTTTTGACTCGGCAACTACTGGGAAGAACATGAATCGACGCCTTTGGTCCCACCCTCATTAAAAACAAAGAAAGAAAAGTTGTAGCACAACTACACAGAAAGACATGGGGAGACAGTAGGGAAACAATAGAGGCAACACTAAATGTCTAAAACAATCAATAGTGGGGCAAAAATCTCCTGAAATGACCTTGCTGGGACCTATTTTCAAAATCTGTGATTTAGAGAAAAGTAGCCACCATCGGGTGTACTGCAGTATAGGGTTATAGCTCAATGATAGTTTACCGGTCTCCAGTACATGAGGTTGCCAGTTCAAATATGATTTTGACGCTTTTCTAACTCTTATGCTTGGGTTACTTGGTTCATATCTGGAACAGCAGCAACTGCTCCTGCTGAGGAGAGAGGGGGACACATGACCTCTCTCCTCCAATGCCATGCTGGGAATTAGCCCTAATTACAAAATGTTTTAATCAATATTTCCAGAACTATAATTCCGTTTTCTGTCAACTGATCAGTGCAAGTGCAAGTGCAAGTGTTTCATAAGATTAATGTAAGATTCACTGTGTTCCTATCTAAGCCTCTGTAGCTCCATTGGTAAAGTGCAGGGTTCCCATCCGTTAGATTGCTGGTTCAATACCAACCTTGACCTTTTTAATTTTTTTTTTATATTATCGGTACCTACTGGGAAGAACCTGAATTGGTGCCTATGGTCAGATCCTCATTCAAAACAAAGCCAGCTTTTTTTATAACGTTTACAGTTTTCACATAGCGCCCCCACAAAAAACATTATTTTTCCTCGTACCTTGGACAACCCCTCGCAGGCATGCGCTCTATCCAATCTGGATCATATTTGGCTGACATAAGGCAACTCACGTTCTGAACAGATAGAGCTCAATAACTGCACAATGCTTAACACTATAGCGCCCCCTATCTATACCGTGAATATTGCAGTCTGGATTATTTATCTCCCACTTTGCCGGTATATTCTACACAATAAACTAAACACAAAATGATATTACATATGCATCATACTGGGTAAGATGTGGGCGTGGCCAAAGTAAACGTGTTCCTGAGAGCATCATTATTACCCATGATAACTGGCACATTCTTTGTCCCTTTGAGTTTTAAATGTTATCACTTATACACCAGATGGCCTTGAATCTTTTTACATATACACAAAAATTATCCACAGGTTGTGTGTGAGGCCGAGGGGAGAGCAGGTTTGGGTGAGAGCAGGGGCGGTAGCAAGGGAGGCGGTCGCAAGGGGGGGCTGTGCCAGGGGCGAGGGCCTACATCGCCGCTTGCGGCTTTAATTATTATTATTATTATTAGGCCCGAGCCAGGACTTTGTCCTGGTAAGGGACTATTGTTCTCCCCCGGTTTCTTGTTATTATTATTATTATTATTATTATTATTATTATTATAGTTACGCCTCTAAGATCCTGTTTTTCAGTGCCTTCCCGTGTAAAAGTACACGCAGAAATTGGCACAGTGATCAGAGTCGGCAAAAATTGCGTGTCAGTGGGCGACATGCACACGCCCAAAACAAAATGGCTCCACAGCGCCCCCTCAAAGTTGACCCCCATTCTTTTGGGGACAGTCATTTTTGGTGTAGGCCAATCCCCTTTGGCACAGTGATAGAGCACATGGAGAGAGTCACAAAACATAATTATAGCTCCGCCCTCTGACCAACAGGAAGTCGGCCATCTTGGATTGAAATCCTGGAGAAGAAATCTCTCACCAGATGTTTAAATGTACTACTCCTTGGTTTTTCTGCAGAATAAGCTCAAACATGGCTCAATAGAATCTAGAGAAATGGAGCTACATTTTCAAGCCAGCTTTTTTTGATAACGTTTACAGTTTTCACATAGCGCCCCCACAAAAAACATGCTTTTTTCCCGTACCTTCGACAACCCCTCGCAGGCATGCGCTCTATCCAATCTGGATCATATTTGGTTGACATGAGGCCTCTTATGGTATGGATCCATAGAGCTCAATAACTGCACGGTGCTCGCCACTATAGCGCCACCTATCTATACCTTGAAACATTTAGTTTGTACAATTTATATGAAACGTTGCAGGTATATTCTACACATTAAATCGAACACAAAAATATATTACATGTGTTTTATATTTTCGAAGGTGTGGGCGTGGCAATGACGCACAGGAAGTCGGCCATTTTCACTTTCAACCTCTTAACTCCCACCTGAACCAAGTACACTTCTTTGTGTGCTGTGTTTTCACCTGCACTTACGTCTCATTTCTGTAACTGTTTTTGACGCTTTTTTTCAAGAAGCTTTAAGATATGGGTCAAGACGAACTGGCGAAAATGTGCTCGGTTAAAGTGGGGGTTAACAGATTAAAATGGCACCCCCACAGAAAAAATGCCTTTTTGCAGTACATTTCACAAGCCCTCGCAGGCATGCGCTCTATCCAATCTGGATCATATTTGGCTGACATAAGGCAACTCACGGTCTGAACAGGTAGAGCTCAATAACTGCACAGTGCTCAACACTATAGCGCCTCCTATCTATACCTTGAATATTGCAGTCTGGATTATTTATCTCCCACTTTGCCGGTATATTCTACACAATAAACCAAACAAAAAATGATATTACATATACATCATATTGTGTAAGATGTGGGCGTGGCCAGTGTAAACGTGTTCCTGAGAGCATCATTATTATGCATTCTTTGTCCCTTTGAGTTTTAAATGTAATCACGTATACACCAGATGGCCCTGAATCTTTTTACATGAACACAAAAATGATCCATGCTATAGCGCCCCCTGCTGCAAAGAGCAAGAGTTAGTAGACAGAGAGCACACAGGTTGTGTGTGAGGCCGAGGGGAGAGCAGGTTTGGGCGAGAGCGGGGGCGGAAGCAAAGGAGGCGGTCGCAAGGGGGGCTGCGCCAGGGGCGAGGGCCTACATCGCCGCTTGCGGCTTTAATTATTATAGTTACGCCTCTAAGATCCTGTTTTTCAGTGCCTTCCCGTGCAAAAGTACACGCAGAAAATGGCACAGTGATCAGAGTCGGCAAAAATTGCGTGTCAGTGGGCGACATGCACACGCCCAAAACAAAATGGCTCCACAGCGCCCCCTCAAAGTTGACCCCCATTCTTTTGGGGACATGCATTTTTGGCGTAAGCCAATCCCCTTTGGCCCAGCGATAGAGCGCATGGAGAGAGTCACAAAACATCATTATAGCTCCGCCCTCTGACCAACAGGAAGTCGGCCATCTTGGATTGAAATCCTGGAGAAGAAATCTCTCACCAGATGTTTCAATGTACTACTCCTTGGTTTCTCTGCAGAATAAGCTCAAACATGGCTCAATAGAATCTAGAGAAATGGAGCTACATTTTCAAGCCAGCTTTTTTTGATAACGTTTACAGTTTTCACATAGCGCCCCCACAAAAAACATGCTTTTTTCCCGTACCTTGGACAACCCCTCGCAGGCATGCGCTCTATACAATCTGGATCATATTTGGCTGACATAAGGCCTCTTATCGTATGAATCCATAGAGCTCAATAACTTCACGGTGCTCACCACTATAGCGCCACCTATCTATACCTTGAACATTTTAGTTTGTACGATTTATATGAAACGTTGCAGTTATATTCTACACATTAAATCGAACACAAAAATATATTACATGTGTTTGATATTTTCGAAGGTGTGGGCGTGGCAATGACGCACAGGAAGTCGGCCATTTTCACTTTTAACCTCTTAACTCCCACCTGAACCAAGTGCATTTCTTTGTGTGCTGTGTTTTCATCTGCACTTGCGTCTCATTTCTGTAACTGTGTTTTTGACGCTTTTTTTCCAGAAGCTTTAAGACATGGGTCAAGACGAACTGGAGAAAATGTACTCGGTTAAAGTGGGGGTTAAGAGATTAAAATGGCACCCCCACAAAAAAAAGGCCTTTTTGCAGTACATTTCACAACCCCTCGCAGGCATGCGCTCTATCCAATCTGGATCATATTTGGCTGACATAAGGCCTCTTACGGTCTGAATTCATAGAGCTCAATAACTGCACGGTGCTCACCACTATAGCGCCACCTATCTATACCTTGAAAATTTTAGTTTGTACGATTTATATTAAACTTTGCAGGTACATTCTACACATTGAAACAAACACAAAAATCTATTACAACATGCCTCTATCTTGCTTTGTTCCCTTTATAATTAGGCCCGAGCCAGGACTTTGTCCTGGTAAGGGACTTTTGTTCTCCCCCGGTTTCTTGTTATTATTATTATTATTATTATTATTATTATTATTAGGCCCGAGCCAGGACTTTGTCCTGGTAATTAGGCCCGAGCCAGGACTTTGTCCTGGTAATTAGGCCCGAGCCAGGACTTTGTCCTGGTAATTAGGCCCGAGCCAGGACTTTGTCCTGGTAAGGGACTATTGTTCTCCCCCGGTTTCTTGTTATTATTATTATTATTATTATTATTATTATTATTATTATTATTATAGTTACGCCTCTAAGATCCTGTTTTTCAGTGCCTTCCCGTGCAAAAGTACACGCAGAAAATGGCACAGTGATCAGAGTCGGCAAAAATTGCGTGTCAGTGGGCGACATGCACACGCCCAAAACAAAATGGCTCCACAGCGCCCCCTCAAAGTTGACCCCCATTCTTTTGGGGACATGCATTTTTGGCGTAAGCCAATCCCCTTTGGCCCAGCGATAGAGCGCATGGAGAGAGTCACAAAACATCATTATAGCTCCGCCCTCTGACCAACAGGAAGTCGGCCATCTTGGATTGAAATCCTGGAGAAGAAATCTCTCACCAGATGTTTCAATGTACTACTCCTTGGTTTCTCTGCAGAATAAGCTCAAACATGGCTCAATAGAATCTAGAGAAATGGAGCTACATTTTCAAGCCAGCTTTTTTTGATAACGTTTACAGTTTTCACATAGCGCCCCCACAAAAAACATGCTTTTTTCCCGTACCTTGGACAACCCCTCGCAGGCATGCGCTCTATACAATCTGGATCATATTTGGCTGACATAAGGCCTCTTATCGTATGAATCCATAGAGCTCAATAACTTCACGGTGCTCACCACTATAGCGCCACCTATCTATACCTTGAACATTTTAGTTTGTACGATTTATATGAAACGTTGCAGTTATATTCTACACATTAAATCGAACACAAAAATATATTACATGTGTTTGATATTTTCGAAGGTGTGGGCGTGGCAATGACGCACAGGAAGTCGGCCATTTTCACTTTTAACCTCTTAACTCCCACCTGAACCAAGTGCATTTCTTTGTGTGCTGTGTTTTCATCTGCACTTGCGTCTCATTTCTGTAACTGTGTTTTTGACGCTTTTTTTCCAGAAGCTTTAAGACATGGGTCAAGACGAACTGGAGAAAATGTACTCGGTTAAAGTGGGGGTTAAGAGATTAAAATGGCACCCCCACAAAAAAAAGGCCTTTTTGCAGTACATTTCACAACCCCTCGCAGGCATGCGCTCTATCCAATCTGGATCATATTTGGCTGACATAAGGCCTCTTACGGTCTGAATTCATAGAGCTCAATAACTGCACGGTGCTCACCACTATAGCGCCACCTATCTATACCTTGAAAATTTTAGTTTGTACGATTTATATTAAACTTTGCAGGTACATTCTACACATTGAAACAAACACAAAAATCTATTACAACATGCCTCTATCTTGCTTTGTTCCCTTTATAATTAGGCCCGAGCCAGGACTTTGTCCTGGTAATTAGGCCCGAGCCAGGACTTTGTCCTGGTAAGGGACTTTTGTTCTCCCCCGGTTTCTTGTTATTATTATTATTAGGCCCGAGCCAGGACTTTGTCCTGGTAAGGGACTATTGTTCTCCCCCGGTTTCTTGTTATTATTATTATTATTATTATTATTATTATTATTATAGTTACGCCTCTAAGATCCTGTTTTTCAGTGCCTTCCCGTGTAAAAGTACACGCAGAAATTGGCACAGTGATCAGAGTCGGCAAAAATTGCGTGTCAGTGGGCGACATGCACACGCCCAAAACAAAATGGCTCCACAGCGCCCCCTCAAAGTTGACCCCCATTCTTTTGGGGACAGTCATTTTTGGTGTAGGCCAATCCCCTTTGGCACAGTGATAGAGCACATGGAGAGAGTCACAAAACATAATTATAGCTCCGCCCTCTGACCAACAGGAAGTCGGCCATCTTGGATTGAAATCCTGGAGAAGAAATCTCTCACCAGATGTTTAAATGTACTACTCCTTGGTTTTTCTGCAGAATAAGCTCAAACATGGCTCAATAGAATCTAGAGAAATGGAGCTACATTTTCAAGCCAGCTTTTTTTGATAACGTTTACAGTTTTCACATAGCGCCCCCACAAAAAACATGCTTTTTTCCCGTACCTTCGACAACCCCTCGCAGGCATGCGCTCTATCCAATCTGGATCATATTTGGTTGACATGAGGCCTCTTATGGTATGGATCCATAGAGCTCAATAACTGCACGGTGCTCGCCACTATAGCGCCACCTATCTATACCTTGAAACATTTAGTTTGTACAATTTATATGAAACGTTGCAGGTATATTCTACACATTAAATCGAACACAAAAATATATTACATGTGTTTTATATTTTCGAAGGTGTGGGCGTGGCAATGACGCACAGGAAGTCGGCCATTTTCACTTTCAACCTCTTAACTCCCACCTGAACCAAGTACACTTCTTTGTGTGCTGTGTTTTCACCTGCACTTACGTCTCATTTCTGTAACTGTTTTTGACGCTTTTTTTCAAGAAGCTTTAAGATATGGGTCAAGACGAACTGGCGAAAATGTGCTCGGTTAAAGTGGGGGTTAACAGATTAAAATGGCACCCCCACAGAAAAAATGCCTTTTTGCAGTACATTTCACAAGCCCTCGCAGGCATGCGCTCTATCCAATCTGGATCATATTTGGCTGACATAAGGCAACTCACGGTCTGAACAGGTAGAGCTCAATAACTGCACAGTGCTCAACACTATAGCGCCTCCTATCTATACCTTGAATATTGCAGTCTGGATTATTTATCTCCCACTTTGCCGGTATATTCTACACAATAAACCAAACAAAAAATGATATTACATATACATCATATTGTGTAAGATGTGGGCGTGGCCAGTGTAAACGTGTTCCTGAGAGCATCATTATTATGCATTCTTTGTCCCTTTGAGTTTTAAATGTAATCACGTATACACCAGATGGCCCTGAATCTTTTTACATGAACACAAAAATGATCCATGCTATAGCGCCCCCTGCTGCAAAGAGCAAGAGTTAGTAGACAGAGAGCACACAGGTTGTGTGTGAGGCCGAGGGGAGAGCAGGTTTGGGCGAGAGCGGGGGCGGAAGCAAAGGAGGCGGTCGCAAGGGGGGCTGCGCCAGGGGCGAGGGCCTACATCGCCGCTTGCGGCTTTAATTATTATTATTATAGTTACGCCTCTAAGATCCTGTTTTTCAGTGCCTTCCCGTGCAAAAGTACACGCAGAAAATGGCACAGTGATCAGAGTCGGCAAAAATTGCGTGTCAGTGGGCGACATGCACACGCCCAAAACAAAATGGCTCCACAGCGCCCCCTCAAAGTTGACCCCCATTCTTTTGGGGACATGCATTTTTGGCGTAAGCCAATCCCCTTTGGCCCAGCGATAGAGCGCATGGAGAGAGTCACAAAACATCATTATAGCTCCGCCCTCTGACCAACAGGAAGTCGGCCATCTTGGATTGAAATCCTGGAGAAGAAATCTCTCACCAGATGTTTCAATGTACTACTCCTTGGTTTCTCTGCAGAATAAGCTCAAACATGGCTCAATAGAATCTAGAGAAATGGAGCTACATTTTCAAGCCAGCTTTTTTTGATAACGTTTACAGTTTTCACATAGCGCCCCCACAAAAAACATGCTTTTTTCCCGTACCTTGGACAACCCCTCGCAGGCATGCGCTCTATACAATCTGGATCATATTTGGCTGAC
Source organism: Proterorhinus semilunaris (assembly GCA_021464625.1). Lineage (NCBI taxonomy): Eukaryota > Metazoa > Chordata > Actinopteri > Gobiiformes > Gobiidae > Proterorhinus > Proterorhinus semilunaris. The sequence continues at coordinate 27,556,124 of CM038344.1, read as the reverse complement.
ATAAGGCCTCTTATCGTATGAATCCATAGAGCTCAATAACTTCACGGTGCTCACCACTATAGCGCCACCTATCTATACCTTGAACATTTTAGTTTGTACGATTTATATGAAACGTTGCAGTTATATTCTACACATTAAATCGAACACAAAAATATATTACATGTGTTTGATATTTTCGAAGGTGTGGGCGTGGCAATGACGCACAGGAAGTCGGCCATTTTCACTTTTAACCTCTTAACTCCCACCTGAACCAAGTGCATTTCTTTGTGTGCTGTGTTTTCATCTGCACTTGCGTCTCATTTCTGTAACTGTGTTTTTGACGCTTTTTTTCCAGAAGCTTTAAGACATGGGTCAAGACGAACTGGAGAAAATGTACTCGGTTAAAGTGGGGGTTAAGAGATTAAAATGGCACCCCCACAAAAAAAAGGCCTTTTTGCAGTACATTTCACAACCCCTCGCAGGCATGCGCTCTATCCAATCTGGATCATATTTGGCTGACATAAGGCCTCTTACGGTCTGAATTCATAGAGCTCAATAACTGCACGGTGCTCACCACTATAGCGCCACCTATCTATACCTTGAAAATTTTAGTTTGTACGATTTATATTAAACTTTGCAGGTACATTCTACACATTGAAACAAACACAAAAATCTATTACAACATGCCTCTATCTTGCTTTGTTCCCTTTATAATTAGGCCCGAGCCAGGACTTTGTCCTGGTAAGGGACTTTTGTTCTCCCCCGGTTTCTTGTTATTATTATTAGGCCCGAGCCAGGACTTTGTCCTGGTAAGGGACTATTGTTCTCCCCCGGTTTCTTGTTATTATTATTAGGCCCGAGCCAGGACTTTGTCCTGGTAAGGGACTATTGTTCTCCCCCGGTTTCTTGTTATTATTATTATTATTATTATTATTATTATTATTATTATTCCGCCTCTAAGATCCTGTTTTTCAGTGCCTTCCCGTGCAAAAGTACACGCAAAAATTGGCACAGTGATCAGAGTCGGCAAAAATTGCGTGTCAGTGGGCGACATGCACACGCCCAAAACAAAATGGCTCCACAGCGCCCCCTCAAAGTTGATCCCCATTCTTTTGGGGACATGCATTTTTGGCGTAGGCCAATCCCCTTTGGCCCAGTGATAGAGCACATGGAGAGAGTCACAAAACATAATTATAGCTCCGCCCTCTGACCAACAGGAAGTCGGCCATCTTGGATTGAAATCCTGGAGAAGAAATCTCCCACCAGATGTTTCAATGTACTACTCCTTGGTTTCTCTGCAGAATAAGCTCAAACATGGCTCAATAGAATCTAGAGAAATGGAGCTACATTTTCAAGCCAGCTTTTTTTGATAACGTTTACAGTTTTCACATAGCGCCCCCACAAAAAACATGCTTTTTTCCCGTACATTGGACAACCCCTCGCAGGCATGCGCTCTATCCAATCTGGATCATATTTGGCTGACATAAGGCCTCTTATGGTATGAATCCATAGAGCTCAATAAGTTCACGGTGCTCACCAGTATAGCGCCACCTATCTATACCTTGAAAATTTTAGTTTGTACGATTTATATAAAACTTTGCAGGTATATTCTACACATTAAATCGAACACAAAAATATATTACATGTGTTTGATATTTTCGAAGGTGTGGGCGTGGCAATGACGCACAGGAAGTCGGCCATTTTCACTTTTAACCTCTTAACTCCCACCTGAACCAAGTACATTTCTTTGTGTGCTGTGTTTTCACCTGCACTTACGTCTCATTTCTGTAATTGTGTTTTTGATGTTTTTTTTCAAGAAGCTTTAAGATATGGGTCAAGACGAACTGGAGAAAATGTGCTCGGTTAAAGTGGGGGTTAAGAGATTAAAATGGCACCCCCACAAAAAAAAGGCCTTTTTGCAGTACATTTCACAACCCCTCGCAGGCATGCGCTCTATCCAATCTGGATCATATTTGGCTGACATAAGGAAACTCACGGTCTGAACAGATAGAGCTCAATAACTGCACAGTGCTCAACACTATAGCGCCCCCTATCTATACCTTTAATATTGCAGTTTGGATTATTTATCTCCCACTTTGCAGGTATATTCTACACAATAAACTAAACAAAAAATTATATTACATATACATCATATTGTGTAAGATGTGGGCGTGGCCAGTGTAAACGTGTTCCTGAGAGCATCATTCTTATGCATTCTTTGTCCCTTTGAGTTTTAAATGTAATCACTTATACACCAGATGGCCCTGAATCTTTTTACATGAACACAAAAATGATCCATGCTATAGCGCCCCCTGCTGCAAAGAGCAAGAGTTAGTAGACAGAGAGCACACAGGTTGTGTGTGAGGCCGAGGGGAGAGCAGGTTTGGGCGAGAGCGGGGGCGGTAGCAAAGGAGGCGGTCGCAAGGGGGGGCTGCGCCAGGGGCGAGGGCCTACATCGCCGCTTGCGGCTTTAATTATTATTATTATTATAGTTACGCCTCTAAGATCCTGTTTTTCAGTGCCTTCCCGTGCAAAAGTACACGCAGAAAATGGCACAGTGATCAGAGTCGGCAAAAATTGCGTGTCAGTGGGCGACATGCACACGCCCAAAACAAAATGGCTCCACAGCGCCCCCTCAAAGTTGACCCCCATTCTTTTGGGGACATGCATTTTTGGCGTAAGCCAATCCCCTTTGGCCCAGCGATAGAGCGCATGGAGAGAGTCACAAAACATCATTATAGCTCCGCCCTCTGACCAACAGGAAGTCGGCCATCTTGGATTGAAATCCTGGAGAAGAAATCTCTCACCAGATGTTTCAATGTACTACTCCTTGGTTTCTCTGCAGAATAAGCTCAAACATGGCTCAATAGAATCTAGAGAAATGGAGCTACATTTTCAAGCCAGCTTTTTTTGATAACGTTTACAGTTTTCACATAGCGCCCCCACAAAAAACATGCTTTTTTCCCGTACCTTGGACAACCCCTCGCAGGCATGCGCTCTATACAATCTGGATCATATTTGGCTGACATAAGGCCTCTTATCGTATGAATCCATAGAGCTCAATAACTTCACGGTGCTCACCACTATAGCGCCACCTATCTATACCTTGAACATTTTAGTTTGTACGATTTATATGAAACGTTGCAGTTATATTCTACACATTAAATCGAACACAAAAATATATTACATGTGTTTGATATTTTCGAAGGTGTGGGCGTGGCAATGACGCACAGGAAGTCGGCCATTTTCACTTTTAACCTCTTAACTCCCACCTGAACCAAGTGCATTTCTTTGTGTGCTGTGTTTTCATCTGCACTTGCGTCTCATTTCTGTAACTGTGTTTTTGACGCTTTTTTTCCAGAAGCTTTAAGACATGGGTCAAGACGAACTGGAGAAAATGTACTCGGTTAAAGTGGGGGTTAAGAGATTAAAATGGCACCCCCACAAAAAAAAGGCCTTTTTGCAGTACATTTCACAACCCCTCGCAGGCATGCGCTCTATCCAATCTGGATCATATTTGGCTGACATAAGGCCTCTTACGGTCTGAATTCATAGAGCTCAATAACTGCACGGTGCTCACCACTATAGCGCCACCTATCTATACCTTGAAAATTTTAGTTTGTACGATTTATATTAAACTTTGCAGGTACATTCTACACATTGAAACAAACACAAAAATCTATTACAACATGCCTCTATCTTGCTTTGTTCCCTTTATAATTAGGCCCGAGCCAGGACTTTGTCCTGGTAAGGGACTTTTGTTCTCCCCCGGTTTCTTGTTATTATTATTATTATTATTATTATAGTTACGCCTCTAAGATCCTGTTTTTCAGTGCCTTCCCGTGCAAAAGTACACGCAGAAAATGGCACAGTGATCAGAGTCGGCAAAAATTGCGTGTCAGTGGGCGACATGCACACGCCCAAAACAAAATGGCTCCACAGCGCCCCCTCAAAGTTGACCCCCATTCTTTTGGGGACATGCATTTTTGGCGTAAGCCAATCCCCTTTGGCCCAGCGATAGAGCGCATGGAGAGAGTCACAAAACATCATTATAGCTCCGCCCTCTGACCAACAGGAAGTCGGCCATCTTGGATTGAAATCCTGGAGAAGAAATCTCTCACCAGATGTTTCAATGTACTACTCCTTGGTTTCTCTGCAGAATAAGCTCAAACATGGCTCAATAGAATCTAGAGAAATGGAGCTACATTTTCAAGCCAGCTTTTTTTGATAACGTTTACAGTTTTCACATAGCGCCCCCACAAAAAACATGCTTTTTTCCCGTACCTTGGACAACCCCTCGCAGGCATGCGCTCTATACAATCTGGATCATATTTGGCTGACATAAGGCCTCTTATCGTATGAATCCATAGAGCTCAATAACTTCACGGTGCTCACCACTATAGCGCCACCTATCTATACCTTGAACATTTTAGTTTGTACGATTTATATGAAACGTTGCAGTTATATTCTACACATTAAATCGAACACAAAAATATATTACATGTGTTTGATATTTTCGAAGGTGTGGGCGTGGCAATGACGCACAGGAAGTCGGCCATTTTCACTTTTAACCTCTTAACTCCCACCTGAACCAAGTGCATTTCTTTGTGTGCTGTGTTTTCATCTGCACTTGCGTCTCATTTCTGTAACTGTGTTTTTGACGCTTTTTTTCCAGAAGCTTTAAGACATGGGTCAAGACGAACTGGAGAAAATGTACTCGGTTAAAGTGGGGGTTAAGAGATTAAAATGGCACCCCCACAAAAAAAAGGCCTTTTTGCAGTACATTTCACAACCCCTCGCAGGCATGCGCTCTATCCAATCTGGATCATATTTGGCTGACATAAGGCCTCTTACGGTCTGAATTCATAGAGCTCAATAACTGCACGGTGCTCACCACTATAGCGCCACCTATCTATACCTTGAAAATTTTAGTTTGTACGATTTATATTAAACTTTGCAGGTACATTCTACACATTGAAACAAACACAAAAATCTATTACAACATGCCTCTATCTTGCTTTGTTCCCTTTATAATTAGGCCCGAGCCAGGACTTTGTCCTGGTAAGGGACTTTTGTTCTCCCCCGGTTTCTTGTTATTATTATTAGGCCCGAGCCAGGACTTTGTCCTGGTAAGGGACTTTTGTTCTCCCCCGGTTTCTTGTTATTATTATTATTATTATTATTAGGCCCGAGCCAGGACTTTGTCCTGGTAAGGGACTATTGTTCTCCCCCGGTTTCTTGTTATTATTATTATTATTATTATTATTATTATTATTATAGTTACGCCTCTAAGATCCTGTTTTTCAGTGCCTTCCCGTGTAAAAGTACACGCAGAAATTGGCACAGTGATCAGAGTCGGCAAAAATTGCGTGTCAGTGGGCGACATGCACACGCCCAAAACAAAATGGCTCCACAGCGCCCCCTCAAAGTTGACCCCCATTCTTTTGGGGACAGTCATTTTTGGTGTAGGCCAATCCCCTTTGGCACAGTGATAGAGCACATGGAGAGAGTCACAAAACATAATTATAGCTCCGCCCTCTGACCAACAGGAAGTCGGCCATCTTGGATTGAAATCCTGGAGAAGAAATCTCTCACCAGATGTTTAAATGTACTACTCCTTGGTTTTTCTGCAGAATAAGCTCAAACATGGCTCAATAGAATCTAGAGAAATGGAGCTACATTTTCAAGCCAGCTTTTTTTGATAACGTTTACAGTTTTCACATAGCGCCCCCACAAAAAACATGCTTTTTTCCCGTACCTTCGACAACCCCTCGCAGGCATGCGCTCTATCCAATCTGGATCATATTTGGTTGACATGAGGCCTCTTATGGTATGGATCCATAGAGCTCAATAACTGCACGGTGCTCGCCACTATAGCGCCACCTATCTATACCTTGAAACATTTAGTTTGTACAATTTATATGAAACGTTGCAGGTATATTCTACACATTAAATCGAACACAAAAATATATTACATGTGTTTTATATTTTCGAAGGTGTGGGCGTGGCAATGACGCACAGGAAGTCGGCCATTTTCACTTTCAACCTCTTAACTCCCACCTGAACCAAGTACACTTCTTTGTGTGCTGTGTTTTCACCTGCACTTACGTCTCATTTCTGTAACTGTTTTTGACGCTTTTTTTCAAGAAGCTTTAAGATATGGGTCAAGACGAACTGGCGAAAATGTGCTCGGTTAAAGTGGGGGTTAACAGATTAAAATGGCACCCCCACAGAAAAAATGCCTTTTTGCAGTACATTTCACAAGCCCTCGCAGGCATGCGCTCTATCCAATCTGGATCATATTTGGCTGACATAAGGCAACTCACGGTCTGAACAGGTAGAGCTCAATAACTGCACAGTGCTCAACACTATAGCGCCTCCTATCTATACCTTGAATATTGCAGTCTGGATTATTTATCTCCCACTTTGCCGGTATATTCTACACAATAAACCAAACAAAAAATGATATTACATATACATCATATTGTGTAAGATGTGGGCGTGGCCAGTGTAAACGTGTTCCTGAGAGCATCATTATTATGCATTCTTTGTCCCTTTGAGTTTTAAATGTAATCACGTATACACCAGATGGCCCTGAATCTTTTTACATGAACACAAAAATGATCCATGCTATAGCGCCCCCTGCTGCAAAGAGCAAGAGTTAGTAGACAGAGAGCACACAGGTTGTGTGTGAGGCCGAGGGGAGAGCAGGTTTGGGCGAGAGCGGGGGCGGAAGCAAAGGAGGCGGTCGCAAGGGGGGCTGCGCCAGGGGCGAGGGCCTACATCGCCGCTTGCGGCTTTAATTATTATTATTATTATTAGGCCCGAGCCAGGACTTTGTCCTGGTAATTAGGCCCGAGCCAGGACTTTGTCCTGGTAAGGGACTATTGTTCTCCCCCGGTTTCTTGTTATTATTATTATTATTATTATTATTATTATTATTATAGTTACGCCTCTAAGATCCTGTTTTTCAGTGCCTTCCCGTGTAAAAGTACACGCAGAAATTGGCACAGTGATCAGAGTCGGCAAAAATTGCGTGTCAGTGGGCGACATGCACACGCCCAAAACAAAATGGCTCCACAGCGCCCCCTCAAAGTTGACCCCCATTCTTTTGGGGACAGTCATTTTTGGTGTAGGCCAATCCCCTTTGGCACAGTGATAGAGCACATGGAGAGAGTCACAAAACATAATTATAGCTCCGCCCTCTGACCAACAGGAAGTCGGCCATCTTGGATTGAAATCCTGGAGAAGAAATCTCTCACCAGATGTTTAAATGTACTACTCCTTGGTTTTTCTGCAGAATAAGCTCAAACATGGCTCAATAGAATCTAGAGAAATGGAGCTACATTTTCAAGCCAGCTTTTTTTGATAACGTTTACAGTTTTCACATAGCGCCCCCACAAAAAACATGCTTTTTTCCCGTACCTTCGACAACCCCTCGCAGGCATGCGCTCTATCCAATCTGGATCATATTTGGTTGACATGAGGCCTCTTATGGTATGGATCCATAGAGCTCAATAACTGCACGGTGCTCGCCACTATAGCGCCACCTATCTATACCTTGAAACATTTAGTTTGTACAATTTATATGAAACGTTGCAGGTATATTCTACACATTAAATCGAACACAAAAATATATTACATGTGTTTTATATTTTCGAAGGTGTGGGCGTGGCAATGACGCACAGGAAGTCGGCCATTTTCACTTTCAACCTCTTAACTCCCACCTGAACCAAGTACACTTCTTTGTGTGCTGTGTTTTCACCTGCACTTACGTCTCATTTCTGTAACTGTTTTTGACGCTTTTTTTCAAGAAGCTTTAAGATATGGGTCAAGACGAACTGGCGAAAATGTGCTCGGTTAAAGTGGGGGTTAACAGATTAAAATGGCACCCCCACAGAAAAAATGCCTTTTTGCAGTACATTTCACAAGCCCTCGCAGGCATGCGCTCTATCCAATCTGGATCATATTTGGCTGACATAAGGCAACTCACGGTCTGAACAGGTAGAGCTCAATAACTGCACAGTGCTCAACACTATAGCGCCTCCTATCTATACCTTGAATATTGCAGTCTGGATTATTTATCTCCCACTTTGCCGGTATATTCTACACAATAAACCAAACAAAAAATGATATTACATATACATCATATTGTGTAAGATGTGGGCGTGGCCAGTGTAAACGTGTTCCTGAGAGCATCATTATTATGCATTCTTTGTCCCTTTGAGTTTTAAATGTAATCACGTATACACCAGATGGCCCTGAATCTTTTTACATGAACACAAAAATGATCCATGCTATAGCGCCCCCTGCTGCAAAGAGCAAGAGTTAGTAGACAGAGAGCACACAGGTTGTGTGTGAGGCCGAGGGGAGAGCAGGTTTGGGCGAGAGCGGGGGCGGAAGCAAAGGAGGCGGTCGCAAGGGGGGCTGCGCCAGGGGCGAGGGCCTACATCGCCGCTTGCGGCTTTAATTATTATTATTATTATAGTTACGCCTCTAAGATCCTGTTTTTCAGTGCCTTCCCGTGCAAAAGTACACGCAGAAAATGGCACAGTGATCAGAGTCGGCAAAAATTGCGTGTCAGTGGGCGACATGCACACGCCCAAAACAAAATGGCTCCACAGCGCCCCCTCAAAGTTGACCCCCATTCTTTTGGGGACATGCATTTTTGGCGTAAGCCAATCCCCTTTGGCCCAGCGATAGAGCGCATGGAGAGAGTCACAAAACATCATTATAGCTCCGCCCTCTGACCAACAGGAAGTCGGCCATCTTGGATTGAAATCCTGGAGAAGAAATCTCTCACCAGATGTTTCAATGTACTACTCCTTGGTTTCTCTGCAGAATAAGCTCAAACATGGCTCAATAGAATCTAGAGAAATTGAGCTACAAATTCAAGCCAGCTTTTTTTGATAACGTTTACAGTTTTCACATAGCGCCCCCACAAAAAACATGCTTTTTTCCCGTACCTTGGACAACCCCTCGCAGGCATGCGCTCTATACAATCTGGATCATATTTGGCTGACATAAGGCCTCTTATCGTATGAATCCATAGAGCTCAATAACTTCACGGTGCTCACCAGTATAGCGCCACCTATCTATACCTTGAAACATTTAGTTTGTACAATTTATATGACACTTTGCAGGTATATTCTACACATTAAATCGAACACAAAAATATATTACATGTGTTTGATATTTTCGACGGTGTGGGCGTGGCAATGACGCACAGGAAGTCGGCCATTTTCACTTTTAACCTCTTAACTCCCACCTGAACCAAGTGCATTTCTTTGTGTGCTGTGTTTTCATCTGCACTTGCGTCTCATTTCTGTAACTGTGTTTTTGACGCTTTTTTTCAAGAAGCTTTAAGACATGGGTCAAGACGAACTGGAGAAAATGTGCTCGGTTAAAGTGGGGGTTAAGAGATTACAATGGCACCCCCACAAAAAAAAGGCCTTTTTGCAGTACATTTCACAAAACCTCGCAGGCATGCGCTCTATCCAATCTGGATCATATTTGGCTGACATAAGGCCTCTTACGGTCTGAATTCATAGAGCTCAATAACTGCACGGTGCTCACCACTATAGCGCCACCTATCTATACCTTGAAACATTTAGTTTGTACAATTTATATGACACTTTGCAGGTATATTCTACACATTAAATCGAACACAAAAATATATTACATGTGTTTGATATTTTCGACGGTGTGGGCGTGGCAATGACGCACAGGAAGTCGGCCATTTTCACTTTTAACCTCTTAACTCCCACCTGAACCAAGTGCATTTCTTTGTGTGCTGTGTTTTCATCTGCACTTGCGTCTCATTTCTGTAACTGTGTTTTTGACGCTTTTTTTCAAGAAGCTTTAAGACATGGGTCAAGACGAACTGGAGAAAATGTGCTCGGTTAAAGTGGGGGTTAAGAGATTACAATGGCACCCCCACAAAAAAAATGCCTTTTTGCAGTACATTTCACAAAATCTCGCAGGCATGCGCTCTATCCAATCTGGATCATATTTGGCTGACATAAGGCCTCTTACGGTCTGAATTCATAGAGCTCAATAACTGCACGGTGCTCACCACTATAGCGCCACCTATCTATACCTTGAAAATTTTAGTTTGTACGATTTATATTAAACTTTGCAGGTACATTCTACACATTGAAACAAACACAAAAATCTATTACAACATGCCTCTATCTTGCTTTGTTCCCTTTATAATTAGGCCCGAGCCAGGACTTTGTCCTGGTAATTAGGCCCGAGCCAGGACTTTGTCCTGGTAAGGGACTTTTGTTCTCCCCCGGTTTCTTGTTATTATTATTATTATTATTATTATTATTCCGCCTCTAAGATCCTGTTTTTCAGTGCCTTCCCGTGCAAAAGTACACGCAAAAATTGGCACAGTGATCAGAGTCGGCAAAAATTGCGTGTCAGTGGGCGACATGCACACGCCCAAAACAAAATGGCTCCACAGCGCCCCCTCAAAGTTGATCCCCATTCTTTTGGGGACATGCATTTTTGGCGTAGGCCAATCCCCTTTGGCCCAGTGATAGAGCACATGGAGAGAGTCACAAAACATAATTATAGCTCCGCCCTCTGACCAACAGGAAGTTGGCCATCTTGGATTGAAATCCTGGAGAAGAAATCTCCCACCAGATGTTTCAATGTACTACTCCTTGGTTTCTCTGCAGAATAAGCTCAAACATGGCTCAATAGAATCTAGAGAAATGGAGCTACAAATGCAAGCCAGCTTTTTTTGATAACGTTTACAGTTTTCACATAGCGCCCCCACAAAAAACATGCTTTTTTCCCGTACATTGGACAACCCCTCGCAGGCATGCGCTCTATCCAATCTGGATCATATTTGGCTGACATAAGGCCTCTTATCGTATGAATCCATAGAGCTCAATAAGTTCACGGTGCTCACCAGTATAGCGCCACCTATCTATACCTTGAACATTTTAGTTTGTACGATTTATATAAAACTTTGCAGGTATATTCTACACATTAAATCGAACACAAAAATATATTACATGTGTTTGATATTTTCGAAGGTGTGGGCGTGGCAATGACGCACAGGAAGTCGGCCATTTTCACTTTTAACCTCTTAACTCCCACCTGAACCATGGTCATTTTATTGTGGTGTTGTGTTTTCATCTGCACTTACGTCTCGTTTTTGACGCTTTTTTTCAAGAAGCTTTAAGACATGGGTCAAGACGAACTGGAGAAAATGTGCTCGGTTAAAGTGGGGGTTAAGAGATTAAAATGGCACCCCCACAAAAAAAGCCCTTTTTGCTGTACATTTCACAACCCCTCGCAGGCATGCGCTCTATCCAATCTGGATCATATTTGGCTGACATAAGGCAACTCACGGTCTGAACAGACAGAGCTCAATAACTGCACAGTGCTCAACACTATAGCGCCCCCTATCTATACCTTGAATATTGCTGTTTGGATTATTTATCTCCCACTTTGCCGGTATATTCTACAAAATAAAATAAACAAAAATAGATATTACATATGCATCATATTGTGTAAGATGTGGGCGTGGCCAGGGTAAACGTGTTCCTGAGAGCATCATTATTACCCATGATAACTGGCACATTCTTTGTCCCTTTGAGTTTTAAATGTAATCACTTATACACCAGATGGCCCTGAATCTTTTTACATGACCACAAAAATGATCCATGCTATAGCGCCCCCTGCTGCAAAGAGCAAGAGTTAGTAGACAGAGAGCACACAGGTTGTGTGTGAGGCCGAGGGGAGAGCAGGTTTGGGCGAGAGCGGGGGCGGTTGCAAAGGAGGCGGTCGCAAGGGGGGGCTGCGCCAGGGGCGAGGGCCTACATCGCCGCTTGCGGCTTTAATTAGGCCCGAGCCAGGACTTTGTCCTGGTAAGGGACTATTGTTCTCCCCCGGTTTCTTGTTATTATTATTATTATTATTATTATTATTATTATTATTATAGTTACGCCTCTAAGATCCTGTTTTTCAGTGCCTTCCCGTGTAAAAGTACACGCAGAAATTGGCACAGTGATCAGAGTCGGCAAAAATTGCGTGTCAGTGGGCGACATGCACACGCCCAAAACAAAATGGCTCCACAGCGCCCCCTCAAAGTTGACCCCCATTCTTTTGGGGACAGTCATTTTTGGTGTAGGCCAATCCCCTTTGGCACAGTGATAGAGCACATGGAGAGAGTCACAAAACATAATTATAGCTCCGCCCTCTGACCAACAGGAAGTCGGCCATCTTGGATTGAAATCCTGGAGAAGAAATCTCTCACCAGATGTTTAAATGTACTACTCCTTGGTTTTTCTGCAGAATAAGCTCAAACATGGCTCAATAGAATCTAGAGAAATGGAGCTACATTTTCAAGCCAGCTTTTTTTGATAACGTTTACAGTTTTCACATAGCGCCCCCACAAAAAACATGCTTTTTTCCCGTACCTTCGACAACCCCTCGCAGGCATGCGCTCTATCCAATCTGGATCATATTTGGTTGACATGAGGCCTCTTATGGTATGGATCCATAGAGCTCAATAACTGCACGGTGCTCGCCACTATAGCGCCACCTATCTATACCTTGAAACATTTAGTTTGTACAATTTATATGAAACGTTGCAGGTATATTCTACACATTAAATCGAACACAAAAATATATTACATGTGTTTTATATTTTCGAAGGTGTGGGCGTGGCAATGACGCACAGGAAGTCGGCCATTTTCACTTTCAACCTCTTAACTCCCACCTGAACCAAGTACACTTCTTTGTGTGCTGTGTTTTCACCTGCACTTACGTCTCATTTCTGTAACTGTTTTTGACGCTTTTTTTCAAGAAGCTTTAAGATATGGGTCAAGACGAACTGGCGAAAATGTGCTCGGTTAAAGTGGGGGTTAACAGATTAAAATGGCACCCCCACAGAAAAAATGCCTTTTTGCAGTACATTTCACAAGCCCTCGCAGGCATGCGCTCTATCCAATCTGGATCATATTTGGCTGACATAAGGCAACTCACGGTCTGAACAGGTAGAGCTCAATAACTGCACAGTGCTCAACACTATAGCGCCTCCTATCTATACCTTGAATATTGCAGTCTGGATTATTTATCTCCCACTTTGCCGGTATATTCTACACAATAAACCAAACAAAAAATGATATTACATATACATCATATTGTGTAAGATGTGGGCGTGGCCAGTGTAAACGTGTTCCTGAGAGCATCATTATTATGCATTCTTTGTCCCTTTGAGTTTTAAATGTAATCACGTATACACCAGATGGCCCTGAATCTTTTTACATGAACACAAAAATGATCCATGCTATAGCGCCCCCTGCTGCAAAGAGCAAGAGTTAGTAGACAGAGAGCACACAGGTTGTGTGTGAGGCCGAGGGGAGAGCAGGTTTGGGCGAGAGCGGGGGCGGAAGCAAAGGAGGCGGTCGCAAGGGGGGCTGCGCCAGGGGCGAGGGCCTACATCGCCGCTTGCGGCTTTAATTATTATTATTATTATAGTTACGCCTCTAAGATCCTGTTTTTCAGTGCCTTCCCGTGCAAAAGTACACGCAGAAATTGGCACAGTGATCAAAGTCGGCAAAAATTGCGTGTCAGTGACCGACATGCACACGCCCTAAACAAAATGGCTCCACAGCGCCCCCTCAAAGTTGACCCCCATTCTTTTGGGGACAGTCATTTTTGGTGTAGGCCAAACCCCTTTGGCACAGTGATAGAGCACATGGAGACAGTCACAAAACATAATTATAGCTCCACCCTCTGACCAACAGGAAGTCGGCCATCTTGGATTGAAATCCTGGAGACGAAATTTCTCACCAGCTGTTTAAATGTACTACTCCTTGGTTTTCCTGCAGAATAAGCTCAAACATGGCTCAATAGAATCTAGAGAAATGGAGCTACATTTTCAAGCCAGCTTTTTTTGATAACGTTTACAGTTTTCACATAGCGCCCCCACAAAAAACATGCTTTTTTCCCGTACCTTCGACAACCCCTCGCAGGCATGCACTCTATACAATCTGGATCATATTTGGCTGACATAAGGCCTCTTATGGTATGGATCCATAGAGCTCAATAACTGCACGGTGCTCACCACTATAGCGCCACCTATCTATACCTTGAAACATTTTAGTTTGTACAATTTATATGAAACTTTGCAGGTATATTCTACACATTAAATCGAACACAAAAATATATTACATGTGTTTGATATTTTCGAAGGTGTGGGCGTGGCAATGACGCACAGGAAGTCGGCCATTTTAACCTTTAACCTCTTAACTCCCACCTGAACCAAGTACTCTTCTTTGTGTGCTGTGTTTTCATCTGCACTTACGTCTCATTTCTGTAACTGTTTTTGACGCTTTTTTTCAAGAAGCTTTAAGATATGGGTCAAGACGAACTGGCGAAAATGTGCTCGGTTAAATTGGGGGTTAACAGATTAAAATGGCACCCCCACAAAAAAAGGCCTTTTTGCAGTACATTTCACAACCCCTCGCAGGCATGCGCTCTATCCAATCTGGATCATATTTGGCTGACATAAGGAAACTCACGGTCTGAACAGACAGAGCTCAATAACTTCACGGTGCTCAACACTATAGCGCCTCCTATCTATACCTTTAATATTGCATTCTGGATTATTTATCTCCCACTTTGCCGGTATATTCTACACAATAAACTAAACAAAAAATTATATTACATATACATCATATTGTGTAAGATGTGGGCGTGGCCAGTGTAAACGTGTTCCTGAGAGCATCATTATTATGCATTCTTTGTCCCTTTGAGTTTTAAATGTAATCACTTATACACCAAATCGCCCTGAATCTTTTTACATGAACACAAAAATGATCCATGCTATAGCGCCCCCTGCTGCAAAGAGCAAGAGTTAGTAGACAGAGAGCACACAGGTTGTGTGTGAGGCCGAGGGGAGAGCAGGTTTGGGCGAGAGCGGGGGCGGTTGCAAAGGAGGCGGTCGCAAGGGGGGGCTGCGCCAGGGGCGAGGGCCTACATCGCCGCTTGCGGCTTTAATTATCATTATTATTAAAAGTTCAAGGTGTATTAGTACTTTTGCAAGGCACTGTAGCGCTCTGCTCTGGTTTAGTTCTGGTTTGGCCCTTGTTCAGTCATCACACATACAAGGCAATATTCTAATAAAAATTGGTTGTGGCTTTTTAGATAAAATAATTGTAGTTTTGGGAAAGATTGACTCGGATTCACAAGGCTACAAATCTTTTTCTACGCCTGATTAGTCCAAGGTTAGACCTCACATGATATAGTCCTTTTATATTCGCAAAGCCAAATATTTCCTTAAAGGGACTATATGGAGTTTAAAAATGTTAAAATTAAGTATTTTCCTCCCCCTACATGTTCCAGCAATGTCCTAATGTGTAGAATGAGCCCAGACCTATTCACCACAACTGCCTCTGAAATCTTGCACTCTTGTCACTCAAAAAGTTGTTAACCCTTGTGTGATCCTTCAATTTTGCACCCTTTAGACCCTAATGTCAAAAAAATTACACTTCAAAAAAGAGCCTGAAAATTACCACACATTCATATTTTTTCTGCTTCTTTTTACAAAAATACTTGAAGTGGCTTTTGGGCCATTTGGATGGGCTCTAGTGGCTTTCGGGTCAAAATGACCCAAGGACCACACAAGGGTTAATTTCGGGTCCGTCATGTAGCTTAATATAGAAAATGCAGTTACACGTAAGACCTGAGGTGGCAGAAGGGAGTATAAAAATGACCAACTGGCATCTAGTCTTAAGTGGTACTTGGTGTGAACATTTTGAGAAACAATTCCCTTTTTTAAACGATTTCAATATTATCTCGAAGAGTTTCCTGTACAGACCTGTTGTTAAAATCCTGTTTTGTGATGACGTACTGCAGCTCTTTCAAGTGTGACTCCACCCATCGTTGGATAAGAGGAGGGTGTCTGGGATCCACCTCCAAATACAGTCGGCTGTGGGTAACAAGAAACACAATACGCATTAAAAATATCTCATAACACCGAAGTACCTGCCCAGTGAAACTAAATATGCAGCAGCACCGTATACTGCCACCCATAATAACAAAACAAAAACTTTACTACAGTGCCTTGCGAAAGAATTCGGCCCCCTTGAACTTTGACCTTTTGCCACATTTCAGGTTTCAAACATAAAGATATAAAACTGTAATTTTTTGTGAAGAACCAACAACAAGTGGGACACAATCATGAAGTGAAACGAAATGTATTGGATATTTCAAACATTTTTAACAAATAAAAAACTGAAAAATTGGGCGTGCAAAATTATTCAGCCCCCTTAAGTTAATACTTTGTAGCGCCACCTTTTGCTGCGATTACTGCTGTAAGGCGCTTGGGGTATGTCTCCATCAGTTTTGCACATTGAGAGACTAAAATATTTGCCCATTCCTCCTTGCAAAACAGCTCGAGCTCAGTGAAGTTGGATGGACAGCGTTTGTGAACAGCAGTTTTCAGTTCTTTCCACATATTCTCGATTGGATTCAGGTCTGGACTTTGACTTGGCCATTCTAACACCTGGATATGTTTATTTGTGAACCACTCTATCGTAGATTTTGCTTTATGTTTTGGATCATTGTCTTGTTGGAAGACAAATCTCCGTCCCAGTCTCAGGTCTTTTGCAGACTCCATCAGGTTTTCTTCCAGAATGGTCCTGTATTTGGCTCCATCCATCTTCCCATCAATTTGAACCATCTTCCCTGTCCCTGCTGAAGAAAAGCAGGCCCAAACCATGATGCTGCCACCACCATGTTTGACAGTGGGGATGGTGTGTTCAGAGTGATGAGCTGTGTTGCTTTTACGCCAAACATAACGTTTTGCATTGTTGCCAAAAAGTTTGATTTTGGTTTCATCTGACCAGAGCACCTTCTTCCACATGTTTGGTGTGTCTCCCAGGTGGCTTGTGGCAAACTTTAAACTACACTTTTTATGGATATCTTTAAGAAATGGCTTTCTTCTTGCCACTCTTCCATAAAGGCCAGAGTTGTGCTGTTTACGACTGATTGTTGTCCTATGGACAGAGTCTCCCACCTCAGCTGTACATTTCTGCAGTTCATCCAGAGTGATCATGGGCCTCTTGGCAGCATCTCTGATCAGTTTTCTTCTTGTATGAGCTGAAAGTTTAGAGGGACGGCCGGGTCTTTGTAGATTTGCAGTGGTCTGATACTCCTTCCATTTCAATATTATCGCTTGCACAGTGCTCCTTGGGATGTTTAAAGGTCCTATATCATGCAAAATCGACTTTTTGGAGCTTTTAACCATGTTGTTATGCTATTTCCTTATCAAAAACACCCCCAGAGTGGTTTCTGGATTCATTCACGCAGTTCTCAGTAATCCTCCTGAATCCTGCGCTCTGAGCAGCTGATCCGCCCTCTCCTGGTAAACGACTGGCATGTTCAGTTGTGTCGTCACAGCGGAACGGAAGTGCTCGACGTCTGTAATCTAATGCCTTACGGCCTGATTTTCATTTGTAAAATTGCTTTTTTCATTATTTCTGTCGTAAGAAAAAATCAATAAAAAAAAAAAATGAAAAAAAAAATAAAAAAAAAGAGTAAGTGCCTGACGCTGCGCTGCCCCTGTACCGAAAACAAACGCTCCCCCTGAGCGTCCAAACGGTCTGAACAGATGGTCATGTCATGTTGCACCGAAAGTTGTGAAGAGGGAGCTTTTTCTAACCTACTCTGGAGTCTGGACACCTGTTCTATTTTCTTACCCAACGATAATGTCACGGAGAAAACCGCGTTTGGCTGCGAGGACTGGACTTTATTCAACCTTCCCAAAGAAGAGGCATAGAAGTTGGACTTTCCCTCCGGGATTCAGCGACTATCAGCCAAAATAGTGTTTGTCTGAGCCTGTCGCTGATGGATGCTAATGAACCTTGGCCAGAATCAAAGTGGATTAACTTTTATAACCAGCGCAAGTCCTATAATGGAAACATCAGACTGGTGAGTCGATCAAAATGCATGTTAGCGTGTGTGTTAGCCATTTAGCCATGAAGCTGTGTTGCACATGTTAACTCCTTATAACAGCATCATGAAGTAACTTCACTTTTTGCTGTGATATATATATTTCTACTACTGCTAAAGTTGTATGAGCGGCGAGAGGGGGCGGAGTTAACTGAATCCAAGCGTTTTGTCTTCCGGGTTGGAAAAATACCTCCAGAAAATACTTATATTTATCACAAAAATTAGTGCTCTGTAGTGGTAGAGGTACAATATATCATATAAATGCCTATACTTTACTTTGGAATGGCTAAAATAGCATGATACAGGTCCTTTAAAGCTTGGGAAATCTTTTTGTATCCAAATTCGGCTTTAAACTTCTCCACAACAGTATCTCGGACCTGCCTGGTGTGTTCCTTGTTCTTCATGATGCTCTCTGCGCTTTAAACTGACCTCTGAAACTATCACAGAGCAGGTGCATTTATACGGAGACTTGTTTACACACAGGTGGATTCTATTTATCATCCTTAGTCATTTAGGTCAACATTGGATCATTCAGAGATCCTCACTGAACTTCTGGAGAGAGTTTGCTGCACTGAAAGTAAAGGGGCTGAATAATTTTGCACGCCCAATTTGTCAGTTGTTTATTTTTTTTAAATGTTTGAAATATCCAAAAAATTTCGTTTCACTTCATGATCGTGTCCCACTTGTTGTTGGTTCTTCACAAAACATTACAGTTTTATATCTTTATGTTTGAAGCCTGAAATGTGGCAAAAGGTCGAAAAGTTCAAAGGGGCCGAATACTTTCGCAAGGCACTGTATATATCAACACCACTCACTTCACTGGCCACTTTCTTTTAATAAAATGTAGGTGTAGTTTGTGTGCCAATGAAATTATTCATCATATTGAAGGGATCCTTGCTGGTGCTTTATCTGTATTTTATATTGTGAATGGACTCACGTAAAAATGCTCATTGGGCACAGTATAAACCTGCTGTCCCTTTGCCTCTGCCCAGGGACTACAGATGAAAATTAGCTTGTAGCTATCTCTGGTCTGTGCAACACATTTGTTGTGCAATGTCCCTGTCAAATAAATAAATAAATACATTGGATAAAGCAGAAGAAAATGGATGGATGAGAGGATAAAACAAACAATAAAACAAATAGTTCATGCATTAGAACAGTGGTTCCCAACCTGGGCGGGGTGCGCCTGAGATTGCAGGCAGGGGCTCAGGGCTTTGCCTGGTCAGAGGGTTAGGTCATAAATTATATTATTTGAGCAAAATAAATGGTCTAAAATCATAAAATATGACTGAATAAGGACTACAAGGGCATTAGACAGTCCAATTTCAATGTATTTGTTTGAAATAAATACTTAATAGCAATTATTTCCTATGGACAAGTGTTGCAAATTAGCAGTTTTGCTATACCACAAAAAACAATGCATCTGGTTTGTCCAATGCAGTTGTTATGTCCATATCAAATAAACGAATAATAATGTTTTTATACATTTGTGGGGGCCACAGTTTTGTACTGGGGGGGCACGGCCTGACTACAGCACGCGCAAGGGGGACTTCAAGGAAAAAAGGTTGGGAACCACTGCATTAGAATATGCTACTTATCTAAAAGCAAGATAAGGGTTTGCCTTGTAAAATCACGGTGTGGCAAATCATGTTTGAAAAGGATTGGCCACTGTGGCAAATAAGCAAACAATTTTAGAGTCAAGCCCAGGAAGGAACATTCTGCTGCAAGCTCTGTGATAATGAACCTCCTCGTGTCATTGAATTGCACTGGCTAAGCCTTATTTATCCAGACTTGGCACAAAGACTCTGCTTTAGTCCTGGTTTAGTCCGGATTTGGGTCTATTTTAGTTTAGTAAAACAGTTCCTGGAAAGCCAAATCTTTTCTGAGGTGGTACAGAGTGTAAAGGTCAAATTATCGGAAGTAAACCATTATTTATTTGGCATTTGAAAACCCACAAAAAAAAAACAGCCTTGTAAATGTTTGCCTGCGTACAGCCTGTTCTTGTGAAAATTACAAATGAAACCCAGGTGGGAAAATTGTGTGTGTGTGTTTGTGCGTGTTTGTGCGTGCGTGCGCTCGTTTCGTGTTTAAGGGCAACAGGGTGATTTTTCCCCCCCATATTTTTTCTTACCCATGATTTAGGAGAATCTGTGAAGCCAAAATCAAAACTTGCTTTATCACCGCGAGTCCGTCTGCACCTCCATCTAAAGCAGCAGGGTCCTCGTAACTAATACATACATTCAGAACATGAGTAACATGATACACATACTCCCTGTGTACATTTAAATTTAACATGTACAGACTTCCTAAGTACACCATGTTACTGACGACCAAGTGTGGCATTCTTAAAGTCGGGCTGGGCGATAAGCGTGCATAACTGCAAATGGTCTTCATGGTATAACGTATCAGGATTGTGATTAAATTCATGGTCAGATTGTAACGCTTTGGGTTCGATTTGCAAGTCCTCATTTTTTGACCGCCGAGTCCTGACTCTGATGCGACAATTGAACTGATGATTGTCGCATCAATCATTCCCTTCAAAGATTAACGGTGGTGTGCTGTACTTTTCTCTGAATAAGTGCGTGAAATAACTCACCACAGTATTTCTGGCTGCAGAGACGACATATCCTCTGTGTACAGGTACGGAGGGTTACTGACCATGGCTGAAACTCCACTACAGTGGCTTAATACGGTCACTGCATCTGACAATGAAAAAAGGAAAGACACATTTATACAAATCTTATATAAAGCTTTTATATTGGATACTCAAAACAAAACACGAATCAATTTTTTTTCAAAGAAGCAGTATAGTCATCGCTGATTAACATCTTAGTTCAAAAATGTATTATTGTATTGTATTTTTTGTTTTATACATTTCATTTATTTATTTCAGAAATTCCACAGTGGAGCACAAGGGAGACATCACATGGTTTGTGTCACATTAACATACATTTCAACTTAAATAAAGCAAGCTCCAATTTTGCCTGAAAGGGAGTGGAAAGAAAATGTATATAATCCCACCCTTTTAAATTGATAAAAAATTAACTGACTTCATCCATACCTTTTAAAATATCAAAATGATAAATCTCTAGCCTGTTTTCAAGTCCCAACCTGTGAATGAAATCACAATGTCAAATAGATTGCAAGCAATCACCTGAGAAACTTTAATTTTGAACAGGATTACCTTAAGGCATTTTCTTTGGTTAAATTGACAGCATTCTCACTTTGGTCCAAGGCCACTGCTTTGAGCTGCAAAATCAAAATCTTAGTACTGAGAAGGCAACAGAAACACTAATCAAATCAAAGACCCATTCACATACAACCCATTCATAATAAAGCTTAGTTATTGCTTAGTGTGATAGGATAATGCATGTGATAATCATTGTTTTACATCAGTGAAGAGGCAATTTCATGATTTTATGTTCTACAACATTAGAGACAGATACTCATAGGCCATTACTACTCAATTGTTGCCCAGTAACAGATATGGTAATTATATCTCATCTTATGTCACATCCTGTAGCCATGGGAGAGATTATCCAAAAGACATAAAAATGAGCCTTGTGGTGCATGCTGTAAATAGTGAACATTGAGAAAACAAAAAGGACTTCCTATAATGGCCAACTAATTCAATTCATTGAGCAGGATGAGAGACTCGTACATTCACATTCAGAAAATTATATAAAATATATTGTACATCAATTGTATATCAAACCAATTGTATACTTTTAACAATGTCCAGCAGTTTTATTTTAGGATTGGAACAGTAAAACTGCTGGACATTGATTTTTAGGGTTTGATACTAATATAGATTGAATCTAAAACAGTATCCGATAGTTCCTTAGCATCAGACCCTCTTTTCAAAAAAACTGAAGTATAGTATCATTTTGGGTTGAAATGGTATTATATTCTCCAATTTTAACCCAATGGTATTATATTCTCGGGGCGACGGTGGCGCAGATGATAGAGTGGGTCGTCTCATGATCGGAAGGTCGGGGGTGCACATTGTCGTTGTGTCCTTGGGCAAGACACTTCACCCTCCTTGCCTCCAGTTTCTGCGTACACTGGTGTATGAATGAGAGTGTGAATGGGTGAAGCCCCCTATGAGAGACCAACAGGCCTGTTTGGAACCATGAGGCCGTCCTTCTGTGGACCCACCCCCTGCAGGAGGAGCCATAGGGGACTGGTGCAATGTGACTTGGGCAGCTCCAACAGCTGCCCCCACGACCCGGCAACGGACAAGTGAAAGAAAATGGATGGATGGTATTATATTCTGATGATAATAATGTGTATGTTTTTTTCTCCCATGGTGTGAAATCGAGTGTAACAACTCTACAATACTGTAATGGCTGTGGGCAATGTGGGTGAAGCGTTTTGAATAGTACATAAAAACAATATGAGCTTTGAATAGATGATGATGAACACTCACAATCATTATGCCATGGTTGCCCAGCTCTAATCAATAAAATGAACAAACTGTACATTAGTTTAATATTGAGGTGGAGTACAGGACAGACTTCTATTGTAGTTATTTGCTGGACCAACCCATGTGAGACAAAATGCAGCTCAAAGAGTAATATCTTCTGATGTTAGTAACATTTTGATTCATTAAAGTGTTAAAAATCGTGGCATAATTCAATCTTAAAAAAGGAAAGAAAAACCCCAAGTCTTAAAATGAATATAGCAAATTTGCAGACCACCAAAAAAAAAATCTTACGGTCCAACACATGTCCATTTTTAATTTGTATATTTTAATTGAATTGGCCTAAGGGTTATGCCCATGCCCTCCAACTAAATTCACAACATCCAACTCTAGAAGGCTGTGAATCACTCCAAAAAGCATTTAAATCCACGTTCTGTAGCACATTTTACACAACAAAGCAGCTCACAAAGTGCTGTACGTGATGAAAAATAAATGAGCCTATGAACGTACTGTCTGTTCTCACCTGTGGAAGACCCTTTAATAGACTTAGAGAAATGGCACCTGAACCACAGCCTACTTCTACCGTGCATAAATGCCCACTTTTCTTCTTCTGGAGATCAGAGAGGACGATTTCCACCAACTCCTGCAACAACAGACAGGTATGAGGCATGACCCCGGCACTTGTGTGTGATTAATGGCTTTGTTCTTGTCAAGCGTATTCAGAGCGTGTGAAGCTTATTGCACAGAAACAGACCGGACCGTTCTTAAGAGTGTTAACTTTTCTCACACCTCTGTTTCAGGTCTGGGTATAAATACAGGTGGTCTCATCTTTAGGGTGATGTCTCCAAAGTCCCACTCCTCAATCACGTATTGTATTGGCATCCTGCATGAGAAACTTACATGATTTAGAATAGAAAGATAATGTAGTTTTCCCACAACTAACAAACATTTTAATATGACAGTAATTTGATAATGAATACATTCTAAGCAACAACAGAAAAGAAGAAAAACCTGGCTATTTAATAAATCACACATTTTTACCCACTGACTAAATATAAAATTGTAGCAATCAAATTTTACATAGATAAGTTACCTTGAAAGTCGTTTGGCACAAAGCTTCCAAATCTGCTCAGTTTTTTCTGGGCTGAGAAACTCTGATAGTGCCTCCTTCTTGACACTTTCAAACTAGGATGAATGAATTGCATGTATGTGAGGGTAATTGTGTGGCAAAATATACACAGTGGGTTTGAAAGTTTTATTATATTATGTTGTAGTCTGATCTTGAAATCATATAAACTTATTTTCTAAGGTAAATGTTTTACACCGTTTACCGTACAATAGCGCATTAAATAACAAATCAAAGGTTGGGGAAAAAAAGGAGAAAAATGACAAACTTGTATTCATCATTTTGTAAGTATTCAGTCTCTATACATGCCTTTCAGTCATGTGACCTTTGTTGTTATGGCGGCCATTTTGAAGTTTTCAGATATTGTACTGTAACAATAGCGCTACTCAGGAGGAAAATGAAAGACAGCTGATTGACAGTGGCATGTTTATGAACTCGTAATCATTGCTCAAGAAGACAGGGCCGTGTTTTTACTGTTATCTTCATGAGCAATGATTACGAGTAAAAATGCCACTGTCAGTCAGTTGTCTTTCATTTTCATCCTGAGTAGAGATATGTTATATGTTGTAGTACTGCATAATTCTACTTCGGTATTCAAAATGGCCGCAGGAACTATGAGTCATTGGAAACGCATGTATGCTGCAGACCCATTACGTTGCTCTCAATCATACTTGTACTGTTTTTGACAGTGTTCAAGAACAACAAATAAAATAACATAAATAATTAATAAAATTTCCAGCATCAGACCAAACATTTCAAGTGAGGTGTAAAAATACTGTCTGAACCCACTGCATAGTATATGACTGTTCTTACTGTCTTGGCCCCGAGCACATGGGCGATTATATATTGGCTCGAATGGTCCGGTTCACTCACACCTTCCTCCTGGAAATGTTGCCTCCACAGACTCGCTGCCTGCAGAGCTGTGAGTCTGTCCACAGGGAGAGCGGGCCCACTGCAGGCTCGCACTACATACGGGACCCTGATACCCTGCAAAGTTAATTCACGCATGTTACGCTTTGACAGTGTTGATGTATCAAAATAGGACAAATTACGGAGACAGTTCAAAAGAATCTAAAAACAATAGCTGATATCTATAGTAGGAAGATTTATACAGGAAGCATGGACATTATTAAAAACAAGTTTGGTGGACCCGTTTGGACTGGAGCAAAACCTCATTACATCAGCAGGTAGAGAAGGTGTTTTGAGTTCTAGAGCAGACGGCCTGAATATCTGCATGATTATTCACATAAGTAAGAATGAAAAACAATACAACCCCAGTTTCACAACACAATGGAACAAAGGTATAAAAGAGGGAAAGAAATCAGAATATGTGATTTCTTAATAAAGTGTGTAACATTGTAATGAACCCAGGTAACTAAATGCACCAGCTTCTCCTTAATAACTGTCTTCTGAAAAATGTTATAAATTTAGACTATAATATAGTTTATCAATAATGTAAAAATGAACTGTATTGTCTTGTAATACAGGCATGCTAGTAAACAGACGAATTCCTCGTATTCATCACAGATTTAGTGATGAATACGGTTATTTACCTGGGATTTGCTCTTTCTGCACCCAACAGTGAACAGTTCAGTGAGCGTTCTCAACCACATGACAGGATAATACTGACGAGACAAAAATCACAAATTAAGATTGAAGCATTAATTTTAAAGTCCTCCGTGGCTTTAGGCAGTGGGACATCGTTTTGTTTTTTTAGTATTTGTAACCATGCACGGAGTGATACATCTACGAGCTCGTGTTGTTGTCATGTGGCCGTGATCGCATGCGCAGTCTGTGTTTCAGCCCGGAAACACTGTTGCTTTTAAAACTAACGGATATTCCAGTTTACAAACATTAAGTGTTCATCGACTGCACAAATCTATTTGATATATTGAATAAAACAGTTAACGACAATAGAGGAGGTTTTAGGTAATATAGAATGAATAAATAGACTCTTTAGATTAATTTAGTTTCGGGAATGTAGCTGCATGGCGTGCTGTAATTGTGGACTTTACTACAGGTTTTAAACACACCCTTGTTGTTGTTCATCTTTGGACGAGCATGTTTTTTGAGAGCTAAAGTTTTGAAAAAGAAGCTTGTGTGACCTGTGGAAGTATTGTATGTTTGTCGAGTATTATTTTCTTATTAATTTGAAATGTGTCAATGCAGCTTCGTAAGGGTTGTTAAATGAGGAACTAGCTCCCGACTTTAACCAGTTTTAGCTAGCTTCCCCATTAGCTGCAAATGTGAAACCAGTAATTGTCATTCATTTCATGCTGATTGGTGAGATGGTTTTACATTGTTTTAGCCTGTAGACTTACCTCGGAGTAATGGGGTTGAATACTCGGATAGAATGCATATTTTTCAGTGAATTTCACCCTACTTTAGGTCCAAAGATCACTTATCAGGTAAGAGAGAATGTTAAAATTTAAATGCAGTGGATCACTAGCCTAATTCATACAGCAATAAAACATTACATTGTGTACACACGTAATATTGTGTTAACATTTTATTTTGAATACACAGAAGTCGAAGCATAAGAAAAAAACTGAACATTGAAAATATGATTATCAACATTATTTTCACTGACCATGTCTCTATAACTAGTTTATACATATGTAGTATTATATGTGTACATATGTATATGTCTTTCCTATTTTAACCACATCTTTCCCTTCCCCCGCCCTTTCACACCAGGTTCCAGAGGAGTACATCTCTCGTGAGCTCTTTGACACAGTCCAGGTTTACATAATCACCAAACCAGAACTGCAAAACAAATTAATAACAGTGTATGTAATCTAGATAATTATATGTCATCATAAATTCACAATGACAATATTTGTTTATTTTATTGCAGGACTGCAATGGGTAAGAAGCTGATTGGCTGCCCTGTATGCATAGAACATAAAAAGTACAGCAGAAATGCTCTCTTGTTTAATCTGGGTCTCGTGTGTGATGCTCAAACCAACACTTGTCCACTGGAGCCTATTGTGAAGAAATTGTCTGGCTACCTCACTACACTCGAGGTAGCATCAATTATATATGTTCTCATGAATTGCTATATTATTTATTGTTAATAAGACAACTGTAATAATTTCTTATCTGTTTTCAGCTTGAAAGTGGCTTCATATCTAATGAAGAAAGCAAGCAGAAATTGTTGCCAATTATGTCCACATTGTTAGAAGAACTGAATGCAACTGGAGCCTGTACACTCCCTATTGGTAATTTTAAGTACTTACTTGCAAGAAGACAGATCAATAATCAGAGGATCATACTATTTATTAGTGATTGTTTCAAATAAACCAACAAGCGGATGAAGTTCCTTGGGTGAGAGTTGAAGCTAGGGATGGGACAATAAACAATAATATCGTTAATCGAGATTTTTTAGTAATCGTGATTATTGCACTAGAAGATAATTGCTCAATCCACCATGTAGTGCTACGTTATAAAACCAGCAACAATGACTTTCTATCAATTATGGCTATGAAAAGATTAGCTGGTTTTCATTCTATGTTTATAATTTACTGCAATTTTTATTTTTTAATGAGTTTTGAGTTGAATTTGTTTAAATGTACTTTCATAGGTCTCACTCAAAATGATATTTATAAGAGACAATGAAGAGGAACATTTCGTTTCCAATTTTCATCATTTCTGTAAAATCTGGAGCTTCAGTGAATGATTTAAACCATAGGCGAATATCGTGATAATATCGTTAATCACAATTATTTTCGCGAAGATAATTGACTCTAAATGTCATTATCGTCCCATTCCTAGTTGAAGTGTCTGTCATTTTAAACAAGCAAGCTTAGGTTACTACTATTTAAAAATTCTGGACTGCTGAGAGTATGCACAGCCATAAAGATTATTGATATGAACTAGTCTTGATGAAACACATTGGAATTAGTTGTGAGATTACTGTCTATGATACCGTTAGTGACACCAGACTAAGAGTGTTCTCACAATGTGCATTTAACTCTTTGTAATGTTATTGTTTTATTTGTAGATGCATCCAATACGATACATCTGAAAGAAATTCAGCCTCGAAAAGACCCCGCGATTGTCCAAGAGTATGACGTCCCTGTTTTCAGTCAGTGCAAGGACCACTTCATTAAATCTCAATGGGACCTCACCACTCAACAGGTAAGATTGTGTTGTGTTTCCTCTATTTAATGAATTTGTTGAGTAGAGGCAATATAACTCTTGAAACTTGCTGGTCAAGGTTATTGTGAGATTCCTTTTCAGATCTTGCCCTATATTGATGGATTTAGACACATTCAAAAGATTTCAGCAGAGGCGGATGTGGAGTTGAATCTTGTCCGGATCGCTGTACAAAATCTACTGTAAGTTGGACAAACATCAAATCACGGTTTTCAATGTTAGTAATCTTTAGAAATACATTATTTACTAACCTAACACACTTTTTCTAACAGGTATTATGATGTTGTGACTCTGGTGTCAATTTTTCAGGTAAAAAAAAAAGTACAAAGTGATTAACATTCACATGTAATATCTGTATCTATATTTGGTAGCGTTTTCATGTGGACCATTTACTCTTATTTTTATTGTCCTGTGTCCCACCAGTATAGTAATGTCTACTGCACTACTCCAAATGTGCAAAGCCTTATCGATGACAAGTCCATTCAAGAGGAGTGCCTTAGCTATGTCACTAAACCGGGTAAATAAAGTTCAGTTTGGCTTTGAATTTGTGTGTAATTTTCCATTAGTCCATGTTGTTTTGGTTTATAGGTCAAAAGCGAGCTGGCCTCAGAGATGTTTTCCAGCTTTACTGTGGTCTGAGTCCAGGAACGACAGTCCGCGACCTTTGTTCTCGATACTCTCTACAACTTCAGAGAGTGGACGAGAGGTCGGTATTTACTTTACTAAACATATCATAACAGAGCAGCTTCATTCTTAATTGCTCAAAGTCTTTCTTTCTTTTTTTTATTTCTTTTTTTGCCAAAATGAGATTCTTTTGTCATTCAACACTGCTGCATCTTTATTCATCATTGGCCATGTCCATAGACAATTAGAAAGTTTGTTAAAACTTTCTAATTAAAACCAACACTTTCTGTCCAAGTCATCTTTATGAGGGTTTGTGGTGTGTGTGTGTGTGTGTATATATATATATATATATATATATATATATATATACATATACATAATTTCGAAAATTGTGAAACATCAAATCAAAACCAGACACAAACCTGGACTCGATCTGTTGTTAATAATGATCCAAGAAAAAAAGCTGGCTCCAAATAAGGAAAAAGAATACGACTTAGAACAAACAGAGGAAGCTTCATAGAAGACTTTACCATTCCTGAAAAACCCACTTAACGGTTCCTTGAAAGTCAGATCTGTCTTAACTTCTAAGATTCACATCTGGCTCACAGCTGCTGCGTTTCAGGAAGCTGATCCAGTTTGGCCTTATGAAATCTCTAATACGGAGACTACAGAAGTATCCTGTGAAGGTTACCCGCGATGAGAATAGCAGACCGCCTCGCCTTTTTACCGGTTGCCATAGTTATGATGAGATTTGCTGTAAAACAGGTAAATGTTGGAATACTCAACGCTGTTAACCAGTTTATGAATATGATCTAAATGTTTAACACTTGCATCTTGTTGCCTTCACAGGGATAAGTTACCAGGAATTGGATGAGCGTTTGGAAAATGACCCTAATATAGTTGTCTGTTGGAAGTAATCGAACTATGCATTAAAATGTGACTCAAACATGGACTTTGAAGTGAAAAAAATAGACTGCTTTTGATTGTAAACACATTCAACAAATATAGCACCGTATATCTTATTTCCACATGAGAGTATTTAATGAGCAGTAAAACAATTTAAATTTAGTATTACGTTTGTCATTCAGCAAAGCTTAAGTACCTTAAGAAACACAGTATACTTCAAGATTTATTTGGAGCAATGTTAATTTTTTTTGCACTTAAATATGCTCATACGGTGGAATGTCTAATATTGACAAATCTCGTGCAAACACAAACTTTATTTGTGTCACATGAGAAGGTGTTATTCTTCAAAACAGTATCCTGTAGCTACAATAATTTGTGTAGCAAATTATGATCACAATAGGGACTTTCACAGTCACACTGACATCTGGGTCATAGGAATGGATCCTTTTTAATCTGATAGATTATATCTGCACTAACAATGCAAGATAGTATTACGAAGTTTATTTGTCAATCCATGGAAGGGAATTGTTCCATTGCAAATGCATTAAACAGTTGTGTCATCAACTGTGTTAGAAAATGCCAGCCATGATAAAATACCGTGATATATATATATATATATATATATATATATATATATATATATATATATATATATATAAATTTAGCTGGTTATTACTAAATTAAAAAATACACTGCACAGAATAGACACAATCTAAATTGAAGTTAACAGACAGAACTACAGTTTGCAATAACATCATTTGATACACAATAATCATTAAGCAGTAAAGATTGAACTTCATTTAAAACAAGGGCAATAAAGTACATAAAAGGGTTGAAATGAGACACATTCCATACAATAACAGTTATGCAGATAATGGGGGGATGACTAATCCACAGAGGACGCTTGAGTAACTTTGAGTACAATTTGAACTAATTGTACTTCTAGAATATTTGTTTTAACTTTTCAAACAGAGGTATTTTACTCAAACTTGAGTAGCCTAATCGTACTTTAAAATTATTCATTTTTTTCGTGCATTTATCTGTTCATCAAAAGTTTTTCAAGCTATAAATATGAGAACAGGAGATACAGGCAGGAACTCTGTGAACTACAGCGGCCCTAAATGCATTGGCTTGGTCTCAGACCAAGGATAAAGCTTTTTACTGTTGACATAAAAAGACTCATGAAGATGTTTTGAAATATCAGAACATTCACACAAATCACTTAACGCTAGCACAGCGGCTCCGTATTTACGATGCCGCCTGTGTGTTTTAAGCATTGTTTTGTGCGTGCGCTGTCACTGCCTCGCTCTGGTCAAACTCCGGTACTGCAGGTGGTACTGTCACCATGGCGACAGCCAAACTTCAACGGGCCGACTCTCACTTCGAACTGCGCAAGTGACAGATCAAAATAAGCTGTTCTGTGTTTTTATTATTGAAAAAGTAATTGGTATTAGTATTTTCTGAAAATACTATGGAAACGTCTGTACTTTTGCCAACCGAAGCGGAAGGTTTTGTTCAGAGTTTGAAAACGTTCACTCTTGAAGACGTGGGGTCTGCAGGGTAAGGAACTCCCACTGCCCTGCGTAAAAGTTGTCTACGAGACTTGCTTATCCGAGAAAACTGCTGTAGATTATATTATAGGCAGAACCGGTTTGTCGTATTTGAGCTCTTTAAACTTATTAGCAAGCAAACGGAGTACTGTCTGGGATATTTCTGGAGCAGACTTGATATTATCCAGTAGACCTGCTATTGACTTATCCAGACTTGTATCGGATCTGTTGTCTTTTTTGTATCTAAACTTTGGAGTGTTATTCAATGTTGTGTTGCGGGTCTGTTGTTTGCAGATGGTTTAAACAGCATGAAATCATTGAGAAACTCAACATGCAGGCCATTATAAGTGCTACTACTGCCGTGCACGATGAATTTGTCAAAGAGGTTCTGGTGTCACATGGAAAGGTAACACTTTTCCTGTAGCTACATTTTCATTGAATGGGTAAACGTTTTTGCTGTGTGGTATGTTGATATTGTTTTCCTTCCTAGGTTGCTGTTCTTGTCCATGAGATGATCTTAATAGAAGTCTGGAAGCATAAAATATTCCCTATTCTATACCAGCTACAAGACTTTAAACCCCAAAACACATTTCAACTCTACATGGTGGTAAGTATCCTGACTAGTCAATGATATCTTAAACATGTAACTTAAAGATGTTGTGTATTTCAGATGCACCATGAGGCCACCATCATAAACTTGCTGGAGACAATAATGTTCCACAAGGTTTGTCCTCATGCTAGTAACACATTAATAAATCACAATCAACACTAGCAGTCAGCTCTTTGTATATAGGACTCATATGAGGCAGCTGATGACTCTGTTTTGGACCTGCTGGATTACTGCCACCGTAAACTGACTCTGCTTGTCAGTAAAGTGACCAGGGAGGGAGACACAATGCACGACCAGATCAGCAAAGAGAATATTAGTGTTTCCCCAATGGAGGTATGAAAATGCATTCGAGATTTGATTGTGGATTGACATTTGACACATCTGAATTGATTATTCTTGCTTCAAAATATCACCCAGGAAGGGGATTTTTGTTTTTGTTTAGAAAATGATCCAACTGAATCATGAAGTCATCTCTTCAAAAATGACCTGAACACTTCTTAATCCTGATGTTTACTTGTTACATCAAGTTGAGACCATTATAACCAACATTTTCTCTTGACAGGAGTTGCAAAACCATAACACTGCCTTGGAGTTTGGGATCTCACTAAAGGCTCTTTCTGTCCTGCGTTACATCACAGATCACACAGACAGGTACGCAACATTTCAAGGCACAGTATAATGTCAATAAGAATCAACTGTACTGTATATTCTTAAATCTATTATGGCTATCAGTCATATTACACACATGTGTGTATATATATATATATATATATATATTCATATAGTTATATATTTAATTTTACTTTTTCTGTTTTCCTTTGCAGTATTAGTGTTATAAACCACATGCTCTGCACCCACAACATCCCCTGTGTCTTGGTTCAGCTCATCGGCTCCCGTCCATGGAGTCGCTTTAAAGCAGGTTCATACAATAATAAAAATGTAATGCAAAATCTTAGATGGCGGAAGAGGACTAAATTTACCGTGTGGGAAGTTTTTTGTGTGACTTACTGTTCTACATATATCCTTAAATTGCCTTTTAGATGATAGTTAACATTGAACTTTGTGCCAGTTTGTGTTGCATATAGGTCCAATAATTACAGTAATATTCCCTTTATATGATGAACACTTACATATAACATTGTACTGTAGAATTCTAATGTGCACTACGACTTATTGTGTTATGCTTTGTCTCACGCTCAAGGTCGGGTCGAAAAGTACATAAATGACAAATGGCAGGAGATTCCTGTGGAGGATCAGTTAAAGATGACCAAAGTGGAGGGCCAGGTTTGGATTGCACTATACAACCTGCTTCTTAGTGAAAACTGCCAACAGAAGTATGAGTTCAACAATTACAACAAAAACCAGCTTCTAAAGGTAAGTCAAAATGTATCAAAAACCAACAAAACATGTCACTGTGACAATGTGCATGATAATTTCTTTACAGGGTCAGACTAATAAATTAAATGATTTACTTAAAAAGGAGACATTCATACTACAAACGATTCTTTTACAATATCTACCCTGTAGGTAGATATTGGATTTTCAGGAAAAAAACAGGTAGAAAGACGAGACAAATGAACACAAAAGAGAAATACAAATACCTCATTTTAGATTACCCTTGAACTTCATGCAATGATTGCTTTTAGTTGAAACATGTACGCATGTGAGAGTAATTCATCTATATTAAAAGGTTATGTTGTCAATCTAAAGCAGATATGTTGTATCTTCCCTTATTTTGACATAAGTTGATATTTAAACTGAACTGTTGCTCAGGAAGTGCCAGATCATTGTCCTTTAAGTTTATATCAGACCCTCTCACTTGTTATGACAGGGACTCACCACGGGTTGTTTTGACCAAGACGTTTCCTTCAATTATTATGTACATGCTTTCTTATCCTGTTCCTGTGTCATTGATTATACAACCGGCTCTGTGCACTCTGTTTTCATCTGTGCAAGTCTCATATACTTATATTTTAAGACTAGTATTACATTAGTGAATGTTGTCAAATAATGTGTATATATTGTTTTACAGCTCAGGGGATTTTTGACTGAGGTTTTGATTGACCAGCTCCCTGCCCTTGGGCATTTGCAGCGGTTTCTGTCTCATCTCGCAGTCACTGACCCGGCCCCTCCGAGAAAGGGGCTTATATTGGAGCAGGTGAGAGGACACAGGATTATCAAATATACAAAACACGTTAAAAGAACTAACTTCATTGTAAATTCAATCTTTTGTTTATGTGAACACCTATGCAACCAATACAATAACATGTGGTTGAGAAAAGAAAGGGCAAGGATAAGATAGAATTTCAAACCAAGCATAGGTTATTACGTCACAATAACAAATTAAATGACAATAAAATAAAATAAACCATCCATCCATCCATCCATCCATTTTCTCCCACTTGTCCGTTGCCGGGTCGTGGGGGCAGCCGCCGGAGCTGCTCAAGTCACATAGCACCAGTCCCCTATGGCTCCTCCTGCAGATGGTGGGTCCACGGAAGGACTGCCTCATAATTCCAAATGGGCCTGTTGGTCTCTCATAGGGGGCCCATTCACTCTCTCATTCATACACCAGTGTACGCAGACACTGGAGGCAAGGAGGGTGAAGTGTCTTGCCCAAGGACACAACGACAATGTGCACCTTCAAGAGGCGGGATTCGAACCCCCGACCTTCCGATCATGAGACGACCCGCTCTACCATCTGCGCCACTGTCGCCCCCTAAAAAAAAAATAAACCTGCATTATTATTTAAACGCCTTAAAGATGCATTCTGGAACTTTGTGTGTGAGAAAAACAAAACAAAAAGCTTGAGATTTGAGGTTATTTACCTTTTCTTTTTTTTTACCCAATGGCTGTATGGGTGGTTAGCCTGATGCCTTTACTTTCCATCACAGTGGCCTCTACAATGCTCCAGGATCTGCTGTTTTGAAAGGTCACTGAACGGTGAACTGATAAAAAGTCTTTCTGCATGTCCTAAATGTTATACATTGATATTACACTTGTGGGACGCCTGATAATGTGGTCACTCAGATCCATGTTTAATTTTGTGTCTTAATTGCATTGTTTCATCATGAACAGATACCTGTCATGTGGAACCATATTGTGACTCAAAACAAGGGGAAATTCAAAGCCATAGCCAAGTATCAAGTCAAAGAAACATTCAGCCCTTCTGACAATGAACTGAGGAAACAGGCTGAAAGGTAATATTTAAAAGCTATGCCAGGTATTTCAGTTATTTGATCAAACTTTTATTTTATTTTATTGACCCATACTCGATAAGCAGGACTTTGTCTGCTCTGAAATAGGCTGGCTCAGACGTACAACCTAGACGTGATGGAGAGTTTATTGCCGGATAAACCGAAGTGCGGCTCATGTGGAAGAGAAGCGACAAAGAGGTGCTCCCGATGTCAAGGCGAGTGGTACTGTAACAGGTGAGGTCAATGGCTAAACGGTTAAACGCAATGATGAAAAATAAGTAGAGGGGAAAAAAAGATTAACAACAAATAAATGAATACATCTTTATCTATTTTGTGTGTGTGTGGTACAGGGAATGTCAAGTGAAGCATTGGTCCAAGCACAAGAAAACCTGCCAACTCCTGCTTGAGACCACAGAGAAAATTCAAAAGGACCTGCTGAGAGGACGGGCTACATAAGATTGTTATTGTACCACCAAAACATATTTTAGATAGAGTGCAGCTTAACATTGAATTCATTTTTTTTTTTGTATAAAAGTGACCCTAAAAATGGAGATGAACAGCTCACATCTACTTTGACCTTTGTAGCCCCATGTGATATTGACATTTTCCCTTTGTTTAGTGTATTTTCTTTTAAAATGTATATCTTCATGCCCCGTGGTGTATCAGATGCTTTTTCACTTTTATGCAAACTTAAGCAGGCCGGTCCCTTTTTGACTACATTTGTAAATAAAGTTAAAGAAAGGCCTACAGTTGAATGTATGAATTGTATCAACATTTGTTATGTAAGTATGTAGCCTCAACTTTTAAACTGTTTTATGTTTTATAATTATTGTTGGCATTATACAACTTGCCCAGGGACAACAGTTGAAAACTAGCTTTGCAGCTAATACATTCACAGAAATATTCATTAATGTGTACTTTTCCTGTCAAATAAACTAATAAATAAATAAATGCATTTACAGAGTGCACATTGTTCCTTTTAATAGGAAAAGAGGTCATATTAAGTTTCTTTTGAGTAACTTCTCTGGGGGTGGGGGCTTCACGCCCACTCAGCTGCTGCTTGCTGAAGCTCTCGTGTCTGCAGAGAGCGCACTCCGGATGTCAGCAGTCTCCTCATCAAATCACTCTCTTCTTCATCATGGCCCGTTTCCTTTAACTAAAACTTTCTGCAAAATTAGGAATTTAAGAACTGAAAATCTCAGCGTGACTACACTCCGCTTTTTGTTGTTGGTGTGAAGTTTCCTAAACGAATACTAAAGATGTAGCTTCAACTGCATCTTGTTTTCTGAAGGCAAGCAACCTTTTCGCGGATGGAAGTCTTGGACATTTTAGGCCACACCGACTGTGAAATACTATTGTTCTGCTTTGGTAAGAATATTTATGTTTTACTTCACTGGGTGATTTAACAACAAACTCTCTCTCTCTCTTCGAACTTTTTCTCCAAAGCTAACTTTCTCCGTTGCTTAGATACACTAGGACGTAGTCACGCTGACGTCCGTCCTCAGAGGGCGCAAAGCGTACAAAGCCACGCGTACAACCCGTACAACCAACAAAAGTCACGTTTTGTTAAAAACCATCGTAGCGTTTCTACCCGTTTTCTTTCCAAGTTGTGAGATGGAGCATGCAAAACAGGTTTGTGTAATCGTTATGTTATGTAAATGAGATACAGCTGGGTACTGTCATCCCTTCCCTTGGTTTGTAAATCAAAGTTGTCAGAAATGTCTTTGGCACGTTCTGTTCTTAAATGTTAGTAAGAGAGCAAGTGTAGGCCTACATTTGAATTGATCATTTTTAAAAATCTAATAAAAGCTCACTTTAAGTGTGGAAACAAAACAGTTTCCATAAGTACTTGCATAACATGATTATAGCTATAGATTACCTATGGCTAATGTGTTTTCAGCACATCAAAGCTTCTCAAAGTCCAGTCCTGTATCAGTCAGTGTTTGTAAACTTCTTAGATCACACATTATCCATGGGCGTTGAAAATTATTAAAATCTTAACTCTTATAGGCTTTTATTATTATTAATTATTATTATTATTATTATTTAACTTCTCTGATCATAGCTGCCCTGAAAGAGACTGTCATTTACTGTCATTTTCTGCCAGTGGCCTCTCAGATCACAACCACTCAAACGACCTAGTTTTGGGCCAAAAAGAAATACATTTGCATTGTCTCAGCACATGCTGAACGTTTACAATTAGAATCATCCCTGATCTCATAATGACTTCTTGTCTTTTTTTCACTAGTGAAAATGACTGAACCTCTCCTCTGACCATGTCTTTGGGTGAGTTGATCGAGCTCAGAGACTTGGTGCAGGACCGAGACCGCATTGAGCTGACTGGCTCATATGCGCCCCGCTCCCCTCCACGACTGGAGAGAACTAACGCCTTGAGGATCAGCGCAGGGAAGGTACCTGAGCTCCTGAGTCGGGTAGGGATCATCCGGGTCCTAAGTAGCTGCAGTGACCCCCAGCCCGCTGAGGAGAGCGGAGAGGGGCACAACTTCCAGCCCTGCAGCCACACTCAGCCCACCTGGTGTGACCTGTGTGGAGACTTCATCTGGGGGCTGTACAAGCAGAGTCTGCGCTGTGTCAGTGAGTTGAACTACTTTGACCAATAATCACTTAATTGCAATATTTTACCATTCTTTAGGGCTGTTGGTTTTGTTCTAATAATAATGTAATAGTTTGAGGCAGATAACGCGGGACAATTTTGAATTCACTCTATACTCGCAGGTCCTTAGCGAAGTACAGTTGCCCTTCTGACAGAAGTGTGGCTGCACATATATGCGCCCTCTGACCGGCACCAACCTCTTCTTTGGAGTGCAGGAGAACAAATACAGCACGATGCTCTTGTCAGGGGTTTAGTTTAGTTGTCTTTTGTGTGGTTGAGTCATAAGCTTTGAACATGCGACCTAACAACACCCATGAACTTCCTTTGCATCACCCAAAAACCACTCAAATGGAGAAACCTGATTGAGCTGAACAGAAATGCTAAACTGTTACATGAAATGCAAGACTACATTTAAAAGGTTGGCCTACTCGCAATCACAAATGTATTGGCTTTGCAAAATCGGTTAAAAACATACCAACTAACTAGTATATTGTTCTTAAGATAACAAGTCATGTCTAATTTATTATGGTGTAAATATACTTGGCATGTGCATGACATGCTGTGTTACCTTCTAGCTAGATTGTACTCTGTATTACATGTTTTTTGCGTTATTATAGGAAGAACAAGAAGCGTGCATTTTAACTTACAGGCTATTACTTTGGAAAAGGAGTTTAGATTAAACGAGCTACTTAATTGAAAATGAATCATGGGGCTTAAACTGAGTCACACATCAAATATATGT
Source organism: Proterorhinus semilunaris (assembly GCA_021464625.1). NCBI lineage: Eukaryota > Metazoa > Chordata > Actinopteri > Gobiiformes > Gobiidae > Proterorhinus > Proterorhinus semilunaris. The sequence continues at coordinate 27,518,216 of CM038344.1, read as the reverse complement.
ATTTTAATCATTTAATGGATGAAGTTGTGATTTTTTTTCTAAGTGTCTTCTTTCTTTCCAACAGATTGTAAATTTACTTGCCACTACCGCTGCCAGTCCCTGATTCAGCTGGACTGTATCTGGGACCAAGGCTCTTTGTCTGAAAATACATGTGTCGTTGAACACACAATCGACACAGACGTGGTAAGAATCTTCCTCATGTGCTATTCCTGTATTCCACTTAATTATGCCAGCAACTGTTTGAACAATTGGGCAACACATGTTTTGTAAACTTTACAAGATATTAAACCATTTGTTTGCAAAATAGAGAACCTTTCTAGCCCCTCCTAGTTCTACTTTTATAATCTGAAGCCTTAAAAATGACATTGCAGCCATAAAATGTAGCTATAAATGGGAGAGATATAATTCACATGTGTAAAGTATATCTCTCCTTTCTTGTCACTCAGTTAACATGCTGTTTTGTTTATACAATGAGGTAAAATTCTTTAGTGATGAAAAAATGTCCTTTGACCAAAAAGCATAAGAAGAAATGGCACCATATCAAATATATAAACTGTGTTACTCTCAAATCCATTATCCCCAATATATTGTATGTGCACAATAGGGGGCAGCAGAGGGAGACATTTTATGTTGCTGGGGGTCACTACTACTGGTAAATATATCTTAACTATAGCATCAGAATACTTTTATTGTGAAGTCTTTAAATGGTTGAAAAGAGAAATCAATGAGGTTATGATCATCACAAACTCTATTGTGGCATTGAGAAAGAATGTTACTTCAATATAAATAGCAGTTCAACTAATGCTATTTTGTTATGACTGCATTTAAACACATCCACTCTGAAAGAGGAAGTGCGCCCAGTGGTGTGCAGATTTTTTCCGTCATATCTTGGTGGTTGTGACCATGTATACACTTTATCAGCCTTGTAAAGGACATACCAACCTCATAAACCACATGATATCAGAAAGATAATGTAATATTCAAGGAACACACCGTCACCTATAAAGTGTGTGCAGGGCCTAAACCCTGAACAGTTAAGAAGTCATAGAAAAGAGTTTTATTTGCTGCATAATGTTCTGCAGAGAAATATTCAAAGATTCAAAGATTCTTTATTCTGTCAATTCATTTCACAATGAATCGAAATAGTTCATTCTCTCGTCCTTGTTGTGAAGCGGGGGGTGGGGAGTAAGGGGTAGGAGCATAGGGAGGACAGGGAAGGGAGGGAGTTCAGCTTCCTGATAGCCTGGTGTATGAAACTGTTCTTTAGTCGACTGGACTTGGCCCGGGGATTTCGCAGTCTCCTCCCTGAAGGCATTACCTTGGCTGCGTAGGGTCCCTGGTGATTTTGACGGCTTTGCGGGTGAGACGGGTGGAATACATGTCCTTAATGGAGGGGAGAGGGGCTCTGCAGATCCTTTCTGCTGCTCTCACGATGTGCTCGAGGCTCCTTCGGCAGGAGGCAGTGCTGGCGCCGTGCTACACAGTGATGGAGCTGGTCAGGATGCTCTCTATAGTCCCTCTGTAGAAGTTGCACATATCAGAGGCTGGGACTCTAGCTCTTCTTAACTTGCGGAGAAAGTAGAGACGCTGATTACTTTTCTTGACCAGTGATGTCATGTGCATGCTCCAGGAGAGATTCTCTGTGATGTGCACACCCAGGAACTTAGTGCTGGTCACCCTCTCCACTGCAGCATCATGCTGAACTCTTTGAAAGTCCACAACAATCTCTTTTGTCTTCTCCACATTTAGAGAGAAATTGTTCTGTGTGCACCACATGGCCAGACTGCTCACCTCACTCCTGTAGTTTGACTCGTCTCTGTTGTTGTTGAGACCCACCACTGTTGTGGTATTTTAATTCAAGATTTAGTTAAATAGTTCTTGTCAATTTTAGTCTAGTTTAAGTTGACTAAAATTGCATGTCAACTAACTCTAATAATAATTAATTTAGTTTTAGTCTAATTTAAGACGAAAAATTATGATAAACTATTTTAGTTGACGGAATTAACACTGTCCATCCATCCATTTTCTTCCACTTTTCCGTTGCCGGGTCGTGGGGGCGCTGCCCAAGTCACATTGCAGCAGCCCCTATGGCTCCTCCTGCAGGACGGCCTCATGGTTCTAACCGTGCCTGTTGGTCTCTCATAAGGGGCTTCTGAACCGCTCTTTGTCTGATGTATCAATTAACACGGATACATCTTAAATGTAAGAAGAAGAAGATAAAAAAGGAAAAAAGGATAAGTTAGATGAGGCCAAGATAAAAGTGGACATGTCATGCATAATTGAAGCTTAAAAGCATTATTTTTGGTACCTCAGATAGTAAGGAATTTAATTCTGGGCTGGTCTTGAGCGCTCAATGCAGGTAGCAATGTGAATGACGTGATAGAACAGTGAATACAAACCTTTACTATTGGCAAACGATCAATGGCGTGCTAAAGAACTGCATAGAACATCTTTCCATCTTTGACGCAACACAATCCAGGAGATAGGGATTGGAGCACTTCAACAGTAGAAGACGAAACAACCAAAGTGAACATTATTATTCAAACTGCGTGGATGAAATTAAATACCACTTGTGTAGCATGGTACAGTGGGGGAAAAAAGTATTTAGTCAGCTAGAGAGGCCTGTAATTTTCATCATAGGTATACCTCAACTATGAGAGACATGAATTGATTTTTTTGTAAAGTAACCATGTAGCAGCCTCTTTTCTTCCGAAGGATATATTTATTAAAGTCAGCGCAGCTCATCTCCAGGGTCACTTTTATTGATATTTCTGCACTGATGAATTCCAGGGAGCATTTGCTGCATACATAGTCCATGCGCCTTTCATGAAGGAGAACACTCTCTCTGAGTACGCATTGCTCACAGGGATGCTGAGGACAAAGGACAAGGAAACGTGGATCGGGTCTTTATGACTTGGGCCCAAAGTTCGCCTACATTGCTGCTCTGCATGTCCAGGTGCTTTAAAACATTCTTCAGAGTGCAGTTTTTATTTTTGGGCGTTTCATTCAAATGACGCTGGTTTTCCACCGCCACATTTATCACCAGCTACTCCTGCGTACGGCAGGATTGGAACAGTAAGCACACGTTCATAAATGCCACGCGCCCTCTGACATATATCGCAACTATACACAAATGTTTCTAAATTCTTTCTAAATATTCTCAGCGAGGTTAAGGCCTTGACTCTGGTGGCCATGGGTGATAATGATCTACTATGCTCCCTGATTCACTTTTACAATTTGAGCCTGATGAATCCTGGCATTGTCATCTTGGAATATGCCTGTGCCATCAGGGAAGAAAACCATCAATTGATTGATGGGGGTAGAGACGGAAGTGGTCAATGGTATTTCCGCTGGGCGTCCAATGGCGACCGGTTACGCTGGTTTTGTGTATTTTCTAAACTTCCAACTCAACGGTCTGGGAGGAGCTTGGGGGATGCGAGGGAAGCGGCAGCTCTGAAGGGCGGGGGCCGAGCGACATCCTGTTTCACACAGTCACTGGAAACGTGGCCGTTGATATAAGTTAGTTTATGCGATACATTGTGCCAATTTCGCGTTTTGATTATCCACCTCAGTGAGCGATACAGTCTTTAATACCTCGTTTAAACTCCGTATTGCAAATCTTATAAACATAGGCGTATACTTGGTGATTTGGAAAAAAGATGGCAAAAAGCGAAGATAAAACTCCGTCTTTCGAGATGACATGGGGAAGCTCCACCAGCAGCGGCTACTGCAGTGACGAAGAGTCCGACACCGAGTTTGAACAGTTCTTCACTGCAAGGACGTCTTTCTTCCCGAAAGCCAAGAAAGCCGAAAATATTGTTGTTAAAAAGGTGAGAAGCCAAGTCAAATAACCCAAATTACTAAATTGTTGAAATATTTGCATATAAAAAAAAAAAGTTTTATAAGTAACGGGAAGTGGAAGAAGGAACTGGCATGGTGGATGCGCATTGCCATATTTATGTTGAAATGACCTCTTTCATTATTTCTTAAACCTAGAAAACTTAAAATGTGCTGATAAAACAAACGAGGCATAATTAAATGGCCATGTCAACAGTTGCTAGGTCTGTGTTTTAAATATAACAACGCCTTATGTTATGTTCGCGCATAGCCATCTTTACGCACCGTTTATAGACGTCTACATTAGCCCTGATATTTATCCTAATTTGTCCCACGTGTGTCTCTTCGGTTTAGTGGAGGTGTTTCTGAACAGGCTCCCGTGGATTCGTTTTGCTCGTTACAGTAATTAAAGTAGCAGACCTCCTAGATAAAGTTTGCGAACTAAAGTCTTATTTCTATCGGGTGTTTTAAACATGCACTATGTCAAGGTGAATGTATATGCATGTCAATAACTGTTAGAGAATAGGAGGTCTAGTTATTGTGTAAAGTAATTGTGAAAACGCAGCAGTAGGAGTACCCACCCAAAATACCGACATGGTGGGAACAATCCTATTATGATCTGATGACGTATGCGCTCATCTCAAGTTTCAGTACTTTATTCCCACCACTATTTCCATTGTCTTTTCAGGTTGTGTTTTATCTCTACATCAAATTAGTCATGGGAGTTTCATGGATGTTTGCATTCCTTGTACCTGAGTATTTCTTGTAGGTGTTGGCCCTCTTGTGAAACACTAAAACAGACATGGTGTACTGGATAAATATGATCATCGTTGGAGAACCCACGTTACACTTTATATGGCACTCCCATGTGAACATGTTATGGCACAGATGGCGTTTGTTTATATCAATTGCCATAACAAGAAAGCCAAACCACTGTTGATTCTCTGACACTCTAAATAGGGGTGCGTAAGTCTGCAGCCAGGCAATTTTGCTCCTAATAATCTGGAGGCCTCATTTGGAACCAATTCGGTGCATCTTTTGCTTGTGTTTTTTTTCTTTGCATTACTTTTATACAGGATGCACTTCCTGTTCCAATCATAAAGTGCACTCTGTTTAACCCTATGGATAACAAAGCTTAAATCTCAACAATATGGTAAAAAAAAGGCAAATGGTCATCATTTATTATAGCGCTTTCCCATGCACCTCAAAAGGCTTTACAACATGTCTGTTACTATTGACCCATCAATATGAATTTGGAAGTTTTCTATTCTGCAGTGGTGAACCAGTGACCAATAGATGAACCAATCATGTATCCGGAATCACCTTGCCTATCTATGCATGCTTGGGGAATCATAAAGTACACTTCTCCGCTTGTGGTTGTACGCTTTATAATATTTGTCTATTTTAGTCATATTGTTGGTGTTTTAACAGAATTTAATAACTAAAGGGAAATGCCAGTTCGTGAGTGCATACAGGAAAAACCTAATTGGTGTAACGGTCCTACAGATGCTCCGGGCCAAATGTGCATGACTGAGCTGTGACTGGGCAGCTGACTTCACAGGATGTCTGTCTAACACAAGGGAGGGCATTGTGTATCTACCACTTGTGTGAGCCAGTGAAGAGGGAAGGCTATTTTTATATGAATAGTGAGCAGAGGAATGCTGCAACGGGACATTGGTTTTGCTGATGCCATTGGACAGCTGCGAGGGTCCAATGTCTCCTGTCTCTACCGCTCTCCCTTTCCCCCTCCTCTAGAGCAGAGGATATGAGCCACCGGGCAGGGAGGGCTGATGTCACTGTTTTGGCTTGTGACAGGAAGTTGGGAGGCTGATGCAATAAGTTTTTTTCTTTATAGACCGATCAAAATGGAGAAGTAAATATGTTCTCCCCAAATTGTTTAACACTACTTTTATTTTTTCTTGATACATGGCAGATATAGTAATTGGTCATTTGTCACAAAGTGCGTTTGGTTGCCATCAAATCCCACCCACTATGAAAAAGGCTATGTTAAAAAGTAGGTGTGGGAAAAAAAAAAATTTCCTAAATAACTACAATCTATCTTCATCCAACTTCCCATCGCAGTTTGAATTAAGCAATACTGACATCTAGTGGCCTAAACGCGCAACTTCTCTTTTTACAGGATGAAAAGACTCAATGGGGGAAGCATGAGTTGACAACCCCCGACATTCAGCAGAAAGTGAAGGAGTACAATGCCCAGATAAACAGCAATTTATTCATGAATGTGGTGAGTAGTTAATTACATTATACAATTCTGTTACAAAGGGCACTTAATTCTTACTTGAATGTATACTATTTTATTCCTGTCTTTCAGAATAAGGATGGCTCTTACACCGGTTTCGTAAAAGTGCAGTTTAAATTGGCACGGCCTGTGTCAGTTCCTCCTCCGAAGAAAGATACTGGCAGGAAGTCCGCAGGGGTAAAACGTCGCACTTCTTTTTATCTGCCGAAAGACGCGTCCAAGCACCTGCACATCAGCTCACGCACTACGGCCCGTGAGGTCATCGAAGCCCTGCTCAAGAAGTTCACGGTGGTTGACAATCCTGGCAAATTTGCACTGTTCGAGAGGAGCGAACGGCACCATCAAGGTATGCGCTTTTTTGTATTGTTTTCTCTTGAATTTGATGAGTCTTGCATTTTGTGTTTAACCAACATACCTCTTAGCTAGAAAATGTAGGTTGTACATATCAAAGGCTGCTAACATATTGGTACAAAAGACAGAATTATTTGATCCTCTACATGTTGGGATGTCATCTGAAACCACATATGTAGGACCTAAAATGATAAGCATTTGTGTTTATTGTGTCTTTCTCTTTTTTGCAGTTTATGTCCGTAAACTGTCTGATGATGAGCGACCTTTGCGTTTGCGTCTCTCTGCTGGACCCAATGAGAAGCTCCTGAGTTTTGTCTTGAAGGAGAATGAAACTGGAGAAGTTAATGTAAGTACATAACCCAGCCTTTACGTTGAGAGAGACACAATAAAAAAGGCGATGGACTCTTTTTTTGAGTCAGCGCAAATTACCTACTTGCCTTGTCTGACTCTTAAGTTTTGGCTTAGTCCACCCTCCTTGTGGAAAGGCATTGACGGCATTTATCCACCCATGTTTCTCTATGTTAACAGTCTGGAGCAGGTCTGGAATGGCTCATTGGCTATTTTCATGCTGTTGACAACTGGTGGAGCCTATACTACCACTCCCATATTCAAGAAAACAAGTAAACATAGCAATGAAGCCGAAAAAACATCTTATACACATCAAAGATCATTATGACCCGTCTTTGTAGATACTTTACCATTGACACTGAAACCTGTTGAAGGAACATTTTCAGCTTAAAACCAAATGTAGTCTTTTTGCTGTTTAAGCTGCACTACCCTGTGAACCGTTCTCTGACTTGCACAATACCTCCTGCACTTTACAATTTGTGACTTTGATTAATTATACACACCTTTCGTTGTTCGTGTGTACAGCTTTCTCAAAGGATGAAATGAATTGGGGTGGGCAGCCTTAGGTAGATTGAGCTAATTTAGACTCGTAGTTTTGCACAGTTGATCCAAAATGCTCTAGATACTAACAGCACATGAAGTCTACAAGAAAATAAATCTGTTACTTGCTTGATCTCAATCGTTCAATTTGCTTGAGGAGAATCCAATAGCATGTCAGATAATTATTATTTATTTATTTTATTTTTTCACTGCTTGGCCAAACAACACTGACCCTTGACTTTCCTCTCTCTCTCTCTCTGACAGTGGCACGCCTTTTCGATGCCTGAGCTGAAGAACTTCCTGCGTATTCTTCAGCGTGAGGAAGAGGAGCATGTCAAGCAGATTGTACAGCGTTATGCTCTGGCCCGCACCCGGATGCAGGAGGCCCTGTCCGGCTCCACCCCAGGCTGACACCACTGCGCCCCACCGGGATTTTAAACGTGCACCTTTGGGCTGGAGCATATCCCAGTCACGGCTGCATTCTAAAGATCCTAGAGAAACCAAGTGAAACGCCTCTTCGGTGACTGAGCGAGTGAGAGAGCGCGAGTCAGAGAGAGAGACAGTGCGGGCGCGGACTGTGCGTGTGTCGTGAAGTGCCTTACACCTGGAGAGTCTGAAGTGCCTGAATGAGTTGAGAACAGATGAGAACTGGCAATGAAGCTGATGCTGGATTTAGTGTAGCCTTTAATACATTTAGGATAATAATCCCAATATCATTGGTAGGGCTGCACAATTGTATTGAATCAAAATTGCAAACTTTAATTGTTGTAATTAACTGCCATTATCCTTTTATAATAAAGGAAACGGTGTCCACAAGGTCTGAAAGGTCTTGCGTAAGATACATGCCAATCTGGTAGTTTAGACCTGTACGTGTATTTTCTGAAATGCAAGCAATTTTTTTTATTAGTTTACCTATTCATTGAAACAAAACAAAGTCACAATTTTATATTTGTTATAATTGTGCAGCCCTAATAATTGGAATATTGAGCTATGTGTGTCACCAAACACCTGTAATCATTCAAAAGTTTAACAATTTAGGTCATATTTCAGTTGCAATCCATTTTTTTATATGTTAACTCCCATAAACTAGACATGAAAATGATATTTTTACTCTCTGTCCGTGATATAAGCTATTAAAGATATCCAGCTTTCAGTTTTTACCTTAACATTGCCACGTCCTCTGTAAACCCCAGATGGGTTCAACTCAATGTTTTTATTGTTTTTTATTATTTTGAATTTTTATAAGTTTGAGAACGACTGTATGGACATTGGGCATTTGTATGCCGTTATGAATGTCTGAGAGAAATGTTACATTCTGGTTTGACTGGACCTTTTTTGAGTGACGAAATGACTCGTTTCAATCTATCGTTGTCTGTCAGTGCTGTCTTTACACTATTCTTTAAGAAAAGCTTTACTTTTTTCAGTTCACCTACTTTGTAAAATCCTCCTTTGCACAAAATATTTACATGTTCTATCAAAATCCACAAACTGCCAATTGTCTTTTACAATCAGTAAAGGATTGTTTAAATTCTTGCAAGGCGTTGTAGTATTTACTTAATACATGTGCACTAATTATTTATTTCACTATTTGCAAATTCTTTATCATTAATAACTGGTGTCCATCGTGAATTTAAGGTGGGCTACTGTCCCTTTAAGACGGAGTAGTCAATCAGCTGATCACTAGAAGCAAAACAGCTAACATAACTGGCAGCTATACGAGCAGCAGATTCAGAACAGTCCGCCTGATCATGGCATAACAAGGTACGGCTTGGATCCGCTTAGATTATCAATGACTGTTCTGCGTGATCGATGGGGAATGTGTTGAACTACAGCATTAACACCGCGTTAGCCTGGTTAGCTCGTTAGCAGCAGCAGCTAGCTCGCTCGCCTGCGTCACAGCACCGTTAGCTTTCGGTCAGACGCTCTGTGGTCGGTAAGCTAGCGTTACATGGCATTGAAAAATAATCATCTGCCATACAATTACTCAGTCCATAGCATTGCCTGCTAACTCTGCACTTGCGTAATTTTCTATATAATTCAGGGTAAAACCAAAGCCTAGATTTTTAACTGCACAAAAAGGATTTTCTTATGCATAGATGTTCTTATTTTCAGAAGACCAGTGTGTATTGAGAATCTTAATTGTAGGATCCATACAGGAAATAGGATCATGCAAGTCCTCTAATGTATGTGAGCAACATCACAATATTGGAGTATGCAGGTTAAAGGCCATTCTAAAGGTTTCAGGCTAAAGTTCATATCCATAAGACTGTTTCTGCATTTCTCGTAGGCTACCCATTGGTGTAAGTAAATACTGTATCATATTTCCATCTTAGTATTACCATATGATATATTAGACAAGCTAAAATATGATTCAATATAACAAGTTTAAGTGTAAAATATCTGAATGATCAACATATTATTATTGTGTCCTTTCTCCAGATCTGGGCAGCTGAAAAGGTTTCATTGCGCCAGAAGACACTATCCAGATCCCTGTATGTGGATGTGAGCTATGCCTTATCAGTGACTGAGGAGTATGGGAGGGAGCGGGTCCAAATCCAAAGGGGCCAGTTCTGGATCGGGAGGGGACTCTGGCTCAGTGGGGAGCGAGCAGTCAGTTGCTCGACTTAAAGGGGCCAGAAATGCAACACCTTTCATCTTTACCCGAAGGAGGTAAATAATGCATGTACGCAGCTTACAACTAGTGCAGTATATTCTTTATTTCAGACTCAGAAGGTCCACAAGAAACAGTACTTTGTTTCTATCTATACAGTGTTCGCTGGTAGGGCCCAACCAATATGAAGGGGGGGTTGGCTTGGCCGATAGTTGTTATATAGGCCAATATGACTTAAAAAGAAGATCCCTCAAATAGCCCATAGTTGAACATTTATTATCGTAGTAAAGATTTAAAATATAGAAATATATCTAATAGGGTGTTTTTTTGTTTTTTTTCTAAGACCAATGATGATTATTGGGGATTTTTATTGGCCGATGCCGATATGCACCACTGATACTTTGGTAAATTTTCTTTTTTTAAATGTCTCATCTATAATCCTGTGTGTGTGTGCTTCTAAATGTGTCAAGCTTTAGGCTATATCCACACGAAGACAAAACGCTTATATTTTCAGAAACTTTATTTGTAAGCATGAAGTCAGCTTAATAAATGTGTGCGTCCACATGGGTCGACTCATGTCTGTGAAAACGGCGTGATTCACCTGCCAGGCCTGTGTGTGGCGCTGTGACGCTCAGACAGATAATAGAACAAGATGTAGAGGGCGCATGCGCAGTAAACCTGTGTGGAATGTAAACAGTGAAAATGAAACGGATTCAAGGATTTACGATTTACAGAAGAGACGAGGAGATGAGTTTATTCTTCAGACGTAACGGGACTAAAGCAGAAAAACCTGTCAGTGACCGGACTTTGACTGTCAGTCCAAAAGCACAGACTGTTTTTCTACTTGTCACCTGTGGCTTGCGGATTACAGTGGAGCAAAGAGGAGCGGAGTAAAACCATCATAGATCCATGAGTAAAACTCATTATAAGGTCAGTAGATTATGGATAACAGACTCCACCCCTGTGCTGTGATGTCATCGTCTTAGTAAAAGTTGCGGAGACGTCGTAACAACGGCGCCACGTAAACGGCGTTTTGAGATCTTTCCACTCTGGGACCTAGTTTGGAAAATGTTCGTTTACAGACCCCCAAAACGTATCGTCGTATGGACGATACACTAGATTGATAAAATATCTTTGCGTTTGGTCCTCAGCTTGACTTCGTATGGACAGGGCCTTAAACTGTGACAGCAGGGGGCGCTATATGAGGGGCATAGGGCTGATTTATTCAGGACATTAATGTTTAGTAGGTACTTAAGTGGAAGGTTGTTTGAAAGACAAAAATCTGCAGATTCCAAAACAAAAACAGTAAGTCTCTGGTTCCTGGTTTATGGTTTCTCTGTTCCCCTGAGGCCTAGGAACTTGTGGGAGGTTCTGGAGATATCGGCCAAACAGTATCGGTTGGGGCCTACTCACTGGTACATTTGGAAAAGGAAATACACGACTTTATGTCTGATCTGTAATAAGTTTGAATTCATGAGAGAGGGTACATGTTTGGGCCGAATAAAGTATGTGAACGATCTGTGAGCTGAATCAAGAGCCCACCTTTTTATTTTATTTTTTTTAAGTTGTCCCCTGAAGTTGTCATATTTTTCATCTTATTCATTGAGATGCACGATTGTATTAAGACCGAAAACAAAACACTAGCTTACACACAATGTCTTTTGTAGTTCCTTGTACTATGATGAAGACGGGGACCTCGCTCATGAATTTTACGAAGAAACTGTTGTCACCAAAAACGGCAGAAAAAAATCCAAGTTGAAGAGAATACAGAAAAACTTGATCCCACAGGTGAGCTTTATGCATCAGACACATTTATATAAACATTGTTAGATTTTATTGTATTTTGTAACTTGTGTATATATATATTTTTTGTTGCAGGGCATAATAAAACTGGATCACCCCTGTATCCATGTAGATTTTCCCATCATCCTCTGTGAAGGCTGAACAATATCAAAGGATCAAGGACCTATGTGTGGGCTCATTCACTTTCATGGTCAACTCTGTAACTAGACACAACATCACTGTCTGCACGATCCCATTAAATGACACGAGTTAAGTCCAAAACTTGTATTTGCAGAAGTACATAAAATGTCCTTTTTTTCCCTTTTTATTTTCCTTTTTATTTAAGGAAACAAAGTTGATCGAGTCTTCCCTGTCAAAGTGTGTGCCCAAGGTTACACTGATCAAAGTTTTCGTGGCCAAATTAACAATATCTCTTCCTTATGACATCTCTTTGTGGATGTTCTATACAGACGTGAGGCAGCAAGTGAATATATGGTTAAAGATGTGTTGGAGGCTGGACAAAATGGCCAAAGGATTTGATAAAGTTGTGATGGCTTAAAGTGGATCAGAGTATCTCAAACATTATAGACATTTACAAAACAGTCCTTGTGTTAGACTCTGTGTGTCCCTGTAACTGTTACAAAGTGTTTGGTATAATGCATTTTGATGCACAAGGCAATGTGGACGTTGTCTTGGTTCGGACATGGAAAGGACTGTGAAATTTTTTGTGAAATGTTTTGTTACTGGAGGTCAGACTTGCACTAGTGAACATTGTATATAAGATAAGAGTTTTCATTCTGAATACTTGAATAAATAAATTGCCGGATACTTCCGTGTGTCTCGTTTTAGTGGGTAAAATGTAAATTTATCACAAGTCTATTAAAGTGGTAGTTTAGTGAAGCTTATAGTTATGACCAAATCCTGTGGTATTTTTGGCTGTTCGCTGAGGTTTTCCTAAATTGCTTTTTGGCCTCGAGAGCTGTGAAACAAAGCCAGAACTTTTCTATTTCTGGCACTATGGGTTCTCAATCAAAATGAGGAAACTTGGGGACTAGTGCAAACATAATTAACAATTAAATGTTTGTTTATTTAAGTCACAGAAAGTCATCAAAATGGCATCTACACAGAAACATTTTATCTGACTGAAACCCATCTAAAAGGAGTTGTATGGCTTTTATCTCATAACTCCTTTTTGGTTTGATAGTGAGCATAGTGGGTGTAAACTGTTACCAAAAGGTCGAGTCTATGTATCACAGATAAATGGAGGCCTTTGCTAAATTCTTAACTGAAACAAGCAGTTGATTTACAGTGTTGACCACTAAAAGCCGACAAGAAAGACAACCAAACCACCCAGGGTCAAGGTTTTTTTGGTGGCATTTTGAAATATGGCTCTCATTCACTCCACTTTCAAAAGCTGTAATTAAAACTGGCTTGGGGGCAGGATCCTCGAGTCGCAGCTGCTTATGGCATCTCCCCAGATTGTAAGGGCTACAGACCCGATCATATTTTAATGTGCGTAAAGGGCAGATGGGCAGGGCTTCCTCTCCGGGACGGCTCCTCTCTGTAATTGTGTTAAATGCGGTTGGGTGTGCGTTTTGAGCCAGAGGTCACTCACTTTGATGTATTTCCTTTGGTCTTTGAAGTTATGAGCAAATCCATGTGATCGAGAGGATGCAACTTTCTCACACACTATCATTCGATCATTAGCTATAACACAACATTATATTTTTGTGTTTATAGGCTATTTAGAAAGCACATCAAGAGTCTTGGATTTTAGCAAATTTTGATGTCCAGGTTGAAAGTTTTTACCTACAATAAGAAAAAAATAGAATAACGATATTTTTACTCAAGTAAAACATAAAAAATACACAATCAATAAATAGTTTTAGTATGCACTTTGGCGAATAAATTCTTCAATATAATCAAGGTCATTGTCAGATCTTGTACCCAAAGTAAAGGGTGTGTTTGGAGGTTGCCCTGCCATTGTTGCTGCTTCCTGACAGTGTCCAACTTTTGCTGATGTAGTGCTGAGTTCAAAGTTCAGCGGTCCAAGGGAAGCGGGGCCAGAGGAAGCTCAGGCCAGGGCTTTGTTCTCGTCTCACCCCTTTATCTACAGGTCCCTACAGTTTTTCCCCTTAAACACACAACCACATCAGAGAGGCGCAGATGGGAGGGTGAGTCAGCACTACAGGCACACAGGGGCTTTCTCAAACAGGAAAATGTTACTTCCAGGTCCTCATCCTCCGTCATGTGCTCAAGCTAAAAGTCCCCATGGAGTTCACACAAAGATGTGCAGACTGGCAAGTTCAATTTAGTTCATTGGATGAGGGTGAAAAGTCACACTCTTTGGTTGTACTGTGATACAGTACTTGGGCTTCTTCAGGCGGTACTCAGGCGGTCTGCACCGATAAAGTAATAACTTAATACATTTGGCCACTTTCAAAATGTAATAATATACTGATAGCATAATAACAGGCCAATAACATAATAGGATACTGATATGCCAACCAATAAGATAAGTTAGGGTAGAGTTATTAGGGTGACAGTGGCACAGATGGTAGAGGTTGGGGGTTCGAATCCTGCCTCCTGAAGTTGGACACTGTCATTGTGTCCTTGGGCAAGACACTTCACCCACCCGGCCTCCAGTGTCTGCGTACATTGGTGCATGAATGAGAGTGTGAATGGGTGAGTGGATCCTTGCTGTAAAGCGCTTTGAGTGCCTAATGTAGGTGGAAAAGCAGTATATAAGTTGAGACCATTCACCATTTATTGGTTATTACACTGACAAGATTAGAAAATTGCCAATAATATAAAGATAAATCAAACTTGTGGCAGTTCTTATGTATTTTACAACAACGGTAGCTCAGAAAGTAAAGCGGGTCAGCGTATGACTTGGGCAAGGCAATTCACCCACCTTTTGGTCATAGTTTGTAGGAAAATGCATATGAGCTGCAACAAGTTACCTCAAGAGAGAACAATATAATTTAAGATAATTAAATGAAACAAACAATAGATACAAAAGTTGATTAAAAACACACAGCATAGCAGGTCATCTAACATCTGAAAATTGCACAAAACCATGTTTCATCTGTTAGTTTTTTAAACTTTTTGTTGGGTGAATTTATTACATTTGTGAATCATTTTCATCTTGTGAGGCCAATAATGTAATAACTTAATGCATTATAAGCCGGAAAATTGTTATTATTGGCTCAACAGTGTTGTTACATTATGGCCTGTTATTACGATAAAAACTTCCTACAGGATCATCTGCAATTTTAATCTATATTGAATTTGATTACAGTTAATTATGCTTTAGTATAGCATAATTGTGTCTCTGTTCAAGACATGATTTACACCCAGTTTAGACATAGTTTCGACCTATTTAGGTCTATTTTATGAGGTGGTACTTGGTGCGAAAGATATTGCAACCAATATCTTTGTGTTCTACCAGTATTGTAGTAGCCTACAGTGGCGAGAAAAAGTATGTACCCCGCCTGGAATTTCTCACATTTATGCCTAAATTGGTCACTAAATGTGGTCTGATCTTAATCAAAATCACAGGAATGATTAAACAGTGTCTGCCTGAACTAATACCACCCAAACATTTACAATTTATCATATTTATATTGGCCATAACATGTTAACACTCACAGGAGAGGGTTTTGTAAAGAGGAATGGTCCAAGATTCATCCTGATCGTTGTGAACGTCTAATCTGCAACTACAGAAGAGCAGTTACTGCTGCAAAAGAAGGATCAGTCGGCTGTTTAATACAGGGGTTCACTTACTTATTCCATGCATGTTGTGAATGTCTCAGGTTTTTCTGCAAAATATCTTGATAAACCCGTGAATTAATTTTTTATTGATGATAGCACATTGTCCAGGCCCTGAGGCAACAAAACAGCCCCGCACCATGATTTTCCCTGCACCATACTTGACAGTGAGCATGAGTGGAGTATCTTGCCCAAGGACACAATGACTGTATGCTCTCACTGCAGCTATAAGACAATGAATCGACCAACTGTGCCACTGTCACCCCAAAAGCTACTGCCTCAAAACTGTCCAAAGGGCATCGCAACCTCAGCATGTCACATTCAACAGCTTAATAATAAAGAGTAAATATTAAAGTATACCCCTCCTGCTTTAACTCATTATGTGCACACCAGCCCTAATAGCCTAAATGGCAGCAGTACTTCATGTGGCATTTGCGCATGTGATACCGGCTGACTCGACTGAATCACGGCCCGTAGCTGTCGTCAGTGTTTGGCAGAAGTGACATGTGCATACCAGATGCTCATGTCTCGAGTGTGTGCTGGGTAGAGCAGACTGGAAAAAACTCATTGAAATAGCGACACATCAATGGAAAGATAGCCTATAAATAAACACTTAAAGTTTAACTAAGTTTAATTAAATGTCAACTTGCAAGAGTAGTGTCAAAATAAAAAAGCTTTGATGCAAGGTGGTTAAAGAGGCTATGTTGCAAGAAAATTATGACTTCCATTTCTACTTCTGCCAGTAGGTCTGATGGCGATACATCTTTGCTGCACATTTTTTCCAGCATTTTGTTTGGCTCCAATCAGATTTGCAAATGATTTCAGAATAGGTTTTACACACCAGGGGCCCACTGTGATGCATTTATCCAGGCTTGGGACTGTTACAGTGGGAAGAAAAAGTATGTAAGTACACCGTTTGGAATTTCTCACATTTCTGCCTAAATTGGCCATAAAATGTGGTCTGATCTTCATCAAAATCACAAGAATGAGTAAACAGTGTCTGCCTGAACTAATACAGTTTTCATCCTGATCGTTGTGAGCGTCTAATCTGCAACGACAGAAAAGCAGTTATTGCTGCAAGAGAAGGAACAGCCAGATATTTAAGGGTTCATTTAGCTACTTATCCCTCGCCGTCGTGAATATCTCAGGTTTTTCTGTAAAATATCTTGATAAACCTGTGAATATTTTTTTCCATTGTTAATAGCACGATTTCAAGGCCCTGAGGCAACAAAACAGCCCCACGCCATGATCTCCCTGCCCCATATTTCACAGTGAGGAGAGGGTTTTGATGTTGATGTGCTGATCCATTTTTCCTCCACACATGACATTGCGTGTTCCTCCCAAAATATTCAACTTTGGGTTGAATATTTATTTTCAACCCAAAGTTGAATTATTTTGTACATATGTTTCTGGTCTGTTAAAGCTTTAAAAAAAAGTTAGGGAACGAGTAGCTCACGAGAAACTATTATGGCTAAATATCAAATAATTAGCAATAAAACAATAGCGCTTTTCAGGAAAACTGAGTGGTCTCCCTTTCAGTAACTACAGCGTGCCCTTCTATTATGCCTCAGTTCGCACAGTGGACCTTTATGCACGGCGGTGGAGTACCTTCTTGAACATGTTTATTTAAGCACAACCCGCAAACCCCGTAAGCCCTTCACGTAATATCTGTAATGATACCCACTAAGGACACTTTGGAAAGCAGAGAATGTGGCGCACAGGGCCCTCTGGAGTGTTTGGGATGTCCGGTTTCCTCGCCACTCCCCCTCCTCTCCTCGGCCTAAATGGAACATCCTGGAGCGGTTTGGCACAGTCGAGGGAGGCGCGTTTCAGCTGACAACCTCGCAGGGGGTAAGCTTCACTTTAGTTCCCCCGAACTGGAGCAGACTTGTGTGGGTACGATCAGCTTCGCATGCCGCTGCAAATTTCTTCTGTTGTCACTTCTCTCTCGCCTGGAAAGTAAGAAAAATGAATTACAAGAAGTTTTCCAAGTTTACCCTGAGTCAACTCGGCTTCAAGTGAGAACTAGTAGCAGCGCGGCTTCTGTTTCCTTTGGGAATGCTTCCTCGGTCTGCCAGGAAAGGTAAGTTGCTTTTTCCAACGCGAGGAATGAATTAGATGCTGCGCAAACTTTTGCAAATTGCGTCAAAAGTGGAACAAAATGCTAGCCTTAACTTGTAATCAAGGCAGAAACACGCTTAAAATACCCACTTAGGTTATGAGCTTCTACTTCGAGGTCTAAGCATATAATTACCAAAGTCAATTTAGTCATTATATCAAATTGCATGTAACCTCTATGTAACTTTTGTCTGTAAGATTCTATCCTTTTCCTTGTTAAATGAATGCCCCTGAGGTGCACACTGATAAAATTGCTGCTTTTATGTGAATTGCAGACCAGAGAGGGACAGCTCACCCCAGAAGACATGTACTGGACATTTATGGACTGGAAAATACTGATGCCCATTGTTCTTCTATGGGACCAGCTTTCAGCTTTGGGGCTAAGGCCTACAACATGGCCACTATACTCCCAAAAGCCCCTGGTCTTGGCCTGGAACGCCCCGACTGAGGACTGTCTCCCCCGGCATGGTGTCCGATTTGAGCTGGACCTGTTCCAAATTGTTGCCTCGCCCAACGAAGCCTTTTTCAGACAAAACCTGACCATCTTCTATAAGGAGCGGCTCGGCTCGTACCCCTATTTTGAGGCGGACAAAACCCCCGTGAATGGAGGGTTGCCCCAGGTGGCCCATCTCTCTCAACACCTGGACAAGATGCCAGAGGTCGTGCGTAAATACATACGGGAGAAAGATGCAAAAGGACTGGCAGTGATTGACTGGGAGGAGTGGCGCCCACTTTGGATTAGAAACTGGGATGTTAAAAATATTTACCGCGTACATTCAAAAGAGTTGGTGAGACAGAAAAACCCGACCTGGCCTGAGGAGCAGGTTGCTAAAGTTGCTCAGCAAGAATTTGAGTTGTCAGCCAGAAATTTCATGTTAGAGACTTTAAAATTAGCCAAAAGCTTGAGACCAAATCAACTATGGGGGTTCTACCTGTTCCCTGACTGCTACAATCACGATTATAAGAGGACATTGGAGAACTACACGGGCCGCTGTCCTGATGTCGAGGTGGCCCGAAATGAACAGCTCAAGTGGCTGTGGGAGGAGAGCACGGCCCTGTTCCCCTCTGTCTACATGGGCATGGTGCTGAAGTCGTCCCAGTCCGGGCAGCAGTTTGTCAGGAATAGGGTAAAGGAGGGAATGCGCTTGGCCTCATCTGGAGAGGGGCTGGCACGGCCTGTGTTTGTCTACACCAGACCCACCTACGCCAACTCACTGGAGCCACTGACAGAGGTGATGCATTCATGACGGTGATAAAGTCAGTTTTTCACATACATGGCATTGACAAGAGATGGAAATATGATATACAATGCTAGATTATTGTCCTGTTGATGCTACTTTCGACCTTATTCACTCTTATGCCGCTGCTGATCTACTTTAGTCTGGCTAAATGTAAAGGGTCCCTTCTAGAGGAGCATCCCACTTAAACTGAACTGAATCAGGATACTGCATACAACTATTAGTCGAGGAATATCATCTCTTAGCAAACTTAAACTTGATCAGATGAGCAAAAAGAAACATCTCGGGACACAAAACGACCTGGTCCAGTTGACTACTTTGAAAACCTTTTGTATTAATGGAAAACTCCTGAATAATGAGAGCAGACATGGCAATATTAGGCTATACGTTCACCCCAACTTGTCCAGAAAACTCTGTAGACATCGGTGGCAATTGGAAATGAAGTGTGTGTCAGAGTCACACCTCGCAACCAGAAGGCGGTGATTTGCTGAAAAAATATGTTTTCATTTTCACCATCAAAAGTCTTTCTGCCCTCAGGGGAAGCTCTATTGCTTGTTTTCAGATTCTAAAATGTGATGAAGTCATAGCCTCTCGTGTTGGGTAGGAGCCAGGGTCGGACGAGTAGGTTGCATTCATCTCAACATTTTAAAGAGCCTATTTCATACTGAGGAGGTGGATGACAGGCGGGACTCTACGGTAGAACTTGCCTTATTGGCGTCAAAATGCAAATGTTTTGAACTGGTTCAGGGTTAATATCTCTGATTACTGGACCTAATATCACACATTTTATTTTTATTTTATTTATTTGAACAGGGACAATGCCTATTAATCAACATCTCTGTAAATGTGCTAGTTTTCAACCGTAATCCCTGGACAAGATGTAGACTACCAGTAGCAAATAATACACAACAACAACAATCATTATTAGCCTATAAAATGGTGCAACAATTCATTAGTATGATCTCGCACACCATGGACATGAAACAAAAACTGTCATGAAGTTTTATGCCCTCTCCATCAGCATAAATAAACTACTGCAAATCATGTTTCATGCCAGTATAGAATATAGGTGTTATTCAATCACACATAGTTGTCAGGTTAAATGAGTGACATGGCACATTTGTGAACTCTATTCCAAATAAAAAATGCATCAGGTTTAATATGTTGGATGACATCTGAATACATGGTGCAACACTCTTGACATTTCCCATTGTGGTTTTCTTTAAAAATATCCAGAATGAATATCCTCAGTGTTATGTCATCCAAAGCCATTCCAATGATTTTTATACTTGTTTTTGCATTATATCATACCATGACCTTTATGTCACCAGGTTTGCATATGCCAAATCCCTCACGCCCTTAACAGAGGTGACACATTCAAGCTTAATGGCCCTATTTACACATTGTTTTTTGCTGATAGTGAACCCCACTGATTCAGCAGTAGCACTTGTGCAATCTGTCCACACTCATGATGTTTTTTTTTTGCCTCTGCCTTATCGGCAACTGCAGTGTTTCCTGTCCATAAGCTTCTCGTCTCTCCCTAATATTGGTGATTTGTGTGTGAATTTGGGCGGCAGGATGGGAGTTGGCCTGGATCAAAATGTCACCAACACCCGGTGCACTGTTCCCTGTAGGGCAATAACCTGATAAGAATTACTCAGCCTGACATTGTACAGTTGTGGGGCAGAACAAAAACATATTATATAAAACCGCCCATTTAACGCTTTGCAATTATTACGTATACACTAGATTCACGTAATATAAAATTAGGACCGGTGCCATCGCATTTCAAACATCTTTTAATATTGAGAATAATATTTGGAAGTGTTCGGATTCACAAACCTGCCATATTAACATCACACTTTTGGACAACTTGATATGAAATTAATTGTACAGTACTTCAGTTCATATGTGCTGAGAGAGAAGACACTGAACATTGTGACTTTTTCTTATTTATTTTTTTTATGTGGGAAAAACGTGACCAAAAAACTCTGGTAGTACACATGACGTTGTATCCTCCACTTAATGTCTTTATTCGTGAGCCAGTAGCAAATGGCAATTTTGTTTCTAGCTCCAGGTCTCTGAAACAAGAGTGATTTTAATTTAGTACAGATTTAAGGACCTCCTTCCATCTCGGTTTTTACTCATATTGTTTCTGCCATCTCTTTTCATTATTAAAAGTGCTGATGTTTTGTCTTTTCCAGACTGACCTTGTGTCCACCATCGGGGAGAGCGTGGCTTTAGGAGCGGCTGGTATTATCCTGTGGGGGGATGTGGCCTACGCAAGCAGCAAAGTAAGTCCAGACACACAACCATAAATTAAGCGCATGAAAGAGACCCAATCTGTAACGACGTGTTGTAAATTGTATTATTTCATTTTGTCCCGCTGTGTGCGTCAGTCATGTGCGCAGTCATTTGAGAGCCGGCGGGAGAGTCACAACTCACAAGCCTATAAGGTCTAGAGTTTCACAGACTGCATTTGTTGGAAGTTTTCACGCGTTTGTTGTTCTATATAAAGAGAAGAATGTCGCCTACAGTGATGGATGGAAGACGTGTATCAACACTTGGAAACTTGGAAATATTATTACTGGCCTCAAAGCATAGACACAATGAGATTTATTTCCTCTCATCTTGATTTACACATTTACTGTAATAACATTTTACTATCTTGTTTACTTTAGTTTCTGAGGTCACTCCCGCAAATCATCTGTCTCTCAATTTGTCCTTTAGGAATATTAATTTTGCTGCGGTTTTACACTGTACTTGATATACCCCTCTCCATTTATCTAGTTGTGGGAGTGACTGTGGGGCCTTTTCTGTGTGAAAATGTTTTCCCTGAGTCTGGGTGAGTTTCTTCTTTGTGCTTCGGGTTTTCCAATCAAATTAAAAACTGGCACAATAGGTGAATCCTCCAGCTAGATGCCCCTGACCATGAACATATTGCTCAGTGATTGTGAGTTGCCCCTTGCCCCCCACCTACTGCACCATGTCCCAGTGAAGGACAATAAAGTCAGTGTATTTTAAATTTCATTTGTAGGGCTTGGCAGTTCATTGAAATCGCAATCTCTACTTTGGTCAATCTCAAGAATCATTTTAGGACTTCATAATCTACAGGTTTACAGCTATTTCTCCCAAACAGTACTTAGTTTGGGAGTTTGGACGAGACAATGGAAGACTTTTGTGTGTTAAGTGAAACTGGAGGAAAGCATTTGTTTCTGTTTGAGCTGAGGTTTGAATAAAAGATGCATCTAATTTTATAAATCAGCAAGATGTTTTTAATTTATTATGAAAATATAAAATCGAATCAAATCAATGCATCCCCATTTGTGGCCCCAATCAATAAACCTTTCTAATCATAATCATTGTAAAATGACAATTTGTTTTGCACTTTAGCCACTGAAGGATTTTAGTTTTCTACTTCAAGATGAGCGCTTTCCAGATGAAAAAGTTCTTCGAAAAGCATGATTTGTTTTTTTTTTATTGCTTCAGCACAAAGTTAGTATTCATGCTGTTTGGAATTGGAAGACATGTTTCTTTTACTTTGTGAATGAGCGAAAGCATTTCCCCATGCTTGGCTTTTCAGCATTAGTTTTGATCTTATCTACTCCGTGGCAACAGTGATATTGACTATTTTCAATGGAATTCCTAGTCAAATAAAGGCTTAACAAACGGACTGCGTTATTTGTCACAGTAAAACAGGGTGAACAATATGCACACCAGCCAATATTTGTTTAGTGTTTACAAAAGTGAGTGTGTGTGTGTGTGTGTGTGTGGTGTGACTTCACAATGAATTGGAATCAAATCTAAACCACAATTTGAATGGTTGCATATATTGTTAATACTGCTTTTTTCTTTAGGCTGTGCCATATTCTTTGTACATAACTGTTAGAGAATACGATCTATCCCTGTGGGTCAAGCTGTACGATCTCTGTCATAGCCTTGACTTGGGTGCTCAGGTGCCTTCCCTCAGCCAAAATGTTTTGCTTGACTTGAGAATGACACTAGACAAAAGGTAATTATCCCTCTTCTGTGGAAGCATGCACAGACTTGAATGGTAGGACTAGCGCAATGTCTCGAGTTCATGTCTCCAGGTCCCACACTGATGGTAAATAAACTTCTCCCGTATAAGACATCCAGACTCCTGCCCATTTTTCATCTATCATCTCGGACATCATTGTTATTTCTCTAACAGGAACCACATACCCTGTCTTTATTGAGGCTATAAGTATACAATCTGCTACATATTTATTGTCCATCCCTAATTGGAAGTGTACTTTTTTTGGTTTACATTAAAGGAGGATCAGGAATCTACAGGCCTAGAAGTTGAGGCTTTGGTGTGATGGAGTTGTTTTGTATATGAAGGTTTGCTTTGGCACCATGACAAGAGATTATTTGGATACTTCTTTGAGAGGTATCCTGCCAACTCTGAACTACGCGGTTTTCAAACTCTGACTTCCTACCCTCTTGTCTTGAGTGACGACTGTTTAATTATTTTCTTTCTCTTCCTTCCCCCCCCCCCCCCCCCCCAGTCAAGCTGTTCGGAGCTCAAGGCCTATCTCCAGGATCCACTGAGCAAATACCTCCTGAACGTTTCCAGCGCAGCCGAGCTCTGCAGCCAGTCTCTGTGTGGGTCGAACGGACGGTGCCAAAGACGAAACCCGGACAGCAATGTTTACCTCCATCTCAGCCCCCTCACTCATAGCATCGCCAGGCAAAATGGCCGCCTGGCGGTGACCGGAGAGCTGGACCAAGCGGAGAAGATGAGATTCGAGACGCACTTTTGGTGTCAGTGCTACAGCGGCTACCAAGGAGAGACTTGTGAGCGGAAAGATCCCCTGCACCAAAGAGGAAATGCAAACTGGGCCACGGCATCAGTTTTAAATTGTGTTGTGCTAGTACTTGTTTCTCTTTTCTGATGCTTAGTGTGTTTCTTTCTGAAGGGATGTTAACGCAGCAGTTCACCCGTCTCTTTGTGCACGTTAGGCATTTATCTAGGCTGAGGACTGGCACAAAGCGTTCACTGATTTCTACTACAAATGTCAGTCTCACTTTATCATTATCATCTTCTAGTGTGCTTTGCCGTAAAACGCAATAATTTGGCATTATTGTGTTTTATTCCGGGAGTCATTCCTGAGTGATCTAGCCCTTTATCTAATTTATTTATTGGGCTTGGGAATGACACTATTTCTGATCAACTCTTTCTTTCATCTGCCCTCTCGTACACATGTTCTGAGTGGTTTGTGCACTGGTTTCACGGATGTGACTTTTTACTCTATCTGGGCTTGTGATGGGCACTAAAAGTAAACCAAAGAGTACACTAGCTGTACATCTTCTTCTGTTTGTCACCTGTGCAATGTTTTTTTTTTTTTTTTACTGTTTTGGTAAAGATTTTAAGAAGCTCTTCCTGACCTGCCATTTATCCAGGTGTTCACCAGGTGCTCTTCCTGACTACGTTTATCCGGGCTTAGGACTGCCACTACGCCAAAGGGTACACCATTTTGTAAAGCCTTATTGCGGGAATTTAGCAATTTCAGCAATCTGATACTTTTCCATTGTACCTGTCTGTAAGTAGGATTTGTAATTCTTAAGAAACTGTAGAAATAGTTTGACTTGTTTTACAAATCACTTTCGAGGCCTTGCTGATAATGACTGTTTATACTTTGTTCAGGGTTTCCTGTCGGTCACTGTTTCCCAAAGTGTCCAATTTCATGTTTATTGTTTTCAAGGAGGATGCAATGCGTTTGAGTTGAAGTTTGCTAGCCTGGCAAATCCAGAATGATCCCGCTCTGCATTTTTTTTTTTTATACATCAGTCTGGGCCCATTGATCTGAAAAAGAAAAACATGTCTGTGCCCCATGCTTCTCATGAAAAAAACTCAAAATGTGTTTATTTGCCATTTGAGTTTTTTTCCACAATTTGGCACCAAAATGCATATTCATAGTAGGTGAGTTTCATGATTTATAATCCTGTTCGGAACCGCTAATAACATCAGAACGACACATGTCCGCTCTTTGTTACGTCGCTTCTTGTTTGCTCCACCCATTGACAGTACAAGTACTATATACAGTCTATGGCCCAACCTCAGAACGCAGATGATGCCACGTTCACCAGACCCGGGCACTGGTACAGCAATAAGTCTTGATATCCACGCAATAGGTTTGCTAAAGTGACATTGGTGCACTTAAAGTGATAGTCTGCAAAGTGTTTCTGTTTAACCAGAAAGCCCTTTTTAGTTTGCAAATGCAAGACCAGGTGGTCGATTTTGCACATTTTGTAAAATTTGTAATACATTTAAACTTCCAGACTATCACTTTAAATCTGAAGACTCCGTGTGTTAAAGTGCCTAATCTTATGTGTTGAACATGGTTATACATTTTAACAAAGCTGTAGGCAGTATTTATTGCGAATGTCTCTAGGATCTCTAAATATTTTGAAATTATGATGACTACTATTTGATTTTTAACATCACTTGTGTGTTTAACAAAATGAACTCTAGTAATTTTGTATTGTATTTTTTTTTTGCCTTGCACCATAGAAATAAACATATTTGTACAGTTTCTTCTTTTCTTTTTTTTTTAAAAGGGGGGGAGGTTATATGCATACCTCTGATATGTCAGTACAGGCCAGGGTTTAGTCAGCATGAGTAGCCTGAGGTTTGGATGAAATATGATTCCAACATAGTTAAATACAGCAAAAACAGCACCTATTTTATTGGGTCCCAGGCCTAAGTTAGTTTGCTGCCTAAGCTAAAGCACTCTTATTAGGGTTAGTTAGCGCTGTAGTCTCTTACAGTGTACTGTTTTATTTCTTTGATTCCACAGCCACAGTGTGTCGCTATTTCACGGCAGCATTAATTAACTTGCTAAATGTTTCATATTTCACTCTAGTACCCCGACAGATCATTTTGTTTACGGGTATGTTGGCTCCGTGGGGCGCTCATGATGCCTCAGTGGGCAGAGGCGGACTTCAAAGTTCATGCGTCCTCAGGGAGAGATCGCCTATGTTTTCAGCGGCGAACAATCCGCGCTCTCCCCTCTCCCCATGTAATTGTAGAGTAGGGTTAACCCAAGGGATATTTTTACTGCTTTAACTACTGTTGAGTGAAGCGGAGATTTCATTGTGGTAGAAAGTCATTACGCACAGGAACAGCTATAGAGATTACACAAACCACAGCCTCTCGGGGTTAGGTGTAGGCTAAAAGTAATCTTGCACATATATATGAACGTGGCACTATAGTAAAATGATTACGTTTTATCCGCCTGTAACTTTAAATTATAATTCTACAGATGTCTTCAAGCCTTTTCTGATTGGTTGGTCAAAATTATTGTTGCATTAAGTTATGATTTTGATTGGCTGTTGGGTTTTCCGTACACAAACCCATTTCCTCCCCTTTTCCCGTCGTCAGTCGGATCATGAGACTCTCCTTGCAGCGCTGACCACTAGACCGCTGTCCTAAAGCCAGGTAAGTACTGTACATCATGGGCAATAATATTGCTGTGCGTAATATGAAATGGCAACTTCTTTGGTTTTGTAGGAGCTATTTGTCAGTTTTTTGGGTTTAAAGTTAAAATCAAGTTATTTAGTTACACATTTTGAGTTATGTAGGTTCTAATCTATTATTTTTGGTTTCTTATAATATATTCTTTAATATGCTAAGTTAATTCTAATTCGTTTACCTTTTTTGTGTTTATTTTGTTTGGTAATTCTCATTGCGCACCTATATAGGGGGGTGACGCACACAGTTCAGCACGCACCTGGGTGGGCTAATGGTTTTTTACCAGTAGAGCAGGAGAGGCAGCAAGTAGGCCTTGCGTGTGACACCTTGCTGTTTGCCTTGATACTTGGAAATAAATCTTTTTTGAAACTTTAAGTTTGTTTGGACATTGCACTCTTTTTGAATGCTGCGTAAACCAAAGACCCATGGTGCGTTGAAGTGTTTATTTGAGTTAAATTCTAAGTTTGCTTATGTCGCAGTTTTGAGTTTTCTTTTTGTTGACAAATAATCACTACACAAGTAAAAAACCAGCCCGTGGACCTAAAGGAGGATTCATCGGATAAAGATCTCAAGGATTAGTATGGATTCATGCGCGGATGGCATCGTAAAGATTGTTTAATCCAACGCCTTTGTTCTGTGGAGTCTACAGCGGGAAAGTTGCCTCGCCCACAACAAACTAACAAATGCTCTGCTCTTCAAAGACAATGGTACGTAACATGATTGCTAATGCTGTAAAGGAAAACGGCCAAACGATTGGAGTTTGATGATCGCGATCAATAAAAGTACACGTTTGTCGAAGAGCACGAACGTTGGATTAATGCAGCAGTACCTTTACGCACCACCAGCTGAACCGCACCAAACTGTCGTATAAATCTGAAGGAAAGATTGAATTTGCTTCTCTGAACTCTTTTGTATCTCTGAAAATTGTGTCATAAAAGAATACCCTTAAACGTATTTGGTTGAAAATGTCGGATGTTACAGAAGTACAATCAAATGTTGAAAATGTACAAGCTTCGCCCAAAAGGAGTCAGAAATTCACGTATAAAGGATTGAGCTTGCAATTACAAGTATGTCAAGAAAAACGGAATGCAAAAAACAAACAAGCCAAAAGGCTGATGGAGGACTTGAACAAATTAATGACTTCAAAGGAAAACTCTAAAAATGTCGCTTCTCTTCTGGACGTGTTCATTCAGTGTCACCAAGACGCAAAAGATGCGCACGACGCTTTCACCAGATTGCCATTACCTCCAGATGAACTTAAAAAGCAAAATGAACACATTGCAAATAAAATGACAATGTACTGTGAATTCACGGATCGTGTCAAATGTTGGCTGAGTGATGTGGGTCATTCAACTGTGTCGCCAAACGCTGACGACGGTAACCCTGTTGATGATTTAAATCCAGAGGACAGTGCCTCCAATGTATGTTGTACTGAGTCAAATGTTTCAAAGACGCGCTCGCAATCATCGCGTGGTTCCTCCACAACGTCAGTGCGCCTTAAAGCAGAAGCCGATAAAGCTGCACTGTTGGAACAGGTTGCTGCTCTCAATAAGAAATATGAAATTGAAGCAGAGGAGGAAAGAATTAGAATTGAAAGTGAAAAACTAAAAAGGAAAAAGGAACAACTCGAACTTGAAACACAACTTGCTGTTGCAAATGCTAGGATTCGTGTATTGGACATTAATTCATCTAACTGTGGCTCCAAGGTTTCTCGTTGCTCCAAGCATTCTGATGGCATGAACTCTTATCTTAATAAAAGTTGTGCTACACTAACGTTAAATCCAAGTGCCCAAGTGTTTGTCCCGGAGCAAAGGGACTCTGTTGCCAGTCATGTCACAACGCTGCAATCACCAGTTGTTCGTCCCAAAGAAAAAATACCTGACATGTCTCAAAATAAAAATGTTCCTGTTATAATTCAAACTGCTCTGCCTGGCTCCTGTGAAAGTGCCCATTTGCAACCGCCTGTTGTTCGTCCCAAACAAAAGTCACCTGACATGTTGCAAAATAAAAATTTTCCTGTCTTAACTCAAATTGCTCTGCCTGTCTCAGTTGAAAGTGCTCATTTGCAATCACAAATAAATCCGACCAGCATGATTGACATAATGCAAAGGCAAAATGACATCACTTCTATGTTGGTCCAGCAAAATATGAACTCTGTCCTGCCTTCTCGAACCATTCCAGTCTTTGATGGAGACCCACTTCAGTACAAATCTTTCATCAGGGCGTTTGAGAATGGTGTGGAGATCAAAGTATCCAATTGGAGCGATTGTCTGAACTTTCTCGAACAATACACCAGGGGGCAGCCGAGAGACCTGGTTCATAGTTGCCAGCATTTACCTGTTGAACAAGGTTATCAAAGAGCCAAAGATCTTCTTGCTGAGCATTTTGGAAATGAACATAAAATTGCACATGCATATATGGAAAAAATTAATAACTGGTCACCAATCAAAAGTGAAGATATACAAGCACTCCAGGCATTCTCATTGTTTCTCAGAGGTTGTTCAAATTTAACAGAACACATTGCTTATATGAGAGAACTTGATTTACCAACAAATATGAGAAACATCATTTTAAAGCTTCCTTACAAATTGCGGGAACGATGGAGAACTGTGGCTTGTGAACTTCAGGAGAAAAATGGTCAAAGAGCATTATTCACTGATCTGGTTGCATTCATTGAAAAGCAACTTAAAATTGCATCGGATCCACTTTTTGGCAACATCCAAGATCCACAGCACTCCACCCCCAAGAGCTCCAACAGCAACTACACAAAGCAAAGAAAAAAAGGGAGTTTTGCAACAAATGTAATCGAAGTAAACAAAAATGCAACAGGAAATAAAAACAAATTCTTTGCAAGTCAAAGCTGTTTGTATTGTTCAATGACAAATCATGCATTGGAAAAATGTTTTTATTTCAAAGAAAAGTCACACAAGGACAAAGTAAACTTTATTAAAGAAAAAGGAATTTGTTTTGGATGTCTCAAAGCTGGTTACACAAGCAAAGAATGCAGAAATCGAATGGACTGTACTGTATGTCACCAAAAGCACCCCGCTGTCCTGCATATTGAACATGGCAATGCAGTATTCGCTAAACGCAGTCAACAACCAGCCAGCGTCTCAACTACATCCACCATGACTCAAACCTGTGGCCACATTGGGGCCGGTGATGAAGATCATTCAGTGCTGTCTATTGTAGCTGTTCAAGTCAGGAGTCAAAAGTGCAGTTCACCTGTAAATGCATATGCTTTTTTAGATCCTGGCAGCACTGGCACCTTTTGTACGGAAAGTTTGTCAAGAAAACTAAACGTTAAAGGAAAAAGAGCAAGTGTCCTGCTGCGGACAATGGGACACAAAAACATTGTGAATACAAATATCATCTCTGGACTTGAAGTTGCAGCACTTGATAATGATGTTTATATTGAGCTTCCAGATGTCATGACGCAAAAGACTATGCCCGTTTCCAAATGTAATGTTCCACGTCAAGAGGACATTGAAAAATGGCCATATTTGCGAGGTGTTAAGCTCCACGACATTGATGCTGAAGTTGAATTACTTATTGGCACTGATGCAGCCAAAGTAATGGAGCCGTGGGAGCTGATCAACAGCCAGGACGAAGGGCCCTATGCTGTTCGGACCCGAGTTGGATGGGTTATTAATGGTCCACTTCGTGGTGAGAGCAAGAGTAAGATTGGCTGCTCTGTTGTCACTGCAAACAGAATCTCTGTAGAACATCTGGAAAACATGCTAATTCAACAATATAATCACGATTTTAATGAGAAAACATCGTATGAACAAATGGAAATGTCTAGAGAAGACATCAAGTTTATGAACATTATGAGAAATACAGTATCACTAATTGATGGACATTATTGTATAGACCTACCGTTCAAAGTTGAAAATCCTACTATGCCACTGAATCGCTGTGTGGCTGAACAACGTCTCCAGAGCCTAAAAAGAAAGTTTGACAAAAACGGCTCGTTTAAAGCAGATTACGTTGCATTTCTCGAGGACATGATACAGAATGAGTATGCAGAAATGGTTCCTGAGGACCAGCTGATGGACAGTGTTGAAAATGTGTGGTTCATTCCACACCATGGTGTTTATCACCCAAGGAAAAACAAGCTGAGAGTTGTTTTTGATTGTCCGGCAATGTACAAGGGGACGTCACTCAACTGTCAGTTATTGCAAGGTCCTGACTTAACCAACTCTGTTGTTGGCGTCCTTTTGCGCTTCAGACAGGAGCCCATAGCGATAATGGCTGACAT
Organism: Proterorhinus semilunaris; assembly: GCA_021464625.1. NCBI lineage: Eukaryota > Metazoa > Chordata > Actinopteri > Gobiiformes > Gobiidae > Proterorhinus > Proterorhinus semilunaris. The sequence continues at coordinate 27,487,604 of CM038344.1, read as the reverse complement.
ACAAGCTATGTACCACCAAGTTCATGTCCCAGAGAAGCACAGAAACTTCCTTCGCTTCCTCTGGTGGCCTAAAGGTGACACCTCACATACTCCTAAAGAATATCGAATGAAGGTGCATCTTTTTGGGGCTGTGTCCTCACCGAGCTGTGCAAATTATGCTCTAAGAAGAACAGCAGACGACAATGCTCCTCATTTTTCATCTGAAGTGGTAAAAACAATCAAATCTAATTTTTATGTGGATGATTGTCTTAAGTCTCTGCCTACAGAAGATGAAGCAATAAAGATGGTGCATGATTTGACAGCTCTCTGCAGTAAAGGTGGATTTACACTTTCAAAGTGGCTCAGCAACAGCCGTGCAGTGCTGCGTACAATTTCGGATGACAACAGATCAAAAGAAATATTGGAAATGGATTTGGATGGAGAAGAGCTCCCAGTGGAGCGAGCACTGGGGCTCCAGTGGTGCACTGAAAGTGACACATTTAAGTTCAAAACCTCGCTACAAGAGCAGTCACACACAAGAAGAGGGATACTGTCAGTGGTGAGCTCACTGTATGATCCTCTGGGTTTTCTTGCCCCGTTCACAATTACTGCAAAGCAGCTACTCCAAGAGCTCTGTAGGAGAAACTTGGGCTGGGATGATGTTGTACATTCTCATTTCTCCAAGCATTGGTGTGGCTGGTTAGAAGACCTAAAGAAGATGTCAGAGTTTACAGTGGAAAGGTGCATGAAGCCGTATAAGTTCTCTCCTGTAACAGCGCAGCTCCACCACTTCTCTGATGCAAGCCAAGTGGGCTATGGCACAGTGTCATATTTAAGATTTCAAAATGGCAACAACGTCCACCTCACATTTCTGTTGGGAAAGGCCAGAGTCGCTCCTCTCAAGCAGACCACCATCCCTCGTTTGGAGCTCACTGCCGCTGTCCTTGCTGTCCGTATTGACCAACTGTTGCAAAGAGAGCTGCATCTAGATTTGGAGACATCGGTTTTCTGGACCGATAGCACCACTGTCCTGAAGTACATCAGTAATGAAACAAAGAGATTTCAGACCTTTGTTGCGAACAGAGTCTCTGTTATTCGAGAGGCTACACATGTGGATCAATGGAGATATGTGAGCTCTAAAGACAACCCAGCCGACGAGGCATCTAGAGGAATGAAGGCAGAAGACTTCTTGGGGCACAGCAGATGGATTTATGGCCCTCAGTTTCTGTCGGAGCGTGAAGACAAATGGCCTAAGCTCAATGTAACACACGATCCCATTTCTGCTGATGACCCTGAAATAAAGAAAGATGTGACAGTCAATGTTGTTGTAAAGGAAAAGGAAGACCCTACCCTTTCCTTCATCTTATACTTTTCTTCATGGGAGAAGTTGAAACGTTCTGTGTCTTGGTTTTTGAAAGTGAAAGAGCTACTTAAAGTGATGTCTCAGAAGAGAAAAGAGTTCTCAGCCACAACATATCTGACAGAAGAAAATGACAACACCAAAGAGCAAAGTGTGGCACAGAAAATGAAACACTTCAAAACGACACAAAAGAAACAATATCTGACAGCTGAAGATTTGGCTAAAGCAGAGCAGTGCATAATTCAGTTTCAGCAGCATCACATGTTTAAATCTGAGATTTCTCTACTCAGCGCCACAAAGAACATCTCAAAGGAGAGCAAGCTCTATAAATTGGATCCATTACTGGACAATGGAGTGCTCAGAGTTGGTGGCCGTTTGAAAATGGCTGCGTTGCCGCTGGAAAGTAAACATCCTGCCATCCTGTGTAAAGACATGCATGTGGCTACGTTAATTCTGCGCCATATTCATCATCAACTAGGCCATGCAGGAAGAAACCACATGGTGTCCAGGCTGAGACGAAAATACTGGATAATCAGTGCTAACTCTGCTGCCAGAAGAATTCTGTCTGAATGTGTCACCTGTCGGAGAAACAGAGGAAAGCTGATTGAACAAAAAATGGCTGATTTGCCTATGGAGAGAGTGAGACCAGATAATGCTCCATTCACTGATGTTGGAGTAGACTATTTTGGCCCGATTGATGTTAAAAAAGGTCGGAGCCTGCTTAAAAGATACGGGGTCATTTTCACTTGTTTGACCAGTCGTGCGATCCATTTGGAAGTTGCGTATACGCTGGATGCTGATTCTTGCATCAATGCAATTAGAAGATTTGTATGCAGACGTGGCCCAGTCTCCTCCATCAGATCAGACAACGGCACAAATTTTGTGGGAGCCAATAGAGAGCTCAAAGAAAGCTGTGCTGCTTTAAATCAGGAAAAAATTCAAGGTGCTATGGCCAGGGATGGCATTACTTGGCATTTTAACACCCCTTCAGCCTCACATCAAGGTGGCATCTGGGAGCGCCTGATTCGTTCAGTCAGGAGTATACTCACTTCTGTCCTCAAGCTGCAGATTGTGGATGATGAGTGTCTCCAAACTGTGCTTTGTGAAGCTGAAGCCATTTTAAATGACAGACCTCTCACGTCAGTCTCTAATGACCCAGATGATTTTGAAGCCCTCACGCCAAATCACATCCTAACCTTAAAGGGCAAACCTGTCATACCACCTGGACTCTTTGAAAAACATGATTTATACCTGAGGAAAAGGTGGAGACAGGTACAATACATGGCTGAAATATTTTGGAAAAGATGGATCAAAGAATACTTGCCCATCATGCAAGAGAGACAGAAGTGGATAAGGCCGAGAAGAAACGTCTGTCCAGGAGATATAGTGCTGCTTGCAGACGCCAATGCCTCCAGAGGATGTTGGCAGATGGGGAGAGTCCTGGCCATTAACACTGATGCTCATGGCCTGGTCCGCTCTGTGCAGCTGAAGACTAAAACCAGTGTACTGGACAGGCCTGTGACCAAGCTCTGCCTGCTGCTGGAAGCAGCTATGGACTAAATCTCTATCTGTCTCACCTCCCATTGCTCTATCTTTCTCTTTATCCTGTCACTAATGTATATTTTTTGCAGTAAGAAGAAGAAGAAGGAAACAATTTCACCTAAGGATAATACATCTCACATAGAATATGACTGACATGGCCGTTAGAATAGCTCCTTTTGTTTATTCAACCAGTAATTGTTATTGAATGCACAATTAGGGGCCGGAGTGTAGGAGCTATTTGTCAGTTTTTTGGGTTTAAAGTTAAAATCAAGTTATTTAGTTACACATTTTGAGTTATGTAGGTTCTAATCTATTATTTTTGGTTTCTTATAATATATTCTTTAATATGCTAAGTTAATTCTAATTCGTTTACCTTTTTTGTGTTTATTTTGTTTGGTAATTCTCATTGCGCACCTATATAGGGGGGTGACGCACACAGTTCAGCACGCACCTGGGTGGGCTAATGGTTTTTTACCAGTAGAGCAGGAGAGGCAGCAAGTAGGCCTTGCGTGTGACACCTTGCTGTTTGCCTTGATACTTGGAAATAAATCTTTTTTGAAACTTTAAGTTTGTTTGGACATTGCACTCTTTTTGAATGCTGCGTAAACCAAAGACCCATGGTGCGTTGAAGTGTTTATTTGAGTTAAATTCTAAGTTTGCTTATGTCGCAGTTTTGAGTTTTCTTTTTGTTGACAAATAATCACTACAGGTTTCGTAAGAGTACTTGTCTTTTGTAGTTCCTTTACTAATTCAGCTGTTATTCATGGTTATTATACACACATAGACGTAATGCAATTTTGCTTCAACAGAATTGCAACATAAAACAAAAAGGGGTGGCAGCAGTAGCAGTCTGAGAGATGTAAAAAGATTAGGTTCCTCTTTTTCTTTTCAAGTTGCTCAACTGCTCTGCACATGTTGTACTTCTTCACTTTGCAGTTTTTGGTAGATTGTATCCAAGACTAATTGATTTCTTCTCATGATCATGATCTTGTGCGGACCTCGGTAACATTTTAGCAATTATTATTTTCTTTTTTTTTTAACACATTGAATCCTTTACTGCGCAAATGAATGTTGTAAACACGCGCTTATACGGGCGGAAGAGCCTTCTAATTCATATGTGGATGAGCTTGTTCTGGACCTAAATGTGTCCACTCTAAAACCGAACCTCATGAGCCGCTTTGGACCCGAGTGTAAAACTCCGCGGAGGCCGAGGCCGGAGGCTGTGCGTCAGCCGCGCAGCAACAGCAGCCCCTTTAGCATGAACCACGCCAAAGTTTAATCGAGATGCAATTTCTTTACTATCTGTCATACACAGAGAGGAGTCAGTGCGTGCGCCGTCAGTCTGATGGTGACTTCGATTTACAACAGGAGTTTTCCTCTCATTCTGATCGGAGGAGCGAGAGGAAGGAGAAGTGTCTGCGGCCGCATCATTCCCCTCCTCTGCCGCTAAACCCGTGTCTTTGTATCTGTCACATGCAAAGATTGTAATGTAATGCGTATAAATGATCTTTGCTTTAATGAGCTTAAACCACCTTTGTAGCTACCAGTGGTTTGACAGTACGACTGAGGGAGACGCGGAGGGGGCGGGGCCAGAGCGCAGAGTCCAAACAAGTGTCTGATGTCCAGAATGAGCTGGTCACTGGGACAAACCAAAACACTCAGCTTTACCCATTCACACTAACAGCCTCGTTTTCAAAACAATTAAAAACTGAAATTTTCATATAATATTTTTGATTTTATTTAGAACAAGACATTCTTAATAGCTATCACTCAGGCAAGCACAAATGTGTGGAAAAAGTTTGGAAAACTTGCTTCACTGTAATAATGGATGAAATGGATATTAAATAGATATTTTATTTTGTGATATTCATCGTGTTAAAGTAAGGGGTACGTGACTCGTCACCTAAAGCTTCAGGGGGTACATGGCTCAAAAACGTTTGGGAACCACTGGCCTAGGCTATTTCTGTGACACAGACAGTCTATCTGGTCCTAACATTTCCTCCTCACTGAAACAGAGAAAGAGATGAAGAGGTTCAAGTAAAGCAAGTTAGTCTTTGGGGTCACAGGGGAAAGAGAGGCAGATGCCCCGCCTCAGGTTGACAGCAATAAAAGTGAGAGAGAATCACAAAGTAGACAAGGAGAGTGAAAGTGCAGGTCACGTCTCACTAAAGTTTCTTTGAAAGTTTGACACACTGGGTTTTGACACTAATCCTGTCTAGACTCATTCAGTCCAGGTCCAGTCCATATTAGTCCTGGTTTAGTCCTATAGTCTCACTCAGTCCAGTCCTGTATATAGTATTGGGGCGATGGTGGCACAGATGGTAGAGCGGGTCGTCTCCTGATCAGAAGGTTGGGGGGTTCGAATCCCCCTCCTGAAGGTGCATGCTGTCGTTGTGTCCTTGGGCAAGACACTTCACCCACCTTGCCTCCAGTGTCTGTGTACATTGGTGTATGAATGAGTAAGAGGTTCCCTGATGTAAAGCACTTTGAGTGCCTAATGTAGGTGGAAAAGCGCTATATAAGTTGAGACCATTTACCATTTATAGTCCTGGTTTAGTCCTGTTGTCTCACACAGTCCAGTCCCGGTATAGTCCGAGTAAAATTCCTAGTTGTGAACCTGTTCATAACAATGGCAATAAAACCTATTCTGATTCTGATTTAGCCCTAGTGTCAATCAGTCCAGGTGTAGACAAGAATGTTGTTGTTGGTTTTGAAATGGCTGTCTAAATAAAGCTTTATATTAACTTAAATAGCATTTTTATTTTTTTCTGAGAGTGAGTGAGCTTGAGAGGTGAGGGTTGGTGAAGCTGTTGGAGTAAAGAATTGTGTTAAGTTTTGCTCTGGTTTGTTGTTTGACCAAACTGTTCTAAAACTGGTTAGTGCTGTTAGTTAGTAAAGCTGTAATATACAGGAAAAGAATTCTAATGCATTGTCTTATATAGCGCTTTTTCAGACGCTCAAAGTCTCTTTACAATTTTGTGCATTATTCATTCACTCTATACTGTACTTGGTGGTGGTAAGCTACTATTGTAGCCCCAGCTGCCCTGGGGTAGACTGATGGAAGCGAGGCAACCAGTCTGCGCCATCGGCCTCTCTGACCACCACTAACCACTCACTACATTCACTCAGGCTTCCTGGTGTTCCCAAACGGTCTTCAAAAGTGCAACAAAAAGCAATTTTTGAAAACAGCTAAAGGATGAGATTAAAGTGTTTTTGGTCACTTAAAATACAGGAAATTACATCTGGATTTTGAAAAAGTTACTGGGGGGGGGGGGGGGGGGGGGGGACCTCCAGACCTCCCAGTTTAAAGAATTATCTGGACCTCACTAGTTTTTCAAATCCTGGCTACGGCCCCTGGCTGTAGGTATTCAGATTGATTTACAGCATTTGTGGGACAAAGGAGAAAAAACACTATCAGAGAAACAAGCCTGTGTCTAATGTGTTTTAAAGGATTTGGTAATAATGGTTTGGTCACTGGTCAATAGAACACATAGTATAGACATTTTAATGGCAAAGTCCTCTTCACTTTCAGATTTTTTATGGCTTTTGTAATACTAGACACTTTACCAAGAAAGAAGAAGACGTTTGTAATAATAATAATAATTAAAGCCGCTCGCGGCGATAAAGGCCCTCGCCCCCTTGCGACCGCCCCCCCCTTGCGACCGCCCCCCCCTTGCGACCGTCCCCCCTTGCGACCGCCCCCCCCCTTGCGAATGCCCCACTTGTGACCGCCCCCGTCCGCTCTCGCCCAAACCTGCTCTGGCCTCGGCCTTACACCCAACCCGGTCTGTTTTGTTCCTTGTTCCTTAACGCGGCCCACTTTCGCCTGATCCTTCGTCACACCCCGGCCTCACTCTTGCCCCAGGTGCTGCAGGACTGGATCACCCACTCAAATCTGTGGGCACGCACGTGAAATTGCCTTGAGTAAAAAATTATTCAGTAAATATTGCCAAACCTGTAGTAAAAATCTGTATACATTGGGACTAGTGAGAGACAGCGCATGTATCCCAATTGACCTTTGAGCGCTGTACTTGTGCACTATGAGTTTGTGATTTTGCTTATATGTGCAATATACATGTGAAAAGAAAAAGCATTGGAAAAATGTCCAAGTCATATTTGAAGTGGTAACCTCCTGAACCAGAGACCGGTAAACAATAACCCCATACAGAAGTACACCTGATGTGGGCTACTTTTCTCTAAATCCCTGAGTTTGATTTATGTTCCTCCCAGTAGATGCCCAGTCCAAACTACAAAAGTAAAAAAAAAAAAAAAAAGGAAGCCATGGTTGAGCTTGAACTGGCAACCTCATGATTGGTATCCCAGTGCTCTACCTATGGAGCTAGCCAAGCTGCAACAAACTGCGAAACTAAACATATATCAATCTTATGAAACATCCTGCACTCTTATATTTACAGAAAACAGTAAGTAAAGAGGAACAAGGGAGTGAAACGTAGAAAAGTGGACAATTAAATAATTGTGTCCACATAACTTGGTGCTCATTCTGGAGTTGTATCAGGCTCAGAGTTCAGCAGCCTATGTGAAAAGAGAAAACATTAGAAAAGTGTCCAAGCTGTGTTTGAATTGGCAACCTCCTGCACCAAAGACCAGCACTCTATCACTGAGCTATAACTCTGTGTCACAATGGGACGAATATGGGGTAATATTCTCTAAATTAGGTCCTAGCATGCCACTGGAGGAGAGAGGTCATTTCCGGTCAAGCTCCCCCCCCCCCCCCCCCCCCCCTCCATTTTCTCATTTTATGTTTCATTTATGTTCTTTCCTGTAGGTGGCCACTAAAAAATCAAATAAAAACATAAATACAAATAAAAAGTAAAAAAATGTACAGGTTGGAATTGATCCAACAAACTTGTGATTGTGAGTCCAGAACTCTACCCATGGAGCTGCGGCAGGTACACATGAAAAGACCTTGGATCACTATTATAAAGATCACTAAGCTCACGTATATGCAGAAAACGGAGAGCAAAGATGATTTGAATCATTTTATAATTAGAGCAAACTTGCCTGGGGGACAAATATTTGAGAGGATGCCTCGGACATTCAGTGTACTTGATAGGTGAAACAATATTTTGTTGAGAGGGGTTATTTTCACAGTTTTTAATGAGGGACCATAGGCGCCGATTCATGTTCTTCCCAGTAGTTGCCGAGTAAAAAAAAATAAAAATAAAAAAGAGTCAAGGTGAGACTTGATCCAGCAATCCCATGGTTGGGAACCTATCACTCTACCCATGTAGCTACACAAACAGATTTATTTTGCAGCCGAAATGTGAAATATCTTATGAAACTGCATGTGGTACAACGTGAGGGTCATTTCCCCGTTTTGAATGAGGGTGGGAGCATAGTCGCCGATTCAGGTTCTTCCCAGTAGATACTGCGTAAAAAAAAAAAGAAAAAAAAAAGTCATGGTGGGGATTGAACCGGCAATATAACGGTGGGAACCCTGCACTCTACCAATGGAGCTATACAGGCTTACACAAGAACACAGCGATTTATACATAAAACTTAAGAAAATTTAGCACTCGAGCATTCACAAGACGAAATTGCAGTTCAGGCAATATTTATTGAAACATTTTTAATTAGGGCTAATTCCCCGGGCGGCCAACGATCTGAAAAGGTGCTCCAGCCCCGCAGAACTCTCGATAGATGATGGAATACTTTGGTGAGAGCCACATAGTACGAGGAACAAGCAGAGACGGACAGGAAACAGCCTAAGGGAACTTCCTATGACTGTAAAGTCCAAAAAAGCTCAATTTGGAGGCAAACACGTCCAAATTAAAGCTTCTTTCTGTCACAGAGGGGTATTATATCTACGTATGAGTCTAAAACTGTGGCTTTTGTGAATAAAGGGGGTATTTGGGAAAATTAACGATTTTCATGAGAAACTCTGAAAGTGTCAACTCTGACAGAGGCCAACATGCTGCCAGAAGAACAACTCTGGCTATTTCCACGGAGGATGGGCGGGCCACTTACAAGCCACTTAAAAGCCATCTTAAGCCTGCAGGTGGCGCTGTTCTAAGACTTGAACAGGCTGTATACGTGGACTGGTTGCCTTATCCCCCACATGTTATCCATTTTCGGAAAGCTCACACTAAGGCGGGCGCGATCCCTATGACGGGGAAGGCCTGTGTGATTATTTTCACAACTCCATACCATCCGGATTTTTTGATTCGAATTTTTCAAGAAAAAACCTTGAAGGGGGCGCCAGTGGGTCATTTTTGGCCATAGTGGCTGCGTTTGCACATGGTTAGGTCCAGCTCGAGAAGGTGCACGTGCGCCGTATTGGGGCCGTTGCAATCCGACAAACTCTGTGAAAGATATGAGACTTTGAATTTGGTTGAAAATGGCCTCTGAGTTGCGGCCTTGTCATGACCACGCCCAATAATATTTCCAAAATTGAAATGAGGATTTGGAAAGCCACATGGGTCTGGGATATCTTGGCCAAAAATTGAAGCTTTTGATTGAAAACTCGGGGATCAGGGGTCACAAGTTCAACAGGTACGATTTTGACGGTGCGAGGTTTGGGCCAAGATGGCCGACTTCCTGTAGAGTTTAGGCCGGGCTCATAATATATTTTTTGACATGTCCTGACGTGGTCTATGTCCCTGGCCAGTGTCACCTTTGTACGATGACATTTTTTGCCACCGGGCTCTCATTGACTCAATGTAAACTGCCTGTTTGAGGGGGCGCCACTGAGCCATCTTTTATTATTTTCTCTTGCCAACGCCACCCAAAATTAGACCTCCCGGAGCACTAATTCCTGATACCTGTTACTTGTGTATCGGTCCACGTTTGCTATTTGAATTCTTGCGTTTTCCCTTTTTTTTTACGATTTTAATTAGTCCCTCGCCGGGCACTTCGTGTCCGTTGCTCGGGCCTAATAATAATAATAATAATAATAATAATAATAATAATAATAATAATAAAATTAATCTTTATTATAGAGCACTTTAAAAAAAAACATTTACAAAGTGCTGAACAGTTCCAAGCAAAGCGTTGGAAAAGTATGGACTTATATTTACAGGCTACTCAACTAATCAATGGCTTTGGTAATACATACATAATAATCAGTAATAAGCAACTGACTGTTGCTTTCTGCTATTATGTCCTTGGTCACTTACACTTTACCCGCCATGAATCATGTTTGAGTGTGTTGGTGGCTGTCGGAGCGGCCACTGGAGTAGATTGGCATCCACATTTCTATCAGTCAACCCAAGGGCAGCTGTGGCTGCATGTTGCTTACAACAACCACTGGGAATGCAAAGTGAATGAATAATACAGTAAACTGTAACAGTGCTTTATAAAACAAAATCATTTTTACATTAATTTATTTTTGAACATTTTGTTGGCAACTTTTTTGTTTTGTGAGAGTACTTGACTTTTGTAGTTCCTTTACAAATCCATCTGTTATTCCTGGTTATTATACACGTTATTATATATAAGCCTATTCTCAAATGTAATTTTGAGCAAACAATTTTGTTTATGTCATTTACTTTACTTTTCCCCACTCTTTCCTGTTACTTTATAATCATACAATATTGCTTCAACAAAATTGCAACATAAAACAAAAAGTGGTGACAGCAGTAAATAATAATAATAATAATAAATCAAACTTGTATAGTGCTTTTTTTGGACACTCAAAGACGCTTTACATGGGGAATAAAACAAAAGAAAAAAGGGGTTTAAGGAAAAGCTAGTTTGAACAGGTGGGTTTTGAGTACTGATATTAAGTCTGGTATTGAGTCAGAGTTTCTAATCAATCAAACTTTATTTATAAAGCGTTTTTCATACCGAAAGGTATCAAAGTGCTTTACAGATTACAACATGAGTGAAGGGGCCGTGAAGGTTCATAAGGTAAAAGCAGTTCTGAAAGATAAGAAGGACCATTAAGACATTTAAAACAATTAAAAGAACTTTAAAATCGATCCTGAAACACACGGGGAGCCAATGCAGCGACTCTAAAACCGGTGTAATGTGGTCCCGCCTCCTGGTCTTCGTCAGAACACGAGCTGCTGAATTTTGTAAAAGCTGTAAACCTGAGATACTCTTTTTGGGAAAACCAGAAATCAGGGCATTACAGTAATCGATACGATTGGTGATAAAAGCATGCATTAGCGTCTCCGTGTTGGCTCGAGAGAGAATGGGGTGGACTCTGGCTATGTTCTATAGATGGTAAAAACCTATCTTTGTGATATTCTTAATGTGTGGAATTAAAGTCAGCTCAGAGTCAAAAATCACACCCAGGTTCTTCACCTGTGAGGAAGGATTAAAAGACAATGACTGTAGTTTGGGTAAAAGTTTCTCTCTCTGGGCCTTAGGACCGATGACTAAAACTTCAGTTTTATCCTGGTTAAGCTGGAGAAAGTTTTCTGCCATCCAGGATTTGATTTCCATTGGCCTGGTGTCATCAGGAGACATGGAGATGTACAACTGTGACTCCATGTCTCCTGATGACATCACCAAGAGGGAGCATATACAGGTTAAAAAGCACTGGGCCTAAAATCGAACCCTGGGGCACACCACATGTAATGTTATGGACCTTAGAGGAGCAAGTATCCACACTTACCATGAATGTCCTGTCTGTGAGGTAGGATGTAAACCATTTGTGGACAGCACCAGAGAGGCCGATGTGTTTTAAACAAGTTAAAAGAATAGTGTGGTCGACTGTATCAAAGCAGCGCTCAGATGCAGTAGAACCAACACTATGACCTTCTGTGAGTCATAATTTAATCTAAAATCATTTAAGATCTTTAAAGGGGCCGTCTCGGTGCTGTGGTTTACCCTAAAGCCAGACTGGAATTTCTCAAGGACGTTACGTGCAGTAATAAAATCATTAAGTTGGATAAAGACAAGTTTTTCCAAGATTTAGCTTAAAAATGGTAAGCAAAACCTTACCATTTTTAAGTAAGATTGTGTCCAAGACGTATTGATTTCTTCTCATGATCATGATGCTAAAGTTATTCCAATTGATTTACAGCGGACAGGGAATGAATAATGCAGCAAACTGCAAAAGTGCTCTATGAAACAAAATCATTCTTTCTTTTTATTTTGTTACAGGCATGAGTTATTTGTCTTCAGTCGTTTTGCTGGTCCTGCATCTGACCTGCTTCACTTCAGCACTGGAGGCAGTTTCCTCCAGTTTTGCACAGGTTCCCTTCCTCACTGTGTGGAACGCCCCCACAGCCAACTGCCTGTCCCAGTATGGGGTAGACCTCGACCTGGGCATGTTCAACATCGTCCACAACCAAAACCAGGTCTTCATGGGCGACAACATCACCATTTTCTACTGTGAAAAACTCGGCTTATATCCCAGGTAAAGATGTTAGGATGTTACCATTAGATCAGGCAGTGAGAGTCTTTGCTCTACAATATCTAAAGGAGATCTATTAGAGCGGACGAGAGAGCCAGTCTGGTTGAGTCTAGATGATGATTTTGATTCTGTCACGATTCATGTGCACTCAACTTTAAACAGTCACCAAAGGAATCATAAAGATAAAAGAAATGTAATAATAATTCCCAGGTACAGCAACCAGCGGGTGCCGATCAATGGAGGTGTGCCACAAAACTCAAGCCTTGAAGGACATCTCAGAGCCGCTTCGGATGACATTCGTCTCTACATTCCCAATCCAGATTTCCAAGGTCTGGCTGTGGTGGACTGGGAAAGCTGGCGGCCCGTTTGGGAGAGGAATTGGGATGCCAAGCAGATGTATTGGGAGGGGTCTAGAGCTCTGGTTAGGTCCAAGCATCCGGACTGGAGCCCTGCACAGGTCGAAACAGCAGCAAGGATAGAGTTTAAGAAAGCGGGTCGGCAATTCATGGAAGAAACACTCAAATTAGGAAGAGAGGAGAAGCCAAATGGTCTGTGGGGGTTTTATGGATTCCCAAATTGTTATAACAACTACAAAAGCACCAACTACACAGGGGAGTGTCCGCCAACAGAGAAGAAGAGAAATGATGAGCTGTTTTGGCTGTGGAACGTATCCTCTGCCTTGTTCCCCGACATCTACCTCAGTTTACAGCTCAGAGATTTGGATAAAGAGGTACAGCTTTATGTGCACCATAGAATCCAAGAGGCCATGAGGGCGGCATCCCAGGCCACTCCTGAAAACCCTCCCGTGTTCCCGTACGCACGCATCGTCTACACCTACTCACTGAACTTTCTCTCACAGGTAAGCCGTAAGCAGGTTCATGTTCTCTCTATGTTGGTCTTTACATTTAACAGGTTTATGTACTCAAAAAGGCTTTGATAATGTACATAACATAGGAGATTATGTGGTCCATATTTTGTGGTTTGCTGACAACATTGAATTCCCTACATATCTGCATTGTTTGCAATTTTATAATGAATCAATACTATCTAATTTGTCATTTCTATTTGTTGTTGATTTGCCGCCCAAGTTCACCATAATTTAGACCTGAATGTAAACCAGGCCTAGTCTTTAGTAGTTTTAACCACTGAGTGTCAAATTTAGTTTTTTACTTCATTGCTTAAAATCTGTTATTAATTTGATAATAATAATAAAGGTGATAATAACCATATATGTTTGCATGTAATTGTATATTATATTTTGAACATTTGTCGTCTTTCAAAGGATCATCTTGTTTATACCATTGGAGAGAGTGCTGCTTTAGGTGCGGCTGGCGTGGTGCTTTGGGGAGACCATTTCTACTCCAAGTCTCAGGTAAAAACTATTATATTATACAAGGGTACAAGTGTGCTTTAAACTTCAAAATCTGTGTTTAGAAATACAGAATCCATTCTTTATCTGCATAGTAATGTGTTTTTTAAGACAGAGTGGAGATAGACTCCTTCGAGAGCAGCGTTAGCACTTTTCAAATTGAAATTTCAGTCACCAGCAAAACCACTCCAGCAAATTCATTAAAATGTCACATCAATATTATGTCTAGACAAATGTTTGTATTTACAGTATGCAATGTATAGTTTTCAGTAAAATGCTTACAGTATGTGAAGTGTTCACAGTCATCAGTGTGTAACTGTGTTTTGCATCAACGGAGGAACTGCCAACAGGAAGTGGTCAATGATAAATGCTGATTAAGCAGCATGCTTTGGTCTTATCTATGTACAACTGCTATCAATAACAAGAAAAGGGAAGCGTAACAAAAATATTTGCTCAAGTATGAGTAGTGTTACTTTTAATCAAGTGAGAGGAAAAAGGAGTTTCCCAAATAATGATTCAAGTAGAAATAAAATACTTGATACTGAGTGTGACTGTTTGCTTATTTTGATTTATGTTTTAGTTTTGATGAATCAGTAGAGACAAAACCTACAACAACATGGACATTCTGATATTTCAAAAGAATTCACCAAAAATAGAATTCTATCGAAATAATCGAAATTAAAGCTTCATTTTTATTTTTATTCATTTAACATAAAGCTTTTGCTACTGTTCAGGTCGAAGTAAAAAGTACTGGTTAATATAAACTACACTAAACTTGTGCAAATGTAACTAGTGTACGAGGTGGGTAAGCAGTTGTAATTATGTACTGATTTGAGGACATTTTTTGGATGTTTGAATATTGACTATTGCTTGTTTATTTTTGCAGGCCAGCTGCGAGGCTGTCAAATCCTACATAGACGAGCGTCTCGGTCCGTACCTGGTGAACGTGACCTCGGCCGCCGCCCTGTGCAGTCAGACGCTGTGTTCATCGCAGGGCAGGTGCAAGAGGAGGAGCCCAGACTCAGGGGCTTACCTTCACTTGGACCCCTCTGTGTGGAAGATACAGTCTCTCAAAAGGCCCACGGGACGGGGGCGAAACTACCGGGTCCTGGGGAAATTCAGCCAACGAGAGGTAGCACTGATGAAGGCAAAGTTTACATGTAACTGTTATCCCGGTTGGAGCGGAGAGACCTGCTCCAAACATAGATAGGAATAGGTTTTAACATAAGAGACACGTTTTAAATAGGAAACAAGCACAGATATGTCTTTTAATCATGACCTATCATGACCTATGTTGATGATGTTGTAATTTATTGGTGGTGTAAATATTGTAATTTCATGTCAAACAGAGTTGTGTGCAATTACTGGAGAGAGAGGAGAAAAGGAGAAAGAAAAGGGGGATAATGAGTTGTTGTGTAATTAAAGTTTTTTTTTTTACTTTAGACCACATCAACCTCAACTAAAATGTTTAAAATTTGTTGACATTTCTGATGGTTTGCAAAAATATTATGTGATTATTTTTATGGTCAAAGTATGTGTCACCATTTCCCACCTCAAGTGAAACTAAAACCTGCTTGTGACATTTTATACATTTTAGACTTTATATTTGTACCTTTCCAAACATAAATGCAACTGTATTTCTAGTGAAGTATAGTACCCTCATCTCCATAAATGTCTCTACTATTTCTATAAGTCTGAGCTTTTTTTGACTACCGGTAGTCTTTTTTTATATGCAGTGTCCTTGTGACCAGCAGGTAGAGCTGTTGGACTACTGACTGTTCCCAAAGCCACAGTCAGCGCCAAGGTCAGAGCATCCAGTCAGTAACATTTGGACAGAAAACAAAACTATTTAAAAATATGACTTAGACACCTTTATAGCGTGAACCTTAAAGTTTGGCTGTGTAGCCGTTGCTTATAATTAATAAACCTGTGTAAATGCCACACAAAAACGTGCTTGGGGTGACCTTGATTGATTTGCCTAGTATAATGTTGCCTTATCTGATGCCACAGCTGATCCCAACCACAGAGTTGTTTGTAATTTCGCGTCTCGTGTCCTTTGAGGCTCTGCGACTAGTGCGCCAGACTCCCAGGAGGCTTTGTTCCTCCACCTTCACAGCCTTATCATTATAGGCTGCAAAATTGAGAAGAAGAGCGAGGGAGATTGGTATTGTGTGTGTGTGTGTGTTTTTTTTTTTTTTACTCACAGGTTCATTCTAATTTCACAGGTTCATTCTGATTTCACAGGTTCATTCTAATTTCACAAAACTATGAACTTCTGTCAGACTGTAGTCTTTACACCTGGGCCACATGGGCGTGTGTGGATTATGGGGATGAGTTATGAGCGCACACTGGGACTGGCCTATATTGGGACCTGTTTTGAACTGGCAAAGTAGCAACATAACCATAGCCAAACAGGCTTATCACCACACTAATGATTTTATTTACAGTACAGTGATAACATGATCATAATACGGTAATAACATGATAATTACTGCAATTCCAAATGAAAACAGGACACACATCTGTAATTTATTTCATGCTAATATTGTTAATAATTGGCAACGTGTAAACAAAAAGCAGCTTCCCTCTCTCTTGGTACAGCAGCGTTTTTTGCCTTTTTCTGTGAACTGCATTTGTGGGTTCTGTGTCCCACATTGTTTTGCTGGATGCTTTTGTATGTCTTTGCTGTGTTTTTGTGCAGTTTGGTGGATTTTTTACTGCGGAGAGTCCATAATGGTCCAGAAGAAAGCAGCTTTTTAAAAGTAATCAAACAGCTTAGCCAAAGATATTTGAGACCTACACATTTTTCTTCTGAAACACTGAAGAGGCACCAAGAGCCCCACAAACCTGCAGCACAGAGGAGGCGTCACAAGAGACACTACAGGAAGCGAAAAAAGGACAAACGAGGAGGTATCCGGGCAAGACTCACAGTTAAGACTCACAGTTAAGCCACACATGCCTTCTATTGTTGCTAATGGACAGATTACCTCCTATGCTCTTACCAGAAGATGGTGAAAGACGGTTTGGGACACACCCAGGAGGTGCTGCACCATTTCCGATGATCAGAGGAGCACCAGCCAGGTTTCCTCCAGGTGCTCCGGTTTCCCCGACCTCCAAAAACATTGGCCCACAGTGTAGTACGAGTTTGGATTAGCCATGTTATTGCCTGTAGTGTTACCCAATACTCTCTTGGTCACGTCCCCCCTTACCTCTCACAGCGTGGTCTGGAAATCTTCTCGCTTTAATAACTGTTTTGTCACGCTGCGTCCATGTCCTTCAAGGGGCAACTGGGCTTTGTGCTTCCCCCGTGATTTGATGTTTTGTTTACATTATTTCTTAATGCACCTTTTGTCACAGTCGTAGACATACTGAATAGCATTAAACATTATTGTTAAAATGTCATACAACAGCCACTTTCCATACGGCTGACATGCATTTGAACAGCAACTCATAGGGGCCTCTGCTGAAAAGCCCGGAGAAAAGTGGTGTCAGAATTGCTCTTTTTCAACATCTTTGTGGGAAGAAAAAAAAACCCATGAGTGCAGGGAATGGGAGGCACGGCATGAAAAGGCAAAGTGCGGAGAGGTCAGCGTGTCCTGTTTTTGAACAACTCATCTTTGCACAGAAGGCAGCAGAGTAATGGCTGCAAACTTAATATCTTTCAAAGGACGCGGTGTGTCTTGGTTATACAAGGCCTTTCAGTTGTTAAATAAGGGTTTCCATGGTTTTGTTGTTTGCACTGTATTTGAAAAGCAACATTAACAACCTCGAGGGCCTACCGAATGGATTATGTATTGTGATTAGTAGTTGGCCTATTGTAGTATTCACAGTATATAGGCAGTATATGATCAGCTAACATTGTCAGGTGATGAGTGCCTAAGCCGAGGTACATAGGCCCCAGCTTATACAAGGCCTATTCATCCCTGCAAATTTATATTTATGTAATTTTGCTGCTGTGACATATGAGCTACTGAAAAACCTGTCCGACTTTTGTTTAGTTGAGTCTCTGATTATCTACTGATCAGCAACATTTTATCGAAAGTACTCAATCTCAGGAGCTATGAGTGACTGCAGTGAGTTGCAGTTGTTTGTTGTCTTGTGGAATAACTGATCATATCATGAAAATAAACAATTTTAGAGTACAAGCTTCATTGTTTAGAGATGTTATACAAAAAGACAAGAAGCCATGAATGGGGTTAGATCCATGCTTCTCACAGAGATGTGCAGCTTTGTTCTGCAATAGTTGAAACGCAATGGCATTCTTTGACCATATGATTTAACAATAATCAAGATGAGATACCACAATGACTGCACAACTGTCATATACTCCATTATAAAGTGGACACATCTCCTAACAGAAACGGCTTAACCAATTTTGGCCACTACTGTATTAATTAAACAAGACCAAATTCATGTGTACATTTATAGTGAAAGATCAAAAGATCAAACTCATGCACCTGGTCCAAAGGTGCTTTTCAAAGTGAGCCACAAAGACCCTGCTTAATGCATTATTACAGAGATTTAAACATTTTCTTCATAATGTTTAAAACAAGCTGAAGAGCTAGACGTTCTATAGTCTATTCTTCCAGATACATGATCCTTTTCTTTGCAGGGTCTTATTTAAAACACTTGGGCAATCTGTTGCATTCTATGCATAGAAAAAAGCACAGTCCCGAAGCAGTCACCCTGTGGAACTCTGCAGTCGAATCGATGAAGTAGGGCAAGGCAAGTTTATTTGTATGGCACATTTTATGTATGTGACAATTCAATGTGCCTTACAGCAACACCAGACACTTAAATTAAAGTACAGACTGAAATCCCCAATTTACAGCATATATGCAAACCAATATGCTTACAATTCCAAAAGTAAGCTATGACCTCTGACATCAACGGCATACGCTGAAATAAAACACAAAATGTTTGCATCAATTTGAGACAGAAAGTCATCAATAGATTGGCCATCTTTGTAGGCAAGCTCGAAGTGAGATACAAGGTTACAGTTTGCCAAGTATTTAACAAATTGGCGGCACAGTGGTGCAGCGGTTAGTGCTCGTGTTTCACAGTAAGAAGGCCCCAGATTCGATTCCTGGGGGAATCGACGGGGCCGTTCTGTGTGGAGTTTGCATATTCTCCCCGTGTCTGTGTATAGGTTTCCTCTGTGTACTCCAGTTTCCCCTACCACTAACAACATGTACAATAGGTCAGGATGAATGAGGGTGTGTTTGAGTTCGAGTGTAGGACAACGGATGCAGATTAGCCCATGGCTACAATCCGGAGTGGCTTGTTCATTAGCATGCACTGTCCCAACCAATTAGACCAATAAAAATGACGTGCAGTTTAACACAGCAACTCACAAAACATACAAAGTTAAAAAGCCCAACTATCTATCTACAGTGCCTTGCGAAAGTACTAATACACCTTGAACTTTTGGAGAATTTTTTACTGAAGTTCCCACACAAGTAACAGACAACTGTGAAGTGAAAGCAAAATGATACAGGATTCTGTTATTTTACAAAAAATAGAAAAGTAAAAAGTGTGGCGTGCATAAGTATTCATACAGCATTTTCGGAGTGCATTAAATTGCACACCTTGCCCTAACCATTAAATAGAGGCCACCTATACGTAATCTACTCTCAGTATAATTATAGCTGTTCTGTGAGGGCCTCAGAGCTATGGTTAGAGTGTAAACCAACAGACCGAACAAGGAGAGCACTGGTCAGAAATGCAACCAAGTGCCCCAAGATAACTCTGGAGGAGCTGCGACGTACTGCCGCTGAGCTGGGGGAATCTGTACATGGGACAACTATAAGTCGTACTCTGCACAAATCTGGCCTTCATGGACGAGTGTCAAATATGGGGGGGGGGGAGCATCATGCTATGGGGCTGCTTTTCCTCAGCGGGGACTGGGAAGACTGTAAGAATAGTTGGGAAGATGGATGGAGCCAAATACAGAGACATTTTGGAGGAAAACCTGCTGGAGTCAGCAAGAGAATTGAGGCTGGGGCGGAGATTCACCTTCCAGCAGGACAATGACCCTAAACACAAAACTAAATCTACAATGGAATGGTTTAAAAACAAACATATTAATGTGTTAGAATGGCCCAGTCAAAGTCCTGACCTAAATCCTATTGAAAATCTGTGGAAAGACCTGAAAACTGCTGTTCACAAATGCTCTCCTTCTAATTTGACAGAGCTTGAGTTGTTTTGTAAAGAGGAATGGGCTAAAATGTCAGTCTCTAGATGTGCAAACCTTGTAGAGTCAAACCCCAGAAGACTTGCTGCTGTTATTGCAGCAAAAGGGGGTTCCACAAAGTATTAAGTCATGCTGTATGAAAAATTATGCACGCCCCACTTTTCTATTTTTTGTAAAAAAACAGAATCCTGTATCATTTTGCCTTCACTTCACAGTTGTCTGTTACTTGTGTGTGAACTTTCAGTAAAAAATTCAAAATAAAATATCCAAAAGTTCAAGGTGTATTAGTACTTTCGCAAGGCACTGTATATCAAATGGAGAAACCAACGTATAACTAAAGAGACCTAATACGGCAGTATGTATCAAATGCTTACTGTTAATCTCTCAAGTCTTCTGTGGTTATTGTTTTATTGCAGTTAAAGATTTGCTGCGTGCTGCATAGCTCCTGATAAATGGTGACCTGACAGACTGCCACATGTGACTTATCCCGCACCGGCCAGCACTGTACCCCACCCCCATCCTCCCATACCCCCATCCTATCATGCCCCCATCCAATCACCCATCATAGAGCAGCGCCATTTAAGAGCATCCATGCACTTTATACAGGGGCCAACTGCTGCCAAAGTCATACAATACCAGCTAGTGAACCATTCAGGCAGAAAATTGCGCCATCCAATCAATTACAGACAGTCTATCTTTAAAAATGTCCGATCATATCCCCAGACAGCATGGTTTCTTCTGCTTCTGCAAAGACAAACAGTTGGCTGCTGCCTAATGCTGGTTGTCATGTTGAGCCTAATAAAGTTTAATTGTACTCTGCTTTAAAGGGCACGTACTGATGACAGAGGGGCACTGACGGAGAATGAATTAGGCTAATAAGAAAATAACGCAGGAGATGAAGCGGGCCTTTCAGATCGTAATTATTTTCGATGTGGGTTTTTCCCCTCTCTGCAAGAATATAATCCGTTTCAGCATATTTTTTTTCTATCTGGTTTCAGAGGATTTGATCGTGGCTCATTTGAATAAATGTTTTGCTGTGTATTAGTCGGGGTAATGAAGTGGGTCTCAATAGAAAAAGTATTTTGTTGTGTGTTTGGAGGCTGCGGTGGCACAGTGGTCACTTCAGTAATATACAGACCTGATCAAATCAAACATTTTGTTTGAGGTTAATAGAAAGGAAGATCTCAGACTCTTTATGATATATTGTTTTAACAAGTTACAGACTGTAAACTGAGATTAAATAAAAGCTGGTTAAAAGCTTGATTTCTTATAAACGATCCTTCGTAAAACACTCAGGTATTAATCATAGTTTCACACCAGTGAAGTGGCAGCAAGTTGAAATAAAAAAGTTGAGAATGTTCTCAACTAAAACATAAGTGGAATACATAGGTAAGTAAAGGAAGAGTAACGTTACTTTGAAACAAAGTAGCCTACTTAGTAAAAATAAAATGTAGTCTCCCAAATAATTATTTCAATTAAACTTGGTAAACATTGAATAACACAGCATTAAAGTATAAATGAATTAGACTATTTTTTGTGAAACATCACAAAAAACTACATGGTAAATCTAGCGGAAAATTTCAGCAATTTAAGTCTTACAGTGGGAACCAGATTTTTACATACACTATATAAAAAGACACATATGAATGTTTGTCTCACTGTCTGACATGAAACCAGAATTAACTTTCACTTTTGTCGGTCAATTAGAATTTTCAAAAATGATTTCTATTTGTCAAATAGAAGAATGAGAGATAGCATTTTCTACACGGGCGGCACGGTAGCACAGCGGTTAGCGCTCGTGCTTCACAGCTAGAAGGTCCAGGTTTGATTCCCACCTGGACGGGGCCTTTCTGTGTGGAGTTTGCATGTTCTCCCCATGTCTGCGTAGGTTTCCTCCGGGTACTCCGGTTTCACCTACCACTAAAAACATGTACCATAGGCCCAGGGACTGCAGGTGGAAATTAGCACAAGTGCTATAACCTGGTACAATGCATCTCTCCTTTCTGAGGCTAATGTATATTGTACACTGTCCCTGTTAAAAAAAAAAAATTATATTACTTTTTTCAAAACCAAAAGTTTACATACATTTCATTAATATTTGGTAGCATTGCCTTTAAACTGTATAACTTGGGTCAAACGTTCTGGATTTCCTTCCTTCTCATGATAGTTGGCAGGAGTTTTGGTCCATTCCCCCAAACAGAACTGGTGTAACTGAGCCACATTTGTTGGCCACCTTGCGTGCACATGCTTTTTCAGCTCTGCCCATACATTTTCAACTGTGATCAGGTCTTTGTGATGCCCACTTCAAAACATTGACTTTGTTATCCTTAAGCCCCTTTTTAACCAATATTGGCAGTATGCTTCGGGGGATTGTCCATTTGGAAGACCCATCTGCACCCAAGCTTTAACTTCCTGGCTGATGTCTTGAGTTGTTGTTGCTCCAATATTTCCACACAGTGTTCTTTCTTCATGATGCCATCTATTTTGTGAAATGCACCAGTCCCTCCCACAGCAAAACAACCCCACAGCATGATGCTGTCACCCCTGTATTTCACAGTTGGGATGGTGTTCTCAGGCTTGCAAGCATCGTAAATGTGTTACCGAGACCAAAACAAAAGCACATGTCTAGATATGATTTTCTGACAATGTTTCTTCTATAACTTAGTGAACTGTTTTTTTTTTTAATCCACACATTCATATATTTCTACAGCCTGTGTTTTCTCTATATGCAAACATGAAAAACCTCATGGTGTTGAATGCTGATCTCAGTGCAGCCGTTTGACCCTCAAATATCAAAGCTGAGCGTTCTTTAATAGGTTCCATAACTGCTATTGCCCCAGCTCGATCAGTTTTCTCTTATTTTGATTTATCCACTCTTTATTCCATAACCTTTTTACACAGCCCACCCAGACCCATCCACACTTGCAAATACACCGACTGTGTATGGAGGCAACACGCATTTATATGAATTGAAGATTAGTCCGGGAGAATCAGGGATCGCTGGCTCTCAAGAGAAATGTCACGGAGGCTCGTAACCTTTACTGGAGCATGTTATCTGCTGTGATGGCGCGGCCGGACGGGACGGGAGACCGGCCCGATGCGATTGGATTTGAAAGGTCCCCCCCATCTGAGCCGTGCCCACCGGCGCTCATGCAGCCAGGGCTCTCCACAGTTAAGTCGAGACAAAAAATGATGCAGCGAAGTTTGTAGGAGTCTATTTACTGCAACTGTGTTTGTTGGGCTGGCTGTTATGCACGGGATGTGCGTCTTTATGGCCTCAATTAGTCAGCAGCTGAGAGAGAGGACAGGAGGGGCCGGAGGTGTGACAGTGCAATGGGATATTATGGGAGTGGAAATAAATATAAGCAAACAACATGTCTCCTCCTATTCACATTGATGTAAGCCACATGAAAAGAACACCGATAGAGGGCAGCATTATAGCTCAGTCAGTACATGGACATAGGTTGTGTCCTTTAGCAAGACAATTTGCCAACCATGTTTATTAATAGTCTCATGTGACTGTGACTGTGATTGTTCATGCAGAGTGAGGAACCATCGTAGACCGCACCAAACTGTACACTGAGTTTAAGATAATTTCATCACTTTTAATTAGCGGTCGATCTAGTGTCGATAAAAGCCAATATCTCCGGGACCGAAAGTGATAGAGACTTCCCTTTTTGGTTTATTTACCTCGTTCTCCCCCCTCTTTTTTTTCTTCTTTTTTTTTTTCTTTTTTTTTTTGTTGGGGGCCAAGCAGTTTGTTTGAGTTTATTTTACAAAAAAAAAACTACAAAATAAGACTTATGGCCCCTCTAGCCACCACCAGCTACTCATACTCTAAGGGAACAGTCTGCACTGGTTGGAGCTGATGGAGCCACTGGATCAATGCTGTGGTCGTGCTGAGCCACCTCTGCCACTCTAGGTAACAGTTTTTTTCTTTAATGGCACTGAATATTTTCAACTTGAAGTGAGATCCCTTCCTTACACAAATAAATTGGAAGAAAAAAATCCACACACACTAAAGTGTATGTTGAGCAATTCAAACCATGGTCTTGCGTTCCTTGTGATATATTGTCATTGTTTGCAGTGGAGGACATGTTGTTGTTTGCTGTAAGACTCATATCTGTTAATGTGCTGACATGGGAATCTGTCAGGGTGGTTTAAAGTGACAGTGTTGTGTCCAGGACCTGCCCTTGATGTCAGAGCTCAAATACAAACAGACAAATGATTCGCGTCCTTACATAAAGAAGAATGAGGCTTTGAGAGCAGTGCCATGTGCCCTCTTTACTCAACACTTACGAAGAAGAACTTCAGGAATGACAGGAAAGGCGAAAGTGGAAGACAGATATTTTTGGTAAAATTCTGTCCCCTTAATTCTTTCTGTATGTGAGAAGGTGTATAAGGATAGCAAAACGCTACTTTCTAACAAGAATATTGGATAGCACCAGTGAAAATGGGCTTTGGGGTACATTTGGAAAAATGTTGGGACTGGGAGACAAACTCATGATGCTATGACTGGCAGCACGGGGCTTGTGCGCAGAAGCCTAAACCTTAACATGTACAGTATGCTTTGTATGTTGGCAATTTATTTAACTGCAGCCTATAGCGTTTATCAAGCATTCAGAATGTGGAGATCTTTTGCAAGCTTAAGTTCATTTGTGTAACTCTGATTCAGCCTTGCAGTTTCTTCCCTCACTAGGGGGCAGTAGTGAACGGTTTTTGGCACGGACATGGGAGGTTAAGTCTGGATCTTTTTCAGGGCGAGGTCAAAAATAGTCTGTGGAAACGGAAGAGGGATGTATACGTTAATGAGGCGGGAAATTAAAAAATAAAAATAGAGAAGAAAATACAATGAGAATGATGTTGCACATGTTAAGAAAAACACGTGGAGATCAGAATGGCAACTCTGTGTTCAATAATGACTTAAAGAGAAACAAATAAGTTAGGAAGGAGTTAGGGAAAGGGGCTTGTATGCCAGTGGCGGCTGGGCCATTATGGGCGGTGGGGCGCCGCCCCTCCTATCAATTTTTGCTTCATCGTGTGCCGTAACAGCGTCATAAATGTGTAGTTTAATGCCTGGGGCGGCGTTGAACAGCGCCCTTGCAATCTAACCAATGGCGCTCTGATATGGTATAAAAACGTCACTACATATCATTAACTCAACCAATCAGAGGCAATGTTAAATCTCCGTTGGGCGGTGAGGCCACGCGCCCATGGGAGATTTAACATGTGAAAACCGAGGAAGCCTCTACTGTAAACAAACGCGAGTAGCTTGTTTTTGGGAGCAGCTCTGAGCTCACGGACGATCGGAGGAAAAACTTCTCATTTGAGAGACCGGAGAATCTTCGTGTTGTTTCCTGAGAAGAGGTGAAAGGATTTTGTCCAACTTATGGACTTTGACAACTTTCTTCAGTCAGAAGTGACGTCTAAACGAACTTTACTGGAGGTAGCATTACGATGCTAACTAGCTCGTCTGCTTTAGCTACTGCTTGTTTATGGCACATTTTGGGACAACCCTCGCTGACTTGGACAGTTATGTCCCAGGACGTGGACATTTGATGGAGAGAAGATTCAGAACCGTGAGGAGCTACGACAGAAGAGGGAACTCATTCATTCATTCATTGAGTGAAACAGAGGTGGAGCTCCAGGTGCTACGGAGGAGGACTCTCATCTAAACACGTAAGTCACATACTGTAGTTATTTCTGACAAGGGCGTAGGTTTGGTGTCAATGTTGGTGGGGACACTCCGCCAATCTCCCCATGGCAACCACTGTTGATTGACAGGTGCACATTTAATAATAAAAATAATTTTAAAAAACAAGCCAAACTTTATTAAAGTGATAAAATACACGTTAGAGTCACCTCATCACAGTCACATGGTTTCAAAGAGCCTCCTCAGTAAATGGCCTAAATGAAGGCAGTTTGTGCTTTTGTGCTTTTGCTTTCATTTAGTAGAAACTTAAGCCACATGGCTAATTTGCATACTGTAGCTTTATGAAACCTGTTGAGATAAAATAAAGGGAAATGTGAAGGATCATTTGGATGTTTCTTTGCCTTAAATGTCTTTATTTGGACACTATGTTGTTGTTGGACAATATACAGTAGGTGTCGGTATGCGCTTTTGTTTGGCCTGCACTGAACTTTAAAGAAGAAGAACAGCTGTTGGTGGTGTCAGTTTGAGAACCGCTGTTTTAGAGCACTAGTCCCACATATGGCCACCATATTGTTTATTTACTTCATATTTAGGCTACTTATTTCCGTTATTGATCTACTGCTGTTGATTTAGCCGAACCATTTAATATGTGATTTAGTTTGAGTTCAAGTGTATGTTTTTCAGGAGTTTCTAAACGGGTGACTCGGTCTCCCAGTCACGGTGGGCACCTGTTTCCACGGTGACTGACACTTAAAGGGCCTGCGCTGTGTATCGACCGTTTGCTCTAACAGTGCTCTCCACCTGCACTTGAACAGTCTGGTCCATGGAGCAGACAATAAAGTGTGATTTCTCCGTCCACAGCACTCCACACGTCGGCCAATTTGACCACAACATCAACACTGCTGGCCCTAAAGTAAATGTTTGTTTTGTTGAGCGCCAAAGATGTCCAAAACTATTTCATGCTTTGGATGTTGCGTAAGGACGATACCAGTGACGGCTTGTTGTTGTTGTACCCAAATAATGAAGATGGATTCATCTCATGACTCTCTGTAGAAAAAAAAAATGTCTGTCCACACTAAAGCAAATGAATACACGCAATGCCTAGAACTTATATTTCACGGAGGGGGAATATAGTGCCAAAAGATGGTACAACTCTGGGACTTTGAGCTGCACTATTTATCTTGGTCTTTGGCAGAATGACATGTTTAAAAACACACCTTCCCTTAAAGCTTTCTGCGACATCCTTTTGTATTTTGCGTAATGCGCTGTAATATATGTGCGGCATAATTTTAGGGGAAACAAGATGGAAGTTATAATGAAGAAAAATTAATTCTGAGTGTTAGAGCATAATAAAAATGAACTTACCTGCAGGGCCTTTTAGTGTAAAAAGTTGCTGCTTTCCCCCCTGTATTTTAATCAGGCTTTCAAAGGCATTATTTAATAAGAACACTCTCTTCCCCTTGTTCCTCTCAGACGCAGATTCACTTAAGACTGACAAAACATCACGCCACATCTGGGGAGTGCTAGATTTAGTAGTTACAACAATAGATGTAACAATAGAAAAAAACTAGATGCAAAAAAGAAGTGAGTTCAGCAAAGCAAAAAAATTGATTACAGTAAACTATAATTTACCAACTGAAAAAGTATTTAAGTAGGTTTCCCTCATATTATTGCGGGAAATAATATTTAACTGTAAATAACTTTTCTTGGTTCAAATCAGTAACAATGCTGTACTTTTTTTTACATAGATTTGCCGCAAATATCACAGGTTTACCCTCTGTACTTTTTACAGATCAGACAAGAGTTAAGAATGTATGTTTTAGAGTTATCGCTCTGTGTATTTGACCTTTTAGTGACCAAGCAGCTGTATGAGTGGTTAGTAGGGTCTTTCCATCACAGTGGCCTCTATGATCCTCCAAAAAGAAATTTTCCAAAAATTGATATAATAAACATCTCAAAATCTACAGTTACAAATTATTACGCAACTCATAGTTTCATTACATTTAAAGGTTGTAATTAGCAGCTTAAAAATTCTTGCATCCACTGAACTTGTGAGTTTTTGGAGAGTTTCTGCTTGGATTTCTTAGCAGGATGTCAGAATAGCTTCCCAGACCTGCTGTTTGGATGTGAACTGCCTCCCACCCTCTAGATCTTTTGCTTGAGGACGCTCCAAAGGTTCACAATAGGGTTGCGATCAGGGTAGGATGGGGTCCACATCATGAGTTTCTCTCCTTTTATGCCCAGGTATTCTTTAGAGCATGACATGGTGCATGAAGATGATGTTGTTAGGGAAAGCACAGTTTTTTTTATCAAGGAAGAAAGTAATTTTTACACCTTCAGGGAGCCTAAAGGGGCCAATCAGCTCTCTCCCCATGATTCCAGGCCAAAACATGACTCTACCACCTCCTTACTGACGTCGCAGCCTAGTTGGGACATGGTGGCCATTCACCAACCATCCACTGTTCCATCTATCTGGACCATCCAGGGTTACACGGCGCTCATCAGTGAACAAGACTGTTTGAAAATGAGTCTTTGAAAATGCAGCCATTTCTGCTCATTCAATGAACAATTAAGGGGAGGCCCGATAGAAGGTTTATGCACAACTGCAGCCTCTGGAGGGTCCTACACCTTGATGTTCGGGAGACTCCAGAGGCACCAGCAGCTTCAAATACCTGCTTGCAGCTTTGTAGCAGCTGTTCTCTTAATCTGATGTATTTGTCTGGCACAAACTGCCTTCATTGTGCCTTTATCTGCACAAACCCGTGTGTGCTCTGAAACAGCCACAAATCTCTTAACAGTACGATGATTACGAAATATCAAAGGTTTTCATACCTAGTCCAAGGCACTCAACTATTTCATGTTTTTCATCAGCAGAGAGATTCTTTTTCTTTCCTATCTTGCTTGAAAATGTTGAACTGCTTAATGGTGTGGAACGCCCTTTTTCAGTAGATTTTCCCTTAACTGGGCTTACCTGACAACTAATTATCCCAGGGATCTGAGATTGATGTCAGTGATTCAAAGAGTCCTGAGACACAATACCATCCATGAGTTTCTTTGAAACTTTTTTTTACCTTTTATGATACTGAAATACAATTACATAATAATTTGGAACGCGGTGCAGAAAACTTTTAAAAAATATATATATAAATTGATCCTGGAGCACTGTAGAGGCCACCGTGATCCAAAGTAAAGACGCCATGCTGACCACCCATAGAGCATTGGGTCACAACAATGTAATTTACGGACACATTTTATTTTCGCATGATAAGTTCCATAATGCACAGTTAATTCATACATTGTGCAAACAACAAAAAGCAGTCCAGATTCAGAGGGCTTGATCTTGTGTTTCTAAATGCAGACTATGGCATAACCATTTCTATCTAGGAGGGGCGATGCAAACAAGGGAAAGAATGTGAGGCAGTGATCAGTACTGTTATAAACCACGCCTCAGTCGACGTCTCTTTTTTTTTAATAACAGACGCCCTCTTGATAGTGGCGCAGTCACTTGTGAGATGAGTGATTAATAAAATAACTCCAGTGTATTGTCATAGCATCTTCCATGGTTCTCGAGTTATACCTCATTGCAGGAGCGTGTCCAGAGATGTTTTGAACACACAGTTCGGCATCCTTTATGTGGACATT
Organism: Proterorhinus semilunaris; assembly: GCA_021464625.1. NCBI lineage: Eukaryota > Metazoa > Chordata > Actinopteri > Gobiiformes > Gobiidae > Proterorhinus > Proterorhinus semilunaris. Next base: position 27,458,541 of record CM038344.1, on the reverse strand, counting down.
GTTTTGTGCAGGCAAAATGTAAATGAGTTTGTGAGTAATGAAATCAGGTTCTTTGAGTATCACTAGGTTTGAACCGCCATGTGAACAAGAGCTGTTATCATTATTAATACATCAATGATGTGCATTGTGACTTCTCTATAAATCTTTTGAGATACTCCAATTACTTGTCGCTTTTATTTGTGTATCTTTGTTTCCCAATTTGCTGAGAGATATATCCGTCTGTCTTCAAGATGATTACTTGCTTTGTTCTCATTAAGTTGTTTTTGTGCATCTTCCACCATCTGTTTTCTCGGAGTCACTCCTGCGACGCTCAAGGTAAAATATTACTTTTCTCCTGCCACTAATTTACGATCCCATCCCATTATTTGTGCTTGGTTGGTGCTGTGCTTCCTTATAATCATCAACAATGACACGACACAATGTCTGCATGTGACATAAGAGGCTTTCTGAGAGACACTTGTGATAGTGGGAGGGTGACAAGTTCCATCTACATCGATCTTAAATGCTTTAATTTCTATTTGGTGCGGCCTGGTCACACCGCGGGGAGCCACTATCTATATAAATGTGTTATTCAGTTACTCTAGTGTAAATTCGCCCACACAAGAGCTGCGCTGCCAACTGTATGACTTCCTCTGTATAAGCCCCGCTCCTAATTTAGACGCCTTTTCCACATCAAGAAGCAAGCTTTGACTCAAAAGTGCAAGGGAGGGAGAGAGAGAGGATCTAGTTTCTTCTCTAAGCTTTATTTTGAACAACTTGTTTCTTTTCCTCAAGCTCTAAACTCCCACAACAACACAGCAAAATGTGTGGCTTTGTTTTATTGAGGAGGTAAAATGAATCCATTTATAAGCACAAGAGACAATGCAGCTTGCTCCACTTCCGACGTTAGCATTCAGAGACCAAACGTATACGCAGACAAGTTCTATTTAGCTTATTCAAGTGTTGGAGGCTGTGGTGGCTTGATAGTTTTGTTGCTGCTGTGGCGATAGGAGGGTTACAGTAAGTATGAAAAAGGCAGGATGATCAGTGGATATACTTTGTCTCTTCACAATCTGCTCTGTTCCTTCCACTTTATGGAGTGCAAATCAAGACGACGGATTTGAGGAGTTGTATGTCAGATGCAATCACGTGGATATGTGTATTTGGGACACACTGGTAAAAGGTTACTCGTCTACCATTTTGACTCGTCTACCATTTTGTCAGGTATAGAAAAGGCCCCTGTCAGACGTATGGAAGAGATACCATCAGGACCGACAGGTGCACTGAATAAAATAGGGCATATCCAAGAGAAGTCACATTCCCGATTGAAAAATGGTGTAAGCCTCCCCGCAGAAGTGATGTATATTTTCAGGATTTTTGGAAAATTGATAAAACACTTCTTAGCCCTGAAACTAGATGACTTAGACATGCGGTCGTTACCTCATTGTGTTAATAATAATCAATTTTTTTTTCAGTACAATATGTATTCACTCTCCATACCCGATGGTGGTAAGTTACTGTAAGTAAATCTTGCTGCAAATCTGCTTCAGTGGCCTCTTCGACTACGAATTAGTACTGGGCTGATGACACAACACAGGTAGATGGCATCAAAGAGCAGCATTTTGTAGTTAACAAAAAGGAATTGAACGTGAACTATGAATGAGTTGGTGTAATCAGCTAATAATAAAGAGGCTAACACTCCTAATAACATAATTTAGCCCATCACTACCAACTATCCCTGTCTGACACACATACTATTAATGGGCAACTGCATACAGGAGAGGTGGGTGAATTGTCTTGACCAAGGACACAACGGCCCTTTGCACTGATTATAGCTGAGATCGAACCAGGAAACCCAACTTTTTGTGGATTTCTTTGAAGGTCAAGATGAAAAGCCCAAACATGGTGAAGTTCCCCCTCTCTCAGTATTTCGGTGCCTGTGTGGGGAGTGTGATTGGGCGGCAGACAGCGTGTAAGTGTCTAACCCAGAGAAGTCCTAGGAGCTGCTCTGATTGGCTGTGCAGCGCGACACTGTTCACAATCGATTAGGGCGCGTTCGGCTCCTGCTAACAGCTTTTCTCCACCGCCATGTGCCTTTGATAGTCCCAAACTCAGGACCTCAGCCCTCGCCGCAGTGTCCTTTACCGCCGCGCTTTTATCTTCAAAGTGATCTTCTTTCTGTGGGAAAGTTTGCGTCTGAGGAAGATGAATGCCGTATTTAGGATTATTGTGAGAAGAAATCTGATTTAAAATTTGTCAAAAGTAGTTACAATGGTTGATTATTGCAACTATTGATTGTAGTCACAGTTTATCTGCTGTGACAAAATGACAAGTCACGCCAAATCATAGCTTGTTCAATCCTGATGTTTCCAATTTTCTGCTTTAATAAATCGCAAATAATAGATGCCCCTTGTAATTTCAAGAATGATCAGTCCAAAAGATGTATATGTTTTGCTGGGATTATATCCTGCAGTTTGTGATAGAGATGTATGAAACCCTCTGTGTTTGTGTGATTACTTCAGGGCCCTCCTCAGTCTGCATTCTCTCCGCCTCTTCTCTGCTCCTGATTGGTGGCTGCATGTGCCACTTCTGACAAACCATTGTGGCGGCTAGTGTGGGGCTTAGCCAGGGGCCCGGGCATTTTTTGGTTTGGACCAGCCCACCCATAGCACGCTACTCCCAACGCTGCGCCATCGTGCCCGTCAGTCAAATATGAGTTTGTTTTGACACGGTAAGGAAGTTTTCTGCTGCAGTACCACGGAGTGGCCAGTGAACGGAAAGGACACGGGTCTGAGAGGGTGGTACCCAGATATTTCATCATGATATTTGAGCAGGTTTTTTGTCCAGACTTTATATATGTCTCACATTTATTGCCAACAGAAGTGAGTCTTTCGTAGAGGGCGAATGAGACTCAACCCCATCAACATTAATTGTCCGACACATTTTTTTTTGTCTCCGTTGACCCCATGTTTTTGTATTTTCAACACAAAGACATTTTCTCAACCATCTTCCTCTGTACTTAAAAGGTGTTCTGTCGCATGACGCTGCTGACTGCAGCCACCTCATCCTGGATTTTACTCTGTCCTTAGGGAAGGGACCAAAGGAACTCACAGATCAAAGTCAGATGCTCTTCATGTTGAGAGAAAGTTTCCAAACATTAAGGGCCATTTCATACATAATAATGAGGGGTAAAATGTCTGCCACTTTAACCAGATTACTCTCCTTATTTCAATTCAGAATTCAAGTGTATGTCTTCTGGACTTCTACTGGCTATCTTTTGAACTTATATTCCTGAAGGATAGTCATACTGTAGTGACACATGTGTTGCCTATAAACACATTTTATGTATACAAAAATGTCCTCCAATAATCTGACGGAAGAATTATAATAAAATGACTAATCCGGTTATGAAATGTCGCCCAAATATTCTTAAATATAATTCTTGAGCTAAATTAAGCATCCATTTACAGACACATACAAATTCTGGCATAAACAGACGATTACTAATGTCAATCTTAATTAATCTGGATTGCAACCAAATATCAATTGACTGTTGTGGCAGCCTCTCAGTGTTAAAATGAAATACATCTATAATTGTATCCCGTATCACACAATGTTTGCAATAAATAATCAATCAATCAATCAAAACAGGTTTATGTCACTCAGCACAGCACGGTGGCGAGATTCTTTGCTTTTCCTTGGAGTTTCATGTACTTGTGTTTGAGTGGATGTCCTCTGGGTGCGTTTTCCTCATCAACTTGAAACATACCTTGAATGACCTTGAATCATGGGTCAAATGCGCAGGGCAAAATACTCCAAAAGCGCAATAAAGTATATGAAATTGATTACCGTGCGCACATTTTTTAAAGGCTCTGTATCATGCTATTTTAGCCATTCCAAAGTAAAGTATAGGCATTTATGATATATTGTACCTCTACCACTATGGAGCACTAATTTTTGCTAAGTATTTTCTGGAGATATTTTTCAAACCCGGAAGACAAACCGCTTGGATTCAGTTAACTCTGCCCCCTCTCTCCGCTCATACAACTTTATCAGTAGTAGAAATATAAATACCAAAGCAAAAAGTGAAGTTACTTCACGATGCAGTTATAAGGAGTTGACATGTGCAACATAGCTTCATAAATAAACACACACGCTAACACGCGTTATGACTGACTCACCGCTCTGGTCCATCAGGTGTTTCCATTATGGGACTCGCGTTGGTTATAAAAGTTAATCCACTTTGATTCTGGCCAAGGTTCACCAAACATCCATCAGTGACGGTCACGGACAAACACTATTCTGGCTGATAGTCGCTGAATCCCGGAGAGAAATTCCAACTTCTGGCGAGTGGCCTCTTCTTTAGGATGGTTGAATAAAGTCCTGTCTTTGTAGCCAAATGCGCTTTTCTCCACGACATTATCGTTAGGCAAGAAAAAAGAACAGGTGTCTAGAGTAGGTTTCTTTCTTTCTTCCTTACGACAGAAATAATGAAAAAGCTGTTTTACAAATTAAAATCAGGCCCTAAGGCATTACATTACAGACGTTGAGCACTTCCGTTTCTTTCTGACGACACAACGGAACAAGTCATTAGTTTGAGAGGGCGGAGCAGCTGCTCGGAGAGCAGGTTTCAGGAGGATTGCTGAGAAGTCAAAAACCACTCTGTGGGTATTTTTGATAAGGAAATAGCACAACATGGTTAAAAGCTCCAAGAAGTCGATTTTGCATGATATAGGACCTTTAAAATTCATTTTATTTGTCAATAAAAAACAATCCGCTGTAGTGAGAGTGAACTGTGCTTTATGTTCTTACTGCTGTTCTTTTTGACATAAAGCTGGGTTGAAATATTAAGCCTTTAAATTGCCTTGAGATTTACTTACTTTTACTTATCTTACTTTTATCTCAAAAAGTCAAAATTGCACCCAAACAAATAATTGCGTTCGTGGCCTTCTGATTTCCGGGGCTATACTTACAGTCCTCGGTCTGTGACTGAATTTAACAACAAGATAAATACCACGACGGGAAATCACAGCCTTGGCCTTCTCGTATTTTAATTCAGTAATTACTCTGTCTCTGCCTTTTTGTTGCAGCACGTTGTTTCGTCTCCTCCTCCCACACAGACGAGAGAAAAAGAAGAGCAGTTTTTGAGTTTTGTGTTGCTGCCTGCAGACGAAATGCATTTCACAGTAAAGTGGTGCCAAACCAAAGCGGAGCATTTGCAGAGGCCTTTTTGTCCCTCACCTATACAAACGGGGAGGAGGGGGTCCTGAGTATGTTTTCTCCATGGTTTTGATTGTAAGAAACCACTGAAGCGTCCGCACTGAATTACAAAAGAGAGACACTTATAGAGGACAGAGGAGGGCACAGGCCTTTTCTTGTTATTTCATTCTCACCATCATAGTCCTTTGCTTTTTAACAGTGCAGTTCCACAAATGTACGCTCTGTACACAGATGCTTTGCTGTAATGCATCTTTTAAAAGCAAGGCGCTTGTTCTAAAGTCATGGAATATATTTTTCACCTGTATTTGCTCAAATTGTGTGTTAGGGGCTTACAGACAAGAAATTAGTTTTTAAGACAATGTATGATAAACGCTAGAGATTGCTTACCTGGTCCTGGAGAACCTTTTTCTTCTACTTAAAACCTTTCTTGTGTATTAGAAGAAGATTTTTTATTTATATAGCACCTTTCACAGACATGGCCACAAAGCGCTTTTACATGAGAGCATTTTACATTCACCCCAATACTCGGTGGTGGTTATCTACGTTAGTAGCTTCAGTTTCCCCTGGGGGAGACTGACAGAAGCACCGTCGCGACTGCACACATCTGCGCCAACGGTCCCTCTGACCACCTCCATGCGTTCACACACACACATCGTTCATCATAGCCTATTGTACATGTTTTTTGTGGTAAAAACGTGAAGTCAGAGCGCTAACCGCTGCACTACTGTGCCCCCCTATTATGGCTTGTTATGACAACAAAGTGAAGGCATAAGGTGAATTTATTTAACCTTTAGTTGCCTTGAAACATATGTATTCTAACATTTATAGGATCACGAAAGTCTATCTCATGGACACTTTAGGGTCATTAAAGACAAAATCATTAGCTTGCTTGCTTTGTGAACGTCCGAAGCAATGTAAGCAATAGCTTGACTGTTACCTTCATGCATTCCCCAACCATAACCACTTTGATACTATCCACTGCTCCTGGAAACCCATTCTCTTCATTTCATTTACTTTTTGGAGATGATTAGACCCAGTTGCTTATAAACCCAATACAGTTTGACCCTTGACATGGGTTAACTTAATACCTTTTAATATGAAGTACATCAGCCAATAAAATTCAATATGATGAAGAGGCAAAGTCAGTAGTAATGCTATATCTAGCAAATCTATAGACATTGAAATCTTGCACATAATTTGCTTTAATAACATTTCTTCATCCAACATCTTTCCTGATTTAACATTTTCCCTGGGCGTTCTAAGGACAGCAGGTTGGCCGCTGCTCAGTGAGCCGAGGAGAGCCGGATGGGATCAAACGCCCCTGTGCGGCTGATAATTTATTACAGGATTAATCAATTAAGCGTTGAGTTGAACATTTTTATCTCGACCCCGAAGAAGTCATCTCCGCTTTATCTCGTGTGTGTCGGCTCATTGTGATTCCACGTATGCTGCCAAAAGGCCATCTCTGCTGCCAAAACTCCACCAGATAAAAAAATAAAAAAATACCATATACAACGAGTCGATGACTGGCAGAAATTCTTACTATTTTACCACCAAGTTTACTGACAAAACTGGAGCCATAGTGGCAGAGTGCTCTGGTTAGAAGGTCTGTGTGATTCCCATACAGTGTGGGCCTTTCTGTATGGAATTTGGATGATCTCCCCACTGGGTGGGTTGCTCTGATTGCCACCATCAACCACAAAAACGATTCACGATCATGACCCCTTTTACATAATCCTGTGCTATTTAACGCACAGTTTTAGCTGTTTTTTAATGTATCTCTTATTAAATATTTATTTTTTATGTGTGTGTGTATATATATATATATATATATTTATAATTTTTATTGTATTTATTTATCTATTTTTTAGTTATTTTATTTATTTATTTATTTGTTATGTTCTCCTAGTGGTTCCTCTGAGGGAGCCCTCTGCCCCAGGAGTGCTGGTTGGCTGCGGCTATGCGGGCGCTCTCCTGGGGGTGCCTGGATGGAGATAGGACATCTCTCCTACACCTACTCCGGGCCCCCTGAGTTGGCGCTCTGTGGCTGTGGCCGATGGGCTGCTCCTGGTGCAGACGCTCCTTGGATGATGTTTCCTCTTTCGGTCTATCTGTACTCAGCCTTACATACTCAACTCTATGTCCATTTTTATTTAAGACTTTTTAACTGCTGGCTGTCTGTACGTATATGTGTCTGTGTGTCTGTGTGTGCGGGTGGGGTTGTAGTTTTTATGTATATTTACTGGTGGGGACGATTTTAATGATTTTTAAGCACTGTAAAGCACTTTGTGTTACATTTTGTATGAAAAGCGCTTTATAAATAACGTTTTGATTTGATTTGATAAAAAGTTGCATAAGGCAACTTTTAGCGTTTTGACAGTTTTTAATTTGTGCAAATTCCCAAAATTTCCAAGCTAAAGTTCCCATTGAAAGTTTCTGGAAAATGTCCCAGGTATGTTCTGCCCATTTGCAACCCTAGGAGTACCTGATGAGCCTGTCAATTCAAAACTGTGTGTGCTGCTGTCCTTTACCTGTAGGGTTTGATCACTATTTTTTCTGTTCTGGAGTTCTAAGTGGCCAGTTGTCGGTGGTGGTCCGCCCAGGCGACAGTAACCTTTCCTCAGCTTCCATTGTTTGTAAGTGACAAATAATAATAATGAATGTTCCTCAAAATAAAACCTTCTAAACTGGAATGATGTCTCTCGCCTTGTGAGTAAAACGTGCCGCTGTGCTTTTGTTTTTTATGTCAAATACTGTATATATTTTTTTCCAGGTGAAATTCCTTTTCCGTTGTTTGGTGTTAAAGTGCCTATTCATATCATAGGCCTGATTGATTTTTTATTTTAATTTATTACAGACAATAAATGAGGCAGCCACTAAATGAAAATGTTAGTTGTGTCCAAACTCATTCCTACTGTGCCTGAAAACTTCATGATGCTTTATAATTAGACGCACAGTCTTTTTTCTCACAAATGTCTGTTTACAATATACTGAAGGCCAGAGTTTCCACTGGTGCATTAAAAAGCACTAGGTTAAACTCACACTGGCATTAAATCCATGTTTTGGGGAAAATAGTGTACTTACGCGATAGTACTATTGGATAAGTTTAGCTGTGGTTTTGGCCGAAACTGTCCAACATTCTTTGCTCAAAAGTTGCTTGTTGGGTTAAATTTGCCTTTGAATATCATTCCTCTGTCTGATGGAAATGTTTGCAAATCTTAAGAAATAGAATATGCACACGTTTTTGTGTGTGATTGTGGCATTAAAAAGCATTAAATCTGACTTGCGGCTGCCGGTTGAAACTCTGAAACAAGGACAAAACAAATTTAATTCCACTACTAATCAAGTATTCAAGATTCAAAGATTAAAAAAAACATGTAATTATCGGATCGAAATGTTCGTTTCTCTCAAGTCCTTGGTGTGGGGCGGGGGTGGGTGGGAGTTCCGCCTACATGGAACTGGCTAATGGATTTTGAAGTCTCCTACCTGAAGGCATTACCTTGAAGAGACTTTGTGATGGGTGCGTAGGGTCCCTGGGGATTCTGAAGGCGTTGCGGGTGAGACGGGTAGAGTACATGTCTTTAATGGAGGGGAGAGGGGCTCCGCAGATCGCTGGAGGTTCCTGTGGCAGGATGCAGTGCAGGCACCGTTAGGGATTGGCACCGTTAAACGGTACCTACTTGGCACCGACCGAAAAGCTCCGGTCGGGGGCGGTATCGAAGAAAAAAGATTCTTTCGGTGTCAACTTTCGGTTCTTTTTCTCTCCAGACGTCAATATATATGACCCGCAGCGAGTCTAAAAAAACAACATGAACGTGTGCGCTGATAATGTGCCGCTTCAGCGCAAATGGAGCGAAGCAAAACTATAACTTAAAGCGAAGCAAAGCTATAACGTACTAAACTTTTGTAATGGAGATGGCAGAGCCGGCGGTCTGCGGCAGGACTGAGCCAGGACTAAACCAGGACTTACACCGGTTGTAAAACCCAGAGCCAAACTAAACAAACCAGGACTGAATAAGAAACTTGAGTTGTTTTTTTTTACTTGATTTTTTTTTCTACTTTATTTATACATTTTTGAAACTTTTGTTTTTTTTAGGCAAATTGAAAAGCAAAACAGAGCAGTGGCAACAATAAAGACGTGTTTACCTTTAACGACAGACCCGGAGGCTGAGTTTACGTGCTGTTGTTTACAACTTTACAAGCAGCTGCAGCGTGAGGGGAATATCAAAGATTGTTTGTGGAAAAATGAGCGCTCACTCTGTATTAGACATTTTTGGTAGATTATTAGTGGCAGAGTGTGTAAAGATCTTTGACAGGCAAGTGCTTTCGCTTCGACAGTGTGTTAGAAAAGTTTATCCGAAAGAAAACCGTGTCATGATGTGGATCTGTCCTGTCTCTGCAGATCAGGAGGTAATAATGTCCTTTATTTCTGTTTATCACTGCTTAAGTGGAAATTGTGCTCAAAATACGAAGATACAGGTGACGCCGGCCTGTGGAGCTTCTGTTTTGCTGTTTTAGGACTTTTTCCTGAATGACACTTTTTTTATACACGTTATTTTAATTGAATTAAAATGACATAGGTACCGAAAAAATCTCTAGGCACCGTACCACAAACAGTGATGCAGCTGGTCAGGATACTCTCTATAGTCCCCCCCTGTAGCATATCACAGAGGCTGGTACTCTGGCTTTTAATGTTGAAGTCCTTTGTGTCAAGGTGAGTGAAGGCTGTATGAAGCGCAGTGGAGATGGCATCATCAGTTGAGCGATTGGTTCGATAAGCAAACTGGTATGGGTGGGAGAACCGACAAAGAACACAGACATAAAGAAAGATAACATTTCCTTTGGGCATACTGGGATGTTCACATCATTTTGATTTTTGTATCTCATAATTTACGTCAGTACTGAATCGTAAATCAGACTTTTACAATCAAACAGTTACTCGGCTACTCACAGTAGCATTTATGACATCATCTCCACAATACTAGTTTACACTAATCAAAACTGACCCTAAACCGAACCCTAATCCTAACCTTAAGGATATTAATAAAGGCGTCTAATTGAGATTCATTTAAATAAACATCATGGGGGGACAAAGTGGAGATGACATCATTTCCTGTGGAGGTGTGGAGCTCTACTGATCACGTGTCCCTCTATTGGCTGCATTCAGACCCTCTTGTTTTCTCCAAGTACTTTTTTAGTCTTGAGTCATTATTTTGGTCACTATTTGTTTACTTCTTATTGAGTAAAATTATTTCATAGTAAAGTTACTCTTACTTGAGTAAATGTTTTACCTACTCTACCCACCTCTGCTAATTTCACTCCGTTGTCCCCCTCTCGCTCTCGCAAATACGCTCTCACTCAGTCTGGCTGAACCGCGAAGGGTTAAGTGGCTGTGTGCTGTGTCAAACAGGTGATAGAGATCTCCCTCAGTGAATAAAACAGCATGATCACCTGTCGCTACCCCCTCTGGGGGCTGTAGTCTGTATCTCTGCTTCCCTCCCGGCTAACTGCTCCTGATAGCAGCTGTCACGTGTAATATTGTTGTGCCGTGAGGTTTTGGCGTGACCCGGGGCTTTTTATGGCAGGCTGTTTGTTTCAGATGGATCTTAACATGGGTGCCCCCCTTTCTCCTGTCCGTGTCTCTCTGTAATCACACCAGGCTGCATGTGGCCCGTCAGACCGTGTGGGAAGGGGAGGGGCCACCCTTTTGTGAGGCTGCCATGGCGACTGGGCCGTTTAATGAGAAGGAGCACGCTGTGACTAACGACATCCCTGAGCCCATCAGATATACTGCAAATGGACAATTTATCGCATCACTCAAAAAGCGTGCACAACAACCGACAATCGCGTGCACAACCAAACGCAAGCGCTCACCTCACACTGGTCAGACCTCATTGAATGCAGGACAGTTTCCCTTAGCTTTTGTCTTCATGAATCAATACATGACAAGTGGGCTATAATGCCAAGGCTATCAAGCACTTTAGCATTAACAGCATTATCTAATAACGTAGCCGCTAATGTGATGCGTGGTTAGTAAGCGCGGCTTAAGATACACACGGGTCATTGCACATAAGACCCAAATGGGGGACATAAGGCACGCATATCTTTTGAAATAGCATTATAGATTTTGTGCACGCCGTGATAACCGCGAGCCAAGCTCACAGGTGACAGCAAAACAGACATTTACTCCATCATCCGCCGCCATCGCCCTGTTTATTGGACCATTAGTGACCAAGCGGCAGCGTAAAATGTGCTGGGATCTGTCAAGTATATCACCGGCACGATGGAGGCCAGACGCCGTATTTCAAGCGGTTCCATGGAAACAAAGGACAAGTCTGAGACAACAGCCATTTTAGAGGTTTAAGGTTACGGAGCAATCAAGTTTACAAGGAGAGCAATCCACTGGCACAAGAGCTGCTTCACAGGCAAGTGGGGAGCCATTTCGCCAGACAGGCTGGCAAAAGCTACCCTAAACTTAACAACAGTCTTTTTTTCCTTTTCTTTTTTTACACAGGTTGCTGTTCCTGTCATGAACAACACTGACCACGGAAAACTGGGAACACCCCACAAGAGCTACAGTTTAACAAAAATAGTCCCATCCTCTTTTGGGTTATTCTGTGTTAATATACTTTAATTATGTTGTGGTTCTTGGTGTGAAAAGTTTGAGAACCTAACCCTAATCATCACACTCGTCTTACATTATTCCAATGAATTCCATAACCATTATTGACCTTTTTAATTCTCACGGCAATATTCGAGGATAAAATAATATCGTGCTGCCTTAAACCACAATTACTTTTCATTGCTGTGAAAACTCCCAACCCCGTGAACTGCTACCTTAACGTGGTGGGGTTGTTTGAGTGCCCGAATGATCCGAGGAGCTATGTTGTCTGGGGCTTCATGCCCCTGGTAGGGTCTCCCATGGCAAACAGGTCTTAGGTGACGGGTCAGACGAAGAGCAGTTCAAAGACTTCTATGGATAGTATTAAAACAAGGACCGTGACGTCGCCCGGTATGGCGCAGCCGGGGCCCCACCCTGGAGCCAGGCCTGGGGTTGGGGCTCGAATGCGAGCGTCTGGTGGTCGGCCCGAACGGACGACGTGGGCCCGCCTTCCTGTGGACCCACCACCCGCAGAGGCATCCGTAGGGGTCGGATGCAGAGAGGACTGGGTGGCAGTCGAAGGCAGGTGCCTCGACAACCTGGTCCGCGTGCGCAGCTTCTGGCGTTCGGGACATGGAACGTCACCTCGCTGGGGTGGAATCAGCCTGAGCTTGTGCGGGAGGTTGAGAGGTACTGGCTAGATATAGTCGGGCTCACCTCCACGCACAGCCTGGGTTCCGGATCCCAACTCCTGGAGAGGGGCTGGACGCTCCATTTTTCTGGAGTTGCCCGCGGGGAGAGGCGGCGGGCTGGGGTGGGTTTGCTCATAGCCCCCCAGCTCAGCCGTCACGTGTTGGAGTTCACCCCGGTGAACGAGAGGGTCGCGTCCCTACGCCTTCGGGTCGGGGACAGGTCTCTCACCGTTGTCTCGGCCTACGGGCCCAACATCGGTGCAGAGTACCCGGCCTTCTTGGAGTCCCTGGGAGGGGTACTAGATAGTGCTCCGGCTGGGGACTCCATTGTTCTACTGGGGGACTTCAACGCCCACGTGGGTAACGACAGTGAGACCTGGGTGGGGATGATGGGGAAGAACGGCCTCCCCGATCGGAACCCGAGTGGTGTTCTGTTATTGGACTTCTGTGCTAGTTACGGTTTGTCCATAACGAACACCATGTTCGAGCACAAGGATGTCCATAAGTGCACGTGGCACCAGGACACCCTAGGCTGGAGGTCGATGATCGACTTTGTAGTTGTGTCATCTGATCTCCGGCCGCGTGTCTCGGACACTCGGGTGAAGAGAGGGGCTGAGCTGTCAACCGATCACCACCTGGTGGTGAGCTGGATCCGCTGGCAGGGGAAGAAGCCGGTCAGACCTGGCAGGCCCAAACGTGTTGTGAGGGTCTGTTGGGAACGTCTGGTGGATCCCTCTGTCAGTAGGGTCTTTAACTCCCACCTCCGGAAGAGCTTCACCCAGATTCCGAGGGAGGTTGGGGACATGGAGTCCGAGTGGACCATGTTCTCCTCCTCCATTGTCGACGCGGCTGCTCGTAGTTGTGGCCGTAAGGTCTCTGGTGCCTGTCGCGGCGGCAACCCCCGAACCCGGTGGTGGCGCCCGGAAGTAAGGGATGCCGTCAAGCTGAAGAAGGAGTCCTATCTGGCCTTGTTGGCTTGTGGGACTCCGGAGGCAGCTGAGAGGTACCGGCAGGCCAAGCGTGCTGCAGCTCGTGTGGTCAAAGAGGCAGGAGTTCGGAGAAGCCCTGGAGGAGGACTATCGGTCGGCCTCGAAGAGATTCTGGCAAACCATCCGGCGCCTCAGGAGGGGGAAGCAGTGCTTCACCAACACTGTTTACAGTGTGGGTGGGGGGCTGCTGACCTCGACTGGGGATGTGGTCGGGCGGTGGAAGGAGTACTTCGAGGATCTCCTCAATCCCACTGTCACGTCTTCCGATGAGGAGGCAGAGGCTGGGGACTCGGAGGGGGGCTCGTCCATCACCCACGCTGAAGTCACCGAGGTGGTTAGAAAGCTCCTCGGTGGCAAGGCCCCGGGGGTGGATGAGATTCGTCCCGAGTACCTTAAGTCTCTGGATGTTGTAGGGCTGTCTTGGCTGACACGTCTCTGCAACATCGCGTGGCGGTTGGGGACAGTGCCTCAGGATTGGCAGACCGGGGTGGTGGTCCCCCTCTTCAAGAAGGGGGATCGGAGAGTGTGCTCCAATTACAGAGGGATCACGCTTCTCAGCCTCCCCGGTAAGGTCTATTCCAGGGTGCTGGAGAGGAGGATCCGGCCAATAGTCGAACCTCGTATTCAGGAGGAACAATGCGGTTTTCGTCCTGGTCGTGGAACACTGGACCAGCTCTATACCCTTCATCGGGTGCTCGAGGGTTTGTGGGAGTTCGCCCAACCAGTCCACATGTGCTTTGTGGACTTGGAGAAAGCGTTCGACCGTGTCCCTCGTGGTGCCCTGTGGGGGGTGCTCCGGGAGTGTGGGGTACGGGGCCCTCTACTAAGGGCTGTCCGTTCCCTGTATGACCGTAGCAGGAGCTTGGTTCGCATTGCCGGCAGTAAGTCAGACCTTTTCCCGGTGCGTGTTGGGCTCCGCCAGGGCTGCCCTTTGTCACCGGTTCTGTTCATTACTTTTATGGACAGAATTTCTAGGCGCAGCCAGGGGCCGGAGGGTGTCCGGTTTGGGAACCTCAGAATCTCATCTCTGCTGTTTGCAGACGATGTTGTTCTGTTGGCTTCATCAAATCAGGACCTTCAGCGCGCACTGGGGCGGTTTGCAGCCGAGTGTGAAGCGGCCGGGATGAGGATCAGCACCTCCAAATCTGAGGCCATGGTTCTCCACCGGAAAAAGGTGGCTTCCCCGCTCCAGGTCGGTGGGGTGTCCTTGCCTCAAGTGGAGGAGTTCAAGTATCTCGGGGTCGTGTTCACGAGTGAGGGACGGATGGAGCGTGAGATCGATAGACGGATCGGTGCGGCGTCAGCAGTGATGCGGTCGCTGTATCGGACTGTTGTGGTGAAGAGGGAGCTGAGCCAAGCGGCAAAACTCTCGATTTACCGATCGATCTACGTTCCCACCCTCACCTATGGTCATGAGATTTGGGTAATGACCGAAAGGACAAGATCGCGAATACAAGCGGCCGAAATGAGTTTCCTTCGCAGGGTGGCTGGGCGCACCCTTCGAGATCGGGTGAGGAGCTCAGTTACCCGGGAGGAGCTCGGACTCGAGTCGCTACTCCTCCACGTCGAAAGGAGCCAGCTGAGGTGGCTAGGGCATCTGTACCGGATGCCTCCTGGTCGCCTCCCTCGGGAGGTGTTCCAGGCATGTCCTATTGGGAGGAGGCCTCGTGGAAGGCCCAGGACACGCTGGTGGGACTATGTCTCCGAGCTGGCCTGGTGTCGCCTCGGGGTCCCCCCAGAACAACTGGAAGAGGTGTGCGTGGATCGGGAAGTCTGGGCATCTCTGCTGAGAGTGCTGCCCCCGCGACCCGGCCCCGGATAAAGCGGAAGAAAATGGATGGATGGATGCTGTGAAAACTCATCTGATTAGTGGCTTAACTTTAGATCTCTATTGGCCTTCATAATGCCTTGTGTATCACACAGTGATTAATCTCAAATCCAGCCGCGCTGCGATCCTACAGTAATCAACAGGAATATTGTTTTGCTAAAGTGTCCTCTCGCCGACTCATCCTGTGAATATTAATAAGGCCTGTTTGACGGCTGTTCCAGACCAGTTTTGGCCACAGTATTGAACAGATTGGTAAACCACTCAGCTTTGCCTTTCGCTGTCTTTGTTTTTCTCGGCGCCTCTTCGCTTCGTGTGGCTCTGTTTCTCTAACAGCTCACAGTTGTCAACAAAAGGCTGTTATTTGCATGAAACAACAGACTCACGACAAGCAGCGATTACTTCACCAACAAACAAATGAACAGCGGGTCCATGCTGTCAGCACTAGTAACGCAGTCTGCAAAAGAACATATGACAAAACATCAAATTTAGAGTCAGGTGTGTTGAGGAGGCCAGCAGAAATAATTTTGTTTGTATGATTCTGAACATATTGGGTTTACTCACGACTCATTTTGGATTTTTGACTGCGTGATACCATGACTGAGGATAGATCAAATCAAATTAAGATGTTTTGTATAGTTATTAAGCAGTTGCCTCACAACGCTTCACAAACGGGTGATTTACAAACAGGAACAGTTTGGAAATCAGCAATGGCACAGACATCAAACAGTGAGTAGTAGTTGCACCAGACACCCCCACCCCTGTCTCTAGACTCATTCTAGGAAGGAAAACTGTAAAAAAACAAAACAAAAAAAAACAAAAAAATAACAGGGTAAAAGAGAAACCTCAAGAAGAACCACGTTGAAGGATAATTCCACTCCCATGAACACGCAGGCTATAGATATACGCACGATGAATGTTTACTGTCGGTGAGCCCGCATATCCCGTATACGCTCAAGGGAAAAAGAATCTCTCCCACAATCAACACAACCCACGCAAAACCTCATTAATATCGCTAACATCCTTCTAAGACATCCACCGGCAATACGCCTGACAGACCAGCTAACAAACTAAAGCTGAAAGAGTTGACTCATTTAGCTCATCTTTGTGCCGAGGATCACGAGGTCCAGCAGTAACAGCACCACACGGACTGCTGCAAAAAGCCCAGTTCGTCCGTGCCAAATACATCCATCCATCCACTTTCTTCCACTTTTCCATTGCCGGGTCATTAAACATTAAAGTACTCCAAACGTATTCTTAATACATAAGTCTACATTTGACCCAAAACCAGACTGTCCCCAATTGTTCAGCACAGGAAATTGTGACTTGCGCCACGATGAAGGCGCAAGTCACTTGATGATTGGAACTATTTTGTGTCTGTGCAGGTGGAGAAATCTTCAATCAAGGTTCTTTGTACTCTGTGCTTTAAGTGTATAGAATGTTCTGCCTCTCATCCAAAACGCTTCGTCAGCGACACACACGTTTAAGCCCGACCGCAGACTATATATAGACCACTGGATGGGGTTTATCTTGGCTAAGTCCCTCCTCTCTATTAATGGCTACTCTCAAACACCTCTGTAGTTCTTTGTAGTTCTAAGTCTTAACAACCCGATTCACACCTGGGTTTCAGTTTGAAGGAGTCTACTCTCAGCTAATCACTGCCAATTACCTATTGATCTGTCCTGGGCTGAGTTTCAGCCTCATTAACATGACAGCGCCCTCCAGTCCTGGCACGTGGGAGGCTGCCTTAAAGCGGCCAGGTGAAATCTGGTAAAAGGTCAAAAAGGTAAAGGTAAAGGGTAAAAAAAATTAAACATTAAAAATAAAAAAGTTACAAAAAAATTATCATCAGAGAATAATTCTTCCACCTTTCAGTGTCTCATGTTTGGTGCTCTCTTGAAGAGTCCAAACTCACAGTTCTGTGGTGTTCAAGGACTTGAGGCCTTTGAAGATGTTTAGTTTGTTTTTGAATCCCTTCAGTCGCAGATGTCTCTGATGGTTATTGGGCTGCAGTCCGCTTCACTAACAGCCTTCATTTGGGTCGAGGATCGTCCAAGGTCTTGATGGACAGCCAATCAGATCCTCCGCCCAGTGCTAGTTTCGGGGTCTTCAACTTGACTTTTATGTTCCATAACCCTGAGGTTCTTTTAAGACATTAAAAATGACTGTCCTATGTCCCACGTCTGCAGCGATGGCGCGCTGCGAGAGATCTTGCTTATGCAGCTTAACAAAACGAGAACTTTTGACGTCATGACAGTGTAAATGCCTGACAGAAATTGACTCAATCAAAATGTTTATTTTCAATAAAAGGTTTACTCTTTTTTTTTTCTCACTCCAATTTCTTCTTGTTGCATATTGAAGGTCTACTTGGAACTTTGTTAAGTTTCCACCATGCAAAATGATAATTTTTGCCATCTTTCAACTGGCTGTATTTGGTGCTTTCTTTCATTTAAAATATTCATGCTAAGAACAGTTATCACAAAGTTGATTTGCTTTCGTTGTGCCTGAAACTCTATATTGTTTCTTTTTTAAAAAGCCTATGGCGGAAATGAATGGGGATTTTATTTCTTGAACTAGAAGTGTGTGGGACTGAAGAAGAAGACAAGCTTTATTGTCATTATACTATTATAATGACTGAATTATAATAGTATTTAGTGATTATTTAGTAATTATATACTAAATTGCGTAGATCAAATGTTTGGTTAGTTCTGAGCCGCTGCGACTCTGTATGTGATGCAGTAAAGTCGACAAAACATATTTTATTACTTTATGTAAGAGTACCCTGGATTACATATGCAGCACGTCAGTTTAAATATAGGATTATAGCCAAAGTCGTGTGAAATGTGTCAACATGTAAATGAATGTCCAATGTAAACGTAGTTAGCAAAAATAGTCTTGATGCTGATGCCGTACAGGACATGGAGATGCTCTATGCTCCCTCTGCTGCCCATGATTAGGCCTGATATCTGTGAAGGGCATCAGCAAAGATTACAGCCTACCAGCACCTCTGAATCAATAATGACATGATGATGACCAAAAGACGGTTAATGGCGTGTGAAGACAACCTTATGTGTAAATTCCCAATTGTTACCTGTCCAAATGGTGCATGCATCACAACGGAGTATTGAAGTCTGACGGCTGTGTCTTTTTCTGAGGCTGGTCCCCATGACCCCTGTGGAAATGCACAGTGAATAAGAAAAATCAATCACTGCGACAGGATTTGGCCATTAGCGTCCAAATGAGTCCGGCGCACTCAGGCCTGTGGGCGGGCTATGATTTAACAACTTAACAACATGCTGATGACAGGAATATGCAGTCATCAGACCAATCGGCCATATGTGCCCCGTAAACGGGTACTTTAGATATCCTCTGATGGAGGCTGAGAATAAAAAAGATACATACAGAATGGGGTGCTGAAAGAACCACTCAAATAAACTGTCACCCATTAATTAGATAATTAATGAATTAAATAACCTTTTTTTTTAAACTCAATCACTATACACTTGCAGACTCATGAATAGAAATATAGAATAGATTACAGTACTCATGAATAGAAAATATACAAAATTACGCAGGAAACGCACACATTTAGAGTTTTTAATGAGAAACCTATTTTGCTTTTAAAGGTCCTATATAATTACTTGTAGCACAATCAAAAAAACGCGCACATCCCTGACTGAGCAGTGTGCTGGATCAAAGGGTAAATGCAAGAAGAAGAAAAAATCCGCACAACTGCCTTTTAGCTCCCAAGAATTGTTTTTAATCTGTACTCACACCACTCTGTGTAACGTCTCGGACTCCAAGTCCTTCATCAGACATGAATATAGGACTAGGCACACCTGCTTTTGTAGTGTGCTTGATTAGACAGGGGTCACATACATGTCAACATAAATTGGGAAATTTTACATGTTCAATTCTATATACATAATATATACACAATATATACAATATTTACACACATAGGACAAAGTAATCATGACCATCCAAGCATCAGGGTACCCGTCGTAATATGGAAATGGTTTGTTGTGTAGGTGTGTCCTAGACTAGTCTTAATGTGGTGTTGAATGTGGAGACCACAATTGGCAAAAAAACAAAGATGTACATTTACAATATAAACATGAACACTGCAGTGATGGTCCACATGAAAAGAGACACCAAAGTATGGATGCTTACAACGTAAAAAAAAGTTATAAAAAAGGTCTTAGATCAAAATCTTCATTGAGACCCTTCGGACTTGGTGTATCCAAAGTGAAGATCCAGAATGCTTCTCTCCTCAACAGGAGAGTGTTGATATCACCACCCCTTCTAGGTAAGTTGACTTGTTCTATACCAATATACTTGAGAGAACTGACATTATGTTTAGCTTGTGTAAAATGAATTGCCACGGGACTTTTTTTGTCTTGGGTGCGGATATTGGAGCGATGTTCAGTGATTCTATTTTTCAAAGGCCTTGTTGTTTTACCAATATATGCCAAGCCACAAGGGCACTTCAGCATGTATATTACATTATTGGTGCCACAGGTGATCACCCCTTTGACATAAAAAGTTTTACCTGTCCTAGGATGGTTGAAAGTTTTTGTTTTTTGAGTGAAATTGCATTGGGTGCAATGCCCACAACGGTAGTTTCCTTGTGGTACTTGTGAAAGAAAATGAGGTCGGCTGATTGACGGCAAGTCCGCTCTTACCAGCATGTTGTTTAAGTTGGGTGGTCTTTTCAAGACAATGCGAGGTGGTTCCGAGAGATCTTTCAAATTTGGATCAGACTGAATGATGTACCAGTGTTTATTAATGATTCGTTTAAAGTCTAGAGGAGAATATTCAATGATACGGTTGACTTTGGACTCTGTTGTTTTGTCTTTCGTATGTTGTAGGCATGCACTTTGAGAGACAGAGTCAAATTTTTCTCGGGCTCTGGAGATCCATTCATCCTTATATTGTCTTTCCTGATAAGGATGAATGGATCTTCCAGAACATCCTAAAGCTCCTCTCCTCTACACACCTTTGTCACTCAGGCCATCAATCTTAAGTACGCCGCAGGGACATGAAATAAATATGAAGATTCATCAAAAAATAAACAGGCTAATCTTTGCAAGGAAAAGACTTTGACCACAAACAAGTTCATCTCCTCTTAGCGCATACATTTTTTTCAAGCATTCCTCCACATGATGTATTGGAGTGTGGGCTGGCGTTTTGAGCGCGGATGAGGGACAAAACATAGAGTCACTGAAACATGTGCAAAGGAAACAGAACAGTGCTGTATATTATATATACACGTATCTCCTTTGAATGAAATTATATTTTCAATTGAATAGCCAGCCATAATTTTTTTTATTTCGTTTTCAGTTTTTTTGTGTGTGTGTAATTTATGAATGTGACTTAATTGCATTTTCAGACCTACTGAAGGCGGTTTCATCCTCATGTTGCAACATCAAACCCAGCATCGAATCTCGATTGTATTTCTTTAAGCCCAAACCACAATAGTAGAGTTCAGCCTCACCTGGCTTCTCGTGGCTAACCATCTGTACACTCTGTGCCAGGGCAACCCTGGCTGATGGGACATGCAACCTCTTGAAGGAGAAATTTATTGGTATGGATTTTGTGTGCCGTGACTGGTGCTTTGAATCAGTGTGACCAAGCAGGCGGGCAGAGGGAAATGGGGCTGCGCTCACACTGAATTATACGCAGTCACACACTCAATTTAGCCCTGCAAACCTCGTTAGAGAGCCAACAGCGGACGTGCAGACACAAAAAACATGCTGGTGGCTCGCATGTGCTGTACGATGTGCATAAATAAATACACGCCGCATATTAGTTAACAGGATTAAAGACATTAAGGGAAGGCATAAATGAAATTGCACTTTTCATTTGCACTGCAAATTGATACACGTTTACAGCAATGAACGGATATTTGGGGAAGAAGATTAGTGGCAGTTACTGTAATAATTATGTATGCTAGGTAGTTGAGTAGTTCATGGCAGAAAGATCACAAATTCAATTCCTGGACCCAGTAGAGTCTTTTTGTGTGGAGTTGTCATGTTCTCCGTCTGCGTGAGTAGGTTACCTTGAGACACTCTAATATCTAATATTTCCCATAGCCCTATAACATCTTCAGCTATATAATATTTTGAGCCATGAGTCAGATCAAGTGTTACCCCATGACATCAAAATAAAATGCAGAGGACAGATTTTCTTATGGGGACAAAATGCATTTAGGAAAAGAAAGTACACTCAACAAAAATATAAACGCAACACCTTTGTTTCTGCTCCCATTTTTCATGAGATGGACCCAAAGATCCAAAATTCCTTCCAGATACACAATATTACCATTTCTCTCAAACATTGTTCACAAATCAGTCCAAATGTGTGATAGTGAGCACTTCTGCTTCGCTGAGATAATCCATCCCACCTTACAGGTGTGCCACATCAAGATGCTGATCTGACATCATGATTAGTGCACAGGTGTACCTTATACTGCCCACAATAAAAGGCCACCCTGAAATGTGCAGTTTTTTTTTTTGCTTTATTGGGGGTCTTGGGACTCAGAACCAGTCAGTATCTGGTGTGACCACCATTTGCCTCATGCAGTGCAACACATCTTCTTCGCATAGAGTTTATCAGATTGTCACTTGTGGCCTGTGGAATGTTCAATGTCCTCTTCAATGGCTGTGCCAAGTTGCTGGATATTAGTGGGAACTGGTACACGCTGTCGTATTCGCCGGTCAAGCACATCCCAAACATGCTCAATGGGTGACATGTCCGGTGAGTATGCTGGCCATGCAAGAACTGGGACATTTTCAGCTTCCAAGAATTGTGTACAGATCCTTGCAACATGGGGCCGTGCATCTTGCTGAAACATGAGGTGATGTTTATGGATGTATGGCACAACAATGGGCCTCAGGATCTCATCATGGTATCTCTGTGCATTCAAAATTCCATCAATAAAATGCACCTGTGTTCTTCGTCCATAACAGATGCCTGCCCATACCATAACCCCACCACCACCACGGGCCACTCGATCCACAACATTGTGACATCAGCAAAGCGCTCACCCACATGACGCCACACACGCTGTCTGCCATCTGCCCTGAACAATGTAAACCGAGATTCATCCGTGAAGAGAACACCTCTCCAACGTGCCAGACGCCATTGAATGTGAGCATTTGCCCACTCAAGTCTGTTACGGCGACGAGCTGGAGTCAGGTCAAGACCCCGATGAGGACGACGAGCATGCAGTTGAGCTTCCCTGAGACGGTTTCTGACAGTTTGTGCAGAAATTGTTTGGTTATGCAAACCAATTGTTTCAGCAGCTGTCTGAGTGGCTGGTCTCAGACGATCTTGGAGGTGAACCTGCTGGATGTGGAGGTCCTGGGCTGGTGTGGTTACACGTGGTCTGCGGTTGTGAGGCCGGTTGGATGTACTGCCATATTCTCTGAAACGCCTTTGGAGACGGCTTATGGTGGAGAAATTAACATTCAATGCACGAGCAACAGATCTGGTTGACATTCCTGCTGTCAGCATGCCAAGTGCACGCTCCCTCAATGCTTCTGGCATCTGTGGGATTTTGCTGTGAGACAAAACTGCACATTTCAGGGTGGCCTTTTATTGTGGGCAGTATAAGGTACACCTGTGCACTAATCATGATGTCAGATCAGCATCTTGATGTGGACGTTGAAGAGGAGTGGACCAACATTCCACAGGCCACAATTGACAATCTGATAAACTCTATGCGAAGAAGATGTGTTGCACTGCATGAGGCAAATGGTGGTCACACCAGATACTGACTGGTTCTGAGTCCCCAGACCCCCAATAAAGCAAAAAAAAACTGCACATTTCAGGGTGGCCTTTTATTGTGGGCAGTATAAGGTACACCTGTGCACTAATCATGATGTCAGATCAGCATCTTGATGTGGCACACCTGTGAGGTGGGATGGATTATCTCAGCGAAGCAGAAGTGCTCACTATCACACATTTGGACTGATTTGTGAACAATGTTTGAGAGAAATGGTAATATTGTGTATCTGGAATGAATTTTAGATCTTTAAGTCCATCTCGCGAAAAATGGGAGCAGAAACAAAGGTGTTGCGTTTATATTTTTGTTGAGTGTAAGTACACTCTGTAAGCTCTATGCGAAATTGACTTTTTTGAGCTTTAAACCATAAACATATTTCACTCACGCAGTTTTGAGTGGTTGTTTCTTTTTCTACTGTTGAATTGCTATGTTCTGTACTTTCTGGATTATATCAAGTCATGGAAAAAAAAACATACAGTGTATAAAATAAAACACAAAACAGTCCTCCATGTTTAGTCCATAATCCAACACTGGATGGGTTCAGAACGGTTCTGCACTCGTTATGGCGCCATGGGTTTGCTAATTTGCTGAAACTGAAAGGGCAAGATCCTGACTAGCCCTGGCCCCTGTATCTCAGTGTCACTATATTATACATAGACAATATTTCAAAGCGATAAAACATAAAGTATCCACGCCGAGGTACCCAGAAGAATCTTTGTTGGTCTCAATTATGCATGTATCCTCTTATGACATTTATAAAATGTTTTAAAAAGGTGTTCTGAAGCTAGTGTGCCTGTAATAATGTGTGGAGTGTTGGGAGCATAGCCAGCCTCTCTTCCTTACACATGCAGACTCCTGATCACAGAGCCACAGTCATTTTGTGCTAAGATAACAGATTGGTGGCGGGGTAAGGGGCGATCAGCGGCGCTCCTGCTAACGGTTTAAGTAACACAATCTGGTGTGTAATTTCAAACAGCTGTCTGCCCCGGCACAGGACACGCGCGCGGCGGAGGGCCAAAAACACCTTGATGATTCACAGCACCGCAAAATGAAGATGAATTTTTTATATGGAGCGGCATTAAGGGCTTTTCAACACACGCTTTCACATCAAACGCAACAGGCTGGCAGCATTCCTACACTGCGTGTCAGGCTGCTGGCTGTAACATCATCGTTTTACAGTGAGACCAGTGAAATGTAAGGCGGACAGGGTTTGGTTACAGGCTGAAAGCTATCAAAGGTCTAGCTCGATCGCGTGGCTCCTCTCACAACCCAGCGGTACTTTACATTGGGGCTGGGCGATATGACGGTATTAGACCGTCTTACGAACTCCAGCGCTGAGGATCTGTCATTTTTGTGGAATCGTTTTATCACGGTTCTAAGCACTTCTGCACAGTTGACTGTTTTCACCGTCAGTGATGTAAACCCAAGCTGCGCACTTACTGCTACGCAATGTCGGGGGTCAGCCCTATGTTCCCCGGTACCTATGTTCCCCAGTACCTATGTTCCCCCACTTCTATTGATTAAGATTAGGCACCAGTCCACTATCCTTAAGGTTAGTGGCTAGGGCAGGGTCAGGGTTAAGCTGATTGATATGACATTTCAATCTCATGACTTGTGATTGGGTGAAGTACCATCTCACCTACGGGAAAAAAACATCGCACCCGGGGAACATAGGACCCGGGGAACATAGGTACGCACCCCAATGTCGGACGCTAATGCGAGCGTTTGGCAGCGAGCCGCTCCTCTACAGTCGCATACACAACCAGGCTCCTCAATCTGGAGCTTTTAAACCCAGCGTTCTGTCTCCATTTCAGCGGTGTTTATGTCAGTGTCTTTCCCCCGTAACGATCGCAGCGTGTTTTTATTTATTTACCTGGCGACACATGTGCGAAGAAGCGAGTGTGTCCTTCGTCCTTACAGTTCTGTCCGGCCTTCTCATTTGTTTAATTTAAATCCTGGACCATGTTCACAAATGCGCTGTTTATCCATCCATCCATCTTCTTCCACTTGTCCGTTGCCGGGTCGTGGGGGCTGTTGGAGCTGCCCAAGTCACCTGCACCAGTCCTTATGGCTCCTCCTGCAGGTGATGGGTCCACAGAAGGACGGCCTCATGGTTCTAACCGGGCCTGTTGGTCTCTCATAAGGGGCTTCTGATCCGCTCTTTGTCTGACCCGTCACCTAGGAACTGTTTGCCATGGGAGACCCTACCGGGGCCACGAAGCGCCCGACAACTTAGCTCCTAGGATCATTCGAGTTCTCAAACCCCTCCACCACGTTAAGGTGGCGGTTCCAGAAGGGGCGCTGTTTATCCATCCATCCATCCATCAATTTTCTTCCACTTGTCCGTTGCCGGGTCGTGAGGGCAGCTGTTGGAGCTGCCCTAATCACATTGCACCAGCCCCTATGGCTCCTCCTGCAGGTGGTGGGCCCACAGAAGGGCGCTGTTTATCCATGTCTTTGAAAATAATTATAAGACTTGTCCAATTTTGGTGAATTACTTGGTCAAGTAATAACTTATGGTAACTATCTGCTTCCGGTTATCCTTTTACACAATAAAAGACACAGTATGTTATCGCTTTACTAAGACTCTTATTGTGAAAGGGTCAGACAGCAACAGAGCGCAGTATCACAGCAACTTGACGTCATGAGAGAGGCGTCTCAGAAAAAGATGCTAAACAGCAACAGACACGAACAACAAGCCTTTACCAAACTTAGTGTTACTATATTACTTTTATTGTCTGAAGTTTTATTGTGTTTTTTAATGTATAGAGTTAGTTTGCTGTAGTCTAGTCTAAGTTCTAAGTCTATTTTTGCTGATCACAATTGAATAAATCCGTATAATTCAATCTTCATTGTGTAATTCAAGTTATTTTAGTTACTATAAAAATATTGTGATAAAATCGAAATCGGGAGTTTATAATTCAAAAATCGTGATATTCTATTTTTGTCATATCGCCCACCCCTACTTTACATGCACCATCACCGACAGTGATCACAAAGTAGAAAAACAAAAATCAACAGGAAAAAAAATGATGCACCATCCCTGTGTCTGGTTAAAGTTAAAGGTCAAGAAAAGAAAACACATGCCTAAAGGAAATCACTCTTTAAGTCTTCTTGAGTCAGGAAGATGCAGTGGTTTAGATTTATCTGACTTTATTAGTGCTTATAAATTATCAACAAATGACTAGAAAAATGTCGGGATCCCTAAAGTGTCATGGTGTGTGAGTGATCAGTGGTGATTGGAGCGGCTGTGTCATTTATACAAACAGCATATACCCCAAAATCTGTCAAATCATGGTCCTGTTATCCTCTAATTTGTTGTTTGATGTGGTGAATCTTTCGCACACTGATCTTTATCTTCTAGACCCCTATAGGTTGATTTCTGCTCTATAAAATATGAACAAATCTTCCCTGTCTGCTGAGAAATGCCTTGCGTTCTTTAAATGGTTACTTTTAACTAAGGCTTCAGCATTAGTCGATACAGTGCAATTACACACAGGATATGATCGCCAATGACAATGCCCGGGAGCCGTCTTGTATAATCATTCAGAACAGCCAAGACAATACCCGCGATGACGAGCGAATACTGCATTTTAGTGGCGGCGAGGGAAGCTTTTGATAGATGGACCTATTGTCTGAGGAAGGCAGGGAACAGATTGTGATTAATTTTCAAACGCGGAGCCATTTGCCGGAAGTATAATATAAAAAAAGTCTATCTTCTGTTCACTAATGGCGGGTGCAAGAGACTGTGCACCTTTAATAAAAGTCCTTTCATTCTGATCACACGGAGACAAGCACTTGTAATGCAAATCATCGAGCCGCTCTCACTTCATCTTATCATGTTCTCCACATAACGATGGGGAAGAGGCCCTATTGGGTAAGGTAAGAACTGATTGATAAAAGTAGATCAAAAATATTGCCCAAAAATGTGTTAAAGTTCTGTTAAATGATAAGGGTTAAGCTTTTAATTCATTTCTCAATATGAAAGTAAAACAGATGACCATTAAAGTGAAATATCAATAGTAATTTCGGGAGAGATTAGAATGAATCAATAATAAATCATGTACATTTGTCCCAGGTGTGAGAAAGTTGGAAGGCCCCCCTCGCCCCGGTTCACAGTCTGGGGAGCACGCTTAAGGATCTCGATGGCCTCCCTGATCCAACCATTGCACTTGTTGCTCTCTGTGCTCATTGGGCTATACAAAACATCTCCCTCCTGCAGTGGGCTGATATGGCAGACTTCAGTTGCTCTTGCTCCCTTTTCAGATTCTATCCAATGTTCTTTCTTCCTGATGTTAAACGCTCCACCAGTTTCCCCTACATATGATTTGCTGCATGACAAACAAGGTATTTCATATACTATGTTGCATTTGTGTTGATCTATTTTTGTCCTCGGGCTGAACTCACGTCTGCCTTAGTTTGGTATGAGGTTTGACCAGTGCTGATGTTTGTTTGTTTTTCCTTTTTTTTTTTTTTTTACTGCAGATGGGACAGTCGACCTGCTCTCAACAAGCAGAAAGACAGAGCCCGAAAACTGCCCAGCTGACCAGATACGTCACGGCAACACCCAGTGATTCCTCTGAGGACGGCTGTTGCAGTAGCCGAAACGGTCAGGTATGAAATAACACACAGGTCGGAAGAACATATTGTCATCGTTACTTGAAGACCGAATGAACCTAACAGGACTAATAATGAATCTGTTTATGGGTCAAAGCCATTTCCCCCAACATTTTCTTCATGTTCACTTTTATCATGGAGCCTAATGGCATGGAAACAAGGCTGCAAAATACATTGTCAGTGATTATTATGCTGTAAATAATGGGCCACTAATTAACCTAAACAGGAGAGACTTAGATAAATACAAACGGGTTAGGGTAATGAATGGTTTTGAATTATGGGCCAACATGTGATGAAGGCAGAGAAATTGTCCCTGTGACCTAGAAGAGGAGGAGATGGTGAGGAAGCTGAGAAGACATAAGAACACCATTAATGTGTGCTTTCACCAAAATTTCATTTGCAAACATTGTCAAAATCCTGCAAGTTATATGGTTTGTGGTAAATGCACCTTGTTTTTTTTATTCCTTTTCCTTCAAAGAAAGCATTAGTCAAACAAAAGGCACCAGCATTTAAATCCACAGCAACTCACTGCCAGGTTAGTAATTGCTCTTTTTATGGTTGTAATTATTTTCTCGAAGGTGCGCGCTGTTGCACACTTCAATTATACCCATACTGCTATCTGCGTGTGGGGAGAGGAGGGCTGTGGGAGGAGAGATGGGAGAAATGTTGAGAGAAAATTACGTAGTTTAGCACGCGCCTGCATCTGTGTGTTTGTGTGTGTGCAGAAGTAGGAAGAGACAGGAACAATTGAGATTGATGCATGTTTTATAACAAAACAACAAAAACAGGCGAATCAAACAGTGCCGTGATGCGCACGGATCTGTGTTTTGGCTCTGATTTTCAGTTTTTGCTGAAGTAACAGGTGCTCGCTAAAACGCACTGTACTGGAAATCCAATATGGTGCAATGGAAAAATGTAGATAATGGTGTTTTTAGAGCCACATTTTCCCTTTTCAGTTTCACAAAAGCACTCCCTGTAAATATGACTTGTTAGATGCTAAAAATGACTTGGTTCATTAGTTTGAAGTAACACTGACAACCAAAAGATACAGAGGCTAAATTATTAATGTTATTTAGCACATTTGCCATATCAGAGGGACTATAACAAAGGGGGAAAAAAGCACATCATCATTTTTAATAGATGCACTAAAAACAGCAGTTTTTAGTGCATCTATTATGTCACTGTGGGACTGAAATCTTTAGGTTTATCTATTCTCTCATCTTCCATTAAAACAATATTTGAGAACAATTAAACCATAACCCCTTATCCCTAATAGTAATGGACACATCTTAACTTGGGCTTGCATCCCATTATAAACCCCAATACCGTCTCAGTAGAGGTGAATTGGGGTTCAAGTGCTGTATTCATGCAGTGGTCAATAGAAACATTTACAATACTGAGCGTGGACTGCTGCGTTAATGTGGAAAAGAATCAATACAACAAGCCTTTGAGGAGCGGTATATTAATACTACATAATAATCGAAAGTCCGTCCTTTGCAGATGGAGATTGTGACGAAAATAGCTTCGCCAGGGCTTTGAGGGAAAATACTTGGAAACTCTATTAATCTCAAAAGCAAGCGGGTTGAGATTTTGGTAATGTCGTGCCAGTTTATGGACATCTCCAAATGATACATGTTTGTTGAGGGCTGTTTTGTCAACAAAGATGTGTGGGACTATGTTAAATCTCTCCAACTGGTCTTTCAAATTCTGCCTGCTGCCAAGACTAAGATTATTGGTTCTGCTGACGAGGCTTCTTGGATGAGAGGCAAAACGTCCAAGACATCAACTACAGAGTACAGATGACTGCTTAAAAACCTTTGCCTATACTTTATTGTGCATGTAAGGAATGAAGAACATGCAACATGACGGCACACAGTTTCTTCTATAGATTTGAAACTGGGTGCCATTATATATTATCTTACGTTCATATATTGTTCTGATTCTGTCTGTCACCTCGTTGTATTATTGTGGTTTGGACGGCATGACCACTCCTCAATTTGCTGTAATTGTCTTTTTCAATTCAATGTTCCAGAGTGTTCTATGTAGGGTGACCAGATGTCTGTTTACCCAGGACAGTCACAGTCCTCAGTTTTGAGCAATCTGTCCCATGCCCCCTTGAGTTTACACAGTCTTTGTCCCGGTGTCCTGGTTTTTCACCATGAGCCACGCCTAAAAGCAGTGTTTTGACCAGAAACGTAATGACTTTTATCAACTGAATCAATAAAAAAACGTCTTAACCCCCGGAATAACCAAGCGCATTTTCTCCAGTTCAGTTTTACCCAAATCTAAAAGCGTCTCGACTGGAGCTTTCAGCCTACAGGCCACTGCCTCATTTGAAAACTAAGACCTACAAAACTGATTCAAACCTTTTTGACACTTTGTCGCCACGTTTATGCCACATTTGTGTCACATATTTGTCGCCTTTTTCTTGCTTTTTAGTTGTGTTACTGTTGCTTTTCCGGCATTGAGTTTTTGGTGTGTTTTTTTGGTGCATGATAAAAAAAAAAATCATGTTTTTTTCTGTCGCTTTTTCGTTGATTTTTATCACGTTTTTGTTTACAGCCTATAAGCCAGAGCAGTGCCTCATTTGAAAGCTAAGACCTTGTAATTTCTGAATACATGTGTGAGATCTGTGTGAGTAAAGCACAACTCACAGTTGATGGATCGAACATCTATCACCTCAACGTGGACTGGTTTATTTTATTTCATGCATGAGAAAGGTCACGATTTGTACATCTCACGAAATCCCCATTTTTGCTCCAGGTTTTAGTGTAGAAAATCTGGTCACCCTAGTTACATGTCTCTAGTAGCTTGGGAACTCTTAAACACTTTTCCACATTTACCAAAATGAAAATACCAAAATGATATAGCCTACAACAAACAAACAAACAAATAAGACGCATGTTGTACTAGTAGCCGAGTTGATTATGTTGCAATCCACAAATACGCATAAATTAGTCTACCGTTGCGTCACAGCGGCTGATCCTCCTATACCCACTTGTGCACATAACTAGGTTTAGCGTGCAGAAATGCTAATGCTATGCAGGTGTAATCTCCACCATCATTACTGCTGCCGTTATATCGCTCTGACATTTGCTAATTAGAGCTAATCAGGAACTGCAGCAGTGGGAATGTCACTTTGTTGAAGATATTTCATCATGAACTAAAGCTATAAGCCAGTTAATTTTCTTACTCATGTTCGAGGGAGGAATCATCCCGATTATTAGCATGGGCTCTCTGAGGGGAACGCTGCACAAAGATATCTGCCCAGGCCAAAGCTTAAAGATAACGTAGCCTACTAAGAGTGTGTCAATAAATTAGCTGTCAGATATGCAAGTACAAGTGGTCCATCTATTGAATACAGAAACAAAAGGGCTACTTCATATCTGCGTATTCTGCAAGTTGCCAAAACGACAAACAAATTAACTACCCGTGGTTGCAATTAGCAAGCAGGCCAGTGAGAGAACTGCTTTGCAAGAAGAAACTAGGAGCTCTCTCATGCCCAACCAGTCTGATAAATATTAAACCATTCTAAACTGAAAACCAATTCACACACAAAGTTATTCAAAAAGCTTTACAGAACACAGATATGTAAAAGTAGATGCTTCAAAAATGAAAAAAAATTATGCGTTAAACATGAATAAGCATATTATTGCATTCCAGACAACTGGTAACATTTGAACTCATAGCAGTCTTGAGGTCTCCGAGTTTACAAGTCGTAATTACCAGTTGCAACGGGGTTCCCAGGCATTTTTCCAAGTAGGAGATGGGAAATTTAACAGTTACCAGTTGCCTGGAACGCACCATCCTAACCCACATTTTCTCCAATTCGACTTTACCCCAAACTAAACACTAATTATATGGTGTGTTCCAGGCAACTGGTAACTGGTATCTTTCTCACTTGAAAATTACAATTTACGACCTCAGAGCGTTCCAGGTAAATAGAGTTGTATGTAAACAAAACGGCTAATGCCACAACAGTTAGATCATAAGATGTTTTATGAAAGTTTCTCCGAACCAGATATAATTAAAAACATGCAACATAACATTATGTTGAAACCTGTGACCGAAATGCCAGCAGGGCTGAGACCGTGAAAAGGCTTTAGGCTCCTGAAATGGCCTGTCAACTGGCTTTTTGGCGGAAGGCCAGTCCAAGAGCTTCCCCTTTTGCTGTCAAGCGACACTACACAGGCTTATGGAGAATATGGCGCTCATTAAAGAGTCTGCTTAACCTATGATTCAAGCTGACTGTTTCACTTTTGAGCTCACATTAAATAACATGTTCATTGTAAGGGCTTCTTGTAACCGGAGGGTTATGAGATCGAAACCCGCAGGTGCACATGGTTGTGCTTGGGCAGGACACTTCACCCACCATTGCCTCCAGTGTCTACACTGGTCATCAATGAATGAAAGTGTGCACTGTGAATGGGTTTGTGGTTCCTAGATGTAATGAAGTGGTTCCCAAAGTCCATGATGTATTTTTGCTTGACAGTATATTTTAGTGAAATTGAGCAGTGACAGCCGAGTTTGTTCCCGCTGTTCTGTCACATAGCCTCGTTCTCGCAAGGTTATGTGACTGAGTTCAGGCTGGAGAGAGCGTTTAGTATTTTAATTTGGTTAAATTACGGGATAGTACTAAAATACGAGAAGACTGTGGGGAACAGGGTGTGTGTATATGTATGTATGTGTGTGTGTGTAATATATATATATATATATATATATATATATATTAAACACAGCACCACAGAGTGGAGCTACAAACATTTAATTTCTGTTAACTGATAACATATCCTTGTTGATAAAGCAGGCCCTTCAAACCTGTGTAGCCTGTGTAGTGTTGCTTAAGCGAAAGGGGGAGCCCTCGGACTGGCCTTAAGCCAAAAAGCCAGTTGAAGCCAATGACAAGCCATTTCAGGAGGCAAAGGCCAATTTTCGACTCGCCCTCTCTCCAAAATGCAATGGTTTTGTTACAGTTATAACATTAGCTGCGCTGCTTCACTGGGGGCGCCATTACTGTCTTCATCTCGTATCCACCTTATTCCTATGTCCCATGAGCCTTTGCGTGAAAGATGTGGGCGATTTCCGGTAAGACCGGGGCCGCTGTTTGTTTGCATGGAGACCGTTTGCTTAAATCCACTTTTTATGAGCTTTAGAAGCGCAGACTATGTGGAAACACGAGCGGTCACAGCTGGGACGAAGCTACGAGCCGTGATTAACTGCTCACAATAAAGTTATGACTGAAAATCGCTCCGTCAAAGAGTTTTCTGACCTGTGGACGTGTTGGCCAAGTTGTCTCCAGTTAACCTCTGTGGATATCTTCTAATTCTGCGATCTTTCACAAAGACTTTGCTCAGATGTGGTACTTTAGGCTCAGAGAATGAATGGTCAGCATAAAAACTGTATTTTTGTTTCTTGTTGATTGGTCAAATATCCGTGGAGATCTTTACATTTTCAGATTAAACTCAGCGAAAGTCTGTTTACGAAGCCTCGTTACATACGCCGCTTCATGTGGAAAAAAGGCCATGTCTGTAGTTTAATTAGGTCAGAGGTTTTGCACAAAAAACGAGCAGATAAAGTTGGAATGCTCTTTGCATATCCAAGTATTTAAAATGCCATGTATTCAGACCCAGTTCAGCTTGTGTGGCCTCACGGGGCTCGGTTCATATCACTCGTACACTGTGAGCCGGTCAGTCAGTCGTGTGTTAACAGTGTTTATTTCCCTCCGTGGGCTAAGGCTGTCTTCATACATGTATGTGCGTCAGTAGCATTTAGCATGTTCAAAATCGCCCCAAACATGTCAGTTTAAGGCCAGTTTTAGCATGTCCCAAACACTGCATGTTCCAGAGTCACAAGTGTCACTCTGTTTTTTTAATTAAACCACGAACAGCGTAACGTGTTCCAGAGCTGCGCGAGGACATCTTTTCAAATGTTACGGAGGCTGAGCGTTTGGAAAATCATCTTAAAATGTGAAAATAAACCGCTATGTGAAACGAAAACTCGCCCTGGAAACCAATGTAAACCAATGGCTCAAAGCGACTTCCGGCATCTCACCGGAAATTCCCCCCATCCTCGTTTCTACATGAGCCGCCCCAGGAATAAGTGTCAAGGATTGTGGGGGAATGATGACCCAAATGCACACAGCCCAGGAATCGGAGCAGAACAGAAGTTTAATGGAAAAAGGTCCAAGTACCAGAAAAAACAACAATGAACAAAAAACTTACATGCACGCACAGAAACCACTGACACCAAAACCAGCAACGACCCCACAAAGACAAGGGAAAACACAGGGGTATAAATACATGAGGAAACGGGGCACAGGTGACACACATTAGGGCGGGGCAGGCAATCAACAGGAGGAAGGGAAAGCAGGACGACACAGACACAGACCAAGACTATCAAAATAAACACAAGACAGAGACACAGACTAGGACAGGGGAGAAACTAACCAAAACCAGGACAAAACCAACAACCAAAAACCCACATCATAACAATAAGGTGGATACGAACTCGTGGCAGTCTTGAGGTCTTCCAAGGCATTTTTCCAAGTGGGAAGTGGGAGATTTACAGATAATCTTTGCACCGGTAGATCCGTGTTTTTAGACTGGATTTGTTAATGGTCAGAGTTGAGGCATGACACATCTTCAGGAAAACGGTCCCAGATTTGAGCTCCACCTGGAACAGAACCTCCCCATGTCTGGTCCTGACTCTGGGACACTTTTTCTTTTTCATTTAACTAACTTCCACGGTCGAATTGGCTTATTTTACGGCGGATTTATTCGCACACATCAAACATTTAAACTAGGGTCATGAGTTGCCCTTTCCGCTGATGAAGGGTGCTTGATGCTGCACAGATCAAATTGTGACCACTCGTTCTGTACTGCACTTGAGCTCAGACAAGGACAAGAAGACCTCCCTCTCCCCGGCCGCCTCGCTCTTTCCTCCTGAGCCCCCTGCTTCGCTGTTAAAAGAGCAGCTCTGTGCCCATCCGCTGCTCCTGGCCAAATGTCTAGTGTCGGCTCAGGATGCATCATCATCACGCGGCTTAGTTTAGACTGGCTCTCCACTGGGAGCTAATACACAGGCTTACCCACAACAGGCGTAATGAGAGTTTTCACTTCACTGCAGGTAGAGGTCGCCAGAGAGTACCGGGCACAAAGAAGATATGAGCGCATCATCTGGAGAAGTAGTAGCCTGCAAGTGCACTGATTTCACACAAAGAAATGTCCATTTATTTATTTTGATTAGCAGCATTCTTAAAAAGCAAGATATCTTTGAAGAGTTGAGTGAGTTCCCCTGCATACAACCCGTCCAGAACACCTTCACCACAACTTGAGCCGATCGGCAATACTTTGAGGAAGAAACAGGAGTACTCAGAGGAAACACATTACATAAGCATGCATTATACTCTGGGGAAAAAATACACTGAACAAACAATTTGAATGCAGCACTTTTGTTTTGGCTCTCATTTTTCATGGGGTGAACTCAAAGACACAAAACCTTTTCTATATACACAGTGGACCCATTTCTTTCTAATATTGTTCCTAATAATCTGTCAAAATCTGTGCTAGTGAGCACCGCATGAATATTGCATAAGAGTATCTAAGCTGACCACAATAAAAGGACCCTCTGCTGACGTTTTTGTACATAAGCCCATTAACCCCATTGAGACAGTTGTTTGTAAAACATGTTGTTCAAACAATTGGGTCTGTTGAGATTTGCTTTTTTTGTGCAACAATTGAAATTGTGTCAAACCTAAGACCTTCAGAGCAGTGCAGGGGTCTACTGTGTTAATTTTTAATTACCCTGTCATATAAATAAATACATCAATGAATGTGTAGACTTGGCAACTCTCCAAATGCCATTTTACAGACTCTGGTGTGTCTGAGATCAGCTCAGTGAGATTCACCTCATATACAGTGCCTTGCAAAAGTATTGCCACATTTCAGGCTTCAAACATAAAGATATAAAACTGTATTTTTTTGTGAAGAACCAACAACAAGTGGGACACAATTATGAAGTGAAACGAAATTTATTGGATATTTCAAACATTTTTAACAAATAAAAAACAGAAAAATTGGGCGTGCAAAATTATTCAGCCCCCTTAAGTTAATACTTTGTAGCGCCACCTTTTGCTGCGATTACTGCTGTAAGTCGCTTGGGGTTTGTCTCTATCAGTTTTGCACATTGAGAGACTGAAATATTTGCCCATTCCTCCTTGCAAAACAGCTCGAGCTCAGTGAAGTTGGATGGACAGCGTTTGTGAACAGCAGTTTTCAGTTCTTTCCACAGATTCTCGTTTGGATTCAGGTCTGGACTTTGACTTGGCCATTCTAACACCTGGATATGTTTATTTGTGAACCACTCTATTGTAGATTTTGCTTTATGTTTTGGATCATTGTCTTGTTGGAAGACAAATCTCCGTCCCAGTCTCAGGTCTTTTGCAGACTCCATCAGGTTTTCTTCCAGAATGGTCCTGTATTTGGCTCCATCCATCTTCCCATCAATTTTAACCATCTTCCCTGTCCCTGCTGAAGAAAAGCAGGCCCAAACCACGATGCTGCCACCGCCATGTTTGATAGTGGGGATGGTGTGTTCAGGGTGATGAGCTGTGTTGCTTTTACGCCAAACATAACGTTTTGCATTGTTGCCAAAAAGTTTGATTTTGGTTTCATCTGACCAGAGCACCTTCTTCCACATGTTTGGTGTGTCTCCCAGGTGGCTTGTGGCAAACTTTAAACAACACTTTTTATGGATATCTTTAAGAAATGGCTTTCTTCTTGCCACTCTTCCATAAAGGCCAGAGTTGTGCTGTTTACGACTGATTGTTGTCCTATGGACAGAGTCTTCCACCTCAGCTGTACATTTCTGCAGTTCATCCAGAGTGATCATGGGCCTCTTGGCAGCATCTCTGATCAGTTTTCTTCTTGTATGAGCTGAAAGTTTAGAGGGACGGCCGGGCCTTTGTAGATTTGCAGTGGTCTGATACTCCTTCCATTTCAATATTATCGCTTGCACAGTGCTCCTTGGGATGTTTAAAGCTTGGGAAATCTTTTTGTATCCAAATCCGGCTTTAAACTTCTCCACAACAGTATCTCGGACCTGCCTGGTGTGTTCCTTGTTCTTCATGATGCTCTCTGCGCTTTAAACTGACCTCTGAGACTATCACAGAGTAGGTGCATTTATACGGAGACTTGTTTACACACATATTTATCATCATTAGTCATTTAGGTCAACATTGGATCATTCAGAGATCCTCACTGAACTTCTGGAGAGAGTTTGCTGCACTGAAAGTAAAGGGGCTGAATAATTTTGCACGCCCAATTTTTCAGTTGTTTATTTGTTAAAAATGTTTGAAATATCCAATAAATTTCGTTTCACTTCATGATTGTGTCCCACTTGTTGTTGGTTCTTCACAAAACATTACAGTTTTATATCTTCATGTTTGCAGCCTGAAATGTGGCAAAAGGTCGAAAAGTTCAAGGGGGCCGAATACTTTCGCAAGGCACTGTAAATAATGTGGAGTCATTGGCCTCATGCCTTTTTGTGACCTACAGTTTAGAATTGATGGGGATCTGGTATGCTGTAATTATTTGCAGTCTTTTTATACATAGTCTCTATTTTTAATGTAACTATGGATCATGTGGTCGCACGTGTCCTTAATAAAGATTAAATTAATTGACATGATGTGCTTCTTGTGTGAGCACACAATGTTGCTCTGAGAGAGAGATGGAAAGAAAAGGCTCCTCACTTTACAGTTGTGACGCTTTTAAACACTAATTACGATGTGTTCGCTTTGCAAAGTCACAAAGGTAAAGATGGTAAAGGTGCTTATTGTCATGATGCAGTGATGTAACTTTCCCAGCACATGTTTAGCTGAACAACTAAAGTTTCTCCATTGCGTTGTGACAGTCTCCCACCTGTTTCAGAAGCTCCTCACAGTCCGCTGCTGTTAGTCCGTTTCTTTGTTGAAAAAAGTTGATAAGTCGTCGGCAGAAGCGCAGCATCTCCCTTCCCCTGTCTGATGTTGTCATTCTTGCGTCTGCAGCAACATTGGGGGAAATGTAGTTCTAACTTGTTTAATGCAATTTACCGGCGGGCCGCCCGCATATAATATAAATAAGAAATCATCTCGCAGGCCGCAAAACATTTCCTCGCGGGCCGCATTTGGCCCCCGAGCCGCATGTCTGAGACGCCTGGAGTAGTGTGTCCAGGTTCACCCTGTGTCTGTATTTGAGAGCAAGTTTACTGCGGTGAGTGATAAGAGAAGAAATCAATATTGTGTAAGACCCTATAAAAACTTGTTTTCAAGTATAGAGTGCAGCCAGAAGTATTCATGCCCCCTTATTGATATAATAATAATTTTCCTCATCAATCTACACACAATACCTCATAATGACAAAGTGAAAAAAACACAGATTTATCACACGTCCAGGTACAATTGTTCAGGTTTACTCACGGTTAAAGCATCAAGTCTCAAGTCTTCTTGGTTATTATGCTACATGCTTGGCACATGTGCATTTTTTTTTTTTTTTTCATATCCTTCTCTGAAGATTCTCTTAACCTCAGGTTACATGGGGAGCGTCGCTGCATAGCTATTTTCAGGTCTTTCCAGAGATGTTCAATCGGGTTCAAGTCTTGGTTCTGCCTGGGCCACTCAAGGACATTCACAGACTTGTCCTTAAGCCACTCTTTCATTATCTTGACTGTGGGCTTCAGGTCCTGTTGGAAGGTGAACTGTCATCCCAGTCTGAGGTCCTCAGCCCTCTGGAGCAGGTTTTCATCCAGGATGACTCTGCACATCGCTGCAGTCATCTTACCCTCTATGCTGACTAGTCTCCTTGTTCCTGCCGCTGAAAAACATCCCCACAGCACGATGCTGCCACCGCCATGCTTCACCGTAGTGATGGTACTTGCCAGGTGATGAGCGGTGCCTGGTTTCAGTGAGACATGGTGCTTGGCATTCAGGCCTAATTGTTCTATCTTGGCTTCATCAGACCAGAGCCTATTGTTTCTCATGGTCTGAGGGTTGTTTAGGTGCTTTTTTTGCAAACTCCAAGCAGGCTATCATGTGCCTTTTACTGAGGAGAGACGTCCGTCTGGCCATCCCACCCACGATTGGCGGAGTGCTGCAGATATGGTCGTCATTCTAGAAGGTTCTCCAATTTCGTTGAAGCTCTGTCAGAGTGACCATTGTGTTCTTGGTCACCTCTCCGACCAAGGCCCTTCTACCCAATTGCTCAGTTTGGACAGGTGGTCCACTTTAGAAAGAGTGGTTCTGAACTTTTTCCATTTATGAATGACGGAGGCCACTGTGCTCTTCGGGACCTTCGATGTAGCAACAATTTTCACCCTTCCCCAGTTCATGACACAATACTGTTTCCGAGTCTACAGACAGTTCCTTTGACTTCAGGGCTTAGTTTCTGCTCTGACATGCATCTGTCAGCTGTGGGACCTTATAGAGAGGTGTGTGCCTTTCCAAATGAAGTCCAATCAGGTAAATTCACCACCGGTGGACTCCAGTCAAGTTGTATTAGGATTGAACACTCGTGGACCCACTATGAGTGTAACTATAACCCTTGTTTAGGCCTTTAGGACAGCAAATTACGCTTAGAGAAATTTTGTCTAAGCGTCTGTTTCTCTCTTTGTGAAACAAGACTCTGGTGACTGTATGAATTTAACGTCGTGATGATGAGGTCGAGCCGAGAGGGGCGTGGAGTTAATTGGAAGGCACTCTGCAAATCTCAGGTTGGACCATGATTACAAATGCTGCAAATGTTAAAAGTGAAAATGGGATAAATATAGCCTGAATTTGGAGCAGGACTGAACGGAGAGGATGTTCCCAGGAGATGGTATCAGCCAGAATGAGGTTATGATAGCGCGGCTGATACAGAGGAGAGGACAGTTATCACCCCTCCTTCTCTGTCCCGCCACACTCTCCATATTGATAAGACGCCCCATGGACGCCTGCTGCTGCTGCTGTCGCCCCAAATGACAAACTGATGGAGGAAATAACCAATTTAACTCACAGATGTCAGAAGGTTTTTTTTTTGACACTGAGGAAAGATTCCTGTTTTCCATGTGCAAATTGAAAAGATGCTAAATGGTAATAGTAATGAACCATAATACCAATGAACGTTCAACACCGTGTTGGGAGTAAAAGTTAGCAATGCAGTGTACAGTGATTCCCACAAAATCACCTATAATCCAAATGATTTGTTTATTTTATTAGGACAGTACATGTTGAGGAACACACAAGAGAATCTCAAAGGGGACATTCTCAAAAGGTCTGTGGATTCAGTAATGTATTCTAACTAGCCTTTGACCTGACCTTAATGTGGTTGTTCATAATTTGCCATATTTGATGGCTAATGTTAAAGAGTATAGGAAAAATATACACTGAGCAGGCAAACGGATTCTGAAAAGTTGCAGAGTCGATTTGCTCAAGCTAACTGTCCGCATACATTAGAATTGAACACAGCTTCTCCTTTTTTATTTCTATGGACTTAACAACGTGAGGCTAACTTCTTAGGCTTCCTGTCTGTGTTTTGTTTAAATAGAGAGTTAGCCCTGCCCTGCTGAAAAGAATAACTGTGCACAGAACCCAGAACCTTCTGGCTGTGAGGCACGAAAAACTGAGCAGCCAAGTGAAAAAAGCAGCTTTAAAGTAAGAAGATTCCCTCCCTATAACATAAGCGCATTAGAGTTTCATATCAAGTATTTGAGCCTGTGCAGCGGCGGGGGACCCACTTACCTCGTGCCCTATGCCCTCTGTCCACGCAGGGCTATGAGACGAGGACAGGACATGGAGGTCATTCAAAACACTGCCACACATAAATACAAACCAAGTGCTGTTTATATCTCCGGCTTTTACCAAGACTATATTTCACTATTTGTTTTGACAAGTCTTTTTTTTCCCCTGCCGACAGTTCTGTTTCGGTACCACATGCGGTTAAAATAAAGCGCATTTATCTTACTGTTGTCACTTCTGTGCGTGCCCTTGCTATAGCTATAGCTCTCACATCACAACACTTCAGCATCTAGAGATATTCAAATGTTATATATTTAAACAAGCACATGCACATCCATGCCCATTATTTATCTATATTTTGTGTATCTAAAGCTTTTCCTTTTACCTTACCATTGGTTCTGAATATACATGCCCCTTGTTCATCGTGTGTTTTTAATGCACTGGCCATTGAGATAGACGGAGCAATGAATGAACACATTATACAACTAAAAATAAAAAGTGGCATACATCCCTTGGACACAGTTAACAAGCCAGCTACTCCAGGAAACGTGTGAGTTATGTGGTTTGGTCAAAGTATTTTTCCTAGCCATTAGCCTTTAGCCATCACAAATTATGAACAATCCAGATCATTTTAGCTGTTAATCACCCAGCGACCTCGTTTAGGTGATGTCAAAGCCTGGTTAGAAATCATTGTTTTACTTGATACTCTCGTATGTCTTTGTCGTGTTTTTGTGGGGTTCGGCGGATGTTTTTTTTACTGCAGGGAGTCCTTGATGGTCCATAATGATCCTGAAGAGTAGCACCTTTTTAAAAGTAAACAGCTAGCTTATCAGCTAAACCCATTTGAGACCAACAAATTTCTTCTTCTGAGATACTGAAGAGGCACCAAGAGTCCCCACACCTGCAGCACAGTGGAGGCGTCACAAGAGGAGCTACAGGAAACAAGGAAGGGACAAACGAGGAGATGGTGAAAGACTGTTGTGGAGCGGAAAGAGCTGCAGGAGGAAGAGGAAGGAGGAGGTGGAGCTGACCAGTGCAGGACACCACGCTCTGAAACAGGGACAAACCCAGAGGACCAGAGGAGACTGAAGGCCGCCATCCAGGTTTTCTCCGGGTGCAACGGTTTCCCAGACCTCCAAAAACATGCTGGTCAGGTTGACAGACTGTGGTGCGGCTCAGTCGCAGCAGCTCAGGACTAACACCTGAACACTATTTTGTTTGTACAATAACAAATAAAACACTTACATACTTAATGCAATAATAAAGGATAAAATGAGTGTATAAATGTGGATTCTGATCCAAATGTTCAAACATATTCCGTTTCTGCTTATTGTGGGGTCAGATACACATCCAACATCATCTAATAACATGTTAATGATGGAGAAACTTCAGAAAAGTCAGTAAACAGGTCCATAAAGCCGTTTGCTATTAAAAGTGCTCATTTGTAGGAAAGGTCTCAGATAACTAACTAGTTTATGCAATTATTATGGTGCATATGGTGCAGTCCGCCACACAACACCACGTTTGCTGCTTAAGAACTGCTCCAACAGCTTCACCCAAACTAACTTGGCGGGCTTCGTTGCTAAGGGGCTATGTCACAAACACCCGGATTCCTGTCTAACTCAATTCATTTTGCAGCAGATAGTGACGCTCAGAGAGAGGAAGTGTAAGCAGAGGGCAGCTCCTGAGCGCTGAACAACGATCTCCGCATCTTGAGGCTTAATATAGCTCTTTATTTTTGACAATCGGCCACATTTTTTGCAGATTCACAAGATCAATATGCCGACAGTTTTGTATGACCTATGGGGGCTTTTGATTTTTGTACCACTCTCTATCTCTGCATGGCCCTGTAGGCTGTTTAAAATAAGTGGATTTGTAAGTTTATCTGTGGGCTGCAAAAAGATCAAGGTGTTCTGTAACTATGACAGAATAAAAAGATACAATAAGTGGTTTGAAATCAGATATCTTATCCATAATATACTGACAGCACCTTTAATAGAAGCTCAAACGCACTGAAGCTGGAGTGATGTGCTTTTTTTGGGGTATTTGGTGATATTTACAAAGACATCTTAAGCACTTTCTTGAATGTTATTGGTTTAAAAAAGGCTTTATCTAAAACTGCTTATTCATAGTTTCACTTGGCTTTACAAATTGACTCTTTATATTTAGCTGTGGTGTGCAACAATCAAAACATATTTTTGCCGATGCCTGGTTAAAACATTTAGAAAGGCCCAGTTTGGTCGACATTTTCTTTGAAGTTTCTGGTAATGACTTATT
Organism: Proterorhinus semilunaris; assembly: GCA_021464625.1. NCBI lineage: Eukaryota > Metazoa > Chordata > Actinopteri > Gobiiformes > Gobiidae > Proterorhinus > Proterorhinus semilunaris. The sequence continues at coordinate 27,415,804 of CM038344.1, read as the reverse complement.
GAGTCTTTTCTTTCATCAGTTAATTAGTATTTGAAAGCTACTTTAATTTCAAAGCAATTATCGCTTGATTGGCTGGGTTGCATTTAAACTCTCTCAAGTCTATTCTGCCCAGGAGCATGGGATGTGATTTACCTGTCTGTGTGTGTGGTCTGAATGTTGTTTTTGTTCACACATAATAACACTCTAAAGTTTAACTTTTAAAGACTTAATAGGCCCAATCATACGCCCGGCATAACAACAGTGTTTATCCAGGAGAGCCTGGGTATCTTGAGTGCACTGTGTCAATGCTTGCAGCCAGTAGCCTGAGAGCGTCGCCTAGAAAAAAAGAGGCCGACTGAGGCGTGGCGTGCTGCAAGAGCGCAAAATCCGCTGCTTCCCATTTGCAGCTTATTCTCATCTCTTCCTTTACATCTCGCCTCATGTAACCTACTTCATTCAGCATTTAGGCTTAAGCTCTCACTGGACAAACTTAATTTATGCCACTGTGAGTTAAATACTGTCCATATACCGATGCTAGTTCTGAAGAACGCCGCAGAAACGTGATCAAAACACCAGCACGGGCCCCCACCCCACCACTCCCGATTTTCTGAATATATTCAAGTCTGTATGGTTCGTAGGAGGAAAAAGCTTGGGGAGGGACCACTGTTGTAGCCCACATACGATCGCTATTCGCTATGGGTGCCTGTCCGATAAGCCCATGACCAGCCCACTCACTGTATCAAGTCTGACAGAGCATTCACACCAACAATGGCAAGAGCAGCACGAGACCAGCCTCCATTAATTCCCTATTTAAGGGAAATCAATCCAACTTTATGCAAAAATAGAAATTCGTGGCTGCGATTCAGAACAAGACCTGACTGACACCTGTGTGTAACTGGCTCACACACTTCAGCTGCGTCTCAAGCTGAGGAGGGCGCACAAAAGAAGCAAAGGAAAGCAAAATATTTCCCCTTGATGTGAATGCTCCGTGAAGATTTCATAGAGCGAAATGGGACCAATAGGAATGGCTCGAAAACGCAACAAAGATAAACAAAGTCCAAAGGCCCGGTCATGTTATTCAAGGCAATGAGGAATCACTGACCACGAGGGTGACCACAGAAGAGGTGGATGAACAGAATGTCCAACTATCTTAAAGAAATCTAGGCCACTTCAGAATATGCTTCAGATCAGGCAAAATGGAGAAGACTATGCCAAACACGCTGCACCAAAGCAGAACAAATGCAAAGAAAGAAGAAAAATCAGAAGGGAAGTTCTTTAGACCTATCAGATATAAAGCCCTTTTGAAATATATTACAGGCCGTATTATGTTATCAGGCTCTCGACAGATTCAGGCTGAAAAGAAAGGGCAACGTATGAGTTTCCAAAAATAGCTCCTGGAACGATGTATCCATTTTAGGGTCTGGCATTTCCAAAATCCAACTCAGCAGGAAAGAGAAATGTGAATCTCATTTTTATTGGTAATTTTTTAGGGGGGGGGGGGGTTCTGTGGAGATTCAAGACAAGGTTAGGTGAAAGTTTACTAAGTTATAATAAGGTTAAGGTTACTTTATTAATCCCCGTAGGGACATTCGTTCTCTGCATTTGACCCATCCTCAGTCCCACAATGGGCCCGTCTAGCTGTGTAGCACAAGCGCTAACCACTGCGCTACCGTGCGGCCCCAGTAACTTATATTATTTCAGGACTATTTACATTGTGGATTATCACTCAAGGCATTAATTAATGAATGGACGCACATGGAATTAAGTTTTAAACAAAAAAAAAAATGAAACGGTCGCCTTTTGATTACTGCTTTGCACACTTGATGTAATCATCACAATGGGGTTTCACTTCACAAGTGTGACTCACCTTATGAAGCTCATTAAGAGAGAGTAAGAGAAATAGAAAGAGAGGAGGGAGAGAGAATATTCTAAACGTATTATTCTTTATTCTGAACTTGGGAGTCAGTGGGCTATAATTTGATGATGATAAACGGTGACTCATTCTTTTTAAAAGCAACTCTTACTCATGTCTGCCACAAACTTTTGATTTATACTGTTAAAAAAAAATATGTCTGGAAGGATTCTGATTCAAAACACAGTTCAGAGTTCAGGGGTTGACTGGACTTCATTGAGCTTTTAGCCACGTTTATCATTTTAAATCCTCATCAAAAACGTCCCCCCAACAACAAAGTGCCTCCATTGGGCGCGTGAAAAAAGTCCATCACTCCCGGATCACCTTCAGCAGATAACAAAAGGTGCTGTCAGCTGTGCTCCTTCTATGTACCTCCACTCAGGCCGTATCTCTCCACAATCACTTTCACACTGACCAAACACACCGAGAGATTTCATAAGTTAATTAACAGCTCAGGTTTGCTGCATGTCAGAGGGATCCAGCGAAAGGCCGGAGTAAGTCTATAAATCCCCTGCTCTCCCCGGACCCTCATGTACCACAACCTCAAGAGCTACACTCCGCCAATGTTTACACCAAATTACCCAGAAATCCCAGCTGTAGTGGCGGTAAATAAGCCTGTGCGCGGATTTGGTGGCAACCCACTCGTTTGTTTGCGACGTTATTGAGTAGGGGAAGCGATGAACGATTTAATTGAATGAGGTCCCTTTTTGCAGCCAGTTTAAGGGGGTAAAATTTGATTGCAGTTTTAATTAACCGGCATACTTGGCCCCTTTCATCGGTCCAAGGGATTACAATTATGAGCACAATGGAGCAGCAGTCGTATTGTGGCGCGGTCATTTGTGCGAGAGCCTTTTAAGATGCCTTAGCTGCAGTCGAGGTGGCGGCGCGGGGTTTTAATCCTGGCAAAGGCGTGTGCTGTACAGAGGTGAGCTGGGATGTTTGTTGTGTTGTTTGTTGTTATTTTGAGGCTTAAATCATGTTGTTTTTCGTGAATTACTAATGATTAGCGCCAGACAAAACACATTCATCTGCAGCGCAATGAATAACTCAGCCAATGTTTATATTGAATATAAACTGAAAGTATGTTATCTGCACTCTTGCCTTTTACTGTAATTGATACATTTTTATGCTGATGTTTTAATGATTGATTTTATCTGTTTTCTTGTAATTTTATGCAACTGTGAAAGCACTTTGAATGGCCTTGTGTATGAATTGTGCTCTACAAACAAACTTGCCTTGCCTTGCATTGAATGTACACATGATTGTAGCACGTATGACGATGAAGTGAGATGTTCCTTTTTCGGTCAAAGAAATCAAAAGGTCACGACAGCGCGCCTTCGCTGCGGCGTTGCTTCAATAAGCTTCTGCGATGTCAAACGATCCGAGCGCTGAATTCATTTTTCAACAAGATCTTGTACTGATGACGGGAGAGTGTGACCACATCCCGAAGGTTCTCAATGGCAGCCACAGGATGTGTGAAAATGAGCTCTCCTGCTCCCTGAGCCACTCGTTCGCAACGTGAACCCGAGCAATCCCAGCATCTTGGAATATGCCTGTGCCGTCGTGGAAGGAGAAATCCATTGATGGAATAACCTGATCATTCAGGACGTCGTCGGCTGATCTCATTCTTTGGGCAGATAGTGTTGTTGAACCTTGGCCTGACCCACTGCAGACCCAGATCATAAGAGTTAACGTGCATTTTCTCCAGTTTAGCTTTACCCAAATCTAAAAGGTTGCAGCCTATAGGCCAGAGTAACGCCTCATTTGAAAGCTAAGACCTACAAAACTCATCTAAATGGATCTTATTCCTTGGTTGCCTTTTTAGAATGGTTTCTGCCATCGCTCTTTTGTCACTTTTCCGTTGCTCTTTTGACACTATTTTTAAGCAGCTTTTAGATTTGGGTAAAGCCGAAGTGGACAAAATGTGCTCAGGTTAAATCCAGGTGGCGACTTTTTATTTTTGTCAGGCAGTGTGTAAGTAGAAGTACTCTGGCTGATCAGGAGTATGTTACACGAAATAATCCCTGACTTTTAAAGCAGCTATCAGTTTTTAGGGAAAAATACAACAAATAAACTGCTATGATTGGTTGGTACAATAACTTAAGATTACATGCCGTGAGTACGCGCTCCCAGCTCCTGGCTTTCTTTGAGTTTGTTGTTGTTCTGTCACTAGCGGTCAAATAACTTCAACAACTTCAACAATTAGTGTATAACTCATTTGTTTTTGTTGCTTTTTTCCAAATATGTTCTACTAGAGAGAGTATCCGTCAAGCGAAGAGTTTCTGGAGAACTTTTTCAGACGACTCGTGACCATTCCTGTGTCGTGGGAGTGAGCGGAGGTCCTGCGTTCGGCTTAAGCTTCAGAGAGGGGCAGCGCTGCTCTTATGAGGGTAATTGACGCTTTGCTGCCGGAGAAGAGGGCAAAGCAGGCATGAAATTGTGTCAGGGTTCAGATCCATATCCAGGCATATAGTGGACTGGGGCCAAACCCACGGGTCGGCTGGATTAGGGCTGAACTCAACACAGAGGTACAGTCAAGAGCCGATTTAATTCCCCCTAAAAGCAATCAGAGGAAAAGACTTGTATCATATTAAGAGCCCAGTTTGGAGAGGAGATGAGGCAGCCAATAGGGCGTTCATAAAGCCATCAGCAGAAGGGAGCTTGAGAAAGTGGAAATAAACCTGCTTTGGAAAGAGTGTATCTGGAGTTAGTATGAACAGACTTATCCAGTGTAGAGAAAATGGAGATGTGGAGCGGCTTTGTCTGGTCATTTTACACCTGAGCGCCTCCTGATCTCTCATTGTGGCCGGGTTTACACTGTGAGCTCCGAAAGGGTCACCGGCTCAATTCCCTCTGAGCGCAGCCGGCGTACAGAACCGGGAAGAACGGGGTGAGGAAGAGGAGATGCTCCAATGAGCTGCAAGACTCAATTCAAGAATCTAAAAGTAATTTCTAAGTTGAAACCTGAACTTAAGTTAAATTTGTACTATTTGCATTTTTGAATTTTTGCATTTTCATAGTTTTTTTTTTTTTTTGTGATTCTCTTTTGTGTGAAACCAGGTAGTTGACCGTCGAACATTTGTGTTGACGAGCTTCATAATCCAGGATGCACTTTCTAATACAGCTCAAGATCATCTCCACAAACCCATGCTCAAAAATGATAATTGGTTTTCGATACTGATACCAGAACGATACTTTCTCGATACCTATACAACATTATTTGTCATATAGAACCAGAAAACAGATTAATAATGTTAATGTATTCCTTTTCCTTCCATCGCATTTCTTTTGCATTTGTATTATTTGTTTGTGGTAAAACAACCAAGAAACTTCCTTTAACTACAAAAGGGCAGAAAAAAACACATTCCAAGTTTTCCTTATTTTCCCCCATTTTTAAAAGTTGTTTTCATTCCCCCCCCCCCCCCCCCCCAAATTTTCCATATTTTTTCAAAATTTCCCCCAATTTCTCCACTTTTTCCCCAATTCTTCTACGTGTTTTTTCCCCAATTTTCCCTAAATTTCTCCACTTTTTTTCCACAGTCTTTTCCCAATTTCCCCTTTTTTCATTTTGTGTTTCACTTTTTTTCTTCTTTTAAGCAGCATCAAAACTTGAATATAAAGATTGTGTATTTCTTTTCGGTACCTGCTTTTGATACTTTGATTTTCTCAGTACCAGTAGCACCTAACCCTAACCAGACTGGTTTCATTTAACGGTACCCAGCCCTACCAATAATGTCAATATTCAAAGTCACAAAACCTGCAATGAAAAGGACTTATCCAATCCAGCTTTTACCATGACAGAGTAGATGTAAATTTCACCTGTAAAGCACTTTGTCCAGTCATGTTATGCCACCAGGCAGATCTTTCACTGTGACACAGTAAGCCCTGTGTATTGGCTCATCCGTCCTGTTCCCTTTGTCTGTTGCTCAATATAGTGATGCGCTTTTTCTGTGTGTCGAAGCAGGCTTCGCTCATCTGGATTCCATCTCTGTCCTTGTGTGAATAAGAAGGGGGAATTGGCTGTCAATCTCTAATAAACTCTCTCTCATCCTTTTTGTTCTCTTTCTCTCTCTTTCCTCTCTCTTTCTTTTTACCCCCCACTCTCTCACTCCCTCCTGGCTGATCAATAATCATTGTGCACTCGCCTTAGACCTGGGCCAGTCGGATTTATCTGCTAATATCCCGGGTGATAGCCAGAGCTAGAGCAGAGATGACAGTAGACTCAGAGCCCATTACTGCCTTTATTTACTGTTTTAAATTCAGCCTCGGTCCCAGCCACTGTCTCGGGAGTAACAAACACCGAATTCACTTCTTTTTGGGGGCGCGGGACAAGTCAAGGGCATCGCAGATGGAAAAGTCTGGAATGTGTTTACGGAGATGTGGACATTTCTATTTGGATGGTGGTTTGCATATAATCTACAGACATAATGGTGGATACGTTTGGTAACCTGTTTGAAATGTAAATAAAACACTGTGGTGTGGCTTATGGAAGCTGCAGTTATTTTGATGGAAAACCAGATTAATAAAAAGTTAGGATAGTTAAACTTTTGAAAAAATCAAGTAGCTTACAGGCAAATAACAAATTAGTTCTTCTAATGGACAAGCGATTTACATACATTTTGGTGCAGCAGAGGAACTGTTAGAGGTAGGACCTCTGCAATCTGAAGTCTGTAGAACAATACCCCAATAAGACTCGAGCTTGTGTTTCTAAACGCACGCTATATTGTAACATTTGGTGCTTATTAGGAGCACACTTTGAGATCTTGCCACTCCAGATTAGCGCTTTTAAGTGGGAAGTACGTGGGGTGGAGAAACACCCATGACCAATGGCAATGTTATGTATTCAATTCAATTCAATTCATCTTTTTTATTTGAGCATCTGAGTTCCACACAGTTCTACTCATATACAAAGTTCAGCACAGTAATCAAAGCCAAAAATAGGTACAGTCGTAAGTAAATAAGTAAATAATTAAATAAATAACAGCCTTTTTTCCAACCAGACTCTGCAGCTGGGAAGGGGCGAGGGGGAGGGAGCGGGGCTGTGGGGGAGTGGGGGGTGAACATGTGCGTTTGTTTTGGTCACTGCCAAGCAAGTGCAGATCCATGCTTCAGCGGGACCGGTTGTCGGGGACATCTCTTTCTCTCGGGACAAAACATTGTTTAGCTCACGATGGGGTTAATAACGTTTTTAGTTTGACCTGTGAGAGCCTATAATGCTTAAGGAAGAACACAAGGCAAATGTGAGCACCGCTCTCAGTGCTGCTTGTAAAAAACCACGCCTCAGTCCTCTCTCTTTTTATAGGCGACTCCCTCTCGCAAGTGGCGCAGGCACATCGCGCACCAACCGCACCACAAGGAAGATTACAAAGATAAGCTTCCTTGCGCCAGTCCTCTGTTTACAATGTTATGGACAAGTCAAGACATGGTTTATTGTCCTCTGTCCCAATTATTTGAGTTGCCTTGTGTATGAAATGCGCGGTATAAATAAAGTTGCCTTGCCTTGCCTTATTTTAGCTCTGTCCATTACTGTATTTGGTTTAGCTTTTGCATTAGTCCAAAAAGGCAGACTTAAGTTGAAAATACATTGAAGGAGGCCAAATGGTAAATAAATTAGTCTCAACTTACATCTGCTTTCATTAAACCAAAGTGCTTTACAGCAAAGAACCACTCAACCATTCACACTCTCAATCATACATCAATGTACGCAGACACTGGAAGCAACGCGAGAGAAGTGTCTTGCCCAAGGACATGCAGTGTTCATCTGCAAGAGCCGTTGATTCAACCCCACCTTACGATCATGCGACGACCAACTCTACCACCTGTGCCACTGTCGCCATTGGATGTCTAGAGGTTGAACTGTTTGCCGTGTCCCCGACTGTTAGCCTTATTTCTATGTTGACAACTGATAAAAATGCGTATACAGTTTTTTTTCCTTTAACGAATTAAAACAATGAAGGTACTTAAAAACCAACCCTCCCGTCCCCTCATTCGTGGCTCTAGTTCAATGTATAAAGATTTTCATGACATTTTCAAATAATTACTTTTTGTTTTACTTGTGTAACGGAGGGAAGGCTAGGTGTCCCCTTCTAATCTGACCCGCTAGGTAAGTCTGACTGAATGACACCAAGGCAGAGGTAGATAAAATATATACTTTATTTATTCACAGGTATAAAAAAATAGAGCTTTTGCTTAAACAGTTCAGTTAGGAGCTAACAGGGCCTACAGGTGAGTTCAGATCATAAAAGTGAGCATAAGGAGCAACAGGGGCTTACTGTTGGATAAATAAAAACATGTCAGGGCACAGATCAAAAATACATGACAGATGAGCCCCCATAAACAAGTTACCGTAGCTTTGTGAACACATAGCTCCAGACCTCGGCTCGTGGCACATACGAGGGGAACACAAACTGCTACACCCAACACCACTAGCGCCGACCACCTGAACAGCCACAAGCCCCGAGAACGCAAACACTCGCACACCCTTATTGAATCCCCTAATCACAGCAGTGGAACGGACGGTAACCAAGGGGCATTCACGAACACAGCGATGGTAGGAATTTGCACTCTAAATTACCCAAAGTCACTCGTCTTTGTACAAGCCAGACCAGTTTTTAGCTCCAATTCATCAGCCTAAATGTTACCACGGCTCCCGTTTGTTTCTCTGAATCGATGCGGGGCTAAGAGTGACACCTCATTTCCAAACACGCTGGTTAATTTCTGGGCCCTATCCTGTCATAAATCCTGCTGTTTGTCTTTTGCTCTTATCGCCCGCGCAGTCAGCAGCAGTCTGTCTCTACTCACTCTCATCCATCTCCCGTGTCGGCCGGGGCACAGATATTATCCCAATTCACCATGATCTACGGTCAAATAATCAAACAAAATACAGACAAAGAGACGCCAGATGTCACGGTGGAGTCCATTTGGGGCACATAAAAAACACATTGAATTAAAGAGGTTTTAAGAAACAGAGCTGTGTTGTAGTCTTTTATGCGCTCGCTTACCACTGGTGAACATGCGTGCAGTTTGGGTGGCCCATAACATGTTTAGAATGTTAAAGTATGATTTGTTGCCTCGGAAGACTTTATCCTCTGCATTTGATTCATACATCAATAACTCGGGTAACTCCCGATCTCCAGATCCCCACTCTCTTGGTCAGTACTAGCTGGTGGATTAGCGTATTGTGCATGTTTTAGCTCAGTGGTTCTCAACTGGTACACTGAGAAAAATAATAGTTTAGTTTAGTTTAGTTTAGTTTATTTGTTTATTTGAGCAATACACATTGTGCTCAAAAGGAGTGGGCTGAAGCAAAAAGCTTATGAGCCCCCACCCCCAAGTGCAATAAATAAAAAAAGAACATTTCAAAACATTTCAAGCAGCTACATTCGTACAGACCAACTTTCAACAAACAACAAAAATATATTAACTGTTTATATAATTAATTGGAACAACGCACAGCTACAACAACAATCTAGTTTCATATACGATGTCTAATACAAAGCAAGTCAAAAAAATTTGTTACTTAATATATTGCTTGCATATTTTTACCCGTGATTACAGAGTTACTTTTATGGTATAAAGGTACATTAATAGATGTTATAATCTGAGATCTTGATACTTTCCAGTTGTCATTACCATTCTCAGTATAATTTTAATTTGGGTTTAATTATCATCATCATTATTATATAATTTATTTAATTGATTTATATGTGAAGTATGATGAAAGCCCTGCACAGTGTGGTGCATTAAAAAGCCAGAGAGTGAGCCAGTTGAAGAGGGCAGTAACTCCCCTTCAACAAACCCCCACACAGCTGCCCTAACAGCTGATTTTGTAGAATATGTTCCTATGCTGAGTGGTGCATTAAAAGACAAGGTTTAGAGCCCGTTGGGAGGGTCCCTCTCAACAGATCCATAACCTGCCAACCCTAATTCTCCGTTTGTGAATTTGAGCAATAGAATGACAACCGTTCCAAGCAGCAACACTCTTCCAGATTATAGAGGAAAAATACACATAATTGATCCCACTGCTCCCCTTAATGGCAACGCATTTCTTCTTGTCTGTATATTTCAAAAGTCTTTTGTTTGTATTTATATTTGAACAGGTTGATGTTTGGACATCGTTTCAATTCCATCTCCAGTTTATTCCACAATTGTACACCATTAACTGTTGGGCTAAAACTTTTCAAAGTTGTGCTATGTTTCTGAATCCTAAAGTTTAATTCATCACGTAATTCATAACGACCAGTACGTTCTTGGAACCTTCTTTGTATTTGGTTTGGTAACAATTTATACCTTGCTTTGAATAACATTTGTACAGTTTGGAACTCAACAATGTCACAAAACTTCATGATCTTTGATTTTAAAAATAATGAGTTTGTGTGGTCCAAAAACCCAACTTTATGAATTACTCGGATAGCTCTTTTTTGCAACAATATTATTGGTTTAACTGTGTTTTTATAAGTACTACCCCAAACCACAGTACAATAATATAAGTAGGGCAAAATCAGAGAACAGTATAAGGTATGTAGAGCTTTGATGTTTAAAATGTGCTTTGCTTTTGCAATTACTGAAATGCTTCTAGAAATTTTCGTAGATATATATTTAATGTGAGATTTCCAAGTAATTCTGTCATCAATAATCACCCCAAGGAATTTGATTTCATGCACTTGCTCGATAACAACACCCTCTATCTGAATCGCTTCCTGAGCATTGGAATTACAGATGCCAAATATCATCATTTTGCTTTTACTCAGGTTTAGAGATAATTTATTTTGTTTGAACCACTTGTTGACACTTTTGAGTTCCAAGTTAACAATCCGACACAGCTGCTGTAAGTCGTCTCCTGATGCAAAAATATTTGTATCGTCAGCAAACAAGATAAATTTAAGTACTTCAGATGTTTTACAAATATCATTAATATACATATTAAACAATTTTGGGCCCAGAATAGAACCTTGAGGTAAACCACAGACAATTTGTCGACAACTCGACTGATAATCACCGATTTTCACACATTGTTTTCTATTTTTTAAGTAACTGGTAACCCACTGTAGAGCTACCCCCCTAATCCCATAAAGTTCTAGTTTATTAATTAATATATCATAGTTTATTGTATCAAACGCTTTACTCAGGTCAATAAATAATCCGATTGCATATTTCTTGTTATCTACAGCATTAGTTATTTCTTCAGTTATATCAAAGAGCGCGTGTGAGGTTGAGTGATTGTTCCTAAAACCAAACTGATTGTCCGAGAGTAAATTACACTTTTCGATAAAGCTGTCGAGTCTAGAGTTAAAAACCTTTTCTAAGATTTTAGAGAATTGCGGTAAAAGGGAAACAGGCCTGTAGTTTGTAAAGAGATGTTTATCTCCTGCTTTGAACAGAGGAATCACTTTTGCTACTTTCATACTATCAGGAAAAGTTCCAGTTTGCAACGATAAGTTACAAATGTAAGTTAACGGCTTAGAGATACTTTCAATAACAGTTTTTAAAGTTTTCATATCCATGTCATGGTAATCGGTCGAAGTTTTATTTTTACACCCTTTAACAATGTCCAGTATCTCCTTTTCCTCCACAGGTTTGAGGAACAGGGACATAGGATTTGCTTCTATCAGATCACAATTATAATTCTCAACGTTTGTAATTTTTGCAGCAAGGTTCGGTCCAACATCTACAAAGAATTTATTAAATGTTTCGACGACTTCATTCATATTATTTAACGTGTTATCCTCATCTTTGAAATATTTTGGATAATTAATCGTTCTTGGTTTATTTCTAATTATACTATTTAAGATGTTCCATAAACCTTTAATATTATTCTTATTACTATCCAACAACTTATTATAATAATCCTGTTTACATTTTCTAATGATACCTGTCAATTTATTTTTATATTTCTTATATTTATCCTCAGCTTCTTTTGTTTGGTTATTTATAAAGTTTTTGTAAAGATTTTTTTTTTCTTGCAAGCATTTAGTAAACCTTTAGACATCCATGGTGTTTCTTTACACTTTCTGTTTTTACAGTATTTCTTCATTGGGCAGTTTTTGTCGTATACCTTTTGAAATACTTGCGTAAACTCATCATAAGCCATATTCGTGTCATTCTCTCTGTACACAATACTCCAGTCTTGAGCTAAAAGCTCCTTTTTAAATGCATCAATAGTTTTCTCTGTTTTTACCCTTCTAAACCAATACTTGTTTTCCTCTTCATCTTTTAAATATCCATTTTTATACATAACGAAAACTGGAAGGTGATCACTAATATCATTTATAATTAACCCGCTGACTGTGTCACTTTCTATTTCATTTGAGAAAATGTTATCAATCAAGGTTGCACTATGGGTTGTTATTCTACTCGGTTTGGTTATTAGAGGAAACAGACCTATACTGAATAAGGTATTTATAAATTCGTCCGTTTTTTTATGTTTATATGGGTTTAACAGATCGATGTTGAGGTCTCCCCCCACAAACATGACTTTATGATGTAATCCTGAAAAGTGCTCCTCCATCCACTTAGAAAAAACATCTATATCAGAGCCAGGTGTTCTATAAATAGAACTCACAATAATATTTTTCTTTTTTTGCCTTGTAATTTCAACAGTAATGCATTCAAGTGTATCATCCACCACCATTGTCTTATTTTCCATTACTTTATAACTATAGTTGGAGTCTATAAACATAGCTACGCCCCCTCCATGCTTGTTCCTTCTGTTCATACTTATAAATTCATAACCATCAATAGAAAACTCAAATTCTCTATCATTATTGATCCATGTTTCTGTGATTAGAATGACACTGAATGGTGTGGAAAACTGTTTTAAGAAGCTTTTGATGTGGTCAAAGTTTGCATAGAGGCTTCGACTATTGAAGTGGATTACAGTGAATGCCTTAATGTTCTTAAGTTTACTATTGTACAGATCCTCTGTGTAATATTGACAGTCATTGGTAGCTCTAGTAAAAAAGTTATTTTCAGGGTCGATGTCGATCTCAGTGTTCTGTAGGTCGTATTGAGAGAATGTAAAATCCTGGGAGTTTGCTTCAGCAATTCTCCTTATTGAAAAATCCAAGTCGGTGCTTCCTATAGAACTGTATGTATTACTAGACATGTGAGATTATGTGCTTTTACATACCAAAATCCATACGTTTTTCTCGGTGTTTATACTGGATGTGGTGTACTGCTGCGTGGACGTATAATGAGTTTGTCATATCTCAGGAAGGCGATCTCCCCCCTTTCTCGTGCAGCTCTCAGCTCCGGCATCAGTTCTTTACGTTTTCTTTTTATTGATTCGGTGTAGTCCTCGTTAATGAAGATTTTTGTTCCTTTAAGTCGTTTGGCGCGCTGCAAGATTTCCTCGCGATCCTTCCACCTCAGTAGTCTGGCGATGATGGGTCTCGGCCAGTCTCTCCCTCCGCCGGGTTTCCCTACGCGGTGAGCCCTCTCCACCTCCACCGCGTGATTTAGCTGTAGCTTCTCCTTCAGTATTTCTTTCACCTTTTCCTCGGCGTCGGCCCAGGTCTCCCCAGGCCCCAGTTGTGCTTCTTTGAATGTATTCAGCATTGTTTACTTGTTTCTCTTCAATCAGCTACCTTCACTAGTGCAAAGTAAGTATTGAAATGGCCTTTACTTGAAAAAATCCAGAAAAAAACGATTGCCTTGAAAAAGTCAAGCTAATGTGGCTTAAACTGTTGTTATTGTTAACTTCCATACTAGTGTGTTTAATTGAACATTTTTTATTGCTAATTACTTGCATAATTCAATTATATTGCCTTTACTCTGTTCAAGTTTTTACAACTTAGAATGAGTCCACAACCCTTTACAGATTTGACTTTCGGTCAGACGCCATGAGTGACAGTAACATGACACGAAATACAGTAAGGAAAATAAGTATTTGAACACCCTGCTATTTTGCAAGTTCTCCCACTTAGAAATCATGGAGGGGTCTGAAATTGTCATCGTAGGTCCATGTCCACTGTGAGAGACATAATCTAAATTTAAAAAATCCAGAAATCACAATGTATGATTTTTTAACTATTTATTTGTATGATACAGCTGCAAATAAGTATTTGAACACCTGAGAAAATCAATGTTAATATTTGGTACAGTAGCCTTTGTTTGCAATTACAGAGGTCAAACGTTTCCTGTAGTTTTTCACCAGGTTTGCACACACTGCAGGAGGGATTTTGGCCCACTCCTCCACACAGATCTTCTCTAGATCAGTCAGGTTTCTGGGCTGTCGCTGAGAAACACGGAGTTTGAGCTCCCTCCAAAGATTCTCTATTGGGTTTAGGTCTGGAGACTGGCTAAGCCACGCCAGAACCTTGATATGCTTCTTACAGAGCCACTCCTTGGTTATCCTGGCTGTGTGCTTCAGGTCATTGTCATGTTGGAAGACCCAGCCTCGACCCATCTTCAATGCTCTAACTGAGGGAAGGAGGTTGTTCCCCAAAATCTCGCAATAAAAGGCCCCGGTCATCCTCCCCTTAATACAGTGCAGTCGCCCTGTCCCATGTGCAGAAAAACACCTCCAAAACATGATGCTACCACCCCCATGCTTCACAGTAGGGATGGTGTTCTTGGGATGGTACTCATCATTCTTCTTCCTCCAAACACGTTTAGTGGAATTATGATTCATCTGACCACATGACTTTCTCCCATGACTCCTCTGGATCATCCAAATGGTCATTGGCAAACTTAAGACGGGCCTTGACATGTGCTGGTTTAAGCAGGGGAACCTTCCGTGCCATGCATGATTTCAAACCATGACGTCTTAGTGTATTACCAACAGTAACCTTGGAAACGGTGGTCCCAGCTCTTTTCAGGTCATTGACCAGCTCCTCCCGTGTAGTTCTGGGCTGATTTCTCACCTTTCTTAGGATCATTGAGACCCCACGAGGTGAGATCTTGCATGGAGCCGCAGTCCAAGGGAGATTGACAGTCATGTTTAGCTTCTTCCATTTTCTAATGATTGCTCCAACAGTGGACCTTTTTTCACCAAGCTGCTTGGCAATTTCCCCGTAGCCCTTTCCAACCTTGTGGAGGTGTACAATTTTGTCTCTAGTGTCTTTGGACAGCTCTTTGGTCTTGGCCATGTTAGTAGTTGGATTCTTACTGATTGTATGGGGTGGACAGGTGTCTTTATGCAGCCAACGACCTCAAACAGGTGCATCTAAATTTAGGATAATAAATGGAGTGGAGGTGGACATTTTAAAGGCAGACTAACAGGTCTTTGAGGGTCAGAATTCTAGCTGATAGACAGGTGTTCACATACTTATTTGCAGCTGTATCATACAAATAAATAGTTAAAAAATCATACATTGTGATTTCTGGATTTTTTTTTTAGATTATGTCTCTCACAGTGGACATGCACCTACGATGACAATTTCAGACCCTTCCATGATTTCTAAGTGGGAGAACTTGCAAAATAGCAGGGCGTTCAAATACTTATTTTCGTCACTGTACATTGTGTTCTTTGTTGTCAGTAAAAAGGCTGCGGCTTCATTGCTCTTCAGTCACAGACCGACAGATGAAGAAGGAAGTCATGGAGATTCTACATTAGACAGAACTTCAGACTTCTGCTGGATGGAAGAATAACATTCTGAAATTCAAGTCTGCAGTAAAAGCATGAAGATATTGGAAATTTAAATTACAAATCAAAAAGAAAACAACATGAATGGTGCGTATAAAGTTTGAAAAAATATGCATATACTACTGTACATATATTATCTGATGTAGGGTCGTGTGTGTTCCAGTTCCGCTGAGTATTGGTGGGTCATGGCGGACCGTGACAGATGTGGACATCTGTCATGTAATTCATCCATCCAGCAGAAGTCTAATGCACAATCTCCATGACTTGAGTGAAAACTTGGAACAGAGTAATTGAAATATAATTGAAATATGCAAGTATTAATCAATACAAATGTTCAATTTAACACTACTGGTATGGAAGTTAACTTTACTGGAGTGAGTTACTAACATTTGAAAATAATTAGCCACATTAACCTTTTTCAAGGCAATCGGTTTAAATAATTATTAGTTTCAGTGTGTCACGTCAAGACCCACCCCTGCACTAGGGAACAACAAGCCTTGACCCAAAACAGAATTGAATTTGTAACGTCTGCCCATTATTGTGGATAAGCGTCAGAGAAGCCACATGAAGCAGGAATCGTTATCCACACAACACTTCAGCCACAGACATTTCAACAGACACAGGTCGTGTTTTCGTTATTTTTCAGTTGATGAATATTTAAAGAAATGTTCTCTAGGAAAAGTTTGTGACCCACTGATTAACTGTCGGCCAATCAAAGATTGGTTTCAAAATTTCTTCTACTTCATAGTAAGAGATACAGAAATACTGGCCTGTACACAAAAAATACCAGAAATGTGATCAAAATGCATTGTTGTGTACTCCATGTACTGAGCAGGTGGACTGAGAAATAGGACAAGCTAATATTGATCAACAGTGCACAGAACAGTAACAGCACTGAGGCTCTCTGTCTGACACATTTGTGGGAAAACTGCCCAGACCTGTCGCTCAGGAGGAGGTAGGCTGCAATAACAAAACACACAGACACTGAGCAAAACACTGTTTGCAAATGCATTATTGTGCCATGGCTATTGAATACAAAATTGTATCACTGCAATGCACTGTTTACTGAGCTATAATGAAACCGGGTAAAATAAACACAACCTCATGTAAAAGAATAGATTGAAAGACAAACAATAAAACATACGCCTTTATACGCTGGCACAGAATCCCTATGAACACACTGTGATGCACAATAAATGCGTACTGTGTCAACTACTAAGAGTCTTCATTTTCATTGTAAATCTGTAAACGCAGTAGTGGGGTAGATGTACATGTAAAAGTGGACAAACTGGTCATTCAGGATGTTCAGGTGTTCACTGATCTCATCCTTTGGGCACATGTGTTGCTGAACCCCAGATCATAACAGTTAGTTACATCCAGGCAGTGACTTCACCAATGTTTTTTCAAATGGTTAACATTGTGTAGCTTTAGTCATGTGTATTCAAAGCTTTCTGACTGATAAAATAATTTTGAATGTTTTTGTCAGAATTGTAAAAATCCGTTTCAGCCTGGCGGCCCACATGTCTGCACTGTTTCCTTGAGGCCGACTTCAGGTGCAGAGACATGCGGCCGATAAGCACTGACTGCCACAAATCATCATTCGTGTTCATTGGCGTCGAACCGAATTATCACCACGTCCGACCGGGGATTTTCATTCAAGCCGCTCCTTTGTTTATGCTATCAGCCAATTTCCCTGACACACTTGTTGTTGGCCCGTCCTGCGGAGCGATGTTGTTAGTCTGTCCTGCGGAGCGATGTTATCTGGGGTGATCACTTGGGGATGATTACACGCAGGCCCGTGCCCGAGATAGCAACAATGTCAGCAACAGCAGCAGCTCAAATTCAGAGTAGCAGCCGATTGAAGTCTCAAAAGGAATGGCATGTTTGTGGACAGCATCTTTAACATCGCATTTGGCTTTCATTGTTTCACACCGTCAACAGAAACACCGCCAGATTAGTTTGCCGTCTCGGAAAAAAACTTCACTGAAAGGCACTGGTTGCATTCAAAGGAAAGGGGAATTCTCATCGTACGTTTTTTAAGTAAAAATTTGTGATGCAAATTCTGTTCACATTTGCGTCCACTGTTAATGACTATAGACCCTATGGAGACAAATGCATGGTTAAGTCTCTCCATCTCCCTCAACACGTTATGAATTGATGAAGCTCCTCTGAGTTTAAGGCCAGATTTGCACCCTCTCCCATTTTGTACTTCCATATTTGAACAAATCTTAAATCATAGGAGTACTTTTAAACTAAAAATATATAATATATGTAACAGGGGCCAAAAGACAAAGAATATAGTCAAATTAGCAGTACACAAGATTTTGGCAATAATTTCAGATGCAAATGCATCAACCATCCGAAGTGCATGCAGCCACCTCGCACGCACATGCCGCCCCATAATCTGCTTTTTGATCCGGGTTTTAATCTCCTGTCTGTGATTGGACTGGCAGGACCCACCTCCAGCTTTAGTCCAACAAAGAGGCTGGATCTGTGAAGAGGCTCCAACACACAACATGCATCAGGAAGAATATTAATCTCTGTTATTCTGCGAGGTGAGTATAGGCTTGTGTGTATGTGCAGGTACAGTTCTTAATGGCTTTCAATAATTTAGCATTTGATTTTGGGGTAATGCAAGAATCCATTGTGTATCAAAAGGAAAATTAAAAATACAGTCTTAGACTTCTCTGGATAAATCGATATCAGAATTGTGCGGGTTACTTTATATTTGTCATGTTTGGGGATGGCAACATATCTTAAGCGAGTCCAATGAGAGTCCTTGTTGGGTCAATCACATTTGGACGATAATCCCAAATGTAAAACCCAGATGATTTGCTACTAATAACTGTGGCGAGACATGGGAACTGTGTTTACTTGTGTGCTGATGGCATTAGATTAATTTGAGATAAGCCCCGTAATGCTGCTCATACAGTAGACGCCCATTAAAGCACGGAATGAACAAGTGAAGTCGTGTGGACAGCTCATTTTCACCATATTGGTATTACAGTCACACCTCGTGCAGCATTTTCAGCTCTACCCATGCTTTGGCCACATCACATAACTTCATTCTTACCAACGATCAAATATTCAACCACTTGGAGTCATTACAAAACACTACACAACCAATTTAAAACACGTCACTCAATTCCCTTTGCTTAATTGTGTTAGTGTTCTCATTTCACTTGAAATAGTGTGGCTCCTAATCGTGAGCTGAGTGCCATGATATGCTACAATACATAATGCACTGAAATGTAAAAGCTTATACGCTCTCACAATACTGTCCACTGTGCTTCATCACAAATCCACCCTTGTTCCACAGCCATCACCCCGTGCTTTGACCACTAGATGTCTGGGTGTGTGTTTTGAGGGCACAGCCCACAGTCACATGCAGAGTGCACATGGTGTGTTTAATACGACCAGGCGCGCTCTTTTTACCCACATGTGAAGCTGACTCCTCTGAGGGAGCGACCGGCATCTGCCCCTTTCTCTCTCTCCCTGTCTGTGCGGCACATTTCTGGGAAAACAGCCCAGACCTGAAGAGGGAGGGTATACCAACACCGAAACAGATACACACTGCTAATGCATCATTTGGCTGAGGCTATTGACTATAAAGGAGCGGGCTGGAAATGCAGAGAAGCCTTTGATTGTCTGTCCTGGCCTATACGAACAAAGTGAGTGCATATGTTGGATGTATTGCATAAGTGCCAATCAAAGCGAAAAGGTCACACTGGTGATTATAGAAACACCGCTGACTTAAAGGTTATCCACATTAGAAAGCTATCAAGCAGGTCACAATAATGTATAATATGGCTATATGCTTTATCGTAGCAAGCAAATAAACAGTTTTTGAACAAAGGTTCATTCTTTTTGTTCCATGTTAAGCAATTTGGGTGAGTTTTGACATGTAAAAAGGGTTATACAAACTAAGTTCCCTTTTCCTCCCCCTCTGTGAGATTTTCAGCAATGTTGGTCATTGTGAGTTTTTGCTGAAAACTTTTATTATTGGTAAAGATTCAAAGATTTGTATTAGTCGATTGATTTGTCAATGAATTGAAATGTTTGTTCTCTCGTTTTTGGTTTTGGAGTGGGGGAGGGCAGGGAAGGGAGGTAGTTCCTGACAGCCTGGTGGATATAACAGAGGCTAGGACTCTGGCTCTTCTTAACTTGCGGAGAAAGTAGAGACGCTGATTACTTTTCTTGACCAGAGCTGTAGTGTGCATGGTCCAGGAAAGGTTCTCTGTGATGTGCACACCCAGGAACTTAGTGCTGGTCACCCTCTCCCCTGCAGCACCGTTGATTGTTAGAGGAGCATGCTGGACCCGCACTTATTGAAAGTCCACTACAATCTCTTTTATCTTCTCCACATTTAGAGAGAGGTTGTTCTGTGTGCACCACATGGCCAGACTGCTCACCTCACTCCTGTAGTTTGACTCGTCTCTGTTGTTGATGAGACCCACCACTGTTGTGTCGTCTGCAAACTTGATGAAGAGGTTTGAGTCGTACTTTGGAGCACAGTCATGGGTCAGCAGAGTGAACAGGTGGGGGCTCAGCACACAGCCTTGGGGAGCTCCTGTGTTCAGTGTGATGGTTCTGGAGGACTTGCCGACACGTACAGCCTGTGGTCTTCCCATCAGAAAGTGATGTGTTGATCCCCAGGTGGAGCAGTTTGTGTATTAGCTGCTGTGGGATACGTGTTGAATGCTGAGCTAAAGTCTAAAAACAGCATTCTAACGTAAGTGTCCTTTTTCAATGAAGGTACTTGATTCATCTTCTGTACTCAGTAGTTGAAGTCTTCGAACGTAAGTAAGAGTCCTTTGTTTCAAGGTGAGTGAGGGCTGAATGAAGTGCAGTGGAGATGGCATCTTCAGTTGAGCGATGGGACCGATAAGCAAACTGGTATGGGTCCAGGGTGGTCCAGCACTTAGAAATGACCTGGTTTTGCCATACATTTAACAGTGACTGACCTAGTATTTACCATACTTACTTAAGTGATAGCTGAGTGAGCAGGGTATGGTTGCTGTACAAAAAATATAATTGTGGAGAGGTAAGGCAAGACCAATCGCATTTCACACACAAGGCAACTCAATGCAAGATGCGGTCTTCAATGTGAAATGCAAATGTACATTGAATACAAGGTGGTGCACATAAGTTTTTTTGCTTTGGCCAACTTCTTTTGAGCCTCCATAACTGTATAATGTGAATTTAGTTTAAAGAAAGAAAGAAAGAAAGAAACGAAACTACAGGTTTTGACACTGTATGAGCTCATGAGATGTTGGTGTAACACTTTGTCCTGTAGATGCAATCAATGTGTGTGTGTGTGTGTGTTTTTCCCCCCACTGCATTAAAACCAGTACATACAAATGGATAACATGCCACACTTGTTGTGTTAAAGCCAACTAACTATGTGACAATTAGTGCTCTTACTACAGGAAATAATTCTAAAGTAGCGTGAGGCTAAGTGGCATCTTTATGTTTGATAGTCTCCTCTTTCTCTTCGTCTATATTGCGAGGTTCAATCAATCAATCAATGGTTTTGTATAGCCCAATATCACAACAGGAGTTGCCTCATAGGGCTGTAACAAACATTAAGGCAATAAAACAGAACAGTAAATAAGACAATGTAAAGTTCCGGTGAATCAAATATCCAGGCAAACATAATGTCCAAATAAGCGTCAGCAGTGGGTGGCGACGAGCAGTGGGTGGCGACGAGCAGCTCGGGTGTCCCCTGTCCTTAGACTCTCCAGCCCGGCAAGGAAAAACTCAAAAACCCAGTGGGAGAAACGAGAAACCTTGAGGAGAACCACAGAAGGAGAGATCCACTCCCATGGACGGACAGGCTATAGAGACCCAGGGCCGAAGGAGTCCCTCAGTAGACGGGCCAAGATCACAGACCGTCCAGTCCTTGTTGTCAGTAGGCAGGGTTCCTCCGTTCAGCCGGGTTCCTCCGTTCAGCCGGGTCCCTCCGTTGTGGGTTGTGAATGTGTGAGCTCGACACTTGTGCGGGTTCATCTGCCAGTGCAAGTGAGCAGTTAGTGTTATCTGGTAATGCTCAATGGGCCCTTATCACACTTTAATGCCAATTAAGATGCTCTTTACAGTGACAGCAGGGTGTGTGCAGACAGGACCGCCCGCCCACCTTATTATCATGGGATTGTGCCACGGGCTCAACCCCCCCCCCATACGGATTCTCTCTAAAGTGACTGATTCACAAATGCTCAAAATACTCATTAAGGAGGTTATACGTAAACATTTTATGGAAGCAATTTTCACTTGTAATTGGGTTGATAATGACTCGGAGATGTAAGGGGGAGGATACATCTTGCAATGTGACATGATCATGAACATGATTAGGATAATGATTAATTGGTTTAAACTATTTAGGAATTTTCTTACAAATTAACAAAGCTTAGAGTAGGAAACCCCCATTGAATGGTCCAATCGCACAGTTCCACAGGTGTCTAGTCGCATAGCAATATAATTAACATTGTAGTAAGCAGTAGAGCATCAATCAAAAAACATGCACAGTAGGATAATTCTCGAACTATAGGCAACTTTGAACCTCTGTTCACTTTAATGAAGAGTGCAGTGAGCAGTACATGGGGGACACACGTAGCCATTGCACAAAAGGATGAATCAGGTCAAAATGTTCGCAAAGGAGAAAAGATTAAAAAAAATTATAATAATAAGGTCAGCCATCAACGGGGTGTATCATTGCCTTATAATTAGTCTTGCCTAAACAATTGTATATGAGACCTGAACATCCCTGATTTCATGATATAGACTGATTTAATTTGTGAAACTGGTTCAGTGTAAACAGGTTAAGGGGTCAAATGCATGGAGCACATTTTCCGAAATGTACAAGTCGACATAGAAAACAGACAGGCCAAAATGTGTCTGAACCATATGGAGAACCACTAAACCTTTGCAAACACAGCCAGGGTCAGAGCCAACAGTGAGTTTTAATTATAATCAGGCTGCACTGACATAATATGTCTGAACAGGCCAATGATCAACACCATCTTATTGAAGCATTTGTATGTTGTCCTACATCCTTTTAAAGAACCCTAATTTCCTGATTAGTTCCTCGGAAAAATGCTTTATTTCCATTTATCCTCACAAATTTTGCCAGCAGCACTGGGTCAAATCTAGGCCATGCCTCTCAAAGGTAACTGAAAAACATATTTGCAAGCGCATATTCACTTTATAATCAGGCAGTTACACTTTTAAACACAGTTGACCTTACTGTTCTACAATCTGCACCCAGTAAATATGAACTTATCAGCCTTTTACCCGGCCCTGTCTCTCCTCCCTGTGTGGCAGTGACGTCTCTATTCCAGCCCCATGTTTCAAACTCCCTATCCTTCTCCATCCGCGCTCTGATGTACGCATGAGGGAGGATTTCCTGAAGACCAAAGAGGCCATTACCCAGGGGCCATTAGGCCTCTAGTAGAGCATGTAGTAGACTGTTC
The DNA here is from genome assembly GCA_021464625.1 of Proterorhinus semilunaris. NCBI lineage: Eukaryota > Metazoa > Chordata > Actinopteri > Gobiiformes > Gobiidae > Proterorhinus > Proterorhinus semilunaris. The sequence continues at coordinate 27,392,859 of CM038344.1, read as the reverse complement.
TGTTTTTACATACCCACTCTTTGTGGAGGGGAGTGGAGGATTTAGCACTCCCTGGAGCTGATGCCCAACAGTATAAACGCTCGTCATATATTATCATTTCTCACAAAAGGGCAGGATAGTGCCAGTATTCAGGGCTTAAGATTAAAGGTTTCTACGTGGGATTTGGTTTTAAACCTGCTGAAATCAAAAAAGGGTTTTACTTCTGACAATTGCAAAGTCATGTTTCCACAATTATCCAATAACCGTGAGGTTGGCGACACCAAGTCTGGCTCTTGCAGGCGCAGACTGTCATTGTATCCATGGGTAAGACACTTCACCAAACCACCCGTGTATGATTGTAGTGTGAGCAAATGGACAAAGAGTGTAGTGCTTTGAAAAACTTGAACTGTAGAGCGATTTTAAAACAGTATCATGACTTAGACCCTGTTGTCAATTGGACAAATGCGGCTAGATTTTCATTTTGGCTTGAATCCGATATAGTCCCTTTCTGTTTTTTTTTTGCTGGTTCACCAAATTAGATAAAAACTTTATATATATACAGACATAAAAATTGCAAATGCATAACTTTTATTATGAGATGTCTGCATTGTTTAATTGCTTTTTTAACTAATTGATGCTCATAAAAATCCTGTCTATTTGTAACATGTTAGAAAAGACTTGCTCCAATGACCAGTGTGAGCATAACATGACTTACATATGGCCCGACGTTATGTAAGCTTTTGTGTATTACATGTAAGTTAATTTTTTCCTTCATGCAGTCGGAGAGCGAGGAGAGTGAGTCACCGCCATCAAGATGAAACGCTCTGACATTTGAGCAGTGATGTCCCAGGGTGCCTTGCAGCCGTCCGGCAGTTACTGCGCCTGCACTGTATTATACAGTAGTTGCACAGATGCTGGAAAAGGCTTTTGTTTCTAATTGTGTCCACAGTGGAAACGCAATGAGGAAAGGATCGTGTATGTTTTGATTGTACACTATAACATAATATGGTTTAAAACTGAGGGAGTTGGCAGGTCAGAATATATTGTTTTGACCTAGTTTATGACTAATATCACTTGGGCATATTCCTACGAGATAAAAACTGGCACAAAGTTCAACGTCTTCTCTGTCAGCAGAAATCAATGTTTTCTCACAGTAGTATCAAACATTGTGATGTTGTTCAATCCCTTAGATGCCATTGTTGAAAGGATTTTACTCTATTCTTATTTCTCTTTGTCTATATTGTGTTTCCTTCTTGAATTATAAAATAAATACGTGATGAGGAACATTCAAATCCCAATGTTATGTCTCATATCTGTTTGATCAATCCGCATTCAGGGCAGCTCGTGTGTATGGTTTGCCCTGTGCAAATATGGAAATAGACAACCATGACAGAGAAGCCAACGGGGACCAAGGCAGTGATAACCTTGATTAGTGCAGTCAGAACTCATCTGTGTCAAGAACTGCAGACATCTTCAGTTCTTCAACGTCGCCGAGAAGAAAATGGTTCTTGACAAATGTGTGTTAAAGACTGACAGTGGATCATACTCTGTTTGCATAAGGATCTCTCCACAGTGAAGAGAGGAGTGGGACTATCTCAAGGGCAGATGCGGTTCAATCATCGAAGGAGAAACGTGGCACGCAACACTTCAAAAATCAGGAGTATGAAAATCTGCTTCCAAGTGGGCATCTGATGAGGGAGTTCAAGGTATTTTGCAGTTTTAGGCAAGTCTTATGTTAAACGCTTTAATGGTGTGGTGTATTGTAAGAGGAAAGATGATCACAGATGCATGTATAAAGGGAGCGATTTCCACACACAGCTTGCAAATGTGTAACTTTTTTTTTTAGGACATCAGCAACAACATTTTGATGCATTTTTTGCCTTTTCTGTCCTAGAGTCTGATTTACAAGGTGCTTGGCCAAGTGCTGAAGTTGTGCAAAAACAGGTACAGTTTTTTTTAATGTCATAAACAGATATAGTATCTAAAGTTAAATCTGATGCAACACGCTATAATATATCCTGTGCTAATTTTAAGTAATGTAGCACTTGGCTTAGTAAATCAAGTATAGTCTACGAGTTTGCAAAGTAAAGGAAAAATTGAGTGAAATCTGGAAGTAAACGATCAAATTCTTTTAGCAGAAAGCCCTTCTTAGTTTGCAAAATTGAGGAGAGCAGGGACAACGATTTCAAAAGTAAACAAACCCATCCCCCTCCTCCTGATTGGACCTGACAGGCTGGTTCACAGGAGAAGCTCGTCTCATTGGTCAACGCGGGAGGATACTAGACTCTGATTAGTTGTTAAGATCTGGGCACTTTACAAAAAAATAATATATATCATTGGTTGACTTACTTTACATCAAAATGCTAAAACGGTTGGTTGATTTTGCACATTTTACAAAAATTGTAATACATTTAGACTTCCAGACTATCACTTTAAATAAGTATATATGGTACAAAACGTTTCCTCCGAGTGACTCTAATTTACTCAGCAACTCAACACCTTTTTCCGGTCTGTAAAACTCATGTATTTTAGGGAGAATAAAAGTCATTAATTTTACTTTCAATAATTAACAAAGATAATACAACAAATACAACAAAAATCAATATAAAACACATACAAAATCCATCGCTTCATTACAATTCTCTGATCAACAGTTCCGGACCTTTTTAATTAGATCCCCCGAGACCCCTGTGACGCATCAATGTGCACTGGATTGGAACATCCTCATCTGCTGTTACTTTTTGATAACAAAGTATAGCAAATATCAGTCTGTCCGCAATTGTGAATTCATACTCTTTTACAACACCCTGTCACATCAGACTGTCCATCTGCTCCAAACATTATCGCGCAGGCCCACAGCCTTAGAGCGGCTCTGTACAGCTCAGCTCCCCACTCACACTGGCTGGGCACTTTCTTTGGGAGAGATTGACCTGCCAATCTGGTATTGATTTAGTATGACCAACGCAAGGAGACTGGCCACACTGTCCTCCACCAGCCTGTGTACGTCTGCTCTGCTTATACCAAGACTGCACCCGCACCCCGCCTCCATACACGGGCAGGCCAAGTAGCAAGGGTTGCATTAATCACCTCTCGTTTCTGCTGTCTCAAGGCCATAGGAAAAATCACTGTGAGAGCACACCCCACACACCAAGTCTCCCGTGGCTTATCTTTCCTCGCCCCACCTTATACATCTTCCTCTTCCACTGAAAACCACCTCTAAGTGTCACCGTGCGCGGGCTGTTTGCTGTCACGCTGCTGCGTTGGACAGAAAAATGGAGGATTTGGATTCGGAAAAGCCCACAGCAGTCAGCAGACGGCTCGGGATGATTCCGATGGTTTGATAACCTTGGAGTAAATATCGGGGTGGCCACAAATGCCTTAAAATGGCGACTAAAGGATTGAGTTTAGATTGTGAGAAACCTGTTCACCTGGCCGTTAACTGCACTTCAGATTATTGCCAAGAATATAGGTCTATATTGATTAAGGATTAAACCTGTTGCCATGCTCCATAGGGAAACCATTGGAAATAAATAAGTACATATTTTTAGCTTTAGCTTTGCATGTTGAGGAGTCCACTCTATTGTCTTTGAGCATTGTACACATTTTACACCCACGTAAAGTGTAAAAACATATAAACCCTTTACTTGGCTTGTGTATGCATTTATTTGATTTCAAACCAAAGCTTAGATAAGTGATTTAAAAAAAAGAATGCATTCAATGTTAGACCCATGCCAAGTCGTAATGTAACTCAAACTCATGTAAACAAACAAATGTTGACTTTATCGCAATGCATATATTTTACTGGATTAGATTGTTGAATAGCCGATTGTTTGTGACAGGAAACCAATCAGTATGTAGAACCTGGTCCCGCCCCCTTCGCCGGTCCTTTCTAGTCTTCAGGATCAGCCCATTGATCCATGTGTTTTCACTGAGCCCGTCTCTCAGCCAGTGCCATTGATCCGCTCTAATAAAGAGAGGATTCTGCATAAGCGTATGCAGTGCAGTGTTCAATGAGACTCGGGCCGAGGGGTGGAAAATACCTCTGTTATAATGCGGCTTACCCATCAGCTCTAGTGCCTCCCACGGAGATCAAATCATATTTAAGCAATTAGCGTAATAATAACAGGGCTGTACATTTGGAGATGCATGAAGGGTAAATTGAGACCATCTACCCCCTGCTTTACTGCAATTTTAGTCCAATCTTACAAACTAGGTGAATCTGTTTCTTCGTTCTCTGAAAATATGTCACGGTGCTTCATGTTTTTCAAATCACCATCTCCCAAAACATCTGATCCATTGCATTTCCTATATGTGTTCCCTCGCATTTAATGTCTTCGGAATTGGTATTTGGACAGTTCTGTGGTGCTGAAATAAGGGTCTCTCTGTCTGTCTCTGTCTCAAAACAATGATTCACAGGACTCTGCAGAAATTATTGGACATTTCCTCTTCTGTCATTGTTAGCATCCTGACGGGAAGCAAGGTACAGTAAAGTTGCACATAGCCATCAATTAGATGACTGTTTTTGCTGCATAAACCAGAAATAAATCACCGCAGGACTGTCTCCTGTTTCTGTGGCAGACATTTGTTTTCGGAGTCAGTCGATATGTCTCAAAAATTGGTCGCTGTGGGGGAAGCTCTGTTGTTTTGTCATTTCCTACATTGTGAACTGAGGATATTTGTCCTGCAGCGTGATGCATGATGACTATGTACATAAGCAGAGCGCTGTTGTGGCTTTCTCAGCTGCTCCATCAGGTGGTTTTCAGGCTCCTGTGGAGATTTTTTGCCCTATAGTGTGTCCTTTTCGCGACAAAACACCGTCACCCTCGCTCCCCGTCAGCAAATAGGCAGAAAGGCTCTCCTCCTGCGGGTGCTACGTGGTGGAGCTGTGTGTGTGTGTATACGAGAAGCTGCCTCTCCCCCGCTGACCGAGCGAGACAAGGACGATGCAAAAGTCAGTCTGGTCTGCTGTGGCACAACTGACCTGAGATAAGCTGAGACTTTCACCTTTTAGTCTGGAGTAAGTCTAAAATGTTAACTTTTGTTGTCACAGAATGTTATGGGCTGGTGGTAACTATGTTTCTGCAGTAATAAGATATTGGGAACATACTGTAGTTAATGAATATGCCACTAATGTTTATCAAAAGTCACATTTTCAGCTATGTTCCGTCTATCAAATAAAATGAAATATCTTCAATATAAAACATGTACAAAATTTGTACTGTAGTTTGACATTACATCACCTCACATCGCATGATGTAATCTGTGGTCAAACTTTTTAGGTTTAAAAATGCTGTAAAACAATCAACCAAAGCAGTACATAGAAGCTTACCCCCAGAATACTCAAATACTGTGACCAACATTTCTCACCCACGGATTAAGTGGGACAGTTGTTTCAAAGTGTTCAAAGTGAACTTTTTAGAGAAAAGTGCTATATGAATAAATGTTACTGACTGTTACTTTCGTATTGTGACTGTGTTTTTGACGGTGGTCAAATAGGTCATTGGCTCAAAAACAGAGATCAACAAGTGTGGAGGGACAGTCAAAAGATGTTCAGTGGTGTATTATGTCCACAAAGCCCTCATTGTCTGCAGGTACCAAGTCCAACGGCCCAAAAAGAAACAAAAATGACCTGGCTTTTTCTTATGTCTGAAGTAGGGGAAAAACTACAGAGGAGAGGCAGCAAAAACTACCAGTTTAGTTAAAGCCAGTTTACACCTTGAGACAGTGATTAGTGCATCCATCCTAAAGATAAGGCCACGGGCTCAATATGGCGTAGGCTGAGCGATGCACAACACAGAAGCCTTTGTTCAAGAGACTGTACCAACATTGTAGGGAAGCAGCAGTGACTGTTAGGTGTAAGGTCTCTGTCTTAAAGCCCCGAATACTGTTTTTTGTGTCTAGTACTTTTCTTTTGTTTTTTATATTGGAAAATGAAAAACATAATAATACTAATAAAGTAATAAAATACTGATAAAGAAAGCACATCACCAGAGCACAGTATGTTTTTATCATTAAAAGCTCAACCCACGATTGGTTCTCCAATTTAAAATGGATGCAAGAGGACACAAATGGAAATATAGAAATCGTGTAATGCATTTTGAAAACATGTCAAAAAACAAACCAACTTGGAACTACACAAGGCACGCATGGTAATAAAATATGTTGCAAGGCCTTTGCAAGTCATTGCCAGTGTGAAGTGATTTTGATATAGGCGTACCACATGGATTTACAGCTTGTTGCGACAGACTTGTTTATTCTGATGAGAATGTTTGTTTGTTTGTTTAAATTATCGGTGTAGTAATGAGCCTCAAAGTGCTGGGCAAATGAAGACACAATAAAATAAGCCAATTTGTTGTTAAATGTCAAAAATATGTATTCTTCTCCAGCAACATGCACAAATAAAGGATGTAGACTGGTTTGAGTAACTTGAGGCCTTAGTTTGGAGACGGACCTGGCCTGATGCACGCCCCCATCCGTCGCACCAGAGTAAGCCTGTGATGGACCACTGCTTCTCACAGCTTCGTCTGTTGCCATAGCGAGACGGGATAAATACAGGAAGTGTATCATCTGGGGCTACCAAAGTAAAAGAGGAGGCCAAAAACATTCAAATAACCTTCGATGGAAATGTGTACTTCTCAGATGTCCTACTCAACGGGGACAACACCTCGCTATCTTTGCTCAAAGCTGATACGAATCAAGGCGAGGCGTGAGTTGGGAACGTTTGGCTCGGTGACAAAAGTACACTTCTTTTATTATGAAGGCCACGCGCGGAAGCCGTTGTCATCACGCAGACTACCTTGATTATATATGGTCGTTACATTGAGGAGAGTGGGAGAAAAGAAGCAAATGTGCGCTGTGGCAGAGAAGGAAAGAGGACTACGAGTGCGCATTTACTCGGCCAGACAGAACAGCGTCCCGGGGCTGATCTCTCGTGTCTGTGCCCGCCAGCTGTGAGCCTGTCTCGGGGTGAAGTGTCCAGCAGCATCCGCCAGTCGAGCTCCCGTTACCTTCAGCTCACACTTTCTACAGAGCTTGGTTATTCTTAGCTCAGCTGCGCGGGAGAGTCTGTCCTTCCGGTTCTCCTCTTGTTTATCACAGTTTCTTGAATATTTTATGGAAAATGGCGATCTGCGCACCGTCGTGTGGTATTTTCTGTCTCTTCACAATCCAAACTGTACTTCTCTTATACGTCTCTACGCCGTCCACCGGGACCCACCTCTTCCCCCAGCACTACACGTAAGTACTCCAAACACGCTTTTCTGGTGGTGGTGGTGGTGGGGGGGACAAACCAGGGACCCGAGCCTGGAACTGGGACAGGTGGCCCCGAGGACTCGGAGCCTGGCCGCGCATCGTCGCGTGCCTCTCTGCGCGATGGGCCCCGCTATCCCGATGAAATAGAGTCGTTGTCCTTGTCTCTGTCTTGTCCTTTTAATCGGTTCGTATTTATTTCGTGCGTGCGTGTGATGCGCACGCACAGGTGCCGCTGGTTTATCGCCGGAATCCACCGAGGCTCTTCTATTGAGATAACCTGGAGCGAAATGAAGCGATAATTAGGGACGTGTCGCTTTGCCGCCTCTGTTCAGTGCATACACGTCCCACTTTAAAGGATGGAGAGCACAATTCACAATAGTGCGCACGCAGTGTCAACACATTTGACTCCTGTAGTGCTATTCTGAGATGCATGACTCCGACTCAAGGGTACAGTTGATCAAACATTTACACGGAGCATTTTCTTCTGCTCTATTGATTTGATCCATGAAATAGATTTGCAAACATTAACTGTTGGTAGTCTGTAAATAAAGAGAAAAAGTCGGAAGTCTGAAAGCGCATGGCATCGTAGTGCGTAGTTTTTGACACACACGTACACGCACACACGCACACGTACACACACAGACACACACCTGTTAATCTTTGTGTCAATTCACTTCTACTAATAGGATTTTTGAAAAGGACAAAACAATGAAACATTTGCTGAGTCTTTTAGAGACTGAAAGAGTGAGGCGTCTCAGATCGTCGGTGATGTGTGCCCGGTTTTGAAGATCGTCAGTGCGCGGTGATGTGCGCATATATAGCCCCCAGTGGAGCTCGCGCTGTCGGTTAGTTGAGTGAAAGAGATCCAAACAGTCCGTCTGTGGCTTTGGTCCAGATGCTGAAGGTGACTTTCAAAAACAACTGCCTTTTCACCAGCCTCATTAACCCCGGTCTGTGCCATTGATTTGATTATTAACCCAATGAGGAACCGTTTTCACATGTAGTCGGGCATCGCAAGTAGACTGACATTGTAATAAATTTCAATACAAACATGTGTGAAATAGTGCGAGTGCAATGACCTTTATTTAAGCATACGACTTGTGCAATCTTATGAGTAGTCATGAATAATGCTGTAGATTTCTCCGCTCTTTTTGTTAATAACTGTTGATTTGAGCTTTTACTTCTTTATTTTCTCAAAAACAACATATTACAGTACTCATTCTTACAATGAGTAAAAGGAGCAGCCATATATGGGTAACACATGCTATTGACATGCCATTTTGTGATTTGGTGCTATTATGTTTGGTGGGCCTTGTTTCTGTTGCTGCATGTCATAATTTCAATCAAGGCATTTTACTTTTGGACTTTTGAATGGACTTTTCTTGATTTAATCAACTTTACTTTTGCTGTTCATTGCAAGTACATCCGCACGGTTGCTTATTTTTATTTTCATACCGAGGTGACCTTTTCCTCTCCTCTCCTCGCCACATTCAGACGCTCCATCAGTCTTGCCTTTTTCTTTATCTCGTTCCATAAACCAGCAGCGGTTTGTTTCCTATGTTGCCTTTGCTCCTCGTCAATGTGATTATAGGCTGCACTGTCACTCCTTTGGCAGATTTGTACAATTTAATAAATCTTTCTTGTCTTGGGAGCAAATCTGACATTTAAAGATGGCATTTGTCTTTGTCATCACATTAGAAGACGGATCGGGCCGCTGTGTTGTGCCGTTGATGCCAGTGATTAGATATCTGTCAGTAGAAAGGTTGGCACAGATTCACTTATTGCCTCACCACAAACACATTACGATGCGGCTTTGGAAACATTTGCGATACTTTCCAGACAACTCTGTCAGGAGACGTTTGGCGTAAAGACGGCAGGTTGGTTACGGTTTAATTCAGGCTGAGACTTGACTGCGCATTTTTCTTTTGCTTGTTTTATAGCAGTGCACAATAGGCTTTCTCTAGTTGCTGGACTAGGTTATTTAGTTGAAGATGCTTTAGCTCTCATCCAGGAGCTCTCATTCAGTCGAAGTTTTTTGTCTGGCCAGGATGGAAGAGGCTGCTCTGAGGAGAGGAGTCAGACATGATATTTGCTCTTGCTGTGGAGAAGGGATTGGGAAGTTTGATTATTGACATGCTGATTTTTTTCTTTCATCAAAACGCCATGGTCGATTGTGGCCAAAGTAAAGCACCACACCCTCCAAATCCCAAGGTTGTACATCATATTTGACCAAACAGGGGCCCCTAAGAAATTCGAAAGGAATAGAGGTTATGCATACCATAGTGTTTGATTTTGAGTGGCATTATCTGCGAGGGACCTAATCCCTTGCAAACATTGATCAGGTTGAAACATTTAGCCTTTCTATGTCTTGAGGCTTCACAAATTGCACGTCCCAATGTGATGGACCCGTTCTGAGATTATCATCAAATTCTAGAAGGGGAATGCAGCCTATATTGTGAGCCGCGTGCTACACTTGAGCCTACCTTGAGTTCTGGGTAAAACCTAGATTTATTCTGTTTTCTTGGTGCTACAGAACCCAAAAGATGATCCGAGTTGGAAATTGTTGTGACGACTTAACAATCCATTGCATTAGGTCATCTGTTGCCGTCTGTAGAGTGCAGTGATGAGCCGGGCCGGTTTGATCTCTTAATACCAAAGTTGGCCGACTCTAACAGGGATCCGTGCGTGCTTAGGGTGCACTTCTGTCAGGCATCAGTAGTTTTATGGCCCAAGCCGTCGATCCCAGCCAACACTGAAAGTACGCTTGTTCATGCCAGTCCAGCCCAGTCATTACCAGATATACTTTATATTGTTAAGTGGATGTGGTCTTGGAACAAGGTGTGATGACGAAATGCAGTTAACATTTTTAATTTTCAAATACAAGGACACTTTGTACCCCCCCGCTCACTTGTATTAAATCAAGTGAAACCATGCAAAGTATTCCATTCCTTCGGGGAGTGCAGGAAATGGAACGAAGATAAAATATAAGTCTAAGGTTAGAGTTCAGCGTCTAAGGTTAGAGTTCAGGTGTCAACAAACATTCACAGACAATACAAATAAACCTTAATCTCAGTTTACGTGGCTTGGCTTGGGTAACGCAGAGGACAATTATGATGTTGGATGTGGTGACCCAGAGTATGAAGACAGAAAAAGCAGAACAGTAAATAAAATGTTACAATTAGTTTTTGCTTGTTTTGCTTTAAGGCTGTTTAAAGCTATTTTCTTCATCTAAATTGTAAGATTTCACCTCAAAATGTATTCAATTCACCTGTCTGTCACTGAAGCAGACCCTGATGGAAGCTAATCCATAGAATGACTGCGAGTTACTTTGAAAATGTGAAAAATATTATTCCAGCCAAACCAGTAGATGAAAAACATAATAATCCTTCTGAAAAAAAGAAACAAAACATAAACATAAAAAACAAAAACAAAAAGACTGGGACAGTTTTATGTGTGTGTGTGTGCTACTTTAAAGATGATGTCCCGAAGAAGAAATTGTTTTTTAAAAAGACCCTAAAAATCTCACTAAAAGTGAAATAATGTAACTGAGCATTGGACTATTTTTTGTTTCTATGTAAAAGCGTCAAATATTTCGACACCAAACTTGCCCCGAACCTGAAAAAGGCTCAAGTTTTGTGTGCGCAGTGTCTCGCCTTAAACCCCATGTTTGATGTTCCTCCTCAGAATGATCCACTGGGCCGGACGCATCGAGAAGGAGCTGGAGAAGGTCTTGCAGCATGTGACCGGGACGCAGCAGATGAGATCGGTGAGTGCAAGCCCGGTCATGTGACCCGCCACATTTCCCTCCATTATTAATCAGCGCGTTTTCACCAGGGAAGGTTACACAACATACGGCTGCATGAGGGTGCACTTTAGAGCATGAATAATAGCAAAACTGGCATGAGATGTTAGCTTTAAAGGCACAACACCGGAAATCATCGTTTGTGTCAGTGCTAATGTTATTCCCTAAGAACAACCTTGTTGCTAAATTAACAATACTTTTCTTGGTGATATATTTTCACTGTCAGTGCCAACTAATAATTTCATATTGAAGATGCAATCTATTGGGTCTCTACATTAACCTTGTCATTCTTATTATGAGATTTGACTTTGCTAATAGCCAAAGCTAAGTGTTAAAAAAAGTACTGTCTTATTTTTTAAAGCAGACCGGCCCAAACTAAACAAAATGATTATAATATACTTAAAACCTGTAATGTGTCTGTCTCTGTAATTGAGGTCTATCATATGGCAGGCCAGCTGGTTCAGTTATGGTGTGATTGACACTGTTTCTTAATATTGAGCTGCACCACATGTTTCGCCATGCTTCTGAAATCTTTGAAGCTCACAGCGATAAGGCTTCATTATGACGGTTTGTGACTTGTGATACAGACTTGTGATGGTTTTAATTAAGGCTTGACATTGACATTGACATTAGCCAACAAGTCAAACACTGGAAGAGTTTTTATTGTAGTGTGCAACTTTGGCCAACATTTTTGATACGACCATTATACTGTTGTGTGAAGGGGCCTGTGACACAGATCGGCAGCCTCGCCTCCGTTAATCTACCCTGGCGCGGCTGTGGCTGTCTTAACACCGCAGAGTTTGAACAGTTAAGGAGTTATGCATGAATTTGTAAAGTGATTTTCATTGCTAAATAATACTACGGCTCTATTTATTATTAGCGTCGTTTTTTTTTTAGGAGTGTGAGGGCCGTGAATGCAGGAGTGACATTGATGGATCCCAGAGAGGAGGAACTGGGTTGACATGAACTAAGCCAGTGTAAAGGGAAATGACTGGAGATGTATGATCAGCAAAAATCTGTAAATGTATTTCAGTCTTTTGCCTCCCATCCCTTTCGTCCCCGCTCTGTCTGGTGGCGGCGCTCCTCCTGTGGTCCATGTACGTGTGTTTGACCCGTGCACAGACCGGCACAGGGGCATTTATCACAGCCCAAACAGGAGTCGTCACAGGGTGTGCTAAACAGCCCAGCATGCCTACAAAAGCCATTTTCTAAATGGATGCCTTTCTCTTTATGTGTGCCTGATAGAAATCTTCCCTGGGCTATGCCGACTGGTAACAAGACCGCCTCCCCCTGTGTCCCGTCCCTTTTCATGCGTAATTTATTTTCAAACCACACAAAAAAACAAAAACAAAACAGGGGCAATTTTTTTTGTATTATTTTAGAAGAATTTCTACTTAGTTTTACGTGAAGAGGCTTAGCTACAGCTGAATCCAGAACAGAATGGGCGTGTATTTATTATATTATATATAATAATATAACTATCACTCTTCCCCCTATAGTTATGGGCTTCGTATGTGCTCCATATCCGCACTGCACTGTGGCTAATGTGAGCGTGCAACATTGACTTTAATGAGTTTTGATTTCTTGCGGAGCCTGACCCTTACTCACTACAGTACTCTGTGTGAACCCCACCGAACTCCACTATTTGGTTAAAAGCCTTGACAGCTTAATAAAGCTAAATGTAATCAGACGACTAAAATGTGTTGAATTTTGTCAACTTTGTGCATGTCCCAGCAGACACAACAAGCAGGAACAGTAATTCGCTTTTGACAAACTCTCTACTGCAGTTTACAACCTCGAGACATACTCTCTGTTCTTGTTTGTGGTAAATAACTTGGCTCCCCAGCTGAGCACAGTTGCAGAAAACCTTACTCTGAGGCAACAAGCCTATACTTTGCTCGACTGCAACACAGATTCACAGAGGGCTGGACAATATGCCAAAAAATAAAATGACTTTTTTTACTCATATGGATAAATCTTGATTCTTTAATTAGATTACATTTTTTAATAATGAAAATAAATACATGTAACTGATTCATGAACTTAGAAATACCTTAGATACAATGCAAACAAACACTAGGAGCTGTTTCTGTCTGGCTGGAAATGTGACAATTATAAAGTATCATGACGATTATTGAGATTGATCAAAGATGAAATTATGATTAATTGCCCGGCCCGAGATTCGCCAACTGTACATCTTTTTAGATAAGTTAAAACAGTATCGCACGAGAGTCAAGTCATTTTGCTCTTTGTGTAATTTCTTTAGAGAGAAGTCTAAAAACTCTTTCTATCTGGTTATGGTTACTTCCATCCAAGTGATGTCACGGAAAAGGCAAAAGCAAGCTTCACCACTCACTCAATACATTTCCCTATTGCTGTCTAAGCGGCAGCAGTGACTGACCAACATGACCACGAGAGTGTTTGAGTAAGAATCTGATCAGCATTAATAATTCAGCCCAGTGCACATGACTGCTCCTAACCCTTTGTTCTTCAATACCTTGCCCTATGTTCCCTTGTTTAGGATTAGTTTATGATTTGTTACCGTGCACTACGTTCCTTGCTTTGATTGTTAAATGAAAATGTTCTTGTTTTTATTTTGGGGGTGGCCGCTTATAAGCCTTTTGCTTCGGCCCACTCATTTTGAGCAGACTAACTGCTCAAATAAAAAACTAAACTAAACAATCCAGCCTGCCCCCGCCTTAGCTCCCCCTGCTCTGCCCATGGTCTTTACCTTATTACCGGAAACTCTAGCAATACATCAAGGCTAATGTACTATAGTAGAGCAGAATAAAAAAAAAATTAGGCCACTCAAGTGGGGTGTGGTAATAAAACCGAGGAAATGCAACTAGATTAGTGATGCTCAAAGGGGTTAGAGTTATTTTCTCCAATTATGCCTCAAAGTGTATTGACAGAAAAGCTTACAGCCTATATGCCAGTGTGATACTTCATTTGAAAGAAAAGACCTTCTAGTTTCTAAAAATATGTGTGCGATCTGTGTGAGTGAAGCACAACTTACATCACATTCGTCGTCCCTAACCCCCGTGGTGCAGTGTACAAGGGGCTATGAAGCGCGATTAGCTGCTCATAGCGAACGTACGGCCGGAAATCGCACGGTCGTAGGGTTTTCTGACATGTTTGATATTTGTCGTGGCGCCCTGATGCTGTGGCGGTACCAAGGCCGTCGGTATTGCGATATATAGTTGATGATATATTGTGACAATATGTTGTGAGACATAAACCTTTTAAATCAATGTGTGTTTTTTTAGGCTTGTTTAGAACTGGTTTAACACAATTTGATGAAGATAATTGAATACTTTTTTGTTTAAATTAAGGCATGTTGTAGCTTCTAGCAATATTGGCAATAATAATATCATTCTGTAGGACTAAACTAGATTACATTTTTGTCTAGCCACCACCGAACTGAACCAGGTCTACTCGAGGGCCGACCATGGATTAGCCAGTAAAAAAAAAGCCAAACATCCCTGAGTAACTCTAGCCGGCGTACTGCCAGTGTCACCCATTCTGTGATGTAGATAATGGCAGTTTTCTCCCTGTAGTTTGTCATTTTTGCCCTTCAGTGTGTCTGCTTGCTCTGTGTGGTCAGCAGCACATCTGTCAAGCTGCTTAGACCACGCTGGCTCCGGCTTTATCTCACCCTCGCACAGACCTCCTCGCCTCCTGCCCTCACTGGACCTGCATGAGTCTGTGTGTGCATGTATGCTAACAAGACACCTGCTTTAGTGTACGCTTCTCAATGTATGTTTCATGAGGGAGCGCTTACTTTTTCCCCCGTTGTCGGAAGTGCTTGAGCATAAAGTGTCAGCTTTTTCCCAAACTTGTTTCTCAACTGTTCGGGAACGTGCAAATTGGTTTCTATTATACATACAAGTTGGACCATAAAATTCCTAAACCTTGTCCTATGTGCTCACATTTTGAAGCGTTTTAAATACTTTGGATAGTTCAAAAATCGATAAGTGTAATGCCTGCCAACACTAAAAAAGTAGTGCAGATAGATAAAACACCGACAAATGCTATAAGGAGCAGTCCGTCACTCCTCCGCTGCACTTAAACTTGCGCTGCTCGATAGATAGATCAAAACTGTACCGAACCGGTTCAAAAGTGGACCGAACCGAATGTGCTGCACCGAAACGATTTAATAATTCACGTGTACTGGTTCTGCCCTACTATTTTGTATTTGTAGTTAAATCCCCCCAAATTACATTGGTCCAACAGAAATCTGGAAAAAAGGGAAAAACGTTACTGAGCGTCCAAACTCTTCTAAATTGAGGTTTCATAAGCCTCTAGACAATCGCCATGAAGTCTTTTGTCCTTGTGTGTCTGACCATGATACATTTCTTGGCCAACACAGACGGATATCTTCTTAAGTGCACCGCTGGATTTGCTCACTATCGCTGACCACAGGAAAATGTCAGTAATCTGCCCAAACACTCAAATGGTCAGAACCCCCCCCTCCTCACACACACACAGTCTGTCCCCTCCCCTACCTTTCACTGTTTTCCTGCTGACGTAAGCCCCTTGTCCCGTCTCGATGATGTAAGAGCTGATGATTTCACGTATATCTTGATGTAACAAAGGCCGACAGTTATAGGAAGAGCCCCTCCTCCTCCTCCATCACACGCTGCTGTTATCTTTAAAAGGACACGCAAGAAGAAGCATCTCCAGCCTGGGACCTTATATGCACAACTGTGGCTAGTTGCCTTGTACTGTGTAGGTCAGCACTACTCTCTCCAATGGCATAGCTATGATTGTTTTTCAACCAACAATCCACAAAAACACAGTCATTCGCTGCCATATTGTAGCCTTCAACCTTATATCGCAGAGGCTTGCTTGTTATCTTGCACTGAGAACCATCACAGGCTATTTCCACTCGTCAGGCAGTTTGAGATCTCCTCCTCGGCTTGGCGCCTGCTTGGTGCTTAATTTAATGAATAGATAATTGCTATTTTAGAATTACAGTAGCAGCATGTTTTACTAATGTGTTGCTGATGCAATGGATAAATTTAGCACAAATAATGACAGGCCATTTAGAAAGTGGAATAATTTTCTGAACAAGGCGACGCACTTGTGGAGAAGTAAGGCTGTGTGCATCTAACATAGATAAGGAGCTGAGGTCTGGATTTGAATGGGACTTTCAGGCCTTCTCTCTTTCTAGGTGAATAAGGGGAAGAAAGGGAAGAACAAGTAAATAATCGAAAACACTATTCACTGGCCTTTTGACACTATCTCATATAGAATTACTGTGTATTATTGGATCAACATAAACGTTTTTCATTGTCCCTGAAGATGAAATTTGAGCTTGCTGTAGGGGAGGCTATCAGGACCGGTGCCTGACAGCCTCCCCTACAGCCGGGGCCTCTCCAAAACTTGAGCTATAGGGTTGGTTTGGACAAGCTGGTAGTTGATCTGACCTGATCACCAATTTGACAATTTTTTTCCTTGTGGTGTATTTCAATAATATTATGAACCATTAAGAAAAATTCTATTCTATTCAACCCTACCTATATCTCCTCACTACAGCCTCACGCGGGTCGTTTAAAAGCACAGTGAAACCACAGCTCTGAGGGTGTGTAAAACAAGAGTGGATGGACATCAGAGACACATAAAGCAGTGCATTATGGGCGTGTGGCTGGTCAGCAACATTTCTCTCAGTTCTGGTCCCAATCCAATCACTCCCATGGGCTGTCAAAGGTACACTTACACGCCACATAAGGGGTTTGCTGTTTATTTTATTGGCTATCTGATGCAAGCTTTGCGTCCAGTAAAGTTTCAGGTTTGAATGTGCATTTTATTTGTAGTTTTTACATGAAAGCTAATGGGAAAACGTCATGCATATGTTTGTCCATAGTTCCTTCTTGGACAGTTTCATAACACAACATTGACAAAAAACACCTTTTCAGACACTCTGGGACAAGATCCTCCTGACCAGTGTTGCCTTTGTGTTAGGGGACCTTAGTTTGGAAAATCGTCACGCTTTTCTTCATTTAGTTTAGTTTAGTTTAGTTTAGTTTATTTGAGCAGTTTACATTCATATATTCTGATTCATTTCAAAATTCACAACTCTACAGTAATGGAAGCTCAAATGGAGTAAGCTTATACTGTATTAGCTTAACCCATATTTCATGCAATATACTTGTACATAATATAATCATTCATTATACATTGCAATAACCTTAGAGGTAAACATTTTTTTCCTGCTAGCTGCTATCAACAATTAGAATTCAATTATCAACCATACACTCAGCAGCATTGACAAAGAAACACATTTAGCTGCATTTTTCATTGCAGCTTGTCACGGCTGGTGTGACAAGTTTTGTGCTCTGTTTTATTGCCTTAATGTAATGTTCGGTGCGGCCCTATGCAGAAACATCCATGAGTCTGTAACTAAGCTACAGAGACTTGTTATTGTTCATGAGTCTGATGGCGGAGGGGAAAAAAACTGTTCAAGTGGCGGGAGGTATGGGTCTGGATAGACCGTAGCCTCCTGCCTGAGGGGAGAGGGTTGAATAGTCTATGTCCGGGGTGACAGGGGTCAGCTGTGATCCGACCCACACGCCTCCGGGTCCTGGAGGTGAACAGGTCCTGGAGAGATGGGAGCTCACAGCCAATCAGCAGCATGCACAATGCGCTGCAGTCGGTGCTTGTCCCGTTCTGTAGCGCCGGGGAACCACACGGTGATGGAGGAGGTGAGGATGGACTCGATAGTCAACCATTATTACAATTATTAATCAATGATTATTATTAACATTATTATCAGTTTTATATTATATAGGGACCGACCTATTATATTCTATATATTATAATATTCTAATCTTGCTGCTTCCTTGTTGTTATCTCCACTACAGTTTTTTTTTAGGCTAGCCCTCAATCATTGAGCCCTCACCCAGCTGCCCCAACGTATTGACTTTGTGGATGATGTTCGTAGCCTATACTGTGAGATGCTTTAAAAAAGATGAGGCTTTATCGGCCTGTTGGGAGAGGCATGCCTCTAGCCAAGAGATCCCTACTTTACTTTTGTTTTGAGTAGCTGTTGTAATGACAACTAGTAACAAGTGGCAACAACGGCCAGTTAATTTTGTTTCTTACCTTCAATTTGTATTCCTTTCAATTCCCAATTGGAAGTTTTTTAACAATTTAACTTACAACAATTAAAGACTTTCCTTAGCTCTGTATTTTGATAATTCAGCTTCCTTGAATGCTTTTGAACTTGGGAGGCCGCTGACAGAATCAGTCTTTGTTTCAGCCCACAGCAGCTCTATATCACAGTGGAAACATCTATGGGACCAGGCCAGGGTGAGGTTTAGGGCCCGAACATTACTGCCAGAGCTAAACCACCACTGACTGAATCTTCACAACATTTACGATACCACTCTTGGGAACTTTGTCTGTAAGGAAGCAGTCGATGAGATTTAGGGTCTGGGTGCAAACAGATTTTACAAACAGATTTTTTTCTCTAAAGTGTGGTCGCTTTGTGCACAGGAGAGTTTCGTACAACCTCAGACCATAACATTTTCACGAGGCTTAATCAAAACAGATGATAGATAACAAGCTACTTTCCCTGTTTTTCAGGAGTGTACAATTACATTAAGCTCAGAACAGAAGGGTTGTTCTCTATCGTATCGAGACTATCTCTCCACCCAGTTACATATTCCATATACGGGGACTGACCCCACGTGGGTCAGGCGACGTGGATAATTATTTAAGACACACTACCTGTAAAGTGGCTGATTGCGCTATAAAGGCACCTGTGTGCCATGCGCACATCGATCATTTTGATTCCACGACGCGAGCAGGTTGACGTGGGAAGCGATCAAACAAACAAACAAACAAACGAACAAGGAGAATAAAGATAGGAGACAGTCTTGCCACTTACTTGTTGTAAGAGAGAGGGCATATACCTCTCGGGGTGACTGTTTTCAGTGTTGGGAAGCGGCTGTGTCTGGCGTTTTGCTCTGCCAAGGGGTTCATGCGCCGTAGACACAAGGACTTGCGGCCTTCTGTATCTACGGTACTGGTCGGTCCGGTCCGCCTGACGCGTTGCTCTGTGCGGGGTTTACGCGTCACAGGCGCTGACGGGCAGCGGTGGAACCGGGAGGGGGAAACCGCTGTCCATTCCGGTCGGCTTGTGGGAGGGTTGGGGGCTGGTTCTAAGACCTCCCGGGCTGTGCCTCCGCTCACGGTCACTCTACATAACACGTATGAGCCTCTTGAGCAGGAGGACAGCAGTGATGTAGATGTTTTAGGCTCTTCTGACAGTGATCTGCCACCTGGCCAGGAGGAGGCAGCATCTGTGTGTGAGCAAGGTGAGCGTAGTAGTGCAGTGCTTCAGTTTAGAGGGCTGATTGAAAGAGCGGCTCACGTTTTGACAGTGACTCGAGGCTTTCAGACGTGGGGGACCTGATCCAGGCTGGGTTTGCCAGGCCCACAGATCCATTTAAGACCTCAGTTAGCTGCAGGCGGCTATCTGCCATGCAGGATTGGGAGAAGGTTGGCTGTGCTGCCCTTCCACAAGTGGACCAGTCCATTGCGGCCCTGGTTTATCCATCCAGTTCTGTGTTAGGGAAAACTACATGTCCCTCCAGAGGGAGCAGAATGGTGGAGGCACAGTTGACTAAGGTGCATAGAACTATTGCGGTTCAAACACAGTTGGCCAATACTATGTCTATACTGACCTTATATAACCGCCAGCTTATACGTGAGTTGGAGGGGGTTCAGGACGTAGAGCAGCTGACTAGAGAATTGCAGCTCGTTTCCTCTGTTATGGTTCAGCTGATGAAGGAACAAGCAGCTTTGGCAGGGAAAGGTATTGCCTCTCTGTGGGTGGCCAGGCAGCAGCTATGGCTCTCCCAGTCGTCCCTGCAGCCGGAGGATCAGAGTGGCTTGTTAAAACTGCCAGTTGACCCCGTGCCATGTTTGGGCCTGATGCTACGGCTATGTTGCAGCGGGCCCAGGAAGCACGCCGCAAGTGGCAGTGTGCCTGGAGGGCACTGGGCGCGTCCCCATGGGTCGTTTCTACAATGATTCAGGGGTACCGTATCCAGTTTTCCCGACAGCCTCCCACCTCAGTGTCCCCTATGGTGGTCACTCAGGTGCGTCCCGAGCACAGGGCAGTTCTCTTGTCAGAGATTTCTACCCTGTTGGACAAAAGGGCTATCGGGGAGGTCCTGCCAGGTGACAGACAGGCTGGCTTTTATTCCCGGTACTTTCTGATTCCCAAGAAGGATGGCAGACTCTGCCCCATCCTCGATCTGAGAGGGCTGAACAGATTTCTTCGTCCTCTGCGGAACGTGATGTTGACTGTCCCCAGGGTGAGACGGTTCATTCACAAAGGGGATTGGTTTGTTACAATCGATTTGAAGGATGCCTATTTCCAGATTCCAATCTGGAAAGGGCACTGGCACTTTCTCCGGTTCGTCTTCAACAGCAGGACGTACGAGTTTCGGGTACTCCCTTTTGGGTTATCCCTGGCTCCTTGCACGTTCACAAGGTGCATGGAGGCAGTGCTCTCACCACTGAGGCAGACAGGCGTCAGAATCCTGAATTACTTGGACGACTGGCTTTTGTGTGCACAGACACGGCAGAGGTGTCTGGCTCACTTGTCTCTGCTGCTGGAGCATCTGCATTGTTTGGGGCTGACGCTCAACTTCGAGAAAAGCAGGCTTGTGCCCTCTTAGGAGACGCAGTTTCTAGGCCTGGTCTTGAATTCTCAGACGGCGGAACTCACAATGTCACGAGCGAGGCTGAGGTCTCTGGAGACTTGTCTCTCACACTTCAGCCTGGGGGCCCAAGTCACATGGCGACAGTGTCTCCAACTCATGGGCCTTATGGCCTCCATGTCGCAGGCAGTCTCTTTGGCTCTCCTGCAGATGCGCCCAGTGCAGCGATATCTTCTGGGTCTGGGTCCCCGGAGTCACCCACGTGCCACAGTGTTCGTCACCAGGCGGTTCTTATTGACTCGGCGCCCAGAGAATGTGAGCAGGGGTCTCGGTCCGGTGATTCGGCGTCACCTTCTGTCGACAGACGCGTCACTGACAGGATGGGGGGCATGCAGGGTGGCTTGGGCTCTGTTTGCCTTTGCAAACTGGCGCATCAACTGTGGCTGTGGGCGCACCCCAAGTTCCTGTCACTGCGGGCAGTGCATGTGCCAGGATTGGACAATGTGGCAGCGGATCCGCTCTCCAGGGGAGGGCCGGATCCGGGAGGCTGGAGGTTGCATCCTCAGGTGGTGTTGGCCATTTGGGACCGTTACGGACGGGCGATGGTCGATCTGTTTGCGTCCCGCAGGAACACACATTGTCCCTGTTTTTCTCCCTGGGGTGGGACGATCCTCCACTCGGAACCGATGCAATGTCTCACCCGTGGCCTCACGGTCTGCTTTATGCCTTCCCGCCATTCGGTCTCCTCCCGTCTCTGTTGCAGAGGGTTTGGGTGGAGGAGGTGAGACTAGTCCTGGTGGCTCCTTTGTGGCCGCACATGACATGGTTTTCGGACATTCCGCCTCTTCTAGACGGGACTCCGTGGGAACTCCCAGCACTTCCAGACCTGTTGTCACAGGGTCTGGGGATTCTATATCACCCGTTTCCCCGGGGGCTGAGGCTCTGGGCCTGGCCCCTGCGAGGTCTGAGTTGCTAGCTATTGGCCTTCCAGGCTCTGTGGTGCAGACTTTGGAAGGGGCCCGGGCACCGTCCACACGCGCTCTCTACGGGCACAGATGGAACTCTTTTGTGCAATGGTTTAAGCCTCATGAGGTTGACCCTCTCACTTGCATGGCCCCGGAGATTCTGCAATTTTTGCAAGACCTCTTGGAGGCAGGCAGGTCGCCGTCCACACTGAGAGGGATGGTGGCTGCTATCAAGGCTGCAAGGGAGGGTAGATACGCTCTGCCTGTGGATGTGTCCAACCTGGTCTCCAGGTTTCTCAAAGGGGCCCGGAGGGGTAGTGGCAGTGGTGTGAGGCCTCCCCTCCCCTCTTGGGATTTGGAGCTGGTTTTGCAGGCTTTGGTGGGTGCTCCATTTGAGCCTCTGGCAACGACGGACCTGAAGTGGGTGTCCTTAAAAACTGCCCTTTTGCTAGCATTGGCATCAGCTAAAAGGGTGGGGGAACTCTAAGCTCTCTCTGTGCATTGGGTCCTGTGTAGGTTCCTGCCAGAGATGGCAGCGGTGGTCTTGCGTCTGAATCCAGCCTTTCTCCCTAAGGTCATGTCGGGTCGGCGCTCCGACCTGGTCATCACACTCGAGTTCCTCTTCTCTGATCGGCAGACGGGGGATGAGCGGGAGTGGTCGCTTGTCTGTCCAGTTAGGGCCCTGGAGGCATACCTTGCTCCGACTAGGGGTCACAGGACCACGGATCAGCTGTTTGTCTGTTTCAAACACGATAGGTTGGGCCAGCCCTTGTCTATGGCTCGCCTGTCTCTTTGGCTTGTGGACGCAATCCGTCAAGCCTATGTGGGCATGGGGGTTCAGTTTCTCCTGAATGTCAGAGCTCATTCGACACGGGGGAAGGCAGCGTCCTGGGCTTTGTGGCGTGGCGCCTCGCTGGATGAGATCTGCGCTGCTGCCACATGGTCTGCCCCTTCTACTTTCGCCCGCTTCTACAGGCTTAATGTGGCAGCAGGCACTTCCTTCGGCGAGCGGGTGCTTGGTGCTGCTCAACAGCATTGAGGCTTTTTCCATGGCCTTGCGTCTTGCAGGTTTGGAATGCCCTTGCTGTGTCAGGCTGAGTGTTGTTGCTTGCTCTTTCTTTGCAGAGCTCTTGACCGGCCTTTGCGGCTTGCGGGGCTGTGTCGCCTTGGTTGCGTCTGACGCCGAGGTTGTGGCACTCGTACCTAGCGTCTGGCGGGTATGGGTGCTTGTGTACATAGTTCATTTTATCACTTGGGTGTGTTATTTTGTTCATGCACTTGGTGGCGGCAACGACTCATTTGAATTTCACCCTGCTCGATCCCCTTGCGGTGTGTCTTACAGAGTCCCCGTACATATGGAATATGTAACTGGGTGGAGAGATAGTCTCGATACGATAGAGAACGTTACAGTTACGGTTATAGTATGTAACCATGGTTCTCTGAGTGAAGAGACTATCTCTCCAGCTCGATTCCGCTCGGGGATGCGTTCCATCAAAATTTAATCAATGTGCCCATGGCACACAGGTGCATTTATAGCGCAATCAACCACCTCACAGGTAGTGTGTCTTAAATAATTATCCACATCGCCTGACCCACGTGGGGTCAGTCCCCGTACATATGGAATATGTAACTGGGTGCAGAGATAGTCTCTTCACTCAGAGAACCATGGTTACATACTGTAACCGTAACGTTTGTGTCAGACTCATTCAATCAAATGTATTGAAGTACCCTCTCATCCCGTAACAGTGACTAATGCAAACAGGAACTGCACAATAGAGCATATGGTTCTAGTGGAAACAAAATCAAACTGTAATTTACTTTTCATTTCACTTTATAAAGAATGGTTGTCAATCATTACAAGGAAAATGGTATTATTACTGTTAAGTAATTGTAAATTGGGAGTATGACGGGTTATTTTAGAATTCAATTTGGGGAAAAAGCTGTAAGTGTTTAACACTGCAGAATGCAACGCACTTTGCTGGCCGCATGGGTTTACATTCTAGTTCCAAGTGAACTCTGATCAACGTAAGAAACAGAAAAATTAGTTCTCAATGATTTGCTTGATCAAATAAAGGATCCTATATAAATCCTATATTGTAGACAGGTTTATGTTTGTGTCTTAGCAAAGAATTGCATGTGGAAAGCCTGAAAACACCACCCACACATGGCCTTAAGGCTCAAAGTTCTAGATACAGTCATAAGTATAAAATATTTTCTTTTACTAATATTTGTACTGCATTGTCAAGTCGTATGCATCCCCGGCATCCAAACCAGTGCCCTCCTGGGAAAGAAAGGCAGACTTGCATTTGCCTAAAGCAAAACACTATACCATTTTGTGTTTAAATAGGATTAAGAGGTATGCCATAGCTCTCGCCCGGTCACATAAAAATTCTTTATTTGCCTACGCAGCACATGTTTTTTCCTCACCCCTGTGTCTGTGCGATTATTTGGAGTGTGTGTGTGTTCACATTTGTGAATTTTTTTGTGTTTGATCTTTGGAAACACACATGACATGTTTTTGGTGCTATCAGCATTGGGAGAGATGAGGTAGTGCCGGCTGAGTGGGCTGCTGTTGTAACGTAGCGTGGAACCATGCCCTAGAAAATTCAGGGGTGAAGTACCCTATTCATTCCTCCGCTCTAGGTTTTTTTTCCTGTGTGCAGAGCTAATAACAAAAAAATGTCTTATTGTAAACAAAATATGATTGTTTTACTGTTGCTACTGCTGTTTACTGTACCTGTCAGTCATTTTATGGTCACTGACTGGGGAAGTGAGTTTAACAGAACACATCATGACACCTGGGAATCCAAAGCAACATGTTTATGGTCATTTATTTGTTATTCTTTATAGATTTATTTTTTGGGCCAACCTTGCATGTGTGCTAGAACCAAACTCCTTGGCCTTCCTTTAGCCAAGTTGGCAGTTTGATGAATTCAAGTCAAGATGACTACTTTTTGAAAACTTGCATGCAACTACAATGGAAGTTGCATGTGATCCAACATACTATTTGTGATTGAAATGTGTCACAGTTGAAATTTCATCCCAGTTTGCTGCATTGTGGGCTTTATAGACACATACGGCATCTCTGGAATCTCCCATAATATATGGTCATGTTTGAAGCAGTTGAGGGGGAAAATAAAGATGAGAAATATTTCTCCAATTATTCCAAAACTACTTTAACAAATGCTGAAATATTAATATAGTTTTCTACTAAAAAAGATACAAAGACATGGGGAGGAGCAAAGTGGTTCAACAGCCCATAATTACATAAATAAGGGATTTAGCATCATGCTACATGCTAACACTAGCTACGACTGCCGTTTTTTCGCTTCTACTGAACAATCTGCTGTGGAAAAACATCCATATAGACCCAATTTATACTTGACTTTAAGAAGTTAAAAACTGTGTTTCCCAAAAGGTACTTCATTCCCCCTCGGTGAGGCCAAGGCACCCTTCTATGACACAATGCCGTCTGTATCTATAGGAAGGTTGTCATAATGTTATGGCTGATTGGTTGCTGTGGCAGTTGAGTCTTTTTTAGATTTCTGTACTTCCACCTGTGCTCTGGGTGGACTGATTGGTAGGGATGGGCACAGTTAAACGGTGCCTACTTGGTACCGACCGAAAAGCTCCGGTCGGGGGTGGTATCGTAAAACTAAAATTCTTTCGGTGCCAACTTTCGGTTCTTTTTCTCTCTAGACGTCAATATATGACCCACAGCGAGTCTAAAAAAAGCAACATGAACGTGTGCGGAGATAATGAGCCGCTTCAGCGCAAATTGAGCGAAGCAAAAACTATAACTTAAAGAGAAGCAAAGCTATAATGTACTAAACATTTGTAATAGAGATGGCTCAGCCGCGGTCTGCGGCTGGACTGAGCCAGGACTAAACCAGGACTTACACCGTTGTAAAACCCAGAGCTAAACTATACCAGTTATTATAAACCAGGACTAAACCAGGACTGAATAAGAAACTTGAGTTTTTAGGCAAATTGAAAAGCAAAACCGAGCAGTGACAACCAGAAACACATCTTTACCTTTAGCGACAGACCCGGAGGCTGAGTTTACGAGCTGTTGTTTACAACTTTACAAGCAGCTGCAGAGAGGGGAATATCAAAGATTGTTTGTGGAAAGGTGTGAGCGCTCACTCTGTATTAGACATTTTTGGTACAGTTGTTGTACATTATTGGTGGCAAAGTGAGCGCTCACACCATGTAAGGATCTTTGATGGAAAAGTGTTTTCGCTTCGTTAAAGCGCAGTGTGTTTAGAAAAGTTTATCCGAAAGAAACCCGTGTCCTGATGTGGATCTGTCTCTGCAGCTCAGGAGGTAAAAACGTCCTTTATCTCTTTTTATCACTGCTTAAGTGGAAATTGTGCTCAAAACACGAAGTTACAGGTGACGCTGCTGCGGCCTATGGAGCTTCTGTTTTGCTGTTTTAGGACTTTTTCTCGAACTACACTTTTTTTATACACGTTATTTTAATTGAATTAAAGTGAAATAGGCACCAAAAAAAGTACCGTTAAGGCACCGGCACCGAAAAGCAGGTATCGCTAAAGTAGTGGTATCGAAAAAAAGCGAACGGTGCCCATCCCTACTGATTGGACATAGTTGTGAATAACTTTAATTGGCTTCCCACAAGAGTGGGTGGCTGTGCGTAAGTCCTAGAAAGTGGTTTTGATTTTTGTTCTCTCTTTTTTATCATATGGGCACCGAGAACTCTCCTGTGCTCCCTGAGAGGGCCTTTAGAAGTGCTACCTACATCTTTTTTAATTCTGTAAATTGCAGCTCACTTCGCTTCCTCTCCTTTGTTCCTTTTTCAGTGTGAAATCTTGAAAAGACGATTCTCCCCACAACCCCCGCTTTGGACTGACTCACTATCTCCCTCTGGCCCACTTCCCAGAGCCGCGTTTGTTTGATGGGATTTGTGCAGATCTACTACAACTGCTGCATTTAACGTATAGACATAGAGGGAGTGCATGCGTGTGCACATAGACAAATATCTCTATTGAGTTGCATTCAATGCCCACACAACACAGAGGCACCTGTTCCTCTTACCAGCTCGGCAATTACAGAGAGAAGCTTTGAGACTAGAGCTTCCATTAGAGAAAATCAAGCATATGCTATATTATGATATCTTACTCTATCCCTTTTCCTCATACAGGGAAACTGCCAGGCAGGTTTGAAAATGAATGCTCTTTCTGATTGCAACTAGGGTTGCAACTAACGATTCTTTTGCAATCGATTAATCTATCGATTATTTTTTACGATTAATCGATTAATCGCTTGGCTGTGAATGGTGTATTTTTTCATTTTTTTATCACATAAAGCTAAAGTGGCGCCGCTTGTGGACATGTTAGCACTAATTCTGCTTTCTGATTGGATGAGACACAGGCAGATATTCATGAAATTTACAATCTACAAAACACTACAGACCCTAACTATAAAAACAAAGTAGGTTTTCAGCAAAAAATACTACATTTTCATGCTCTATTTGAGTCTGTGTGAACCAGAAAACGATTAATCGATTAATAAAATAGTTGTCGACTATTTCAATAATCGATTAGTCGTTGATTAATTGATTAGTTGTTGCAGCCCTAATTGCAACCCTGTCCTAGCATGAATGTTTGAAAAAGGATGTTTATTTGGTAGCACCTGCTTGATTCCATTAAATACAAATGTTCACTTACCTGCCAAAACCTGGCAAAGAAGCAATGAAAAAGTTATTAATTAATAGAGTTTGAATCAAATTACGATCTACATAATATGACCAATTATCTGCATGGGAATTTTGAGAGTAATTGAAGGTAGACTTTGAGGGAATCAAATGAAAACGTTTGTTTCTTTGAATCAAATTGTACTGGAGTGGGAAGCATTATTGTATAAGCTGAGGTTGATTCAACCATGTTCATGAGACACAACAGCTATTTGTTTAGTGGAAAGAAAGAAAGTTGAAAACAAAAATCTAGTTAAATATGGTGTAAATTTCTTCATTATAATAATTAATATCATATTTTTGTCATATTGCATATTTATTTCAGATATTTTTCATTGTTGAAAAATACCTAAAAACTGCCCAAACAGGTCTCCTAAGACCTGACTGCACCTTTGCCAGGGGTGTGGACGTCCCCAGCTCGTCTCCATGGTGGAGACCATGTTGACCAAAGGCAGCCAAATATGAGACTTATGGAATATGGAAGGTTCTCATCCAAATCCATTCTTTAATTACCCACTGCATACATAGACGTGTCTGTGTAGCAGGTTTTGTATTGGTAAATGTTACGCTGTATGCCTTTAACAATTAATACTGTATCATTGAACTTCCACTTTGAGACTCAGAGGATAAACAAAGGATGAATAATACAAATAAATAGAGTACTGTACTACTATTTCATTCTGAACTGGTATAGTCATTTTTATAAACATTGAAATATTGAACAGTTTATCATACTGGTGATGGATTTTGATCATATTTTACAGCCCTTACATGTTGCCTTTTTATTTAAACACCAAACTACAATTGCATACCAAATTACATAACTAAAATTCACTGCAATTACACCCGCAGCATGCTCCATCTAATTGTCAACATAGTACTTAAATAGATTGTAATAACACCTAATTAAATAGAGGGAATTGAGAGTACGGGTAAGGAGCATTGTTGCTTGAGTTGAAAGCGGACGTGTTTGGTTTTACTGTGGTGACAGGAGCGTTTTTATGGACATTGCGAGAGTGAAAAAGCCGTGTGTCGTGGCCCGGAGGCAGCTCAGTGTCCTGGATGAGGATCAGGATGGCACGTCAGGGAGAGAAAACCACAAAAGGCAGTGGATTATTCATCGCTTTGTCAGGAAGCTGTGCCCCCCTGTCCACTCTTCCACACCCCGAAATGTGAGCTCTGTGCGCTCGACACACAGGAGGGATGTAGGGGTGTTGGCTTCGGTGCACGGAGGCTAGAGCATTGCACACAGTAAAGATTTAGATTCTTGTCACATCACAGAATTGACTGCTACTCTATTTTAAACAAATGACAACCCCGCCCAAAAAATGTGTTTGTGAAATACCGAAAAAGCAAGACTATACAAACTTGAAATAATCACTACACATTACTTAAAATTTCCTGTCATTACTTCCCCAAATGGAAGTTATCACACATGGCCCCTGTCCCGGTGTGTCCCGACGTATATTCCTGTCCAGTGTCCACACAGTGATGGAGCCCTCAGACCAGCAGCTCATTTCACACGCAGCGCTACATCAAAGCTCTGTGAATTAACCCCGCGCGGCGCTCGGCTCGGCATGCCACCCGCAATTTCACATCTCCCCTCCGCTCTGCCAGAACCCGACTCGCCCCATTCATATTGAAATGTGCGGGGCGCACTTTTGCCATGCATCCAAATCGCCATGCTTCGGTTTTTCCGTCGAGATAAAACTTCAAACGGACAAGAAGTGATATATTTTCGAAGGAGGGTAAAAAAAAAAAAAAAAAAAAAAAGTGGTTGCAGGTAGGCAGAAGTTAAAACCACGGTTGCTGAAAATAGGGTGTTTTTTTCCCCTTCTTATTAAAATAGGTCAATTGTGTGTCTGTTACAGCCCTCTTGCAAAAGTCGGTTTCCTTTTCAACTTGATTAGGCGCTCCAGGAGTGACGCGCCACACCTGACATCAAAGCGCATTTTAACTTGCGCTCCAATCTCCGGTCTGATTGTTTGTCTGTAAAGAAAAAGAAAAAGAAAAAAAACAACGCATTATTGTGATTGCCTTGTACTTTTTTTTTTTTCTTTCTCGACCTCATCATCGAAGCCAGTTTAATTTATTTTTATATTGTATCTATTGATTTGGCCAGTTTCCATTTGCCTCCGAAGGCGCTAATGTCCATGAATATGCAGGAATGGCGGAGAGCCCTGACATAGTAATGAAGACTATAATAGTAATTGTGGTGAGGAGTATGCTGTTCATTGTAGGGTGATGTCATTATTGTGATGTCTATTTTGGTCTTGATCGGAGTCGACCATGATCGTTCTGCAAAACACTTTTCATTAACGTTTCTTTACCATTTTGCATGGAATCTTTTCCGTAATTGGCCAGACAGCCCACTTCTGCTGTTGTCTGTTTTAACAAGTTTATTTGTTGTGTTGCACAAGAGCGTGGTACAGTGATTCCCATCCTCTTTTCTTTGAAGGCCCGTCTTACTTCTACTGATGACAGGCTGCTGCACATATGTTTACTACCTCAACGTTTTTTTTTTCATAATGAACTGACTCCACCAACAACAACAAATACAACAACTATGGACCCCTTGAGTCTCGTCAGACTTCGGAAGCTAAGATTTGGGCCTGATTAGGCTCTGGATGGAGTCAATGTTAGGGTGAAGGGCATCTACCCCAGAGCACTTTGGCTACATACAGCACTTACCAGGGCCTGACAGATATATCGGCAAATATTCAGCTAAAAATCCATTCTCTTCACAAACAATTTAAACACGAGTCATCCTGGATTGACATGACTACGTAACTGTGCTAATGCTATGTGTTATGTGAACCCTATCCATACTGGCCCTGCCCATTGTTTATTTAATTATCAATTACTAGGGCCGGGACGATCCACTTTTGTCACGATCCGATACATATCACGATACCCAGGGGCCGATCCGATACGTATTGCGATACAGTAAGTAATTATAAGAAGTGATACACCTAGAAATGTGTAAAAAATCATGTGTCCAATGTTTATAAACCAAATGCCATTTGACGTTTACTGAAGTGTTTAGATTGAAAAGGGCATTAACACAAAATGTAACAAAGTGCTGCAACTGTTACTGGAAAACAAAGGAGTGATGATAAAAATGCCTCCAAACACAAGTATTGAATGTATTGCGATACTTGATAAAGTATCGATACTTGGTATTGCAGCACAAAGTATTGCAAAGTATCCAAGTCCGATCCGATATTTTGTTATCTCATTGTCACTTCTCACATTATAGTGTTTTTATTATTTTTCTTTTTTAGTTTTATTTTATTATAGTGTTTTTATTATTATAGTTGCAAATGTTTTAATTCTCTTTGACATTTAAGAATACAACCTTTGTGCTTTATCTGTGACATTGCGGCAGATAGTCTTCCACGTGGACAGCTTGTTTTAATGTGTTCTGCCCAATCTTTCACAGCGTAGTACGATAACACAGGAGCCAGTCAGTCTCAACTCCGATGTTTTTAAGCCTGTGATTTCTGGATGTACAAATGCTGACTGACAGGCCTTTCCCTCGGTGGCGCATGTATCTCTTGGCTGGGACTGTTGACATCTCTGTTTTTGTTGTTCTAAATTGTCTCTCACCAGAATGGGGTTTCTGTTTGAGAAGTATGTCAGGCGTTTTATTTGTGTGAAGTGGTGATTTTTTATTTTTTTTACTGTCAGGATTGTCAGGTTAACAAATAAAATGCTCATACTTTCTCACCACTACAAAAACAGTACAGGGAAGTAAAGTCGGCAATTCAACTTTACAAGCATCATTTATAATGACACATTTAGTAAGTGCTAAAACATATACTAGTATTTATTTACCAGTAAGAAGCTAAGAAAGAATAAATGTGAGGCCAACAAAACAGTAGCATTTTGCCATCCGTCTTGTGTCATGTCCGTGTGGGTCGGGGTCCTGGCTATATTGGGCCCTGGTTAGGCTGCTGTTATGTGGGTGTGCCTGTACATAAGGGGGTTAAACCCACTCCTCTTCCTCACTGGGGAATCGTAGGCATTAATCTGGCCCAGCTGGACACAGGCAAATTAATGATAATTTACTTTGACGACATAATCAGACTTCACGCTGTTCTACCAAACTAAATTGCTTCTTTTGTTGCACAAGATCTCTCTCTTTCTCTCCATCATTCTCTGTCAGCGTCTTGCTCATTTAGCTCAAACCGTTTTTCTCCGTGCGTCTAGGTTGAGCTCAGTTATTGAACATTTCCATGGAAACGGCTAGTTCGGGTGAAATTGGTCCGCTGTAAAAACACCTCAGTATTATTCAGCTGTTGAGCTGGGTGAGAGTTCAATTGCGTGCACGCCTGTATTAAAGCATTTATGTCCCACATGCGCAATAATATCAAGTATTCTCGTATTGTGTGTAGGTGGATAATAGATTTAGCTTTTAATAGCAAGTATTTGAAAGTGAATGTTATGCAGATGTCCTCAGCTAAATTAAGGTTCAAACATTACCTCCATCTGAGGCCTGAACATTATGCATCATTGCACTTGGTGTGAAACATTCTGGAATTTAATGTATTGTATTAGCCTTGTCTCTTGTTTTTTGTTTTGTTTTTTGCTTGTGGAGACATGAAGTAGAAAATGAAAACCAAAAAAAGTCCCTTTTTTTGGTTTTCATTTGTAGTATGTTATAAAAAAAAAATAGATACATATTTAAAAAAAAGGTGGAGCTAATGACAGGACAATCTTTTGGAGGGGTATGAAGGTCCAGTTTGTAGTACCCAAAAGAACTCTGGAAATGAGGGAACTCCTCAAGAGGCAAAACATTAAAACATTTATTAATATTCCAGATGACTTAAAAAACTTCTATGAATGGTATTTATGTATTTAGGATTATTTTCTTTATCTGCTGATTGTACTGGCTGATGGTTACACTTTATGTATTTGAGTTTTTGTATGGACTTTGAGTCTGTCTTACTCGTGGCAGATGAAATACAGGACCTGGTGTTACAAGAAAGCTACATGACTAAAGGAATACACACACTCAATAAATCTCCTCAATGTTATAATGGATGACAAAGTTTGTCCAACAGAACTGACTGCCTTACTTGTGTGTTGTACAAAGTGTTACATTTTTGCTATCTTCACACTGTCAAACCCCAGGCCTTCTTGGAAGACTTTGATATGCGGCATGATACAATATATCCAGGCAAGTTTAGTGAAGTAGCCTCCGAAGAAAGTCTTGTCCACTTTATCTGCAGGCAGAGTCTCTATCGCCTCGCACCTGCATCCACAGTCCCCTTTACGGCTCTGCTCAGGCCCGTGACCCCTGTCGCCCTATCGGCTGGTTACATGAGGGGAAAGGACGGCAGCCATATGTGCGTTTAGGTTGAATTCCAAATGTAATGACTTTGGTGCCAGCGGGCAGCGTGTTGCATTCGGACAGTGGAGTGGGGGCCTGGCCATCACCGGAGGCAAAGCCCACGGGAGCTACTTCATCACTGGGGTTAAAATGAGTTCCCGAGTCACTCAAAATCCGGCTATAGCTTATCACAAGGCTACACAGTTAAAATATTCCGCCTGCGAGGGTGGAAATGTAATCTGTGTGGTGACTCCAAAATTGTCTTTAGATTTGCTTCTTTTCTGCTGTTGGGCATGAGAAAAAATGCGTATGGTGTCAAAAAGAAACTGGTGAAACCTCCTTCAAAACCCCCAAATATTTCTTATTTTGTTTGGACTGATGAACAAACAATTTTGTACCAAGATTGGCGATAGATAATCAACTTTCTTGAATCAACCAAGAAATGCGGTATTATTATCATATTCTTAACACCAAAACGCAGCATAGGGTCATTGCCTTTTTCTCCTATTTAATTATTATCACAAATAATAATATTTTTTCTTTGTACACCTCAGGACACAGCTAATTTGCAAAGTATGTATGAATAAATTCAATAAAATGTAAATTTTGCCATAGCAGGGACACAAATAGTTTGAAGCATGTACACTTTGCTTGTTAAAGAGCGGTCTTGTATGTGGCGCATGGAAATGATTTGAACATTGCAGACAGATAGCGTGAAAGAGCCTTTAGTTTCTACCACGGATGACCTGGGAACAATATCGTCGTCAGTGCGAATCTCCAAACCCAAAGTAATGCAATTGCGCACTGATTATTTAAGACCGTAATGAAGCGAAAACAACAACAGCTATCCCTGCCTTCATACTGTCCAAAAGGTGCAGCGACACGCATCAGGGGTTGTATACTTTAAATTTTAATGAGAGATTTGTCTTTTTTTTGGGGAGGGTGGGGGGGTATAATTTATAAGTATGACTCGAGCAAAGCCAGCCAAGACAGCAGAGACGGATGGACAGGTGCCAGGCGTCCCCAATGGTGTGAAAGTGGCACAGTAATTAGTCAAATGAGCAGAAAACGAAGATGACGCCAACGTGAGCGCCTAACCTCCCGCGGCTCCGTCTCCAGTGTTATTTATGTTCTGCATAATATCTGTCACAACGAGATCATGCCACACATTAGACATGACTCTTAGGGGGAAACAACATGTGACTGCGTCTTTGTCAACATGGGACATATGCATAGATTAGGGTTTGTTTCACACAGATGCAAATCCTGTGGTATATAGATGTTTGTTGTTTGTTGACGTTTGTCTGTGAATAGAATGCATAAACAACAATAAATGAACATATAAATACTGTAATACTTAAAGCAGAACTAAGTAACTCACGCCCCCAGAGGTCATAAGCACCACTGCAGGTGTCGTAACATGTTTTTTTTACTCATTAATTGTCAGTGAGAGTAAATACTATGTTGACAGAAAAGACAAAGGGAGAGAGGGATATTGTACATTGTGCCACAATTCAATGACACAATGGAGATAATTTCAATCAAACTTGGCTCTAAATACTGCTAAAGTGGCGCTAGCCCGCTGTTAGCTTTGCCCGTTAGCCTGTTAGCTTCTTCTCCTGATTCTATTAGTGTGTATTGCGCCTCCGACTCAGAGCAGGGAAAGTTGCAAGGGTAGTTTTCTGGCCAGAGACACCAGGTGGAGATGAAAGACCCCCCAATCATCCCATTAACACTTGCATTACCGCCAGAGGGACTACGAAAAGGATTTAGTAAGGTAAACAAGTTACTTAGTTCTTCTTTAATTAAGTGTAACGTCAACTTGACTAGCAGTATGACCTTAATCGTAATGGTTGCCCCAAAGCAGATTTTTTTCACACGAAAACCTTCAATATTGCCATTCCAACAGGCAGCTTAAAATGCTAGTCATCACAGGCTATAATTTTAGAATACTGAGTGTTAGATAGCCCGCATAATAGCAAAAGCAGTCCAAGATGCAATGTTGTTTTTAACCAACATATAATCTTGGAACATTCAGGGAGTGGGAGTTGCAGCATAATGCAACTCTGCAAAGTAATAATATTTTGTTTTTGCCAATGTCTGAGCAAGAAAACTGAGCAGATTGGGCGGGGGGGATCTGTGCCATCAGCAAGTTAATAAAAAGGCTGCAGTTTATCTCTGTCCAGAAGACAAATGTGAAGGATAGAGTTGGGAGCTGGGGAAGACTGCAGCACCCATCCAGCCTATAATGCATCCTCTCTCCTCTGGTCAAAAGACAGGTTTATTTGCACGGCTGACTGAGGTCTTGTTGATCGTCCACAGCTCTAACCCGGGCCTCTGCTGACAAGGCTAATTAATGAAAAGAAACAAAAAACTGGGCAGTGGAAAAATGGCTGTGGGCGCCTTCTGTCCGACTGGTCTGGTATATGTTGGGTTGCTCCGTCTGTGACTTGGCATCGCAAATATTTTTCTCTCTGTCTCTCCCGTTGTTGCATGGTTTCATACGCCGGGCAATTATTTTAGGCTATTTGGGAACAAAGTGGATTACTGATATAGGGTAGCTTTTGTATTGGGCTAATTCTATGTTGTTGTTTTTTATGCTAATTGATTTGGCAACGTTTGATCAGACAAGCACCTGGACGAAAGGGCTTAATCACAGTAAGCAGTGCAGGTCCGTCAGTAACTCCAATTGTACCTTGTATATTTTTTATTGGGGTCAGTGGATCAGTTGGGAGTTCAGCTTCCCGATGGCCTTGTGTATGAAACTGTTTTTAAGTCGACTGGACCTGGCCCGTAGATTCTGCAGTCTCCTCCCTGAAGGCATTACCTTGAAGAGACTGTGTGATGGGTGCGTAGGGTCCCTGGTGATTCTGACGGCTTTGCGGGTGAGACGGGTGGAGTACATGTTCTTAATGGAGGGGAGAGGAGCTCCACAGATCTTCTCCGCTCCTCTCACGATGCGCTGGAGGCTCCTTCGGCAGGACGCAGTGCTGGCGCCGTGCCACACAGTGATGGAGCTGGTCTGGATGCTCTTTATAGTCCCTCTGTAGAAGTTGCACATAACGGAGGCAGAAGTAGAGAGGCTGACTACTTTTCTTGACCAGTGGTCCAGGAAAGGTTCTCTGTGATGTGCATACCCAGGAACTTAGTGCTGGTCACCCTCTCCACTGCAGCACCGTTGATTGTTAGAGGAGCATGCTGGACCCGTGCTTTACGAAAGTCCACAACAATCTTTCTCCACATTTAGAGAGAGGTTGTTCTGTGTGCACCACATGGCCAGACTGCTCACCTCACTCCTGTAGTTTGACTCGTCTCTGTTGTTGAGACCCACCACTGTTGTGTCGTCTGCAAACGACTGTCAAGACGGGGTGTGAGAAATCAGGTGGGCAGAGAGAGGAAGTGAGGAGAGCAGGTGCTGTATTTAATGTCGCCATTTAAGTTGGTTAAAAAATAGTGGCACAACGCATTGGCAGGGGAAAACAAAGCCTGAGCCCGGCCCGTGTCCGACGCAACGATGCGGTAATGGGCCCGTCAGGCCCCTCGGGCTCAAATGCAGGGCTCTAGGTCTTTCATCTCCCTCTGGGGTCTCTGGCCAGAAAACCACAATTTCCCTGCACCGGGTCGGAGCCACCAATACACACTAATGGAATCACGAAGAAGAAGCTAACAGGCTAACGGGCAAAGCTAACTGCGGGCTTGTGCCACATAAACAGTATTTACAGCCAAGTTTGAGTGAAAAAAATTATCTCCATTGTGTAATTGGATGTACAATATCCCTCTCTCCCTTTGTCGGACATTGAACTGTGCTTAAATAGTTAAATAGTTAAGTAAAACATTGCAAAAATTGCAATATAAAGTAATACAAAGTAATTGAATTTTGCATATTTTGTTTCCCATATTGTGCAGCCCATGCTTAATATTTATAATATTAAAAGTAATGACTTCTTGTCTTTCCAATGAAGTACACTTTCATGGTTTTGTTGTATCCCCTCGATTTTGACGCACATCTTTCCTACAGACAATTTCCTATGCTAATGTTGACACCACAACATGACACCCTGTTAGCGTTAATGAGCATTAGCATTAGCTGCAGGTGAATGGGTTTGTATTAGACAAGCCTGAGTGTCTGTGCCCTCTCTCAGTGGGGCTCTCCTCACTCTGGGGGCGGTGTATGTTTGCTCATGATT
The DNA here is from genome assembly GCA_021464625.1 of Proterorhinus semilunaris. NCBI lineage: Eukaryota > Metazoa > Chordata > Actinopteri > Gobiiformes > Gobiidae > Proterorhinus > Proterorhinus semilunaris. Next base: position 27,355,953 of record CM038344.1, on the reverse strand, counting down.
TCTGTTTGTCTTTGTTTAGAGCTGCTTGTATCTGCAGCTGACAATCCCACTGAAGATGTTCAAGCTAACCTTTCTACCCACCAGGCGCCGCTAAGGATCACTGTAGCTCACTGTAAGCTGCTAAAGACCGGGGGGTACTTTGGATAAGTTCAGTAACAGAGGCCTATGTAGTCCTACACAATTAAAATTACATTACAAAACGAAGAATTACATAACAAAAAGCAATTTACAACTACAAGTGGAATATACAAATACAAAGTGAAAGTTACAAGGTGCAATAATTGGCAAGTGACAAGTCATAAAATGCAGAATTATAAAGTGCAACTGTTTTTTCAAAATCTATACAACCTATACACATACACTTAAGACATTACTACACTAGTAATCTGGTAGCCATCAGACGATAGACTGCTGTGATTTAAAGACTTTTTATTGCACAAACTTGATTGTTACTAAATTATATCACATTGCATCAGGTATTTTTTTTTAGATTCAGCTGATGATCTTTTACATCATGCTAGCTTATCTGTGAAAGCTTAGATCCCAATATTTATCTTTACCTTCTCAACCTTTTAGTCACGACCTCCAACGGCTGATATTTCACAACCCCCACTGCACATGTTCCCCATTCAAACTACATCAAAATATTTCTTCCTTACAATCTGGTGACCCCTTGAAATGACCACTTTACCTACTTTACCTAATAGCAAGGATTGAACTGAACTGTCTAGAGTTAAATATGGAGGTGGATGGCTCACCAGTTTTGTATGGTAGAATTTAAATTGTCATATTGTGTTTTTATGTTTAATATCTCTGTAATCGCTAGCCTATTACCATTAAACAAACAAATGGTGTAAGGTTCAGTGCTGAATTAAGAAGAAATAGTATTAAGCGTACCAATCTCCCACACACACACACAATCATTTTGGGAGCATCACCCGCCTCTAAATGCAACGTCTTAATGTATTTTTGTGAAAAAGTGTAAACTATTTTTGTCTATATTTACACCTCTCGTATCTCTTGCCCGGTCCTTGTCCTTGAAAGACTCACCTACCATATGCCGAGCTTTCTGCATGCATAATGTATCATCCTTCTGTTTGTGATCCTCCTCTGTCCACCCCTACACTTTTATTTTCTCCTCTATCTACCTGCCTGGTGTCCACGAAGGCAGCAGCCCTGTTGACTTGCATAGACTCCTGGTGGTGTTGTCTTTTTAGTGCCCTCTCTGAAGTCTGTTGCCACTGCCTGCGTGTTTCTCTTATTGAACTGTTCCCTGTGCAGCTCACTAATATTCCTTAATGACGTGGCATCTGTCTCTGTCAGCCCAGTGCTATACACGGCAGGCACACACAGGCTGCATTCTGCTGTGGCCAACTTCAGAGAGAGAAAAGCAGTGCTCTCTTAGACACAATAACAGCCAGCAGTGAAGCACATCAGAACACCAGGCAAAAAAGAGCACAACAATGCGGCTGTATGCTGACTTTCAGATGTCTAACAGTGTCACTGGATGTATAGCTCAAAGTATGGCTGAGCATCTCTTCTGACAAGAATTGAATTGTTAGTAGACTTACAACTTATGTTTTAAAGTCATGTGTACGCACAGGAGGAGATTTGAGGACACTTGGAATTACATGCATTTCAGATTTGGCTGAACGATAAATTGCATTTGCAATTTTATCGCGATATTACACAACGCGATTTCGGCACATGCAGCTGATGGCCGCGGCCCATAGAAGTGAATGTAGCGGCGAGAGACGCCACCGACGTCCGCTCCGTGCTCCACCGCGTACTTTCATTTACTTCTCAGTCTACTTAAGGTGCGCGGTAGATCGTGGATGTACTATGAACATATCAGTGTTTATAATGCAGCCACCGCAAAGGACTATTGCTTTTTCCTCCGTTAGCATTGCATTAGCTGCAGCGCTAATCCCTCTGATGCACTGATCACAGAAACTCTTCTCCGGATTCACACGTCTGTGCCTCCACGGAGATGAAGGTGAGCCTGTGCTCCTTGTTAAAGCAGTACTAAGTAACGTGTTTACCTAAAAAATTCTTTTCGTAGTCCCTCTGGGGGTATTACAAGTGTTAATGGGATGATTAGAGGGTCTTTCATCTTCATCATGCTTGCATCTTGACTGTCACCGGACCGGAGCAACCAATATACACTAATAGAATCATGAAGCCGAATCTAACAGGCTAACGGGCAAAGCTAACTGCGGGCTAGCACAACTTTAAACAGTATTTTACAGCCAAGTTTGAGTGAAAACAAATATTTTCATTGTATAACTGGATGTACAACATCCCTCTCTCCCATCGCCTTTTCTGTCAGTGTAGTATTTACTCTCCAAGACATTTAATAAGTTAAATAATTGTAACTTGCTACGGCACCTGCAGTTGTGCTTATGGCCTCTAGGGGCAAGAGTAAAGTCCTTTGCGGCTCACTTTTGGAGGCTTATGTTTGGGAATGTTTTGGATAAAGATAAGAACTTATCTCACAACCACTGACTAATACACAAGCGCAAATAGCAAGAAATTATTTGGGCTATTTACAATTTTTTCTTTTTTTAAATCAGTATAAGCTTATTGTAAATTATGTAAATGGCTATGTGGACTATTTTGAATGATATTCCATATGATTATAAAGGACTTAAGAGTATGTAATACATTATTAAGTCAGTTGTAAATATTTAATTGTATTGCAACAAAAAGTTATTAGCAGAAAATCGCAATAAAATCTAAATCTCAATATTGATTGAAAAAAATTGCAATATTGATTTTTGGCAAAATCGTTCAGTCCTAATTCCAGAACATGTTCAGGCATAGAGCCCAGTCCACACGTACTTAGATATATTTATAAACGCAGATACGTATTTGTCTGTGTTTTGGCCTTCCAGCCACACGCATCCAAATAAATGACGTCATTACTTTGGATATTTTTGTAAACACTCTGCAAAGTGCAGACTTTTGTATAAACGCTGTATAAACGGAGAGGGGTGGACAGAAAATCTGGATATTTATTTCTCCAAGCTGCGTGCATCCATGGCAACGTTATTAGTTTGACTAATAAATAAGCCCATGGCGTTGTAACGTTGCGTCATCAGTTCTGCAAAAAATCTGTCGTGTGGACAGGGATAGTTTTGTATACGGTTTTGGAAAAGTCTGCGTTTGTGGTGATCAGGATACGCGTGGACATATGAGTCTCTGTCATTTTGGTTGGCAATCAGCTTTTGGAACAGCCCCTACCACTACAGAGTAGTTATTGTTTGATTTGTTCATTTATTGGGGGGCCATTTTAAGTAAGGGATAATGTATAGAACTCTGGTCATTTTCGGGAAAATAAGTACCTGAAGGTATGAAGGTTTATTTAATGTTTTCCGGGGCAAATAGTTCCCAAAAGTTTGTGTGTTGCTTGGCAACGTTTGTTGTGACTCCAGGCAGTATGGCTAGGCTACTAGCAGCACGGCTAGCTACTGTTTGCCAGCCTAGCTACTTAGTTGAAGGGGCAGTTGGAGAGGGGGAATGGTGGTGAATCTCTGGGTAAGTTGAAAGTCAGACTCCCGTTAACTTCACGAGTGATTCCCCCAACTTCTCTCGCAGGGTCGGGGACAGAGATAGTATCCTCCACTACTACTTGCGGAGTGATATGAAAGGCCTGTATACGTTTGTTCAGTGGTGACGTCACAGCTCTACTTCCGGGTCCGGCAGATTTTTGAGAAACTACAAAAAACTCTTAAATACCCCAATCAATATTTCTGAAACTCAACAGAGGGTTACTGAACATAATTATGTATCAGGCCCATTAGCCCAAAATGCTGTACCTACTGCTATAAAAGTAATATTTAGCAAAATCGGTACTTAGCGGAAAAAAAATGCTAATGGCGCAGCAGGTACGCTAACCCCGGAAGTACCAACTTGAGTAAATAATACTTTTTTAGCAGTAGGTGCGGCAGTTTTTTATGTTTTTTTCTCGCATATTTGCCAGTCTGCCAGGACCCGGAAGGGGAAGTTGTGACGTCAGCATGAACTCCGTTGCCATTGGCAGCGGGCATTATTTTTTCTCAGAGGTCCTCTAGCAGAAAATAATGACCGGTAGAACGTTGGAAAATCCCATTCAAATCAATGTAGTGTTTTACTTGCATTGTGAAGAGCCGTATAATAATTTAAAAATATTTAAATAGGCACAGTTCCAAACAGCTGATTGACAACCAAAACTATGCACATACACAGGGTACCGCTCAAAGATGGACATTTAACCTAACTTGTGCTGAAATGTAGTGATTGAAAATTGTAAGCTTGTAAAACCCTTACAGTTTATTCTCTTAAAGCCACACTGCGTAACATTCCAGGATATTTGTTTCAAGGGTAAATAATCGGTGGCAAAACACCAATAAATGAACAAACATGCCAGCAATACCAATCGTGCTCCTATTGCTCAGCTAGAAACTAGACACCGGCAGTATCAAATAAAGCATTTGAATGAGGACCTTATGTTTGGTTATGTCCTTCCTGCTCCCATAGTTACAATGCGGGTCTAAGGACTGGCGAATCCACACCCCCATTTTTATGCGGTATTTTTCACCATAAAACCAAATTGAAGTGAATTGTGATGCAGTAGGGCTTTTCACAGTGGGTGTATGTGTCTTGCTACAATGTCTTTCTGGTGTGTGTCAGTTGACTGGGCACACCACTCTTTAGCAATGATTTGGTGGATTGTCACCACCCTCTGTCTCTCCATCTGCGTGTTTACAGTGACACTTAGAGCTTGGCGTGCTGCAGCCACTCACGATGCTAACGAAGCTAATGACGAGAGCGATTTGTGTGAGCGCGGCGTACGGCTCTGTGAAAGTTTGATTATGTCACTCAACGTGGGTTGGCGCGTGGACTTCCCATTGCCAGTGAAAACCATATTGCTGCTTTTGGCAGAAAACACGTGTGATCCTGGGAGAGTGTTAATAGCAGAAGGTTCATTTGGATTCCAACGTGGCCGCCTCCTTCCCCTCTGAGAGAATGGCAGTGTCGCTAAAGCTGTCTAGACACCAGAGTATTTTAATGACATTATAAGCTAATCAGCATAAATGATCGGAAGAAACCAAGCCAAAGCTAATTCCCTTGTGAGGCATCGTGGCACAAGGGTTAGCGCTATTGCCTGGATAAAATGAGATTAGAACCTTTTTAAATGGGGATGGTGTAAAGTATACTTTATAGTAACTAGGGATGCAACAATTCTTAATATTATATAGAATTTTTTATTAGGCTCTCTTCAATTAATTACACAAATATGTTCAATATGAATAGATAAAAGATTATAGCTGTACCGCTTATTGTCCTTTCAGATGTTTCCCTCTTAAGAGGTCTATAACATTTTGCACTAGAATGTGTTTTGACACAGCACATAGCAGGTAGTGTGCTTCTGTTTTATGTCTTTCATTCATCCGGTTTGGTCACTATTTTCTATTTTAAGCTGTTGTCTAGCAGCTCAAATGATCATTTCTGTTCATTTCTTAAATAATTGCCTATAATCACAACTTTCTTGGATCAGCAACACATTATGTTACTCCCCTGTGTTACATTTAATATCTTACAAACAAAAAAAATACAGCTTCTTTTGGTGAAGCTGGCGTCTTTCTACACTTGAACTAATTTTGATATTTCCCGACGCTTTAATAGTGTCTGGTTCGGAGCTGGATTCCATCTTCTCCCACAATAACAGAAGGCACGTGACCTCTACAGGAGAGTGCGGCGTCCGGCCGGGCCTCAGATAAGCGCCTCCACTGTGGGCTGTGGGCTTGAACCCTGTATCTGCTCTGCTTTTGTAAAACACTGTGATAACAACATCCCCATCAGCCTAATGTGTTAAAGATAAAGAAACACAGGCACATAGTTGTTTTTCTCCGCATGTAACCTTTATTCCAATGGGCAAAACATTCAAAACAAATTTGTATTTAAATATCTGCCCAGAGAAATCTAACCATCACCATTCATGCATAACTGTGTAAGCTGAGATATCAGGATTGTATTTACCCATACCAAATCAATAAAAAAAAAAAGTCACCCTGGAAGACTGTATCTCGTACCTTGTACCTCTTGTTTACGGTTTGTCAGTATTGCACATGTGCTAATTCTCTAAGGTTACAACAGTTACAATCTTCTAATGGCAGCTCCCAAAAAGCTCCTCCTGAGGTCCTAATGATCCAGGTAAGGATTTCCTCACCTCTCGATCTCCTGCTAAGCTTAATCCTTAGTAAAATACTCGCTTCAGCCACATGGTCGTGGGAGGGGTTTACTTTGAGATCGTGTGAAAATCAGTGAAACTATATATTTTGTTTCATCTGTTTTGGATTATTATTGCACTTCTAACCAACTCAGTGTAAGACGGTGATAAAGATGGGTTTGATTAAATGCCTGCATAAATTATAAGACCCTACTCTCTCTTTACTTTAATGGGGTTATATTTTGTTAAACCTCTCGAAGGCACAATTAAAGTATCCGTTTGACTTGTCAAAGAGTAGATCATTCCAGTCCAGTCGATTTGTAGATATTCAATAGTTGCAACGCTAATCCCTAATCTATTCTGTAATTGCACCGCAGCAGCAGAACGATCAGCCTCCTCCACCTCTCTCCTCCTAAACACCACCAGTGACAAAAGTTTATCCATTCAACAGAATATTCATTGCATCTCTGTCTTTTTAACTTCGTCTTTGTTGAGTTAATTTTGTTCTAAAATCCAATGTGATGGCCTGCTCGCTGAACTGAATAAGGCATCGGCTGAGCAGATAGGATGAACTTTTTGCCATTACTTTGAATGATTATATAACGACAAATTTAATAGAAGCTTTAATTGAATAGAAAACCTTTTAAACTCTCCTTGCTGGGCCTTTTTCCTGTGTTTTCCTAAACACTGTAGGTGCCATGAATCTTCAGGAGAGGCCGAGCCCACAGAGCACTGGCGCACATTACGGGAATGAATATTGATTTCAAAACAAATTTGACATGGTTTTTAAATCGACTTGAAAATGCATCATTTAAAAGAGGCAGGGGCTTGTACAGCATCAGTGGAGCGAAGAGAACTTACGTGTTTTATGGTTTAATAATATTCCTCTAATGGCCTCTTCCACCTTGAGGGAAAACAAAAGTGAAACGTTTGAATGGGTACTTGTGACAACTGTGTTAAATGTACACATGTTGCCGTGCAACCAAAATGTGTTACTGTTATTATTGGTTATTGTGGATCTGCTGGGACATTAGAAACACAAGTGAGACGTAATGCTAATAATAGCACCTTCTAACAAAGCCGCGCTGGGATCCGACACAAACCAATTGAGGACATTGATCTCTAGAAGTTTTAAGTCGGTTCAAAATCGGTTCTTTTCCGATATTACAGTTGTATGATTGGTTGTGTGTAACTGGATGATTCGGGGGAAAAAACAAAACAACCAAAGGAGTCTAACTCCTCTCTTCCTCATAAAGCAGCCACAGCGGCAGCAGACAGTCGTGAGCGAGTGCATGTCTGGCTCGGTCCATTCCTTTGGTCCAGGTCTGGGCTCACTGGGCCGTTGGAAGTTAAGTGCCTAAAGCTGGCTCCCTTCCCAGCCTGACAGAGACGGATCTTTTGGACGCTCCCGTTTTCTATTCCTAATTGCTCATATCACAACATCAATCCTCGGGACATATTTCAGAAGAGAAAGAGAGAGGTTTATTTTTCAGTGTTGCAATGACATCAGCAATATCAGGGTGTAAATAATGAGCTATGTGCCTGGAAGTTACGGAGCAGGAGAATGCTAATGTCTCTGTGGTTTTAGTGGAGTAAAACAGCTTGTTCACTTAATACAGCAGCTCAGTGATATTGATTGAAAATTCATACAATTGCAGTCTGCGGGCATATACAATAAATGTAATGAGTGCCATTATTTACTGACTTGTCTAATAGGCTAGGCTTAGCCATTTTTATAGGTCTAAATTAACAATAAGGATTTCCCTTTTTTTTTTTTTTTCATACCGTCTGCCTCTGTATCTTCCATAGCTTTTATCTTTTCAAACTACGGAAATACACTCAATAAATATATACGGTTATAGAATATTCAATGTCCATGCAGTAGGTTTTTGATAAACTACAAATCACATAAAATCTCAATTTAATTAGTGGGATTTAGGGACATACTTTTTGTCCATATTAAATTAATTGCTGTCAATAACTGAAAACGAGACCCTAGGATAAATGACACAAATGTGCAAGTTTGTGTGGAAAGTGTGTAATCCTTGTTGGATTTTTAAATGTGGGATTTTGCAGTATTTCTCAGTGGTTTAAAAGAAAACACTTTACTTTACCTCAATTTACTGTTTAATTGTTTGCACATTTCTTGTCTATTCTGCACAACAAGTGTAATAAGTGAATTTCTCCATTGTGAGATCAATAAAGGCTTATCTTATCTTATCTTACTTTAACACCATAACTACAGCTTTAAACTGGTCCGTGTGCCTTATGCTTGTGTGTTGAGTCTGTAAAATAACATGTCAGGACGGAGACAGGTGACATTCACGGCTCAGGTGTGCTCACATTAAGGACCATGTGTGCTTTGTCCTATTACGGTATTACATAAAATTATGGGGGTGTTGCATAGGTCCAGTGCTAATGGTTTTCCTTTTTGCTCTAAAAGGTCACTGTACATGATTGTCAGGTGCTGCAAGAAACACAGCGCTCTCTTTCATTATTGCTGCTGTAGTCACGCAGGCTGGGCCAACTGTTTGAAAAATATAATTGCACCTCAGAGTGTGGACTGCTACGGGTATAATAATCCATTTTATTCATTCATTTAATAATAAGATAAGTTAAGATAAGTTAGCCTTTATTGATCTCACAATGGAGAAATTTACTTTAGTTACATTCAGCTCTTAGAAACACTCAGGGTGTGCAAATAGGCAGGAAATGTGAGAAAAAAACAATTGAATAGTAAATAGTGGTATCTTATATACAATGTTGTTCATAATTTTGAATTGTCCCGGAATAATATTTTGATTAAGTTACCAGTTATATGATCCTAATTCGATATTTTGACCAGATCGTGCATTCCTATACAGAGGTGTAGGCAGCAGTTGTTTCGTGGTGTTTTGTGCTGACCTTAAAGCAGCGTAGATAGGAAGAGGATGGATAGATGGTCTCTGTGGATGCCTGCGGTGGAGGTTTATTTACCATCATTATTGGACACAGACAAAGTGAATAGTCAATACGCAGTGACAGTATCGGGCATTCGAGTCCGCCTGTGCTTACACTGGGGAAAGTTTGCAGCAAATTGACTTACTTTTTGTCAACAATAAATGCTGCGGGGGGAAAAAACAATACAAATATTGTTCTTTCCAAGTACAACTACTCACTAGTTCTGCTACTACTTCTACGACTGTTGATATGCTACTTTTATTGTCACGTACTGCTGGACACTTTCTCTCTTTTTAATTACTAGCATCGCCACTCGTAACTTCCTCCTCCTACTATTACATCCCTTTGAATAACTACAGCCATTTAAAAAAACATATTAATATGGTCAAGCGACTAATTTCTCTATCTGTAAATTTCTTCTGATGGCTGTGTTTCATAAATAAATAAAGCAAGAAGCACTACTTCTTGCCCCGTAAACACGGATTTTCTTCGACTCATTTGCCTTTTGCGTCTGTAATGACTAATTGCGGTAAATTATTAATTAGCCGAAAAAATCTTCACTTAAAACGTACGCTAATTGCTTTAAATATTCAACATTTCTGCTTTTGCCTGTTTGTTTTGGCGAACAGTCTAAATGGTTAATGTTGTAAAAGTGGGTCTCCGGATGTCTTGGGGCAGTGGGATCAGTGCTAATCCTAGAGGTAGTCGGTACAGATGCTCCAGTCCGCTGAGTCAGACCTGCTTTTGAGTCCAGGGGGGGAAAGGGACTAATCTCTGGACTAGATTCCTCCCCTTTCTGTCTGTCTGTCTGTCAGCGGGCCAAGCATCTGTCCATCCATCTTCCCCACGGCACTTCTCTTTTGCACACAGACACACGCTGTCCCCTGCGGCCCATTTGTTTTACTGCCTGTATGAGCTTTGCGAAGTCGGCAGCTGTTTTGGAGGGATCTTAGCAGGTTGTAGGAAGAGCCGAGTGGTGTAGTGCAGTCATAAGTGCCTATACTATGAGCCCAATCTGTCAGGCTTCAAATTTTACTTAAAAACTTCCTTCCATCAACAACTTCTGCGACAATTTGTTTAGGTATGCCCGATTAGATACTACTGAGGCCAGTGTCCTCTATGGTTAAGCAAGAGGGGAAGCCCGTGTGGCACTGACCCCGTCTGGAATGAGTGGAAACCAAGTTAGTGTAGTTAACGTGTTATCTTATAGCTTAGTTAGGGTTGTTCTTAGGGTTTAAGTTATTTTCAACAATTATGTATCTAAATCTCAAAGCATATTGACGGAAGAGCTCACCACCAATATGCCAGTGTGGTCCTCATTTGAAAGCCAAGGCCTTCTACTTTGTAAAGATATGTGTAAGATCTGTATGAGTCAAACACAACTTACGTAACCCTAACCCCTGACCCTAAACCTAACCCTAACTTCCTGATCAGGGAAAGAAACAGGTTAATGGGCATATGAGACTTCAAAATGCGGACGTGCCTCTGATTTCTTTTCCTTTACATTTATTAGCTGAACTGCCCGTGTTTGACACCCTGATAGAGTTTGTTAATGGTTTTCTGTCGTGACAGTAACTGTTGCAAACGTCCCACAGTTCGTGTAAACTTTATTGATTCTTTTGTAACTTGTGACGGGCTCCGAACAGTCTGCTCTTTGTTGTGCTCTCAAGGCGCTCCGCTGGAGACTACATTAGTTTAATGTTCCGCTGCCTTTAGCGGAAAGGCTGCGCTCTTCAATCTAGTCTATGTTTAAGACTGAGAGTGCTATCGCGCCTGTATGTGTCAGCATCTGTATACAGTTACAGCCACAGTTTTATTGGCATTTTAGAGAACCCTTTGACCATAGTATTTCTTACCAGTCAATGACCAGGCATGTTGACATTATTGTTCATGCCCTCAAGAGGCAAATAACTGACCATTTACGGCCCATTTGGTTAAATTTAAGTGCAAACTGAGTGTCTAAACCCAGCAGTTTATCAAAGCAGATGATTTTAACCCCAAACGATCACAGTAGGCTAATCTTCCATCTATGTAAATTCATCAAGTACATACTGAAAATCGTGATGATTTATCCAACAATCACTGTAACATGCCGCTTGCTTTTCTATTGCAGATTTACAATGAGAAGAAGAGCCAGTTTGAGATCAAGAGGAACAGCCCCAAGGAGTTAGTGGAGCGAGTGGCGCGGGACATCTCCAAACTGCTCAACAGCAAGAGGAAAGCTCTGGAGGTATGGACGGCTGTCTACTATGTTAACCTTTTCCTTGAGTTTGTTCCTTTTCAATAATGTTATCGCCGACAAGCAAACGTATGTAAGGACAATAATTATTGTCTACTACTGACTGCAGATGTCCTGAAGGCGGTTATTGTTATGGTTATGGAAATAATTCTCGAATCGTTCATGTAGATGATTAGATGGAGATGATTTATGGAAGTGAGCCGCTATGGCTAATTTTAGAGCAAATCGATGCTTTAAAGTGCAATAAAAGTAATAAATCTAAATAATTATGCATTGGGTTTAAATCGTGCATGATTTTCTCAGTGGGAAATCTCTAATGTACATAGAAACCGACAGTAACAGGCCTGTTTTTATAACGAAATATTACAATGAAAAACCCAGAGGCGAGAAGTACTCAGTTACATTAACTCCACTGCATTTTACTGCAAGAGCGCAAAATATCCTTCATCGTTTCCGGTCGGACCGATTTCAGGGACGGACAAAGCTAGACCAACGCGAAAAAAGTTCTCAAGAATATCAAAATATTCGTTAAGAAAATTCAGGCCTGCTGAGAGGGAACAAAATGCCCAAACCGCCGAAAATAGAGGCGAAGCAACAGGCAGATTCAGCGGTGGAAGATGAATACGTAAGCCTCAGTCGAGTCACGGAGCTCATGGAGCAGCAGAGGGTCATGTTCAGGGAATTAATTCAACAACAACAGGAGAACTTCAAAGGATTTATTAAACTCATCATGGAATCAACAAACACCCGCATAAAGACACCCGAATAAAGGAAAAAGGAAAAAATGTTGACACAAAGAAAGTATTTTTTGGTATCCTTATTCACCTTATTCACTTATTTGTCTGTGTAAGTTCTCAGTCATACAGGAGTTGTCCATCTTATTCACTTACTGTATTCACTTTTGTAGTAAAAGCATTTCCGGTTAGTGGTAGCACTACCCTTGAGCGGGGATTTCAATCGTTGTCAATCAGAGAGAGTGAAATGTGAGTAAAAGGGAACCAAAGCTCAAAGGAAATTAGTTTGCGTAACATCATGGGATCACAGAGCGGGAAGACGGCGTGCAAAAGGGACAGATTATTTTTAGCAATACTTTTGTATGTTTTCTTTTGTGGCCCTGCATTCATGGTGTGGCTGTGTGGTACTGTAAAAAAGCTGAACAGTATATTTACACAGCAGTATGTCACATGTTACATCATTGTCATCAATTAAAGCCAATGTTAGCTCAAGTCGGACATGCAGTTTGGCCATGAACACAAGATGTCGCCGCCCACCACGAGTTCCTGAGAAAGGTGGATACACACAGAAGAAAAGGGTAAATGGGGACAATTAAGTCCACTCTTTATCTTATCTTACTGTTTTGGTGGATATGAAATTTGGTAAAAATACAGCATGTTTTTATCAATTCAGTAACACACTTTTGCAATAACCTTTTCCAAAAAGAGCTCGTTTCAGTCCTAGTTCAACACGAGCACATTTCTCTGGGCTTTGGGTGAGCACAAAGAGTAAACTGACTTGTGTCTCGTGTGGCTGGATAAATGTGTATGGCAACAAGATATGTTTAATTTGGTATGGGGTAAAAGCGCCAACAAATGCATTTCCGTATTATTCATGGAGCGGAGCAGCAGATAAGGTGGTCTAAAGCTGCCCACATATTGACTGTGCTTTGTATTCCCCTCTGTTCCCAGGCCCCCAGTAAGAGTTATTTAGCTGCCTGCCACACATGAGGAAAGAGGTAGGACGCGCACGGGGGGCAGGCCATTAAAATACCGCTTAGAAAGTCACTGCTCCTAATTTATATTTCTGACGCAGAATTGAAATAGCGCTTATGTTGTGGAGCGAGAGAGATTTCAGTATTTAGTCTTAATGCTGTAAATAATAAGGATTTGCTTGGCTGTACCTGCTCTGACTCACGGTGCATTCCAATGAGTGTGCCTCTGTAATAATGAGAAATAATTGATGACAGACAGGCAAATGTTGCATCATTAATGCGTACCAGTATATTTTAAATGTAGCCTCACCTGTTTTATGCTCTGTTACTCCCGCTCCTCTTTTTGCGACATGCTTTAGCAAATGTACACTGGAAGTATCCGTGAGCTTTTTGCGAGGTAGACCGGCTGGTTCTCTGGTATTTGTTTAATTTAGAAAAAAATGTATTCAACAACATTGTTTAACCTTAGTGTAATTTGTATCTCTGTGATTCATGGGCTTTTAATTGCAGAAGCATTGGCTCTTGTTTTAAACGTGAGGGATTTGCTGAAGTGGAGGCTCAGTGCAGCGATGGATCAAGTCAAGTGAACATGCATATTCAAGTGCTGGTGTAATAGGAAACCTGTTGGCCCCTGGTAGAGTAACTCCTGATAAACGGCAGCATTTTTCTGAATTGGAAATAGTTTGGGATGTAACGATTCATCGAAAATCAATTTAAAATCGATTCAATATGCGTAAAATGTGAATCGATGTAAAAAATAAAAGAATCGATTTTAAAGCCACCCTCTACTCCATTTTGCGCGACCAAAATAGACCGGAACATAACTCGTTGTTTCTAACAACGTTAACTTTTTCTCAAGACAAGCTCCACACCTTCCCCCGCCTCACCCCCAACACACGCCACACCATGTAAACACATACACGTGCAGGCATCGAAGCAACAGATGCAGCTAAAGTTAGCGGCTAAGAGATTAGCGTTAGCGGCTAACGCAGAGTTTAGCTTTTGGACAGAAGTTTACCAAAGATCGTAAATTGACCTGCTCTGATTCTGCTGAAATCCTCATCAAATGTCTGTTTGTCAAATAATCCAACACCTACAGGAGCTGTCATGTCTTTTTCCTCCTTATGTTTACAAAGGCTGCACCGGAGGCAGTGAGGCTTCAAGTGTGGAAAAAACTGCACTGTAAAATGAGTTCTAAATGGTAGTATTATGTTTAAACTGCAAAAAAAAAAAAAAATAATAAAAAAAATAAAGGTTTGGTAAAAAAAATATATAATCTCAAAATGTTTGCTTTGCTACACAGTTTATTTATGCTGAAAACATCTACATTTCAAGCACTTTGTCAAAATTATTATAGTTCATTTTCATGTCTTGTAATTTTTTGTAATGTAAAGTTCTCTTACTGAGACAGTTGCAATTTGTTACAAGGACAACAATACAGATGTTAAAACAAAAGAAATATTGGTATGAAGGAGCCATTCTTTTCTAAAAAAAAAAAAAAAAAAAGGTTTAAAAAAATCGGGAAAAATCGAAATCGGGAACTTCAAATCAGAAATCGAATCGGGGCTTGAGTGAATCGTTACATCCCTAGAAATAGTACAATCATTCTGGAAGACTCCCTAGTGACCTCTTTCTAAATTAATGCTGTTTTGGTGCAGTCCACAATGCATACAGATGAATATCATTTTATGTACAGATTATCCAGTATATAAAAGTGGCTTTGTGGCAGATATTTTACAGATCTCTCCTACATTGTCCCCTATTCTCGCCTATGCATCGAAGCAACCTGTTCCTCTGCCTTTAACCACTGCAGCTTTCCAAAATCACAGGAGCACATGTTAGCTGGCATGTGTGATTGGCCTCCTCAATGACACATATTTTGTTATGTGATGAACTCGCTCCCCACCTGCTGATGTCGTGAGGTGGTGATCTTTTACTTTTTTGCTGTCCAGATTCACTGTGCTCATTCCGATCATTTCATAACTCAAATAATCTCCACTTCAAATCATTTCTTTCTCATGTCTTCCATTGGCAGCTATGCTTTTTGGCTTTGTTCAAACTGAATGAGGTAGCATTCTGTTTTCCATACATTATTTGAAGTTTTAAGTGTGAGATACCAGTGGTAGCATATTCAAAAGTACTAAGACACATAAAACATTTTCCTATGCAAATTCAAAAAGCATGTGTCTTTACTGTGCGCAGGTACCTCTCCAAAGTCCTGACTCGTAATTTTGCTGAGGGGTTGGGTTGGGGGGGGTGGGGGGAGTCTAGTGTCAGCCCTGAAGCAACAGACTGACACATACCATGTTACAGTCCCATCGAAGCTGAAATACCAGGATTGTGAAAAGCTCTTAACTCATAATTTCACAGAGGGGACTGGTGCAATAGAGAAGGGACTAAGGTTGGTCTAATCCAATTACACAGATCTCAATAGTGTTCCAATAGAGGGTTATGCGGCCGCCGCCGGGGCTGATGCAGCGAGTACATGTGAGCAGATGAGGCACTAAGGTAAACATGTACTATATAATGCATATGTTTACTGACTGCAGATGTCCTGAAGGCGGTTATTGTTATGGTTATGGAAATAATTCTCGAATCGTTCATGTAGATGATTAGATGGAGATGATTTATGGAAGTGAGCCGCTATGGCTAATTTTAGAGCAAATCGATGCTTTAAAGTGCAATAAAAGTAATAAATCTAAATAATTATGCATTGGGTTTAAATCGTGCATGATTTTCTCAGTGGGAAATCTCTAATGTACATAGAAACCGACAGTAACAGGCCTGTTTTTATAACGAAATATTACAATGAAAAACCCAGAGGCGAGAAGTACTCAGTTACATTAACTCCACTGCATTTTACTGCAAGAGCGCAAAATATCCTTCATCGTTTCCGGTCGGACCGATTTCAGGGACGGACAAAGCTAGACCAACGCGAAAAAAGTTCTCAAGAATATCAAAATATTCGTTAAGAAAATTCAGGCCTGCTGAGAGGGAACAAAATGCCCAAACCGCCGAAAATAGAGGCGAAGCAACAGGCAGATTCAGCGGTGGAAGATGAATACGTAAGCCTCAGTCGAGTCACGGAGCTCATGGAGCAGCAGAGGGTCATGTTCAGGGAATTAATTCAACAACAACAGGAGAACTTCAAAGGATTTATTAAACTCATCATGGAATCAACAAACACCCGCATGGATTTACAGACTAAGGACATTCAAGAACTAAAAACAAGCCTGCAGTTCACGCAAGGTGAGGTAGACACTTTGAAAGAACAAAATCTGAAACTCACAGAGCGCACAAACACCTTACAAACGGATTTTTACAAAGTATGTGACAATCTACACATCATCACGGACAAACTGGAGTATCTGGAGGGACAGAGCCGCAGAAATAACCTGGTATTTGAGGGAGTGTTGGAGTCGCCCGGGGAGACTTGGGCCGACGCCGAGGAAAAGGTGAAAGAAATACTGAAGGAGAAGCTCCAGCTACATCACGCGGTGGAGGTGGAGAGGGCTCACCGCGTAGGGAAACCGGGCGGCGGGAGAGACTGGCCGAGACCCATCATCGCCAGACTACTGAGGTGGAAGGATCGTGAAGAAATCTTACAGCGCGCCAAACGACTCAAAGGAACAAAAATCTTCATTAACGAGGACTACACCGAATCAATAAAAAGAAAACGTAAAGAACTGATGCCGGAGCTGAGAGCTGCACGAGAAAGGGGGGAGATCGCCTTCTTGAGATATGACAAACTCATTATACGTCCACGCAGCAGTACACCACATCCAGTATAAACACCGGGAAAAGCGTATGGATTTTGGTATGTAAAAGCACATAATTTCACATGTCTAGTAATACATATAGTTCTATAGGAAGCACCGACTTGGACTTTTCAATAAGGAGAATTGCTGAAGCAAACTCCCAGGATTTTACATTCTCTCAATACGACCTACAGAACACTGAGATCGACATCGACCCGGAAAATAACTTCTTTTCTAGAGCTACCAATGACTGTCAATACTACACAGAGGATCTGTACAATAGTAAAATTAAGAACATTAAGGCATTCACTGTAATCCACTTCAATAGTCGAAGCCTCTATGCAAACTTTGACCACATCAAAAGCTTCTTAAAACAGTTTTCCACACCATTCAGTGTCATTTTAATCACAGAAACATGGATCAATAATGACAGAGAATTTGAGTTTTCTATTGAGGGTTATGAATTTATAAGTATGAACAGAAGGAACAAGCATGGAGGGGGCGTAGCTATGTTTATAGACTCCAACTATAGTTACAAAGTAATGGAAAATAAGACAATGGTGGTGGAAGATACACTTGAATGCCTTACTGTTGAAATTACAAGGCAAAAAAAGAAAAATATTATTGTGAGTTCTATTTATAGAACACCTGGCTCTGATATAGATGTTTTTTCTAAGTGGATGGAGGAGCACTTTTCAGGATTAAATCATAAAGTCATGTTTGTGGGGGGAGACCTCAACATCGATTTGTTAAACCCATATAAACATAAAAAAACGGACGAATTTATAAATACCTTATTCAGTATAGGTCTGTTTCCTCTAATAACCAAACCGAGTAGAATAACAACCCATAGTGCAACCTTGATTGATAACATTTTCTCAAATGAAATTGAAAGTGATACAGTCAGCGGGTTAATTATAAATGATATTAGTGATCACCTTCCAGTTTTCGTTATGTATAAAAATGGATATTTAAAAGATGAAGAGGAAAACAAGTATTGGTATAGAAGGGTAAAAACAGAGAAAACTATTGATGCATTTAAAAAGGAGCTTTTAGCTCAAGACTGGAGTATTGTGTACAGAGAGAATGACACGAATATGGCTTATGATGAGTTTACGCAAGTATTTCAAAAGGTATACGACAAAAACTGCCCAATGAAGAAATACTGTAAAAACAGAAAGTGTAAAGAAACACCATGGATGTCTAAAGGTTTACTAAATGCTTGCAAGAAAAAAAAAATCTTTACAAAAACTTTATAAATAACCAAACAAAAGAAGCTGAGGATAAATATAAGAAATATAAAAATAAATTGACAGGTATCATTAGAAAATGTAAACAGGATTATTATAATAAGTTGTTGGATAGTAATAAGAATAATATTAAAGGTTTATGGAACATCTTAAATAGTATAATTAGAAATAAACCAAGAACGATTAATTATCCAAAACATTTCAAAGAAGAGGATAACACGTTAAAAAATATGAATGAAGTTGTCGAAACATTTAATAAATTCTTTGTAGATGTTGGACCAAACCTTGCTGCAAAAATTGCAAACGTTGAGAATTATAATTGTGATCTGATAGAAGCAAATCCTATGTCCCTGTTCCTCAAACCTGTGGAGGAAAAGGAGATACTGGACATTGTTAAAGGGTGTAAAAATAAGACCTCGACCGATTACCATGACATGGACATGAAAACTTTAAAAACTGTTATTGAAAGTATCTCTAAGCCGTTAACTTACATCTGTAACTTATCGTTACAAACTGGAACTTTTCCTGATAGTATGAAAGTAGCAAAAGTGATTCCTCTGTTCAAAGCAGGAGATAAACATCTCTTTACAAACTACAGGCCTGTTTCCCTTTTACCGCAATTCTCTAAAATCTTAGAAAAGGTTTTTAACTCTAGACTTGACGGCTTTATCGAAAAGTGTAATTTACTCTCGGACAATCAGTTTGGTTTTAGGAACAATCACTCAACCTCACACGCGCTCTTTGATATAACTGAAGAAATAACTAATGCTGTAGATAACAAGAAATGTGCAATAGGGTTATTTATTGACCTGAGTAAAGCGTTTGATACAATAAACTATGATATATTAATTAATAAACTAGAACATTATGGAATTAGGGGGGTAGCTCTACAGTGGGTTACCAGTTACTTAAAAAATAGAAAACAATGTGTGAAAATCGGTGATTATCAGTCGAGTTGTCGACAAATTGTCTGTGGTTTACCTCAAGGTTCTATTCTGGGCCCAAAATTGTTTAATATGTATATTAATGATATTTGTAAAACATCTGAAGTACTTAAATTTATCTTGTTTGCTGACGATACAAATATTTTTGCATCAGGAGACGACTTACAGCAGCTGTGTCGGATTGTTAACTTGGAACTCAAAAGTGTCAACAAGTGGTTCAAACAAAATAAATTATCTCTAAATCTGAGTAAAAGCAAAATGATGATATTTGGCAACTGTAACTCCAATGCTCAGGAAGCAATTCAGATAGAGGGTGTTGTTATCGAGCAAGTGCATGAAATCAAATTCCTTGGTGTGATTATTGATGACAGAATTACTTGGAAATCTCACATTAAATATATATCTACGAAAATTTCTAGAAGCATTTCAGTAATAGCAAAAGCAAAGCACATTTTAAACATCAAAGCTCTACATACCTTATACTGTTCTCTGATTTTGCCCTACTTATATTATTGTACTGTGGTTTGGGGTAGTACTTATAAAAACACAGTTAAACCAATAATATTGTTGCAAAAAAGAGCTATCCGAGTAATTCATAAAGTTGGGTTTTTGGACCACACAAACTCATTATTTTTAAAATCAAAGATCATGAAGTTTTGTGACATTGTTGAGTTCCAAACTGTTCAAATGTTATTCAAAGCAAGGTATAAATTGTTACCAAACCAAATACAAAGAAGGTTCCAAGAACGTACTGGTCGTTATGAATTACGTGATGAATTAAACTTTAGGATTCAGAAACATAGCACAACTTTGAAAAGTTTTAGTCCAACAGTTAATGGTGTACAATTGTGGAATAAACTGGAGATGGATTTGAAACGATGTCCAAACATCAACCTGTTCAAATTTAAATACAAACAAAAGACTTTTGAAATATACAGACAAGAAGAAATGCGTTGCCACTAAGGGGAGCAGTAGGATGGATTATGTGTATTGTTCCTCTATAATCTGGAAGAGTGTTGCTGCTTGGAACGGTTGTCATTCTATTGCTCAAACTCACAAACGGAGAATTAGGGTTGGCAGGTTATGGATCTGTTGAGAGGAATCCTCCCAACGGGCTCAAAACCTTGTCTTTTAATGCACCACTCAGCATAGGAACATCATCTACAAATCAGCTGTTAGGGGGTTTGTTGAAGGGGAGTTACTGCCCTCTTCAACTGGCTCACTCTCTGGCTTTTTAATGCACCACACTGTGCAGGGCTTTCATCATACTTCACATATAACTCAATTAAATAAATATATAATAATGATGATGATAATTAAACCCAAATTAAAATTATACTGAGAATGGTAATGACAACTGGAAAGTATCAAGATCTCAGATTATAATATCTATTAATGTACCTTTATACCATAAAAGTAACTCTGTAATCACGGGTAAAAATATGCAAGCAATATATTAAGTAACACATTTTTTGACTTGCTTTGTTCTAGACATCGTATATGAAACTAGATTGTTGTTGTAGCTGTGCGTTGTTTCAATTAATTATATAAAGAGTTAATATATTTTTGTTGTTTGTTGTAAGTTGGTCTGTATGAATGTAGCTGCTTGAAATGTTTTGAAATGTTCTTTTTTTTATTTTATTGCACTTGGGGGTGGGGGCTCATAAGCTTTTTGCTTCAGCCCACTCCTTTTGAGCACAATGTGTATTGCTCAAATAAACAAATAAACTAAAAACTAAACCGGCGTAACCTTATGAAGTAACTCTAATTCTAGAAGTAGCTTTATCTTACAGTACTTTTTACCTCGACTTTAGGGCACACTTGAGTAAAATATTTGTTACTCTCTCCACTGTGAGTAAATCTGTAAGTGACAAAGCTTTGTTCTGCTGACGTATGAAACTTTAAGATGGTGAATATTAATGTGCAGTATTGGGGCAGTCTTTTATGTTTGACAGAGTTAATCCATCAGCCTTTTCTGTGTTTTTTTTTTGTATCCGTTTTTGAGCGAGGAAACCCAGTCGACACGGGGTCAAGAGACAGGAGCGGAGGTCTGATCCGGTCATCTGTCATCATCATGTTACACACATTCATAATTCACTCAGACTTTACCTTTACGCTGCTGTCAGGACAAACAGAGCAGCGGGATGTGTCCGCACTGTCAGAGAGGTGGACTGTCTGATCTTTGCCTGTTCACACCAAATTCATGGATATTTTTACACATCAGACATCTAGTTTGGCATTTGACTTGAATTTACGTGCACAATAGCATTCAACTATGGCTCAATAGTTGTTTTTTTTATCAATTTGGCCTGAATTAAAATGTCTTTCTGACTAGGCCTGGGCAAAATTGTAAAACATACTGTATGTTAGTTTTCCCATTCATAAGTTGATACAGTAAATATGGCAGCTAAAGGTTCATGGGAAATATATTCCACAATAAATCTCACCTTAAATGGGTGCTTTCCACACTATTCACACAACAGGATTGGCTTGTAGACCCGTCAATGAGAAAGCGCTCTATCAATCATTGTAATTGACTATAGATTAAATCACAATTTGATTCAAACTTGATTAATTGCACCAGTTCTGGCCTTTGGAAGCACCCACTTAATATTAAAATAAACGACTGTCAAGCCAGTGCATGTCTGGGTAAAATACTGTTGTGTATTGTTGCGTAACTATGAATAGAACACCGATATAGACTAAATTTCATATCTCGATATATTCAAGCCAGATATCTTGATATTGATATGATACGATGTATCTATGGGTTCGGTGAAAATAGCATTTGTCAGAAAAATAAAAACATCATAATACAAAAGAGTGCAGTTTTATTGATGAGAATCTGTATCGTTTATTTCTTGCTTTTTCGATATTAATATCTTGAATAATCATATCTCGATATCAGTATGATAACAAGGCAAGGTGAGTTTATTTGTAGAGCACAATTCATACACAAGGCAATTCAAAGTGCGTCACAGTTGCATAAAATTACAAGAAAACTGATCAAATCAATCATTAAAACATCAACATAAACATTTATTTATTTATTTATTAAACGCCGACGCGTTTCGACCTTTGGGTCTTTGTCGAGGTAATGTAACAGCTGTGCTGTTACATTAGGTTTATAGTTCAGGGCATGTGATCAGTGTCACGTGACAAGACAAAAAAAGAGTATATATATATATATATATATATATATATATATATATATATATATACACATGTATATTACAGTTTGTACAAGAGTCTGTATCAGTATATCGTGGGGAAAAAATACCGTAGTCATTGGACAAAACAAAATAACATATATATACAAATATGTAAACAGAGTATACATTTTACTGCATGCCTTATCCCCAATGTATACTCTGTGTACATATTTGTATATATTTTTATTTGTTTTTTCCAATGACTACAGGTATTTTTTTCCCACGATATACTGATATTATTCTCTTGTACGAACTGTAATATATATGTGTGTGTGTATATATATATATATATATATATTATGTGTGTGTGTATGTATGTGTATATATTAGGGCTGGGCGATATGGCCTAAAATCTATATCATGATATGAAAAAATAAATATCACGATAACGATATATTTGATGATATAATTGACAATGGACGAATTACTTCAAAATCCCAGCCTTACGCCTATTGGGAAGATTCATTCAGTGATATTTTATTCTTTTTTTTTTTTTTACGGCATAATTGTCTCGTAAATATGATCTACTCAAGCAGTTTACATCCTTCATTTCATTTTACTTTTTCAGCACGTGTGTCCGTGTTCTACAGTCACCGTTTATGCTGCTCTGATGGAGCAGAGCGTAACAGAAATGATATTGTGTCCACAACGATATAAAAAATTACAACGATATCAAAACATTATATCGCGATAACGATATGCCATACAATATGGCCCAACCCTAACATCACCCATACTAAAGTGAAGGAAAAGTAAGAACAAACGTCTGCTTTAACTAGTCAAACTCCCAATTATTACAAAATAAATTACATCACATTCTAGAATGTGAACGCAACCCATGGTTACACTTCAGAAATCGGTAACCGTTGCATCTGACATTCCATTGATGACATCATAGATTGCTTGGAACAGAGTTTGTCAGTGTTGGTTCTTAAACTCACTTTGTCATTCTATAGCTACGCATCGAGCTGATCGCACGCAAAATGAGACAGAGCACATCTTTCAGAATGAAACCCTGGGACGAGTATTCGGAGGCGGACGATGTCCGCACGTACGACCCGTCCTTTGACCTGGAGGCAATTCTCTACCCCCCAACACCAACAGGGGGCATAGAGGAGGAGGAGGAGAGCCGGCTGGCATCTCCAAATCCTGCCTCGGTCCAGACCTCACCAACGTCTGAGGCCCCCACTGCAGCAGAGGGCGCCAAGGAGGAGACGGAGAGCCGGCTGGCATCTCCAAATCCTGCCTCGGTCCAGACCTCACCAACGTCTGAGGCCCCCACTGCAGCAGAGAGCGCCAAGGAGGAGGAGGCGGAGAGCCGGCTGGCATCTCCAAATCCTGCCTCGGTCCAGACCTCACCAACGTCTGAGGCCCCCATTACAGCAGAGGGCGCCAAGGAGGAGGAGGCGGAGAGCCGGCTGGCATCTCCAAATCCTGCCTCGGTCCAGACCTCACCAACGTCTGAGGCCCCCACTACAGCAGAGGGCGCCAAGGAGGAAGAGGAGGCCCGGCTGGCGTCTCCAAATCCTGCCTCGGTCCAGACTTCACCAACGTCTGAGGCCCCCACAACACCAGGGACTGAGAGAGAACTTACGGTTGGTCGCCCTATCCAGACTGAAATACCGTCTGTAGACATCATATCTACAGGTGGGTGTAAAGAACCTGTTTTATCAGAGGAAGGGCGACAGGTACAAGAGATTCAGGAGGAGCTTCAGCGGGTGAGGGCAGAACTGAACAGAGAAATTCTCAAAAATAAAACGCTGGAACAAAAGCTCAACAACCAGAAAAGACTGACCATGAACAAGTCCATCCAGCTGGACCAGGCTACTGCCCTGCTCCAGAGAAAAGAGGACTATATTTACAAGCAGGTCATGTCCACAAAAGAGCTAACAGACAAGCTGCGAATTGAGATGCATAAGAACGAGACTCTGGAGAAAGGTCTGAAAGCTCGGGAAAAACACATCAAGGACAAGTCCGATCAGCTGGAGCAGACGAACGGATTGCTACAGACAAAGGAAAATTACATAGAGAAGAAAGTTTGGGAGAATGAAGACCTTAGAGCTGAGGTTAAATACCAAGAACAGAAACACCAGGCCGCCCAGAAGCAGCTCAACGAAGCCAACACGCTAATCGTTAAATTGAGGGCATGGATAAAGAGCCAGATTTCAGGCGACAAAGACATATATCTCTCTAAAGTTAAACCACCAGCAAACATCGCCACCGCCAGAAAGAACATGGGGAGAGTTCAGGCAGAAGAAACCAGCCATGAAATCAACAAACCAGATGCAGAGCAAGAATCAAAGGCTGCCCTGGACACAACTATGAACTTGAACACAAACTCAAACAGAAAGGTTGAGGCGACGCGGTCAAAGGCAAACAGATGGCACCGACGCTGAAATCACCTCCAGCCAAACCATCTTCAGAAACAAGACTATAGCATTTTATGAAAAAAATGAACAAATCTAATTGTCACATGTTTAAATGTATTGGTATATTTTGTATGTAAGTTACAAAAACATTCAGAGGGGATTTTCGATCGTGTTTTACAGCAAGAAAGTCCAGGGTTTGATCTCAGGTGGGACCTTTCTCTGTGGACCTCGCACGTTCTCCCTGTGTCTGAATAGGTTTAGTTGAGAGGGCAAATGTTTAACAATGGATGGAAATGGTCCCATGGTGTGGCATGTTTACATAAATGAGTCCCATATATGCTCATTAACATGCACTGTCCAGGCCAAAATAAAAAGATCAATAAATTAGGAATAAAATAAAAACCTTGACTTGTTTTTGGGGATTTAAAATTTGGTAATTCAGGCAATGAATTAGAAATTAACATGTCCCTAATCCCTCAGAAGTGCCCAGGTTGCTCTGATAGTGGCCTTCAGCTCTTCTGCATTGTTGGGTCTGGTGTATCGCACACAATACCCTCTGGGGTTAAGGTCAGGCGAGGTTGCTGGCCAATCAAGAACAGGAAGACCATGGTCCCTAAACCAGGCACTGGTAGCTTTGGCACTGTGTGCAGGTGCCAAGTCCTGTTGGAAAATGAAATCTGCATCTCCATAAAGTTGGTCAGAGGCAGGAAGCATGAAGCGCTCTAACACTTCCTGGTAGACGGCTGTGTTGACCCTGGACCTCAGAAAACACAGTTGACCAACCCCAGTAGATGACATGGAACCTCAACCATCACTGACTGTGGAAACTGTACACTGGACTTCAAGCAACGTGGATTCTGTGCCTCTCCTTTCTTCCTCCAGACTCTGGGACCTGGATTTCCAAAGGAAATGCAATCTTGCCTTTCATCAGAGGACATAACTTTGGAGCACTCAGCAGCAGTCCAGTCCTGTTTGTCTTTAGCCCAGGTGAGACGCTTCTGGCCCTGTCTCTTGTTGTGTTGAGTGGCTTGACACAAGGAAGGCGACTGCTGAAACCCATGTCTTCATACGTCTGTGCTGGTGGTTATTGAAGCACTAACTCCAGCTGCAGTCCACTCTTTGTGAATCTCCGACACATTTTTAAATGGATTTTGTTTCACAATCCTCTCCAGGTTATCCCTTTTACTTGTACACTTTTATCTACCACAGCTTTTCCTTCCCTTGGCCTCTCTATTAATGTGCTTGGACACAGAGCTCTGTGAACAGCCTCTTTTGCAATGCTCTCCTTGTGCAAGATGTCAGTGGTCGTCTTTTGGACAACTGTCAAGTCAGCAGTCTTTCCATGATGGTGTAGCCTACAGACCTACTGAGAGACCATTTAAAGGAGTCAATCATCTGATCAGAGTGTGGCACCAGGTGTCTTCAATATTCAACCTTTTCACAATATTCTGATTTTCTGAGATCATTAGGTTCATTAGTTTTCAGTTATAAACATCAATATTAAAAACAATAAACACTTGAAATATATCAGTCTGTGTGGAATTAATGTATTATAAAGGTTTCACTTTTTGAATGGAATTACTGAAATAAATAAACTTTCTCATGATATTCTAATTATATGAGCGCCTGTACAGTGAGAACAAGATGTTTACATACACTTCATAAAAAGACCCATTTGCAATTTTTTCTCACTAGAATTTTACACAATCTTTTGACTTTTTACAAAACCTAAAGTTTACATACTATTTATTAATATTTGGTTTTGAACTGTATATTTTGGGTCAAATGTTTTGAATATCCTTCAACAAGCTTCTCACAATAGTTGGCAGGAGTTTTGGTCCATTCCTCCAAACAGAACTGGTGTAACTGAGGCTGTTTTCACACATGTTGGAGCTTTGTAGGTCGGGACGCCTGAGCTCCAACTGCATTTACTTCAAAATTAGTTAGGTCCATGTTCACACACGCTCGCACAAGACATCGCAACATCAGCCACGTAACAACGATCAGCTGTACAACAAACTTATTCCCATGACAACGGGCATCGACCTGTCAATGTCAAGGGCGGCACGGTAGCACAGCGGTTAGCGCTCGTGCTTCACAGCTAGAAGGTCCGTGTTCGATTCCCCACCTGGACGGGGCCTTTCTGTGTGGAGTTTTTTTTTTTTTACGGCATAATGGTCTCGCAAATATGATCTACTCAAGCAGTTTACATCCTTCATTTCATTTTACTTTTTCAGCACGTGTCCCCGTGTTCTACAGTCACCGTTTATGCTGCTCTGATGGAGCAGAGCGTAACATAAATTATATTGTGTCCACAACGATATAAAAAATTACAACGATATCAAAACATTATATCGCGATAAAGATATGCGATACGATATGGCCCAACCCTAATATATATATATATATATATATATATATATATATATATATATATATATATATATATATTGCAAAGACTTTGTTCAAATGGCCACAGGCACCTGTGAAGCTTTATATAGTGGAGTTTTCGTGCGATTGATGCAATTGACTTACATGACATGTAATAGAGATTTTGATATTGGTTTTGATATTGTTCAGATATTGCTAGTGTACACCGTACTGTTAAAGTACTGGTCCTTGTACCAAAACAAAATGGAAAGAGACTCAGTTCTAGAAGGGCAGTTGTCATAAAATAGAAAAATATCTGCTTTTGAGTGTGATCTTCTCTTTTGTACTGTTTTTTTACATACACTGTCCCAACTTTGCCCCTCACAGTGAAGTTCTTATTTGAATAGTTGTACATTCTGATCGTCGAGTGCTTGCATTTCTCCACTCGTCTTCTAATGGCCCAAGTCTCTCAGAGTACTTCATTTGTGCCATTCCCAGCAGCGGCAGTAATATACAACAACAGCTGGTATGCGCACGATGAATTACTCCACTGACGGCAAGTGATTATGTCCCTCCTGTTGGCATCAAACAATGACAAATGAAGGAGTCGGAGCTCACTTCTGAGAGATGGAGATTGGCCTGCAGCGCTGCTCCCTTGCACCTTCATCTGCACAGACATTTAGGTGATCTCTCACGGGAATGCAACAGTGTGTAATTAGAGTTATTAGTAAGTCGACACAATGCTTTGTTATTATAGGGCTGGTTGATAAGCAATTAGAAGTGGGCAAGAATCAGTTTCTCAGTGATATTTATTTCCGTAACTATTGATAATTGTACTTCCAAGAGTTGTTTCATAACTCTGTGTCTTTCACGTTTACTGTTGTTTTAAAGATAAATAGATTTAATATATAGTGGCAAAGGCTATAGGTTGACATATGAGAGGATTTTATCTGGTATCTTGCCTTTAGAATCGTTTTCCTTTTCTATTTCTTTAAGTGTATTACTTAGAGGCATACATTTTTTTTTTTTTACATTTTACGTTACGTTTTGCCTTGGGGTTTAGCAATAGATGATAACAATTGAATCAAAATCCAATCCCAATCCAATCCAATTTCTTCTGCTCTTTTGTCTGTTTTAAACAAGAAACAGTGTTGTATTGGCAGACATTAAGGTTTCTGCAGCTTGTTCCTACGTCATAACCGGCGTTGCTCTAATTGGTTGATGCCGTCTGTCAATCACACCCACTGGGAAACCGCTGCGATCGCTCCCAGACTACAGGTCTTTGAAAAAGCATGTCGTTTGGCAGGCCAGGCAAAAAGAGACCTTGACAGTCTGTCTGGAAAAGTTCTATAAAACAATGTACCATGATTGTTATTATTTGTTGTCAATCTTTTAAAGTCTATTTTGCAAACTCTTCCTCTGCCGCTGTCTAGTAACCCAGCTTCACTTGATCCACATTCTGACCTCCCCAAGGCGCTCTCTGTCACTCTGTTGGAGCAGCTCTCGCTGGTTTGGCCTGTGTTCATTTACACAGCCTAATGAACTACAAGGCCTTCAACATAACTGTGTGTGTGTGCAGTGGGAAGGTCAGGCGGTCGGAATAACTAATCAACCCGATCAACATTTAGCTGTAACACGCCGTCCCAAGAACATGTTGCATATTATGCACACTAACATGCTACTGCTTTCCCCCTCCCAACATTGCTTCACGACAAAAAAAAAAAGTCTAATTTAAAAGGCAGCGGCTGTCACAAAGTAATTTGGTTTTCCCATTTCCTGTAGGCCTTTGAGGAGCGGTTATAACTGTGCAGGTCCCACTTGGGAGAGAGACGAACTAGGCCAAGCTCCACTTGCGCTGAAATAGGAAACTTTTTACAACTCGGTTTGTCTTAATTGGTTAAAAATTAGTCATTCAATCAGTTTCCTTTGGGGTTACAACTGTGTCATCATGTGAGGTTGGCTTTATCTTTTGGAGATGGAGCAGAATATGGCTGGGTGTCTTGGTATAATCTGTGACCCCATTTAATATTTGGGGATTTGTCTAACTGGCCATGGTCAAGGTTGCTCTCCACCTCAGGGTCAAAGTAGCTGAGAACGTTGAGCTGCTTTGAATTACTGATCTAGAGGTTAAGATTTTTCCACTATCTCTGAGGATGTGAACAAGTACAGCATGTTGTGTAGACCAGTCAGTTTCAAACTTGGCACATGGCCACATATACAGTCATTTATTTTTGTACTCCTAGAAAGGAAGAAAAAAACAACCTAACACATGTTACATAGAAAACAGGTCAAGGTAGTTCTTCCATATTAACTGTTGTACATTGGAGATGTGACATTTTCATGATTTATGTAATTAAACAGAGATGAATTACTGAATATAATACAATGATCGACTATTATTGAATCTATTGTATAACGAAGAAAAAAATTGATGCTCTCTCACATAATTCAACATATCTTCTTTAGCATTAGTTACCAGATATATAGTAGTTATACCATCATTTGACTTTGAGTATAGGACACCCATTTCCTCTTTTTCCCGTATTTGGGTAAATGATGCATCAGAATCTACAGTCTAGTGCCTCTCTCTCACGCTCACGCACACTTGCTGAATCTCCGCCCTCTGTCCCTGTCCCCTGTCATTCAGATGTATGCACCTCCATTAGCAACCATCTGTTAAACCTGCAGCAAAGCCCCCAACACACGCACACCTATACGCACAAACGGGCAGATTTACACACACGCACTCACCTCATCAACACGGAGACATTACACAACTTCTTCAAGGCTTTGTTTTTTTCCACACTATCCTCCATGACCTTCAGAGTTGAAGATGGACACAAACTTCCAAACAGATGTTTCTCAGTATCATTATCATTCTGTTCATGGTTCTGGAAAATGTTTAATGCAGCATAGTAACAAAAAAAGAAAAAAAGAAGTATTACTCAGTTTCCATGTGGTGTTATTGGTACTGAAAAGAAATTGAAAAGTTCCTAATTTGCAAAGGCTGCTTAGTAGTACAAAAAAAACAAATATTGTGTCTCCATGGGGTCTCTCATTTTTCATTTCATTTATTTCAAGCAAGTGTGCCAAGAACAAAACAGAAAGGATTGGCTAGGCAGTAATAATCACTTATACACTGGTGAATGCAGTCCTACGCTCATACAATTAGCTCAGTGTTTCTCAAACCTTTTCAGCCCAAGGACCACTTTATCTTCTAATTTTTTTAGGACGGACCACCTGACAGAATCCCACTCTAACATACCCCGAAAACACAACAAAATAGGAAGGATACGCTTAATATGCAACTGTTTCAAGTATAAAACTAATAATTTAAACACAAATGAAATTATATGATCAGAAATTCTAATGAATTTCATTTCATTTGAGAAAGTAAATGTGAAATGAGCTGCATCTTAATATGAACAACAAACTGCACATGTGAAAAAACTGCAATTATACATACTGTAACAGCCAATAGTTTAAAACGGAGGTGGTGGGTTTAGGAAGTCTATGGTTGTAACTAAGGTAACAATAAAACAAATTTCCCCTTTAATGTTCAATATCACTGAAATGACACTGTGTTATAAATCCTGATCGACTTTGTGATCAGTTAAATCTGTTTTGCACACATTCAAAATTAAGCTTGAAATTAACGATACTGCCGTGTCTTACCCCCCGTGCGCTCTCTCCCAGTTTGCGGACCACTAGGGGGCGATGGCGGACCACCATCACCACCTCTTCTTCTCCTTTGTCTTCTTCGTCTTTGCCAACCGCCATAAAACACAAGACAATCACATTGAAGGTGCATTACCGTCACATACAGGATCTGTGATTTCTTACGGTGTTGACTGGAATGAGTCCACTTTTACATCAGTCCATTTTTCAAACAGTGGAGGCACGGCATTTAGAGACTGTGGGACACGTCAACTAGACTTGACGTTTTGTCCATTCTGTAAACCTCAATACATTATAAACTATCAACTGAGTCAATTCTCTTATAAAGGCATACATACAAAACATGCTTTATTGTTTGTTCTGTGTAATTATTTACAGTAAACATCAATAAGTCAATAGCCCTCAAGCTGTGTTTGAACACTTTGAACAGTGTTACTTGGCTTGTTTGCATTGATCAGTATGTTCCATACAATGTGTGGCAGTGTTAAGCTTTCCTCAAATAGAGACACATTTCACGATTCGTTCATTATTTTGCAACGCAATATTATAAGGCAATTAGTTATAATATCGTGATTCTGAAGTGCAGCAATTTTATACTTTTAAGGATAAATAAAAAACAAATTGCGTTTTATTTTGTTAACTATGTTCTGATACAATGAGTCCTCTAACCTGTCAAATGCAAAAGTGCTTTCTCTCAAGGGACCTCCGGGTTAAATAAAGATTAAATGAATGTACACAGTGTATTACATTGGTGTTTCATCTAATTGAATTAGCTCAGGTCGAGGTTATTCGGTTGCTATCATTAGATTATCTAATTTTATGCACAGTATGTTATGCTTGTGGAATCATGAAACACTCGCGCCAAGATATTTGCTGTGAATATCCAAAATGCAAAAACAATTGAACAAAATGCATCTTATACACTCTGCACTTAACACTTAACACGCTGTCCGTATGTGAAGTCAAAGCAGCTGTGTGTCTGGTAATACCACTGGGTCAATCTGCCACTCCCACCCATAAAAGGTCACCAGTCCCTCCCACTGTTTCTGCTTTGCACATTACACAAAATGTCACAATCTGATCTGCCTTAGATCCTGCGTAGCCTCCAGCACTCCCCCCGCTCGCCTATTTTAGCCATTATAGAGATTTTAGGCTTTGATTGTTTTCCAAGCTCTAGTAAAATTGTGGCAGATGATATTCCTTCCATGATGGCTGCACAATGCATTACCTTTAAAAAATCCGCGTCTTTACTTTGAGCTCACGCTTTACTTGAAACTTTGCTGGAAGTGGATATCGCCATTCGTCGTCGCCATGGAGATGTTTCTGTTTTGTTTTGACTTTTAAATTATATCGTCATTGCAATTCAAGTCAGTTATAGAATATTACACTTTTTCTCACATTGTGCAGCCCTAGTCACAACCTGATCTGCCTTAGATGTTGCATAGCCTCCAGCTCTTCCTTTCACGCTTATTTTAGCTCCGCACACACACATTCAATGCTTTGAATTCTCTTTTAACAATTGTGCGGCAGAAACGATTTTTTTCCCCCCATGTTCCCGTTTCAAACTATGTCTATCATTCTCGAGCGAGAATGTAAAATCGGCAGAGTCGTAGGTTCGGGCAAAAGGGTTGCTTCAACGTCTAATTATCAAAGTTGTTCTTGAAAAGCACCCAAAAATGCAGTTGCTGTTTAAGCAACTTGGTCCCGTAGCAATAGCATCTGCTTCTTTCAAGCCATTTTCCCCGTCAGCGAGAGACAAATGAATAAAAATGACTGCTTTGGAGCTTTTATGCCTCCGTCTCAGAGCTGCATAAAACCCATACTCCCAGACTCCCATGTACAGCTTTGTATCCACGGAGAGCCGGAAAAAAGCGGCACAGATTGTTAAGCTAAAATGCAAACCTTTGCCTAATTGCATGCAGCTCCTTTTTGGGTGTTTTTTTCCCTCTCAATGCATACATCCAGAGGGAGAACACAAGGAACACATTTTAACTGTTTGATTTGCTACGGTCCTTGTCTGGCTCATTGAGGTAAAAGATTCATTTTTAGTCATTGCAAT
Source organism: Proterorhinus semilunaris (assembly GCA_021464625.1). Lineage (NCBI taxonomy): Eukaryota > Metazoa > Chordata > Actinopteri > Gobiiformes > Gobiidae > Proterorhinus > Proterorhinus semilunaris. The sequence goes on along the minus strand of CM038344.1, from coordinate 27,323,215 downwards.
AAATTCTGATTAACATAAAAAGCTTATAAGTTGGACGATCCCCATGCAAATGACCTCCTCATTTACGTTTTTGTGCTGTTTTATAAGGGAGCCCATAATCTAAAAAAGGCCCAGTGGTTGTTGGTCAGCTGGGCGTAGCGCTGACCCTGGATCAGTAGTTAACCCTGATTGATGCAACGTTTTGCGTTCTGCCCGGGCGCCTCCTCTCACCTCGTTGACTGGACGACGGAAATAATGGGGCTGTCCTCCGAAGAAGCCGTTAGTTCTCGACAGGCCATTGATTGGAAACACACAGGCACTTTTCACAGTACGCCGCCCTTACATAAGAGAGACATGTACACGCCACAAACAACATGTAGCATCTGAGGCTTCGCTAACCACAAGGTTCACCTGGCATGTCCTGATTTAATATGCGTATTTGCATGGCCTGGCTCTTATGTCTATACGTAAGTATGATTATCTCTATACAAAAAGATAAGAAATTAAAAGAAAATTATAGCTGTAAGTACCTTGTTTAAAAAGAGGATGAACAATCTGATTTTGCTGTATTTTCAAGGCAATGACGTTTTTCCATGAATAAGTCATTTATGATTGTGTTGTTGTCTGTGTCTGATGTTGAAAGTGTATGAGGCACATTTGAAGGACAATTTGCCTTCAGTGCAGTAAGATGTCTGAATAAAACAACAATTTAGAGTTTAAAGGTGCATTGTGAAACCTTTTTTTCCAAGTGTTGATATTAGTGCAAATTTAACCTTTCAGTGACCCAGCGGCTGCTTGGGTTAGCATAGTGCCTTTACTTACCATCCTGGTGGCCCCGAGACGCTCCATCATCAATTGTTTTTAGGGTTTCTGGTCGGTTTTCACTGCTGATTAAACCGTCTCCATAGTTACACATACATTATATACAGAAACCCTATCAGAAAGCATCACAGTGGCCACCGGGATGGAAAGTAAAGGTGCCAAGCTAATCACCCATACAGCCACTGGGTCACTAAAAGGTCAAATATGCACTAATATCAAGTTTTGTTTTTTTTACATAAAAAGTTGCATAATGCAACTTTATCATAGGACTTGTATGTTTACCGTGATTAGCAGACACTAGTGTGGTCCAGTGACTATTCTTTTGAGTTAGACAACTGTTTGTCAGTAGAATGTGCAGCATGTTCTTTTCTTATTAATTTCTCGCAGAATAAATCAGTTGGTTTAAGCGCAAAATACTTTCATTCACTTCCCACGTCTGCCCTGGTCAGACGTACCAAAGTTTAACAACAATTCTGTGTGTCTGATGCTAGTATCAGGGATCAGTCCACCACATTTGTAGTTCAGCTATTTACCTTATTCACCCCGTGGGTGCCGCCATGAATTGTACCCCCCCCTTCCACTAGCATTAGTTTACATAGGGCCGCAGACATCACTTTGCGCTCTACTGCAAGTGTCAATACAACGAAAGTGCTGGGCTGTGGCAAAAAGAGGGGAAGGTGGAATAAGGCAAATACCGTAACAAAGAGCACAATAATAATGTAGTTCCCAAACTTTTCACGACCACCACTTTGGGAACCCATGACCCACCTGTTAGATTTTCTAATTGTTGTCATCTTCAGATGTGGTGTTCAAAGTTATTGTGTTCTCTAAGAATAGTGAAAATGCCTTCCAAAAGTCAAAAGGATCTTGCTGAAAGGTCATTTTGCTTCTTTAAACACTCTCATCTCAACGTACAAGGACACTCACGCGGAGAAGGAAGAGAAATCCACTCTGGTGTCACTTTTGCCTCCTGCTCTTTGATCAAAGCAGTGTTCCGGCTTATCGGGTGGTGTGTGCCCCCCCAGCCTTGCCCTCCTTTCCTCTCCCCTCCCCCTGTCCTCACCTCTGCCCAGCTCCTCTGCGCCTGGATGGCCGAGGTGCCCCAAGATTAATCCTCTCTGTTTCAAAGAGTGGCCTGTCACTTCTCTTCCGTTACGTTAGTTTTTGTCAGTAAGAGCTATTGAGGGTCTGTCCAGGCTGGTTATATCTGCTCCTATCAGCCGTAGCACAGGACAGAGCCGGGGTATATGAACAAAGGGGCAAAGGCTATGGACTCTAGTGATGGAGCATTTTCTAGAATACAAAATGCAGGTTGCTAAAGAGGTCTATTGGGCAGCCGGGCTTTAAAAATGCAAAAAAACAAAACACTACAACAACAAAGAAAGCTGAAATACAAAATTCAACTACACTCAATCAGTAAAATGTTCAGGACTACGACGGCTAATTATTCTTCCTCCTCTCACTTGCTGCTCTTTAGTTATCACTTACCTGGCTCTCCGCTGTGGCCCGCTGCCCCTCCTCGTTACGGCACTGTCTCCGGTCTGACAGCCTGTCATATCCCCATCAGGTCTGGTGCGGCGTGTCTTAACCTAACGACCGTACAAGCCTCGTGATTGGCAGCTGTTTTTCCTCACAGCCCAATGAAGAACACAGCGGCCCGTAAGTGATGCCCTGTGCCTCATTCCTCTGTTTGATGGACAGGTACCATCCAAACCTGCATTTTGGTGGATGGCCCATATTCATAGCTTAGCAGATTCAAATCATACTGTACATGTTCAAAACATTCTCAGAAATTAATGGAAAAGTAGAATAATTTTAGAATATTTTGATGTTTATATGGTCACTGCATGTGAATGAACATGCAGCGCTCGCCCACCTGTGTAACCCCTGCTAAACTAGATTCTTGATTTTACCAATGCAGGTTTCAGAAGCATCCGTGGATTTAGACAGTTTGTCATTAAAAGGAAAATTGTCTTAAAATACTATCCCCCCTGGATACAGGAGAAGAAAATCCCTTTTGCTCGAGGTCAGATCAGGAGTGTTCAGAGGTGCCAGCATAGAGTACGCCAGCAGCATTAAACAGAGGTGTCCTTCCAGAAAGGTCCTTTAGTCTTTGGTCTTGAGAAATGACATTAGCTTCTGTGTTATCTCGTCTTTGGGATGTGGGCTGAAACGCAGAGCAGGTGCATTGGCAGTGACCAGATTTTGGCTCTAAGGCTAAGTACTGGATTTGAATACTCTAAATACTAACGCCAGGTCTGCAGGGGTTGTGTTTGACATGAAACTGGTGGCACAGACAGTGTGCTTTGGAGCATTTGCAAGTGAGGATCCCAGCAGTAAATATACACTTTTTAGCTCAGTTGTTTTGCTTGTTTTGCTTTGCTAGTCTAAAGTACCCACGTTTTAATTGTCCTAAATTCTATTTGTATGGCATTAGAATGACCTGAATGATTACAACAAGCTTTTTATTCATTCATGTTGTGAGCACTAACTATTAGGTTTGTTCTTTGCTTTTGCCAAAAAAGCCGTTTCTTACCACACGCTATGACGGACGACATCAGCGTCACATCTCTGGGATTTAGCTTTCCTCATAAAACAGCTGTTTCCTCTCTCTTTTATTCCATTCGCTCTGATAGAGTCTGACAACAAGGCTTCCGGTTCACGTCTGTGCAACATCGTACTTTTCCTCTTTAAACTTTTTAAATGGATAAACAAAATAAACAAAATTATTACTTTGGCTTACATGCGGACATAAATAATCATGTTTACGTTTTGAATCCATGTTTCCCTTATTTCGACTTCATTATGCTGATTAAAAACTTTCCAAAGTCGATTCGCACGGGATTAGGATTACCCAAGATACCACCACCACCGACACCACCACAGAGTTTTGGGCCTTATCGACACACAAAAACTATGACACTGATTCAATATTTCTCTTAACATTTACATCTGAAATTGTAACTTCAAAGGTCATTGTCCCACAGACACAAACAATATATTTCTGATTTATCAAGCTGTGACAATGTAAAAATAATCAGGTTACTCAAAGACAAAATAGAATTAAATGAAAACGCTTCAAAATCTTTTATTAATCTGTAATTATCTATTATTATATTATCTATCAACCAATGAACCCCATTCACACAGTGTATATCGTCTTAACCCCGTTTTAAATGCTGTACCAGTCAAACATTTCAAAATATTATGTTGCAATGCTATTTATTGTTTTTATGTTGAATAAGCTGATTGAATCAATTTGATTAACTAGCGTAAAATCAGTTTGTTTTAACATTTATTCCCTACTTTAATGACTAGTCGAATTTCCACCAGAGCGTAAAGGGACAGGCCAAAACTTCCTAGGGCTGAGAAACATAGATGAAAAACAGTTATAAGTTTGTTTTGTTTCTATATTTTATGTTGCAGACTTTTGCTTATAATTTTAGAACCATTAGGAATCTGCTGATGTTTGTCTTAAAAACGAGCGCCCTCTGAAGGACCTACTACACATGAATGTCTTTGATAAATCAGCCCTAAAGCCCTAAAAAAGCGCAAACACCGTGACACATTATACAGTTTAGAAGCATCATACACAGTATTATAGACAAGACATTTGGCAAATTTGGCCAAATAATTAAAGTATTGGCTGTGTATTATGGAGGATTGAAAGTGCCACAATTAAATAAATAAATACACCATTAAATAATTAAATACATGTGTCATTAATTCATTAAATGTTTCAATCATTAATTAAATATGGAATTAAATAAATGCACCATTAAATAATTAAATAAATATGTCCTTAATTAAATATGGAATAAATCAATCAATGTAATATTAATTGTGTGATTAATTAATGAAATTACCAATGATTCTGTGTAAAAATGTATATATAATTATTTATCTATGGTCCTGTGTTGCAGTGTTTCATGAATTAATTGTATCTGTCAAACTCACCAGTTTGAGGGGTAGGTCCTAACACCTGATTGGTCACTCTGCTCATTGAGTCAAGGCAAATCAATTCCAGAATAATGGATTGACGCTTACTAGTGAACATACTCCGACACGCTGGGTGGTGCTATTCACCCTTACGTTGGTTTGAATATTCAAGCAAAAACAACTGAACACAAGCCTCGGGCAAGTAAACCCGATTCCGTTTGAGGAAAACTAACAATGTGTCTTTTTTGATAGAGTTTATCAAAAGCACATCCATTCCCTGCATTTATTTATTTAATTCCATATTTAATTAATGAATGAAACATTTAATTAATTAATGACACATTTATTTAATTATTTAATTGCGTATTTATCTATTTAATTGTGGCACTTTCAATCCTCCATAGTGCATATCGGCATCAGCCAATAAAAATCCCCCCAAAATCGGCACGGGCATTAGAAATACTCATATTGGTCGACCTCTAGCCGAAAGGTTGAGAGGTGAAATTAATATAAAAAACTTGGCGAATAGCAGGAAGTAGTTCTCGCTCTGCATTGATCAGAATGAACATAGCTCTACAGCACCACCTGTCCGTCAGTTCCATAGCGGTCTAGAGCGGATTCTCCTAACGGCACTTGAGGGGGAAAACTTGTGGGGGCTGCCCCACGCTAAACAAACTGGTGTCCTGTCCCTTTCTTCAAAAAGACAGCTACTGACTACAACTTAAAGTACTGCAAAAAGAAGGCGAGCACACCCATTCTTTTAAATTGGTGCTAATGGCCCTCAATTTAAAAGTCAATGATTTGCCACGGGCCAAAAGCACAGTGGGAGTTAATGCTGCCACTGTATGGAGTAAATGGCTTGTTGTGCTGGTGTGTGTGTGTCTGCCTATGAAGAGGAGACCATCAACTCAACTCCTGACTCTATTTTTTTTTCTCTTTATTAATGCTTTTTTTTTTTTTCATTTTTTAACAACAATAAACAAACCAAAAGCAAAATAGAAAAAATAAAATAGTAAATAAAATAAAAAAGGGGGTGGGGAGAGGGGGCAGGTCATCCATTCATTCCCCATTCACACATTTGCTTGCTTGAACCTGTCAAAGTACTCTAGACACGGATCGCATTTCCTGGCGCTAAAATTTAACATATAGAATATCGGTAAGAAAAGCAAATAAGGCAGTACATAATCCAAATACGAGGGGTCACATGCTCCTTCTGTTGGTAGATGGAGAACTTTATATTTATGCTTATTTTAACTTCCAATAATTTAGTTAATAAGTTAAGTACAGGACTACTGTTACTTCAGTGTTGGTTTAGACCTGGTTCAGACAAAGTGCCTATGTAGCTAAGACTTCATGTGAACATAAAAAAAGTCAGTGATCAATGACTCCTGTTTTATGGTCTATTAATTGGAAATGGCGACATAACTTAAACATTATTCTCAATTTAACGCTCAAACAGTTACTCTATAAACACACTGAGCGTAATAATGTCCCTTTTACCCCTTGACCACCATCTTTCTCACTGTGGGGCTAACATCCCGGTCCTATCTGCGGTGCTGCTCCTCTCCCTGCTCGGCCTGCCTTATCGTGGGGCTGCTGTGAGGGGGAGGCCGGGATCAATGCAGACCTGGATCAGACAGAGGCAGCAGCTGCTCTCGTCGCACCGATCGATCTGAACGGCATTTACCCTGCACACCGCTGGGCCTTTGTGTGCTCAGATTATTTCTAAATTATTACAGGAGCCAGATGCTTGTCACAAGATGCTCTCTGTCAAGGTTAGGCTGCTCCAGAGCTGCCGGGTGCTTCCCTTCTCTGTCACAGTTTGTACGATAACTACATTTAGTTGCCACTGATTTATCTTTATCTTCCAGTATATAGTACCACCACCAGACATTCCAGAAAGACTGTTGCTTTTTTGTGGTCAAACTTTTATGAAGGTTGTTATTTTTTTGATTGATTGATTGATTGAGTTTATTTGAGCAATTTACGTTCCAGGTTGTCAGACAAAGGGAAACACAACAATTTTGACTGCATGGTGATTTGGGGGTACATTTCCAATGAGCTTTCCTGTGCAGTGTGAATGAACGGATCTTTAGGACCACAGTGTGTAACATATAGGAGCTTTTCTATACGTAGACTTAAAGTACACAATCTATATCTTATTAAGATACTAATATACATAAATGTAATTTCTTTCTCCAGTATTTATTGGGGCTGCACACAAATTGTTGTCATCACAATATTAGTTGACAGTATAATCATATAGCAGGAAACCACAGTTTTGCTCAATATTTGCAACACGGAAATGCATTACAACTTGTCAACCGTAAAGCTTTAGAAAGAATTTTTGAATAACAGTTTTGGTCTAGGGCTGTCAAAAAGTTGAAAAATTTTACCCCACGGTTATTGTGACCAAAATTAGCACGGTTTTCGGTATTATTGCGGTATGTTGAATATATTCAGAAAGCATTATCCTACACAAACTGGTGTTGTTGATCGTTTCGAGGGTATTACATGTACTAATTATAGCGGCAGAAACATGTAATAATATTTTCGGACAACTAGATACACCCTCTATATCAGGAAAATTCCAGTGTGCTTTGCAGATTTGGGATAATGTCATCAGAAGGTAATCATTGTTAAATTCATAATGCGGCGAGAGGGAATCTATGGCATTGGCGATCAACTCTTATCTGCCCCCTGGGAGCACCGTAACGCATTATGCCATTTCAATATGGAGGTATACGCGACTCGGCTTATGCTGGCGGTGGGCGCTGGGCTGCACTAAGGGGCGACTCGTTGCATTCTCCCTGATCCCAAAGTCCCCACATCATGCATTTCAGCTAAAACGTTAACATACCTTGCATTGGCTATAGAGTTGTGGGTGACGCAGATGAGTCATGAGGTTTGAAGTATCGCTGCCTTTAGCAGACACTTTTTTCCTGCATGTTCTGCAAACGGATAACTGTCTTCAGATCAAATGTCCCGCAGCATTCTTAAAATACCCAAAATATGCCCAGACTTCTGACTTGGTCCTCTTTGAAGGCTGATGGATGTCCTGAGCGCTGTTGTCTCCTCCTTCGGACATGATTCCAGCTTTGAGAAAGTTTTGTTTTGGTTGTAAGCTACAAAGTGTGTGGCAACACCGCAGGTGCGGTGATCCACTGAGAAAATTTTAAACGATACTTGTTATAGTCAAGATTTTTATCGGGGTTTACTGCTACACTGGTAACTGTGACATCACTTTTTTTGGTCCCATCTTCTTTTGACACAATTTTTTTTGAAAAAACAAATCACTAAAAATGTTTTGTTTAACGTACTGTGTAAAATACTGTAGGTAATTATATCATTTTCACAACATTTAAAACAATTCTGAAATATTGCAATTTTCCCCTGTCATATCGTGCAGCCCTTGTATGCATTTAGAATCTAATTTTCTTAAACCTTGTACGAATCTTGAAAATGGAAACGGAAAAAGCCAAATTATAAAATGTATGTCTGATGACTGAAGACATAATCCAAATGAAGAACAAATACTAATTCTAACATCCTTTCCCAAATTCTAATAATATTTTTTTTTAAACAATCATATCTATAAGTTAAAGTGATGGATGTCTGCGAGTCAATGCAATTCTGTTCCTGCTCTCCTCATTAGGGATGGGTACCGTTAAACGGGGCCTACTTGGTACCGACCAAAAAGCTCCGGTCGGGGGTGGTATCAAAAAAGTTAAATTCTTTCGGTGCCAACTTTCGGTTCTTTTTCTCTCCAGGCGTCAATATATATGACCCGCAGCGAGTCTAAAGCAACATGGACGTGTGCGCAGATAATGAGCCACTTCAGCGCAAATGGAGCGACGCAAAGCTATAACTTAAAGCGAAGCAAAGCTATAACGTACTAAACTTTTGTAATGGAGATGGCTCAGCCGCGGTCTGCGGCAGAACTGAGCCAAGACTTACACCGGTTGTAAAACCCAGAGCCAAACTAAACCAGTTATTATAAACCAGGACTAAACCAGGACTGAATAAGAATAAGAGTTTTTAGGCAAATTGAAAAGCAAAACAGAGCAGTGGCAACAACAAAGACGTGGTTGCCTTTTAGCGACAGACCCGGAGGCTGAGTTTACAACTTTACAAGCAGCTGCAGTGAGGGGAATATCAAAGATTGTTTGTGGAAAAGTGAGCGCTCACTCTGTATTAGACATTTTTGGTACAGGTTTTGTAGATTATTAGTGGCAGAGTGAGCGCTCACTTTGTAAAGATCTTTGACGGGAAAGTGTTTTCGCTTCGTCAAAGCGCAGTGTGTTAGAAAAGTTTATCCGAAAGAAACCGTGTCATGATGTGGATCTGTCTCTGCAGATCAGGAGGTAATAATGTCTTTTATTTCTTTTTATCGCTGCTTAAGTGGAAATTGTGCTCAAAATACGAAGTTACAGGTGACGCTGCTGCGGCCTGTGGAGCTTCTGTTTTGCTGTTTTAGGACTTTTTTCTAAACACTTTTTTATACATTTTAATTGAATTAAAAATGAAATGACATAGGTACCAAAAAAAGTACAGTTAAGGCACCCGCACCGAAAAGCAGGTATCGTTAAAGTAGTGGTATCGGAAAAAAACTAACGGTACCCATCCTTACTCCTCATTTTGCAAACTAAGAAGGGGTTTCTGGTTAAAGAGGGGAAGAATTTGATTGTTTACTTTTATATTTCATTGTATCTTTCTTCACTTTTCAAACTTACAGACTATCACTTCAAACATTATGTGTCCAGACACAATGCAGTGCGCGTCACAGTGGAGTAGCTGCTGTGAACCTGCGGTGGCCTAATGCACACATTAAGTGCTACACAATAATCAATAGCAGTAATAGATTCTAATTAAACAGAGGTTTTCCATTTGCAAAAAAGATTGTGTGTTTCAACTGTATTAACGCTGTGCTAAGTGTTTGCAAATGTATTTAAAGGCAACTCCATACTGCCTGGACTATACAGCTAACGTCCATTATGCTAAGTAGTTTGAAGTCATATATCATATAGTATCCCTCTCTGGCTGATTGGACTGGAGTAGACTTGTTTGCTGAGGGCTGTAGCGCCTGTCGCCTCGTTCGCTTTCTCTCTCTCATGCTCTGCTCTATTATCGTGGTCAGCGATAATTAGCTCAATATGCCCTAGTTTTGTGACACATCTTCCAAACCGCCCATGGTGCTACCGTCTCCATTTGCAATTTCCACACTCATTAAAAACGGTTTGATTTTATACAAATGATTAGTATATATATATATATATATATATATATATATATATATATATATATATATTAAAAAAAAGAGACTACTGTTTTTCTGATTGTTTAAAAGGTTACTTGCTCTTACTAGCCTCTGGTGAATAATTGTTTCTGTGATGACAAATGCAGTCTTAGGTCCGGTTTCATTTTAAAACTAGGCATATTCTGTTGAAATCTACTCACTTTCTCCTGCTTGCGTTAAAACGAGACAACCCGACGTACATTTTTTGACAGATGCCAATGTTCCATCCCCAGACTATGGATGATAAAATTCAGCTGGCATTAGGGGGGGGACCCTGACATGACCCCCTAAAGTTAAAGCAGTTGTATTGTTTTAACTTAAGATTCTCCTGAAGAAAGAAGAAGAAAAAGAAAAGATAGTCCCACTGAACTGCACTGGTCCTAGAAGGAACCCTACTGTACGTTTACGGTTACACTGCCCTTTGGTTGAACTTTAAGCACTCTCATGATTACATATTTTAATCGGGCTGAGATTGTAATAGTTGTAATAGTAGAACAACAAACGACAACACAAACCTGACAGCACACATAGGTATTTAAATGTCAGGTCACTTAGCTCTGTTTCTCCGGTCACATCCAGTGGGAGAGGTAGTGTGTGTGTGTGTGTGTGTGTGTGTGTGTGTGTGTGTGTGTGTGTGTGTGTGTGTGTGTGTGTGGGGCGACCGGGGGAAACAGGAGCCAGAGATGGAGCCTGCTTTAGGAGTGAACAGATTAATTCTTCACCCAAGAGAAGCGCACGATACCATCAGATGTTTAAAAGCGTCGGCAACTAATCCTGTCATTTCTCCTGCTGCAATAATGGAAATGGAGGAGCGATATCTCAGAGAGCTCGAGCTCTTCTGTAGGCCTGTAATGAACCCATACTCTAAATGGATATGGTATGCAGATTATTGTAATATTTTTGTCTACACGATACAAAAAAATAATAATAATACTATTAAATGTACTTCAGTTATTGGAAAGGAACAGAAAAAAAAAGAAACAAAATATAAATGTTTTACAGACCCTATATTTCCTCTATTTTGCCGTCTCAAGCGCATTGTTAGATAACCTGTTGGATATTCTTTTTTTTTACCGTGCTCTTCCAGATCAATTTGATTCAGAATGTTGTGCAAAGTGAATGTTTTCATCACTGGAAAAAAGGTTTACTTGTCCTCTTACAAGTAGCACAGACCAACGAATAGTAATGGCTAATATGAAAAAATATTAAAGTAAATGATAAAACCTTTTTTTTTCCCTCAATTTCTAAGAAAGAAATTTTAACTAGCTAACCTTTTCCTCGAGGGAACTATTTAAGGTAAAGCTTTCATTTATTCATGAAACATAATTATTTGCGCACATACATTAATGAAATAAAGTACAAACTTCTGCTTCATATTTATTTATTGCTGTTGGACTGTGCGCCATATTGTCTACCTCACTTTTGAAACACCTCTTTGCCCTTCTTCAATCTACAGTGTACATTTTCTCATTCCCAATGGCTCTGTATTCCTTTGTGACCCACACCTGCCGCCCTCTCCATCTTGGCCGCCCCTCTCCTCTTGCTCCCCTGTCATATCTGTCACAGACGTTCACTCGCTGCTGCTGCTCCAGGCTTCCAATTTAATTTGGTTTCAATCTGGTGTAATTGCTCAGAGAGACGGCCATGGCGGCATGTTTTCCCCTCTCCTCCATGCGGCGCGTGTGCCTTTTTTAATATTCACTGTGATGCTAAAGGCATCAGTAGTGCTTTTGTGGTTTATTGACAGCGCTTTTGTCGGACAAGCCAATCAACCTGTGTTTTTTGTTCCATATCATTAAGTACAAGGAGGGGCGACAGTTCAGACAGTTTAGTATTTGTCCTGTTGCTTCATCGGTGCCAAAGGCCAAAAACCTCAAATCATTATTCCCGTCTGAAATTGCAATGTCACCTTTTAGTGAGGTAGTATTTAGCTTCTCTCTAATTCCCCATAATTCAGGAAGCTAAATCTGTTGTAAAAGCAAATTTAAGACCAATTAAAAAATACATACATATCCAATAAAACATGTATGGCCTTTTTCACTGGGCCAGATTTGTCGGGGGTCATTGACCACTAGGCCGTGAGCCTACCACAGCCACCAAACGTATTCATATTTTTGGGATAAATAAATGAGAATTTCATTATTATCACTGGGTCTAAACACAAACGTTTTATTATATTCCAGCATTTTAAGGCTTTAAAAAAATCATTGCAATAACAGATGAATACAGAATAATAAAGAGCCTATAATGAACTAGGACTACTCAGAACTAAACCAGGATTAAGACGGGACAAAAACATGCAATATCAGGGCTAAGGCAGGACTAAATCACATCTAAACCAGGCCAAAGGCCTAAAACAGAAAAAGAGAGTTACATGTGAGACCAGTACATCTCAAACAACATGACTAACTCCTGCTCCTCTCAGCTGATGGCAGAGTCAGACAGAGGGCTGACCAAACACCTGAGCCGCTGTTCTGTCCAGACCTCACGCTTTATGAAAAAACTTAGTGAATTAAGCTCTCCTATGGCGTGCCTATTGAGTATGCTGTAAGGCTTTAGGACTTAAATTTAGGCTTAAATGTGAAATCAAACCCAGTACCTTCTGCTGTTAGGCGAGAGTGCCAACCACTGTGCCACCAAGGCAATAATCTTGACTCTGAGGCTAGCATCCAACGTATATGCGGTATTTACATGTATTCGAAGACTAACTGGCGTGCATTATTTACACATATTTGCACACGTAGTCCGGTACTTACATCACTGGGATATCACTCCGCTGAGGGCGTCGCCATAGCAATGCATAACACCGCTGAATCAGATGAATGCTTAATTAGCCTACGTTAGTGACGTTAGGTGACAAGTCAGCTGACTCGACGAGTGACAGTCACGAATAAGATTTTGTTGTTCATTTCAACATTTGTGGCCAAAACAAAACTTTTGATGAATGGGAAGAAGAGGAGAGCAAGCGAGAACTACAAAAGCAACGACACAAGGAGTTAACGTTGGAGGAGCTGAACGGGATGTTGGTGTTTTGCTACACCTGACGGAGATCCTAGCTGCAGCGAGAGAATGGCTCGCTCTGAGTCAGGCGGAGTGAGACCGGCTAAAGACCCACATAAAGTAGTCCCTGTAGTTAGACATATTTGGCGAGTTTAGTAAATGAAATACACATTTGTTATAAAATGTTAAGTTTGTGGGGCCGTGGTATAAGCGCGTCGTGCTGTTCTTCACTCCATGTCGTGCATTAAAACTGTATAATGCACGGCTCCTCATTGTTTAATCCTTATTTAACAAAATAACACCTAACTTTGCTAAAATGGTTCATATAGACTTTTATTCCATCAGGGTAACCACGTGCATTATCAGTATCTTTTGGCTTTATGCCAACTGTTTCAGCCTCAGGTAACTGCTTAAAACCTCCGTCACGTTCTCACCCTGTGCTCATATCCCTCCAGTTTGATCAAGGAGCCATTTAACCACTTCTTGATGTGCTTTCGTTCTACCCCCCGTCCCATAGCGCGCTGTCGAGGTGGTTGAAACAAGCAGGTCATACAGCCAACTGAACACATACCTGTTAGTAGACGCACCAGGCAAAAATTAAATGCTATTTTGAGCCAATGGTGCAATTACGGCACTGTTTTGGCAATTTACTGCAGGACAAACAATCATATTCTCCTGATTACCTGCAAAATGTTGTCTTACAAATCAACAAGACCATTTTACCTTTTGGACACTTTGCCTCTCTCTGTGCGCTCTCCCTAGGCCCCCTGCTGGTCTTTGACTGTACTGTGCGAGGAGCCGGAGAGCCGCATCTGATGTGTGTGATACTGAGTCATTGACCTTGTTTCCTTGTTTGACCTTTTTTTGTGGTGGTATTTTAATGTATGCCCTATGAAAGCGTGTTCTGCATGCATGACTAGCAGACCTATTTGTAGTATTCAACTATATTGGTGGTGTAATCTAATTTATAGCAGTGTTTGTGTAGTCCAGTGGTTCTTTCTCACTAAGAAAACCTTTTTTTATAAAAATGGTTTTCCCCCCTTCTATGTTGTAAAAGCAAATAATCTTTGGATAAGCCATTGAAAGTACATTTAACCTTCATTCGTGGGCCCCGGTGCCACTGACTTGCTCTGGCTTGTTTTATGTGGCATTTCGTTCAACTCTATTTATGTTAGTGTTTTTTAAATGCCCTGTTTTACAAATGATTTATTAAAAACGTTGTTGAAAAATTAGAATGATTTTTGTGTCGTTTAGTTTGGAAGTGGTATACTTGGATCATTTCATTTATGCATTACTTATGCATCGGGTTGGGTGTGTTTCTTGTTTAGATAAGGTTTACACCCAGTTTAAACATGATGCAGTCCAAATAGGTCCGATTACTTTTTGATCTAGGCCCGGTGATACTTAGATTTTGTTGACACATACAACATTTTACAAAATAGATACAAAAAAAATGCTGTGCAGGAGAGTGAGATGACCATGAAGCCTTATAAGACCACCTCCCCACGATCACACTGACAAAAAGGCATACAAAACATGAACAAGCAATTCTATGATTATAAAGATAAAACATTTAGAGTTAACTGTTTAACATTTTTATATATTGTTTTTGTGCAATGTTCAAAATTACTGGAAATTACACCAAACATCTCCAGCTCAACATCCAAGCTGTGCCTTTACATCATTGACACTACTCTACATTACTACAGAGCATACAAATTTAAAATCGGCATAAAGATCATTTGCAAATTATAAATAACTGAAACAATTTTCTTGTGTTTCCATATTATTGGCACATATTTTGGCCCATTGTTCCAGCAGAATCCGTGTAATCCAAAATCCATCTTTTCTTGTTTGTCCGTATCTTCGAGTAAACCACTGACACTTATCTTGTCATGGGCAGTCACACAATACCAGTCTTTAATCAGGACATTAATGACTCTTAATACTCACTCCCTGGTCCTTCAGCGCTGGCAAGTGGACTGCTCTGGTGTGTATTTCATGAGGAAGTCCACAGCTGGTTCAGACGGAGCGAGACAAGTCTTTATTCTGTGATCAGACAGCCCCGTGGTACGATTCTTCCACACTCACTATAGTCCTATTATAGTGTGCATAATCCCTATCTTCTCTTACATTAATCTTAAAATGCCACTATGAATATTTTTCTTCATACAGCATACTTGTAAATGACAAGCCATCCATCCATCTTCTTCCACTTGTCCGTTGCCGGGCCGTGTGATCTGCCCAAAAGACATAGCACCAGCCCCTTTGGCTCCTCCTGCAGGTGGTGGGTCCACAGAAGGACGGCCTCATGGTTCTAACCGGGCCTGTCGGTCTCTCATAAGGGGCTTCAGAACCGCTCTTTGTCTGACCCTTCACCTAGGACCTGTTTGCCATGGGAGACCCTCCCAGGGGAACGAGGCCCCCGACAAAAGAGCTCCTAGGATCATTCGAGTGCTCAAGCCCAGGAGGGGTGTAAATGACAAACAAAATGTAAATGTAGGTAAAATTATATGGATTAGATCATAATTTTTTTAACGATAATGAATGTGTTGTTTTATCAACAAAGTGTCCAGAAATTCCAATTCATCACAATAGATCCCAAACTGACACCACCAGTACACGCCTTTCAGGTCTAAAGTCTAATATACTGGAGACATTTCATTCACAACAAGATAATAATTAAAAAAAGCACTTTCTTGTAACATGCACCTCCGATAATCCTGCCTTTGTTTCTTCTCGTAATCTTCTCCACTACACAAATCGTCATTTATTTTTCTTTGGTTTCTTAGTTTTTTTTTCTTGACTGCTGTTTCCACGGAGACGAGGATGTGAAAGACGCGATCTGCCACCAACCCACCGCTGCTCCTCCAACACTAACTCTAAACGGCTTTTCAAAATCAAACATGGCAACCCACAGAAAGAAGAAAGGGGGAAAAAAACGCCATATTTTCACAGTGGATTGCCAGCATTGTGTAAAAAGCTTTAGTGTCTAGTTTCCCCGTAGACAAAAAGGCAGCTGTCTTTACTCAGGGAACAATGGCAGGAGCAGAGAGCTGTGCTAACTCTATTCTCATCCGCACACTCGCAGCACCAATCAAACCTGGCTGGAGAGGGTTTTATGTCTAAATCAGTCAGCTGAAAGTCAACAAATGAACAGCTATATATCAAATCAGTTTCGTCATTTTGATAATATCGATATTCCCTTTATCTGTCTAACCATTTTCAACAGATATGTCTGTCAGTATACTGTATTAGTATCAATTTTGCATATTTAATATAAAAAAATCAAGACCTGCATGAGGTCTTTTGTTTAGTATATTCCCTGTTCATCTGAGTATTCCTTTGAGTCGTAAACTTTACCAACTGTCTCAGTGTTTCTTCGATCACTCTGTGTAATAGATAACCATTGTGATGATACTTAAGATTTAATCACACTGATCAAATCCATACAGACTGTTGCTTGTTGGAAATGTATTATGTATCATGTGACCGATCACATGAATCCTGAACCGCTATGCACCTATGCACCACTCACTGTGCTGTGACTACTGAGGATTTGTGGCTAGGGCTTATAGGCTGTTGAAACGCATACAAGGGATCAGTGTTAATTTTGACAACATATTTTAATTTAGTTTTAGTCTTAGTCTTTTGACAAAAATGTAATTTATGGCTTCATGGAGCTTCTCCCACATGAATAAAGCCTAGAGCTGCTCCTTTGGCAGTTCTTTCAAACTGTGAGTGGAAGTTTGGATAATTTTAGTCTCTTCTTTTCATTTTTATTTAGTCTTATTTTAGTCGACAGAAATATCTGGACTTATAAGTCGTAGTTTTAGTCCCATGATTTATTTATTTATTTAGTTTTAGTCCAATTTTATGACTAAATATTTTAGTCGACGAAATTAACACTGCAAGGGATCCATTTACCTTCAGATGCATGAGCGGAAGGACGTGGTACCTGAGTGTTTAGCTCGTACTTCTTTAGAAATAAATCTTTTTTATAATGGGTTTGATTTTGAATAGTATTATTTTCTTGAGGACTAAAACAAACATTTAGGAGTAAATTCTCAACAATACTTTTCATATTGAAATTTCATTTTCAATTGAAAAATTGAAAATTGAATTGTATTTTCAAAGAAAAGTAAATATGTTTTGCAGTGTGTTTAAACATAACACTCACACAAAATATTATTACATTTGAGTTTAGTAAATGTTTTCTTTCTTAATTAATACCAACTAACACCATCCTTGATGTTGGCAAAATGGGTGTATACTGTAACTGAAAGACTCAACCACTGTTTTTGACATGTTTTGGATATGTTCAATCGAAATCTCACTTTTAAAAGGTAAATCGCAAACCTTATCGCAATTGCAAATGAATAATCTTTTCTCAATGAGTGCTGCCCCAAATACAGGCTTTCAAACAGATCATCATTCACCTGCAATAATATGCCTAAAAGATAGTCACCAAAAGCAAACCCCAGAGAGGCCTTTGCCAGTGCCTTGAATGTACAAACCATGTTATATTCCAAAAAACACATCACACAGTGTCATGCTTTATTGGCGCCTTCTGCCGCGGAGTCACTTAAATTGTTTTGCTGTTGCTTTTCAGCACTGTGTTGTGAAAATGCATATATAGCATCGGAATAGGAATAAAGTTTGTGGGCAGTAAACTGAGACAGATGGAGAGAAATGGGGTACGCCGCGTGATGGGCGGATAGCACCAGCGCCACAGCAGCCGCAGCAGCGTTCGAGCGCGGAGCCCTGATAAAGCCAGAAAAATGAAAGAAGCTCAAGGAGGAGACTGAAGAGAGGAGTTTGTCTGCAAGATTTTTAAAATTCTGCGGTGAAAAGTCTCTCCATCTGTTATTGTGGTGCAGTTCTGACTCAATGATTTCTATGATTGGCCTTAATCCTGGCCGAGTGCAGGAGACAGAATGAAGAGCTTAAAGCAGACTGCTCTCACTCTGACAGGCTCCACTGGACACTGTGGAGGCGCTCAGGCTGGGGAGGAGGTGCTGCTCCGGTCTGCTGCCCCCCGATGGACAGACCGTAGCACTACAACTCTCACAGAAATATTGCCTCCAGGAGAATTTAATTTACTTTGAATTCACTTTTAAATCTACATTTTTTGGTGTGTACGCTATGCCAGTCACTGTGTTGTGAGCCATTTTACTAATCGTAGGCTCTTGCAATTGCCTTTCCTTTTACCTGATTGAGTTGGGTGTTATTTACAAATGCATGGGCTTTTTAGACATATCTCTGGTTAAGTGCTAAAATAGCCCGTTATGACCATCTCGTTTCTAGCAACCAAAGAAACATGTTCAAAAAAGTAAATTGCTTAAAGAAGTACTAACTTGTTAGTCTTTCGATAGTCCCTCTGGGGGTAATTCAAGTGTTAATGGAATGATTGGGGGGTCTTTCATCTCTGTCTCCGTCTCTGGCCAGAAAACCACAATTGCAACCGGGTTGGAGCCACTAGTACACACTAATGGAATCACAAAAAAGAAGCTAACAGGCTAATGTACAAAGCTAACTGCGGGCAAAGCTAACTGCGGGCTAGCGCCACTTAAACAGTCTGTCAGCGCAGTATTTACTCTCACAGACAATTAATGATTAAAAAAACGCAACATGCTATGACACCTGCAGTGGCGCTTATGACCTCTAGGGGCATGCTTGGTACTGCTTTAATACAAATTGTATGTGTTGGCAATAACTGATGTGGATAAAAACTGGTGTGAATATATTTTTTTATTCTGTTTCTGTGACACAAAATGGTGTGGAGTACTTCCACTGACTATAGTATACTGTACTTATGTCCAAGAATATGACATTGGCTTCTTATTTTGCTCTCTTTTCTAAATTAGACCTTCCAAAGTTTACAATGGTTTTAATTTTGACCAAATTGAAAGAAACTACCAAATTTGGAGAAAAACTACTTCTGTTGGTACTTGGTATACTTCAAGTGGCACTCAGACTCATATGCAATTTGAGACCGTATTAATTTCAATTACAGATAATTTAATTGGAGGTTTTGATGCATTTAAGTTTTTCTGGTTTACACATGGTTTACACACATCATTTTTTAGATCTGGTTCACTTCAGATTGGATCTTGATCTCAGAATGGAGGAAAGTTAGAAAGTTAAACATTTGATCATTTTAGATTTTATTTGACCTAATCTACACCATTTACACCATACAACATTTTCCCCCATGGTATTTAACTTACTATGGAGAGATTTTTCTTTGTACACAAATGGAGTCAAAGAAAGTTTAATACCGTGACACACAACTAAAAAACTGTAATTGTTTACCAATTCCTACTAATTTCTGCTCTAGTGATGAGTGTGCTCCTCTTACCCACAGCGTAAAGGCAAGTCAAGTTTCTTAGAGCACAATTCATACACAAGGCCATAGGCCATACCGCCTTTGCTCTGCCCGATCCCGTCAGACCTCGGAAGCTAAGAAGGGAAGGGCCTGGCTGGTAGAGACCAAGTACCAGTGTGTCAGTCTACCGTCAGTCTATCCCAGGGCAGCTGTGGCCACAATAGTAGCTTACCACCACCGAGAATGGAGTGAATGAATAATGCAATGTAAAGCGTCTTTGAGTGTCCAATGTAACCAATACATTATTTGAATTAGTGCTTCACAGTTGCATAAAATTACAAGAAAGCAGATCAAATCAATCCATAAAACCTTAACATGTAATTAATTACAGTAAAAGGCAAGAGTGCAGAGTGCATCCTCATGAAGACTTCCAGATTTTAGCTGCATGAAACTGAAACGCAGCCTCGCCGTTTTTATTATTGACTCTGGGATCCACCAGGAGACCCCTCCCTGAAGTTCTCAGGGCTTGAGATGGTTCATACGGCTCTAACAAGAGATTATATTGGTATTTTGGTGCTAAACCATGAAAAGACTTGTACACAAGCAGAGCTGTTTTAAATTCTATTCTCTGAGTGACAGGAAGTCAGTGCAGAGACCAGAGCACTGGACTAATATGGTCATATTTCCTGGTTCTTGGAGACAAATGCATGGATGAGTCTCTCCAAGTCTGGTTTTGACACTATTCCTCTGATCTTAGCAATGTTTTTCAGATGATAAAAAGCTGATGATGTCATTGCTTTGATGTGGCTGTTTAAGTTCAGGTGTGAGTCCATGATTACTCCTAGATTTCTAACCTGATTTTTTGGTTTTACAGAGAGACTCAAGGTGACTGATAACACTTTCTCTTTCTGTCTGTGGACCAAAAACAATGATCTCAGTTTTGTCTGAGTTTAGTTGGAGAAAGTTGTTTTGCATCCACAAACTGATCTGTTCGATGCAGTAACAGCGAGTATCTACAGGCCCATGTTCACCTGCCGTCAGTGACACGTAGATCTGAGTGTCATCTGCGTAGTTGTGGTACAACACATTATTGTTGTTTATTAACTGACCCAATGGAAGCATGTATCCATCCATCCATCTTCTTCCACTTGTCCGTTGCCAGGTCGTGCACCAGCCCCTATAGCGCCTCCTGCAGGTGGTGGGCCCACAGAAGGACGGCCTCATGGTTCTAGCGGGCCTGTTGGTCTCTCATAAGGGGCTTCTGAACCGCTCTTTGTCTGACCCGTCACCTAGGACCTGTTTGCCCTGGGAGACCCTACCAGGGGCACCAAGCCCCCGACAACAGGGCTCCAGGATCATTCGAGTGCCCAAACCCCTCCACCACGTTAAGGTGGTGGTTCCAGAAGGGGGGAAGCATGTACAAGTTGAATAAGTTGGGTCCAAAGATTGACCCCTGGGGGACTCCATAGGTCATGGCAATTTTGTCAGAGACACAGTTGCCAATTTCAAACAAGTACATCCTGTCTTCAAGATTAGACTTGAACCAGTTTAGAGCAGTACCAGAGATTCCCACCCATTTTTTTAACCTGTGAAGTAATATCCTGTGGTTCACAATGTCAAAGGTAAACAAGTCTCATGTAAAAAAAAAAAAGATACATTGTGTTAGCTAATCATGTTAGAGGGTAATTGATCATTAGAAAACCCTCGTGCAATTATGCTAGCACTGCTAAAAACTGTTGCTAATTAGAGAAGCTATAGAACTGGCCTGGGTGACCCCACACTTTTGAACGGTTGTGTATAATGTCCGTGTTATTGCAAACTATGAGTGCAGTACGTGGATATACGAACACAAAGAATCTATAACATTACACAAATATATTTCTTACTGAATAGTCTGCTCCTACAGTTGCTCAGAGGAACCAATCATTGTAAAATTTATGGGTCTTGGCCGGTGATGTGAGTCTTGTGGGAGGTTAGGTGACCTTATAACCGGGCCATTTCACAGTCTGTGGTCGCCAAGGTGACTGAAGCGTTTGGTGATCGGGGCAGGTCATTTGGGACATGTTGAGTGCCCGAGTCTATCGCCACAATCACATAAAAGCTGTGGTGCTTCTCAAGTATGGCCCCTTACGATGTATTGCTTCAAGTGGACTACAAGCTAATGTACAGGTATAAGGGCCTGACAGGACTGCAGAACTCACAAGGGGTTTGGTATGGGGTTATAAGCAACATGGCGCAGGTTGTGGAGGTGAAATTATGTTTTTCGATCGTCCAGAAGATCGATGGTTGTGGATTTTGCATTTTCTTTAAGCGTGCATAGCTTCCAGTCGGGTGCACAGCAGGTTCCCCTCTTTTCACTAAAACACAGATTGTTTTAAATTTCGATTATTGCCGATAAAGAACCACAATGTGCCATCCGAAACAAAATCCCTTCCTCAGAACCAAAATGTAATATTTAATTTTGGACTTTTTCCATGTTTGATGTTTGATAGCAGCCATTTTCCCCTCTACGTCCACTGTTTGTGCTCTGATCTTCAGCTATAATCACATACTGTGCAAACGGTCATGTCTCTCAAGTGTGTCCTTTCTCTTTTGTGTCACTCTCGCTCGCCCACTTCCGCCACTAACACATTACAGTAGTGTAGAAAAGAGTCCCTACAGATCACAGTGTACAGCTCCAAGTGGCCTTTAAGTTAATGCTGGGTACAAGGGCCTAACAGGCTGCAGCAATCGCAAGGCGTCTGGCGCTGTGCTGAGGCTCAAGCAGCATGACGCCGCCTGTCCCCGGTGAGCTGTCATTCGCACAGAAAGAACATGACTTTGAGTGATTAAACTGCGCCCCTCTGGAATAACTGAGTATCGTTATGAATATTAAAGATCCTAATCGTCTCACGCTGTGATTTGCCTTATGATTTTTGGTCATGTCGTCTTGAGTTCGCAGTCAGGGAGCATAAAGCCTTCCTTCAGCACAGATCTGAGACAGCAGAGGCTTGGAGCTGCAGGGTATATGATTGTGGTGTGACATATTAATGACAATAATGCCATTATTCATGCAGTACATAAGCCCTATAGGAGGACTCTTTGGAAAGTTTGTTGTATCTCAAACTTGTAAAAAGTTTTCTTTCCATTTTGAAATCAAGATCAAAACAATGCATTTTTTATAGATCTCAAATCTTAGAAATCTAATCTTCGCTATCAAAAAACAAAACAAACAATGAACAATATAATGAAATAAAGGTTCTTGGCAATGGTAGTACCTTCAGAGCCCACCAGGATCCCGTGGCCCAAATGTGGCAACCATCAGGCCATCATTCTTAAGTAGTTTTAATTGCTTTAATTGCTTTTTTAAGAAATATAATACAAAAGATGAAAGGATTCTCATTGAAGATTTATCTAGGTTTAAGACTGGTACAAATAAGACTGTCTTGTGTAACCTTCCTTTGCTACTTTGCTGTGTCTTTCATAAAGTCACAGCAAATGTTCTATTTATTGTGTCGTGTTTTGCTGCTCTGTCACCCACCTCCTACTCTTCCGCCTTAACTCCACAGCCCGGTCTACCCACTGTCTGTTTCACTTGTTCCTGTGCAGCACTTCATTACATAATGC
Source organism: Proterorhinus semilunaris (assembly GCA_021464625.1). Taxonomy (NCBI): domain Eukaryota; kingdom Metazoa; phylum Chordata; class Actinopteri; order Gobiiformes; family Gobiidae; genus Proterorhinus; species Proterorhinus semilunaris. Next base: position 27,300,245 of record CM038344.1, on the reverse strand, counting down.
TACTACACCCCTTAATAGAAGAACACTTCACCTTGCCATCCTTTTCCAGTATATTGTGTGTGCTTCTTGACCTTGCTTGAAAAAGAAAAAAAAAGGGACGAACCCCCCAGCATGATGCCTGTTGTGCCGAGGTTTCTCAGGTTCTAATCTATATCTGCTTCTCTGCCTTTGTGCCTGCAGAGCTGAACTGTTTTGTTTAGTGAATGTTGAGGTATCACAAGAATCACAGTTTTTAAATGTAAAAACTTAACATGGCACTGTGTTAAGACATGACACAGATCTAAAACTTAGCGTTTGAAAGAAAGCTGACATGTAAACTTCAACACATAAACACAAGCCCAAATCGAAATGTTTTCTTTATAATAAACACTTTTTGCAGTTTGACAGTGTTATTGCACAGAGTTGTGTTGTTTTAGACATTGAGTGCTGAACGTAATTGAATTTACCTGCGTTCAAATAAATGCAGTCTTTGAGATTTGCTAATTTAGTAATCTGCTGAGTGCACTGTTTTTACCTAAACAACTGCAAGTTTTGTTAAGTGGGACCAAATCTGCGTTTGCTTCATATTCCAGCTCTAGCCAGTGTTCTGACTGTAGTGCTATTCGTGTGGGCTTATCAGTGCTGTACTGCGCTGATCTCACTATACGCTCATCCAGTGCACTAAGCCGCTTGGGTCCCAGCCACCACCAGCAGAGATGATATATCCCTGCCCCCACCTTAGTGCATCCCTCAAACTGATTCACTGACTGTTTGCATTGGCCATCTATCTGAGTCCAACACAACAAGTGCGAGAGACACATGAAGACGCATGGTTTTTATAGGAAGACAGCACAGAGCTCCTGGGGATGAGATACGGTCCATAGAAAGCGAGTGAGAGCGAGGGAGAAAATATGAACAGTGAAATAGTACTGAGGGGCAGATAGAATGGGGGGTTTATAGTAGTGATTTTTACTTAAAGATTAAGCTTGTGGAGATAACAGAGCCAAGGGTTTAGCTTTAAAGGGCAAGTCTGACAGTAAAAGAAAATACTGTAGGATTTATATGAACTGGTGTTATGTTGTTTTAGAATATCTCCTTTACTATCAGTGCAGAAACAAAACATATTTTTAGTTTTTAGTAACAGTCGTTTTTATTGGCCCTCTGTGTATGTTTTTTTATATTCTTTGCTGATCAAAACTGAAGGTGAGAAGAGCCAGTGGGAGCGTGGTTGGTGTCATGTCCCGATTTCGATACTTTTGTATGTATATGTGTGTCTGTGAGTGCGGGTGGGGTGGGGGGGAGGTGGGGGTTGTTGTTATTTATGTATATTTGCTGGTGGGGACGATTTTAATGATTTTTAGGCACTGTAAAGCGCTTTGTGTTACATTTTGTATGAAAAGGGCTTTATAAATAAAGTTTGATTTGAATTGATTTTGTAATTTTTTTTCCTATTTAAATGAACATCTACTGAATAAAGGCTTTAGCCTCTCTTACTACCATTAAAACTGTATTCCATATGGTCAGTGCTAGGGATGTAACGATTCATCGAAAATCGATTTAAAATCGATTTAATATGCGTAAAATGTGAATCGATGTAAAAAATAAAAGAATCAATTTTAAAGCTACCCTCAGCTACTCCATTTTGCGCGACCGAAACAGACCGGAACATACTAGCTCGTTGTTTCTAACAACGTTAACTTTTTCTGCACTGTAAAATTAGTTCTAAATGGTAGTATTATGTTCAAACTGCAAAAATTAAAAAATAAAGGTTTGGTAAAATAAATATAATCTCAAAATGTTTGCTTTGCTACATAGTTTATTTATGCTGAAAACATGTACATTTACAAGCACACTGTCAAAATGATTATAGTTCATTTTCATGTCTTAATTTTTTGTAATGTAAAGTTCTCTTACTGAGACAGTTGCAATTTGTTACAAGGACAACAATACAGATGTTAAAACAAAAGAAACACTGGTATGAAGGAGTCATTGTTTAAAAAAAAAAAAAAAAAAGGTTTAAAAAAATCGGGAAAAATCGAAATCGGGAACTTCATATCGGAAATCGAATCGAATCGGGGCTTGAGTGAATCGTTACATCCCTAGTCAGTGCATATAGTCCAGTACAGTCAATTTGCAGGCGAGGACCTGTGTTTATAGAACTTCTGGTTGAGGTAAGCCATTGAGTTGTGGATTACTGCTGAGTGGGTGGAGCTTACTTCTTTAGCAACAGAACGGCTTTGCTTATATGATAATTACAGTTCATAAAATGAGGGTGTTTTTGTAAGATAACGTTACTCCCATGGCAGTGGACACGATTCATTTACTTGGCACAAATCATCTTTCATAAAGCCCTCAGCATGGGCCTATAGTGGGATAAACATTTGGAGCCTTTGGACTTTAGGGTTGAGCGTTTTTGACTGGAATAAGAAAACAACCCCCCCAAGAGCCTGTAAAAAGTTAGTTCAAATCAAACTTTATTTATAAAGCGCTTTTCATACCGAAAGGTATCACAAAGATACCTTGCGCACCTGTTTGGCAATCTCTGCAGTCCTGAGCTCCTCCTCAGGTCGTTCCAGAGTCTTTCTGTTGACTTTAGGAATAACTAGGAGACCCCTGCCGGAGGAGTGAAGGGGCCGTGAAGGTTCATAAGGTAAAAGCAGTTCTGAAAGATCAGAAGGACCACGGGGGGCCAATGCAGCGACTCTAAAACCGGTGTAATGTGGTCCCGTCTCCTGGTCTTCGTCAGGACACGAGCTGCTGAATTTTGTAGAAGTTGTAAACCTGAGATACTTCCTAGCCCTTTCAGCCTGCACAAAGTGGTTGATCAAATATTTATGAGGCATGAGAGGAGTTTGGTGATTGACGGTCTCAATATTTTGGGGAATTTCTTGATCGCTATAATGAATGAAGCAATTTTTTCAAACCTTCAGAAATGTGAAAACAGGTGCATGTAAACGTCTTACTTTAGGGCGATGTGTTTTTCAAAAGCTAATTGACTGTAACTACTAAAGTGCAGAGATATCAGTTTATGCCTGAGCAAGCAGTATTTCTAGTTCCAGTTTTTTATTGTATTTTTTTTTTTATTGTCACTTCACAAAAAATAAATAAAAGCCTGTATGTCACTGTACTTGGGCTTATTATTAATAGTGATTTCTTTTAATATTGATTGCCTTTAATGTAAATTTGGTGGTTCCAGTCTGCATCTGAGCTCCTTCAGGTTTTTAGCTCATGGAAGTTGAGAGTATTGCCATGAATCCCTGAGTCATCACTTACGCCATGAGCTCAAAGTTACAGTCTGAGTCACTGGTATATTGCACGTCGGAAAAGGTACGCTTTCGAAACTTAAGTGCTGTTTTTTTCCGTCACAAGGGTGGAAGATCACCAAGTCTACTCATACCTCTGAAAATAATAGTCCACGTATGAGCAAAAAAGACACTCAAAGCTGCTGTAGCTGTATTCTCTGATTCTCAAACAGCGACGGAGCAAGACGAAAGACGAATTTAAACTGTTAACTGCAGCCTTAGCTTGTTTGTAGCTCCGTCAAAGCCCTCTGCACGTCAACATTCTTCTACATAATATCAATATCACAAAAGAAAAATATATCGTTATCGTATTTATATCGAGATATGAACATTCAAAATATTAAAATCGAAAAAAGCTATATATAAACGATATAGATTTTCATCAATAAAACTGCACTCTTTTGTATTAGGATTTTATTTTTCTGAAAAATGCTTAGTTTTCACCTAACCCATAGTTATATCGTATCGATATCGAGATATCTGGCATGAATATTGAGATATGAAATTTTGTCCATATCGTTCAGCCCTAGTTTGCAGGTTTTTTTTACTTTCATAATGTGGAGCATTGTTTAACATCTCACACGATTTAAAATGCAGGCAGCACGTAGCGGTACACTCTTTTTTTTGTGCAAATTGCTACTGTCACAATATGGGGGAAAATACATTTTGCTCCATTACGGGGAAAAAGGAACTTAAAGTGTTTTGAGTGATATTCCAGTGATTTACTGACATTTTACAGAGATCTGTGCTCCCAAATCAATTCCCTATCGACTCGCTGACACTCACCCTGTTGTTTTTCCTCCTGTCTTTTTTTTTAGAAATTGGCCCGAGAGGCGGAGCAGCTGCAGAAGGAGCACGAGTGGCAGGACGGCGTGACGGTAAAATCACACTCCAAACTTGTGTCTCTCTTCAGGAACACAAACCTGTTGGTCCTTTTCTGTGCCTTTCCCTCCCCAGGCACTGGTCTCTTCTCCCCTCATCCCTTCATTTACATCTGAACCCCCTTGTCCCCACCCTGTTTAAATATGTTTTAGTTCTGATCTCAGCACCACTGAGTCAGTATCTTTTCACACATACTCTAGGCGTGTGTGCGCAATACAAGGGCAGAGGTGGGAGCAGCTCTCAAAATACTTTTCACAATAGTACGTCTTAATCTCAAGTCGAGAAATATGTCGAGTTGCTGCGAGTACAGTACAGTATTACTGTGATATATCTACCATTCAACAACAACAACAGCAGCAACAACTACCTCATTGATGTGCTATCATTAATGACCCACTACAAACGTCAAAATTACAAAATTACCGGTTTTCTTCTCTAAATTCTTGCCAATAAAATAATTGATAGACCACTTACTTTAGCACATGTTTAAAAGTCAGTATGTGCTCCACCTCTGCATTAGGGACGTTTTGGGGACACACTCAGCATTCTTCAGCAGGTCTTATCCCCTTGGCTCCCCGTCCCAGCGACTTGAGCATTACATCTCTCCACATGTGACCTTTAGAACAAGTGTACATCCGCTCTTGAAATCTCAAACAGGAGAAATGGTATCACTGTGAGTTTGTCTGTGTGTTTGTGACTTCTCATGCTTCACTGACTGCCAAATTTGCTAACACTCAAATGCTTGGCCAACTCGCATGCATACCAATGTTGCAGACACCCCCCCCCCCCACACACACACACACACAAACCCACGCACACACATGTTGGTATATATAGCCCCCAATAGACAAGTCTCGGCTGTCCTATCCTCCTCTGTCTCCCGGGAGACGAGCTCGCTGTCATGGTACACTTCCCACAAATGGATTTTTAACCCCGCGCCTCCTGGGGTATATTTGAGAAAAGGCTTTAACTGATTTAAAACGAATAATTAGGAGGCCTACTTTGCTGCAAAGTCCATTTTTATTCATGGTTGCTTACACTCTGAAGCTCTTGCAGTGCTGTGGCAAGCAGTGCACCCTCCTTCCCCGTTCCTGCATATGTCCTAATCTACCTATCCATGGATTTCTGCTAAATTCATTTTTCTTGTTATGGTCTCCATTTTGAAGACATTGGACAGTTCAAAAGCTTGAATATTTTGCTATGATTCGTTAATTGCTTTGGCTGTCCTCACTTTTCCCCGTGCTTGAGACCCATGGATACTCGGATCAGGATAAATGATATGAACACAGTCTCACACCTGTTGCCACATCACCTCATTTTCTTCCACTTTAAGTTTATGACCTTTGCAGACAGTGAACACTGCACAAGAGCAGCAGTTTTAGGGATACTAGAACCACTTTTCATATGAAGTCCTATGCTTTCCACGTACTATTTTTTGTCTCAAACCTCACACGGACGCTGGACCAACTGGACACGCCGAGGTCTAAACCAAGAGTTCACTTGACTTGTTACATATGGATGTGCAAAAGCAATCTGACTAAAGCTTATTGATTATAGCAAAACCAGAACTAAACTAGGTCGAGGCGGTGGTTAGCTTAGAATTTTGGGTTCCATCTAGGGCTGAACGATTTTGGGAAATAATCTAATTGCAATTTTTTTCTTCAATATTGCGATTGCGATTGAATATGTGATTATTGTTGCAAGGTCCTCTTATGTATTTTTCACCTAACACAAGCAATAAATCAGTGTGTTTCATAATAAACAATATTAGATTAATGTTAAGTGAAAATTGCAACAAAAAAGCAAACAAAATTGTTGCTTGACCTAATCAAAATTTGTGAACATGTGGACTGCACTTCTTAAAAACTGTCTGAACTTAAAAGTACAGTCTATAAATAAATGCTAAATTATATAGATATAAAAATTAAAAAAACTCACTGATCCAGTCAGTAACATCACCCATACTAAAGTGCAGGAAAAGTAAGAACCTGCTTTAACTAGTTGGAAAAGTTTTAGGAAATCAAACTCCCAATTAATACAAAATAAACTATTGATAATTTATTATTTCGTCTGATTAAATCCCTGTCTGAGCTGCGGCTCATAGTTGCTTCAGATGCGCGTTATTGATGGACACGGAGAGGCCAGATGGAGCACACACCAAAACAGAGTGGAATTAGGAGCAGCATTTTGGTTTTGGGGATGTAACTGTGGACCATATGAAGAAAGAGAAGAACATTGACGGAACGAGACGGTACATGAGGTGCCAAACACAGACACTTTACTTTTTCTTTGACTCGCAGCCATTTAGTGACATTTCAGCTTAAACAGCACCTCAGCAAAATAAGACATGACACGGACTCCTGCCTCGGATCCTAGTTACCAACCCTTTTCATGCAGCAGTTTAGTGTTTATATCTAGCATCTGTACTACCTACGGAGCGCATATGCGGTAGATGCAAAGGTAAATAAAGGCACATCGCCTCCGCGGATACTTTACGGTCATGAAACGTCATTATGCTTTTGAGATAAGTTCTTTATCCACAACATTCCCAAACATAAGCCTAAACGGAGCCACAAACTACGCTTTACTCTTTACAATCAGCGCAGGCTCACCTATATATGTCTGTGGAGGCAGAGATGTGTGAATCCGGAGGTGATGGAGTTTCTGTGATCATCAGAGCGTGTAGTAGCAGCGAGGGAATGGCGTGATGCGGCTAACGCAAAGCTAACGGAGAAGAAAATAGTCCTTCGCGGTGGCTGATGGATAAACACTGATATTTTCACTGTACATCCACAATCTACCGCGCACCGAAACTAGACTGAGACGTAAACAAAAGCAGACTTTGCTGCCATATCTCGCTGCTCCATTCACTTCCAAAATCGCGTGCCCTGCGATTACGAAATCGCGTTGTGTAATATCGCGGTAAAATTGCAAATGCAATTAATGGTCTCAACTTATATAGCGCTTTTTCACCTACATTAGGCACTCAAATCGCTTTACAGCAAGGATCCCCTGACCTTCCGATCACGAGACGACCCACTCTACCATCTGCGCCACCGTCGCCCCAATTAATCCTTCAGCCCTAGTTCCGTCCTTGCAAGAACAAAACAATTATCATCAATTATTTTAATAATTAAAATATATCAAACTAATATTTTCCAGCTTCAAAAAGGTATTTTGTTGACAAAATAATGCAAAATATATTCTTTGCATTATTAAATTTGCGCAAATTATGTCAATTTATGTTCACCCAGCAATTGAAAGACACAAGCAAAACTTCATTCTGGGTCAAAACTGGGAGAAAAAAAGCCTCTCTGAGACCTCTGGAGGATCCCACCTCTGACAGTCACATGCTGCCACACCCTGTTTCATAAATACCAATGGGGATAAAGTTTTGCGCGGCTACTGAATTGAGGCTGGGAATGTGCTTCTCGATCGGTTGAGCATCCAACCAGGAAGCCATGGATACAGTAACCACACACACCTGTTTACTTAAGTCACAGAATCCAATATGGCGTCAATACTTCGTCAAGTGGAAAAGCCAGCTCTTTGAAACGAAGCAAAGTCCATCTACCGTAATTGCCCCTTTCGATTCATAATTTATTTCATTTCGTCAGCTTATCTCTACCATCTCACTCCCTCATATACATTTCCTTATCTGGACGTGTCTTCAATCAAGCAAAGAAAACTATATGATATTGTGGCAAATACTGGAAATGAATTCTAATGTCTGGCTCCTATTAATAATGTATTGGAGCTGATTTCATTTGCCTTTATAATTAGTTCAGGTAATGAATATCGGCAGGGGCGACTTTGAAACCATTAAAAACATCTGAAAGAGGTGGGAGGAGGAGGGAGATACGCCACATGCCTTGAAGAAGATTTTTTCCGTTGTAGATTTTTGTTAATTTTTCTCTGGATGAGCGGCGCGCTGACTGACACACTAATTAGATTAGGGAGCATGCTCTGTGGGCATATTAGAAGAAATGTGCTGCATTTTAAACCAGCAGCTGGAGTATTGTACTGCATGAAGGCCTTTCTGTTTGTTAGTGGAGCAAATGCTTAGAAAAGCAAATGTGTTATATGATATACTGTATTTCATGAGCTCAATTGTTCACATCAAATATGGGTTTTACTGAATTGTAATGTTGGTATATTCGCAATTACAAAAACATTTTACATGATGTTAAAATTTTTCGTTTTGCGTTTCCGGACAATTATCCAATCAGAAAGAAGGATCAGCCCAACACCTCGGGTTGCCACGTTCTTTGGCAAAAAACTAAATGTAAAATGAACAGAAAGGGACTCTCCCAGCACTAAAGAAGTCCTAATTAGTGCAGGTGCAGCTTCCAGAAGTTAAAGCTCAATGATTGAATTTTAGAGGTTCTTAGCTTTCATATGAGGAATGCCATGTTTGCATATTGTGAAACTTTTATTGTAGTTGTATTTTGACATTATGCATACGGGGCTTAGTAAAAGATCTAAAAACATTATTTTGGGTCTTTCAGCCTTGATATTTTACTAGAGCTAGTGAAGACTTTGTTTGGGGCTCCTCCTGCTGGCAGCTGTAGAACAACTTCCATTTTCAATTCATGGCATAGATTACAGCTTCAGCACGGCGTGATAAACTCACTTTGACCAGAACGGCTCAGAACAAATATAATGTTGGACTATGGGCTTTAAAAATGTGCAAGACAGTTCTGGGCTAAAAATGTATTGTATCCAGGAAGTACAGAGCAAAGTGCCAACACCGTAGAAGCTTTGCCCGTGGATTAGGGCTGGCTACAGTTCAACGGTACCTACATGGATTGAAAAGCTCCGGAGGGGACGGTATCGGAAAAATAATGGTCTTTGGTACCTAGTTTTGGTACTTTGTTCCCTCCCAATGTCATTTCATTACCCACAGTGGATCTAAAAAGCAACATGAACGCACAGGCATTTCTTTTTCTGTTTTAAATGCAGATTGTGTTTTTAAAAAACAGTGTGAAGTTCAAGTGAAGGAAGGCTAATTTACAAAAAACTTTTGTATTTATAAGCTGAGCCAGGTCTAAACCAGGACTATACTAGTCCATGTATTGTTAAGAGAGTAAGTAGAAAAAAAAAAAGATGAACGGTACCCAGCCCCAGCAAGGATTACTCAAAACTGCATGAATGTAATAAAATACTATTCCAGGTAGGTCTTTGATGTTGAAATCACGTTAAACATGGATTGCATGATATGTCTACTTTAATCCTAACGGATAAATAAAGTGAATTTGAAGGCAACCCATACGTGGCTTTTTTTAAAACAGTAAGAGCACATACAGCCCCTACCTACATGTTATTGTATATTAAAGTATAGACCTACTTGTAGCCTACTGACTGGTCATTTTTATGAGTACTGCAGACTAAAACCAAATATTTCAACAAAAACTTTTAATATTACTACTGCAACTACTAGTTAATGCTACCATTAAATAATAATGGACATATGACCCACACTGAAGTACAAGAAAAATACGGCATAGTTTCCCAAGATGTAGTCCGTGTGTCCTCTACTGTGGGGTTAAGCGCTGCTCTGTGCATATTTGTATTTGGGGGGTACTTGGGTATTTATTTGTATATGTTCATTAACTGCAGACTGGTACCTGGCCCAGCCCATCTGCTCCCCTCCGAAACATCACAGAAAGTCAATGATACGCCTGGACCTCTCAGCAGCTGCCACAACAGCTGTCACCGCATCCAAGAAGTCCTCCAAGCTTCTTCCTCCTCTCCGCTTTTTGACACACACAGACACTCAAAGCATACCCCCCCCCCCCCCCCCCCCACCTAAGTATTTGAGAGCATTCACCGGCCAAACGGTGTGGATGTCTAAAAGTGACGTTAATGGCAACAACCGCAGTGATGGCCGGCGAGGGTTTTTAATCCATTGGAATGTAATGGTGTGTGAAATGGACGCTAAAGTGCTGGATTGATTCTGATTTCTCAAGGTCAAATGCCCGCTCCTCTGTGACTATTGTGTTAGCAGCAGCCGTGCACTGGCAAAATCTGACGTCTTGTATTTGGAGGAAGTAGTTGTGGCACCGTACACTGTTTCGTATCAAATGACGTATATGCTGTATGAGAGCACCAAACATTAATTTGGGCTTTTTATCTCAGTTCCTAAAAAGTCAACTTGATTAGTTACATGTAAAGTCTTAATTTAGTAGCTAGAAAGAAGAGCTAAAAGAAGGGAACATTTGGTAGCAGTTTTTGACAAGTTTAGTAACCTAAACAACTTGTGAAATAAATAATAATAAATTAATTAATCAATAAATTATTCCCAAGAAATGGAGTGCATTAGAATTTTGACGAGGTGAACTAAAACTCAGGGGCAAACATTCTAAAATAAGATTGTAATGCCCCCCTGCAGAACCGGGCCTGCAATCAAATGGTGAAGTAACCAGAACTAAATCCTCTGATCTGTTTTGTTGAGAGAACAGAAAACAAAAGATGGATTATTAGACAGAAAGCTTAACTACATGTTAGCATCACCAGTGCTTTAGTTAGTAACTTGTGTTTATTCATTCTGTTACCATGATGTTAAACAGATAGGAGGCTGTGACAGGAGGGCTCACGCCAAGAGCAGCGCCATTACAACCTCGAAATTGTCTGAAAAAGAAAGAAAAGGGTGAGATTGTGGAAGGCTCGTACTTCCACTCTGATTGTGATATGGCAGCTGCTGTATGTTTGAAATGCATTAGTGCTAATAGCTGTGCTATTAGGGGAGAGAGGCACTCCGTGGATGGGTTGCTATGATGAAACCAAGGAGAGAGGGCGACAAAGACAGGAGGCGAGGAAGGTATAAGCGACAGAGAAATTGGGAAACTGGAGATAGAGCCATCTTCCAGCCCATTTACTGCAATCATCACTGTCTAATCAATCAGGCCTTTCATCATAGGACAACACTGTCTGCATCGCTACCTCTTCAGCTGCTCTCAAATACATGCACAAGTCACGCCAAATGACGACTATTTAACATGTGCAAATGTGACAAAGTGTGATTGTTGTCAAGTAATGGCATGATAGTGCCAAAGAAGTAAACAATAGCCAGCTTTAGTGTACTCAACTACTGAGTACAGAAGATGACTCAAGTACCTTCATTGAAGACCGCTTTAGTGTACCATTATTTACTCCAGCAATTGTGCTTAATCCTACCTATATGCCACTATATCTTCTCTGAATCTCTCTCTCCTGGTACTACACGCACAGCCACTACTTCCCTTGGTCTACGATTAATATCCACTTTACCTCTGAGGTTAAAAAAAAGGAGAAGAAAATATATGCTTTTTTCTTTTTCAAAAGCTCGACATATCTTCAAAAGTCTATAAATACACTCTTTAAGTTATGCGTCTCCAATGCCTTTAAAACCGCTGTATTGCATTCATGCCACTTCTAACTATACTGTATATTTCACCCACAATGTCCTGCTTTTGAGCTGTGATTGGCTGGTTTGCTCACATGACCAGCCAGGGTGGCGTTGATAATGCCCCTGTCTGAGATAATTGGTCCTCCAGAGAGGGAATGAGGGAGTGATTGTGAAGACTCAGGAGCCGGGCCCTCGCAGCGACCAGCTCCATTAGCCACAGAATACATTACACTTATGAGAGCTGTCTTGGACAAACTCTCTAAAGAGAGAGGAGGCGCGGGAGATGAGAGAGAGGAGAATTGGCTCTGTTCAAGTTATTTTCATAATATATCATCTTTTTTTTTTGGAGTTGGAGTTTGGAGTTTTTTGGATACTCTTATTTTATTGGATTCTTTAGTTTACACAAAGCCACTGGCACTCATTAAAAAGCAACCTGTGTGACTTTATTTCATATGAATTAAGCAGAAGAGGCCGCGTAAAACTAATGAAGAAGACTGTACACAATTGCACAGATAAAGCAATCTTCCATACTTTATATGACTATTTACAAACCACCACAGAATTGTTTTATCAAAGATTTTATTGAATTACTTTCATTCATATTGACTGATTTTGATTGTTTAGTCATTTCAGGTGATTTTAATGCATGTGGATGTGACCAATGACAGGCATGCAAAAGAATTTAGAGATGTTCTTGAAATGTTTGGTTTAACTCAGCACGTGAGTGATGCGACTCACAACAAAGGTCACACTCTAGATCTAGTCATTACAAAAGGTGTTAATATTTAAAATGTGAATGTTGTTGATGTTGCTTTATCTGATCATTTTTGTGTCTTCTTTGACCTGTCTGTTACACCCAAACCAGTGGTTGGGCCTGGAGTTATTCAAAGAAGACACATAAATGATACAACAAGGACACAGTTTATGGAAATGATCAGATTTGAAAATCTTCCATGTTCTAATGTTGATAATCTGTTGGACTCTTACACATCAAGCGTCTAAAATGTTTTGGATACTATTGCTTCTGTCAAGGTTAAAATGGTTAACAATAGACAAAAGGCACCTTGGAGAAGTGAAGATTCGGTCAGGGCACAGAAAATGGAGTGCCGAAAAGCCGAACGGAAATGGCGCAAGTCAAAGCTCCAGGTTCATTTTGAGATATACAAAGAAGTGCTTTGTGAGTTCAACCAGATTTTGCGTGGAGATAGGAAGAAGTACTTCTCTAAAATCATCGCAAACTGCAGAAACAATTCTCGTGTTCTGTTTTCCACAGTGAACAGATTAACTAACCCTCCAGTTTCACTGCCCTTAGAACTAATCTCTACATCTAAGTGCAATGAGTTTGCAATATTTTTTTATGACAAAGTCCAAGGCATTAAAAATGCCATAATTTCAACAACACAAATACCAACCCTGCCACCAGATAAACACCTTGAGCTGACACATTTCACACCTGTTACTGACAAAACAATGGAAGAGGTCATCTCCGGTCTGAGTTCATGCACATGCTGCCTTGATGAATTGCCCACTAGATTTCTGAAGTCTGTGCTGACCAGCTTGTTACCACAACTTGTTCAGTTAGTTAACATCTCATTTGAGACGGGAGCATTTCCAAAGGCTTTGAAAACCGCGGTCATTAAGCCTCTTCTAAAGAAGAGCAGCCTTGATCCCAAGGTACTGAACAACTACCGGCCCATATCAAACCTACCATTCTTAGGAAAAATCCTAGAGAAAGTATTATATCAACAGCTCACTTACTTTCTCCTATCTAACAATGTGTTTGATACTTTCCAGTCAGGATTTAGGCCCTTCCACAGCACTGAGACAGCTCTGATCAAGGTGACAAATGATATCCATATCAACACCAACGCAGGTAAGGTCTCAGTTTTAGTTCTGCTGGACCTGAGCGCTGCCTTTGACACAGTGGACCACGAGATCTTACTTCACAGGTTAGAAAACTGGGTGGGAATCTCTGGTACTGCGCTAAACTGGTTCAAGTCCTATCTCGAAGATAGGATGTACTTTGTCGAAATTGGCAACTGTGTCTCAGACAACATTTCCATGATCTGTGGAGTCCCCCAGGGATCAATCTTGGGACCCCTCTTATTCAACTTGTACATGCTTCCATTGGGTCAGCTAATAAACAGCAACAATGTGTCGTACCACAACTACGCAGATGACACTCAGATCTACGTGTCCCTGACGGCAGGTGAACATGGGCCTGTAGATACACTCCACTGCATCGAACAGATCAGTTTGTGGATGCAAAACAACTTTCTCCAACTAAACTCAGACAAAACTGAGATCATTGTTTTTGGCCCACCCACAGACACAAAGACAAAGTGTTATCCGTCACCTTGAGTCTCTCTCTGAAACCAAAAAATCAGGCTAGAAATCTAGGAGTAATCATGGACTCAGACCTGAACTTAAACAGCCACATTAAAGCAATAACATCATCAGCTTTTTACCATCTGAAAAACATTGCTAAGATCAGAGGAATAGTGTCAAAACCAGACTTGGAGAGACTCCTCCATGCATTTGTCTCCAGCAGGTTAGACGACTGTAACGGCTGCTCACTGGCCTTTCTAAACGAGCTGTTAGAGCTGCAGAACATCCAGAACGCTGCTGCTCGAGTCCTGACAAGAACCAGGAAATACGACCATATTAGTCCAGTGCTCCGGTCCCTGCACTGGCTTCCTGTCACTCAGAGAATAGAATTTAAAACAGCTCTGCTTGTGTACAAGTCTTTTCATGGTTTAGCACCAAAGTACATCTCTGACATGTTAGAGCCGTATGAACCATCTCGAGCCCTGAGAACTTCAGGGAGGGGTCTCCTGGTGGTTCCCAGAGTCAATAATAAACACGGTGAAGCTGCGTTTCAGTTTCATGCAGCTAAAATCTGGAACAGTCTTCATGAGGATGTGAGACAGGCCTCAACTCTGACAATGTTCAAATTCTCCTCTCCTCTCTCCTTTTACTCGAGCATATGAAAACTGAAAGTATTCTATCTGCACTCTTGTCTTTTACTTTAATTGATTAATTTTTATGTTGATGTTTTAATGATTGATTTGATCTGTTTTCTTGTAATTTTATGCAACTGTGAAAGCACTTTAAATTGCCTTGTGTATGAATTGTGCTCTACAAATAAACTTGCCTTGCCTTGCCTTGTATGTAATATCCCTACCTTATAGATAGGAAATTCATGCACATGTTGGTAAGTTTGACGAGTATTGCTCTGATAGCTCCACCACTGCAGCTTAGTTACTGGTTTCTATAGAAAACATATATAGGATGCAGCAAACAGTGTCAGCAGCATCCAGATTCCAGAGTCTCTCCATGGCAGAGCTGGATATGCATTCTCCAATATGAGCCCTTTTCAAATGCACAGTACTTATTTCAAACTCTGATAAGCTTAGCCACATTGTATAATCACAAATAAACGGCATCTATTTTATTGCGCTGATTTTTTCCCCCGAGTTTCCCGAGGCTGAACGCTCATAGAATACCTTCTCCGTAATGGAAGTCATAAACCGCGCTATCGCAGAATCCCGGGACTGAATGGACTTCAATCTGTTGGAGACGCAAAAAGACGTGAAGGGAAATTCTTCCATACGGTACAATTTAGAGAGACACGCATTGGCTCAAATGTATCTGACACTTGAGAATGTGTTACCTTAAGACTCCCACAAAGGTCGGTGGCACTTTTCAAATCAATATCCAAAATCCGCTTATCTTATAATTTCTCAGTTACGATCTTCACAGTGGAAAGAGTAGTAAGTAATTTGTACTTTGACGGCTACATGTATGTATTTTAGGAAAAAATAGTACCATTCACTTGGGCTGCAATATATACTGTATATAAATTACTAAATCCTCCATCTGACTGAGACTTACACATTGCTTACTTGGCCTTAACAAAAAACTTCAATATGTGCAAAAGCTCAGTTTGATTTATTTGACATTGTATTTGAGAAAGTCATTTTGCATCTCAAAATAAAAGAAATAAAAAGTCAATGACACTTGTTACTCTTATAATCACGTGGAACTATTTTGTTCTCCAGTCTCCTCACAAACAAAACATATTTTAGCACTGCAGACTTTCCTGAATACTGTCTGGCATGAAAATGCAAATTCTGTCGGCACAATTGTGTCTGAAACTCGTGTGCAAATGGGCTGTTCCTTGGCCACAAAAACGCATGAATAACGGCGGCAAGTTCAAGAAGAATCCATGCTTAACTAATTAGTCGTCCCTTTCAATCAATTGTGCAATTTTAAACTCCCATTTTCAGTGCAGCCTTATAGCCTATTTTCCCTCTCTAATTCCCTTGCCGCTACTGTATTTCTTTGGGAGCTCCCTCTTCAATAGACACGCGTGCTTTGATCAGACTACCCGGTGAGCCAGCACTTTGGCCAGTTCTTGATTGCTGGCCAGTGTAATTTGTGTAAGTAGCCTCTCTCCAATGTAGAAATTGTGTGTTTTTTTTCCCCTTCACTTTCAAAATCGCATGCTGCACCAAAAGATTACAAGACACTAGACTCAAAGATGTGTTCGAGTGCCTAATCAGAAAAGCCGAGATAAGAAAGTTAAACAGTTCAGTAATTGTTTAGTCCCCAAAGAGAATCTGTAATGCTGGCAAAGAAAGTGTATTGGAGAAATTGGGCACCATGTCTAAATCCTGCTAATCGATCTCCCCGCCTGACTGAAGATGAGAATCAATAGTGAGCGAAATCCACCAAGACACACAGTAGAGCGATTTTCCATTTCAACACGTGGACAGCTGACATGGAATTTTTATTTGGAGGATAACCCAAATTGTATGCGATATCTTTTGAGCAGTGACATGTAAAGCTTTTGCTGAACAATACTTGGAATTAAAAAGGTTTTCCCAAAATATAATGTAATGGAACAAGGGGACGTAAAACGCTCAATGGGCAGGTGAAGAATAGAATTGACCAGCTGCACCATTGCATTTGTCGGACATTGTTTTATCTTATCGACTACTGTGTCCGAAAGCCCAATAGGAGCATTTAGAAAACTGTTATCCAAATGCATTAAATTCAGGAACAAAATGAACAGACTGATTATACGTATGGAAGAGAAAACCCAGACTGTGGCTCTATGCTAACACTAAATAGCCTTTTTACTGGTGCCTATCTGCCATTTCACCAGGGTTAGTCCGTGAGAAGTCAGCAGGCCCTCTTTACAGGCAGACTGAGAGTGTTCAATCAACAATCAGCGCCGGCCAGAGGAAACCTGTTATTTCCAAGCCTGTAATCATTCCTATCAGATGCCTTGCTGTCTACCACAATGAGCTGAACATTCAAATGATAACGGCTGCCTAAAGCTGGTCAGGACAGACAGGGCAGAGGAGCCAACAAGATGTATGGGGGACTCACTCAGTTGTCAGCATTTTATTCTATGGGTGTGGTCTCTGTATCTTGGTGACATTTGTAACATTTGTGACAACAAATGTTATTTTTACTGTCAAACGGGCTATACTGAATGTAGTAAGCCAGAATGGATGTTGTGTGTGAGTGAGTGGTTGGTGGTAGTTGGAGGGGCCGAGGGCACAGACTGGTTGCCTCGTTTCCGTCAGTCTACCCCAGGGCAGCTGTGGCTACAAAAGTAGCTTACCACCACTGAGTGGCGTGAATGAATAATGACTACAGTGTAGCGCTCAGTGTATGGACTGCTGACGCACAGTGCCTTATACAAAAATCTGCAGGCTATTCTACATTCAGCGTTTGAATATCCAAAGCAGCATGGCATAGTTTTACCTTGGGTAATTGCATTTGCTCTGTGAAATCACTGGGAAGTGCAGATTAGGGAATCGAGAACCGGTTCCACAAGTAGACCCGGTTCTGTTTTAACAAAGCATCGGAACCGTACGTCTACTTCATTATTGATCCTTGATCGAAGCTCCCGCTCTGAAAACACTCTTTTTGTGCCGCGGCGCTCGACGCACGTGCGTAATGACGTAGTTCTCCGAGTCTGTTGACGCTGCTTCGAAGTAAACAGGGAAACATCGAAAGGGTGTCGTCAATTAAAACAGTCCATTGTTATAAACGTGTCAGTTCTAAGTTTTCGCTCTGCTGCAGCAAACGCTCCGTTTATTTGCGCTGTATTGCTGTTTCTTTCCAAACTTTTGCTACGTCGCTATTGACATGACACACGGGGGTTCAGTGCCTCGCTGCTGCGCCCCATGTCTCCCCGTGCCGCTGTGCTCTGAGCGCGGGTCCGAGACTGTCTGTGCCCGGTCTGAGCGCACCTCAGCAGCCTCCGCTCAGGCCCGGGGCTCAGAGCGGAGGCTGCGGGTGCCTGTCCCCGCCCTGAGCGCACTGTGAGCGGGTCTACCTCTGCCTGTCCCGCTATGAGTGCGCTATATGACCGGATCGGCTGATCTCTCGCAGCTCTGGCTAACGGGCCGCAACAGAAGTAGTTCACACGGACAGGGGGAAGGAGAATGTAGCGCCGGATGAAGCAGACATAGATGAAAATCTGAAGGGTTTGGGCTGAGACCGAGTCCTGTTGTTTAGGTTTTACAAAACAGCATCAGTCTGTTACAAGTTACAGACACTTGTTGAAAAGTACAAATGTTACCATTATATTTTAGAGGATGCCAGGCAGGAGCCACAGTATATTTGGAAAGTTGCTTAATTGAATGAATATTTTTTGGGGGGGAAACTAACAATGTGTCTTTTTTGATAGAGTTCATCAAAAGCACATTAATTCCTTGCTTTTCCCCAGCACACAGACAAGTCAGGTATCAATAAGATAATTGATAAAGAATCGAATCAATAGGTACAATTATTGATGGCATTGATATCAATAAAATCTTATCAATTCCTATCCCTAGTGCAGATAGCTCTAAATTGCCATGGACTGTTTATCTTATTTGTCTTGATTTGGTATTATTGCACCTCTTACCTGTTCCCGCCGTGATGATCAGATTTAGGCCTTGTTTGGGAGGTGTTGGCGTGCCTGTGTCTTGTTGGATAGGCTCTTTATCTGTCTCTGTGTCCATGCAATACAGTGATGCTATCGGCACGAGAACCTGCCCCTTTATGGATCCTTGTCAGCCAACAATAGGGAGCAGCATTACCCAGAGTGCGGCAGGACAAACGCCATGCGCCCTTATCACGGGATGGGAATATTCACAGGCTGCTTTTACTGCCTGCACTGAAGGGACGTGTCGGTCAATGAAAGAAACCGACAGTGCTGCAAAGGTGGTGGAGAAAATCAGTAACATGCTATGTGTTTACTATCAGGCAGTTATAGCTGCATCAACTGCCACTGTCCTCAGTCTTGATGATAGAGTGGCAACTGAAGTGGTTTAAGTGTCTTTAAGATGCGGATTTATCTTTGCCAATATTCCCATTTCGGCTGTAAATGCCATAAAAGCTAGCAGCCAGTGGAGTTGTCCGGGTTAAGGGTTATTTGTCCTTATAAAGTAAATATCTGCTTCACTACTCAAATTTTCCGTCATAGAACAGACAAAGACCCTGGTGCTTGGTCTCAAGTGTAGCCCATAGCCCTCACTGGTGAGATAGAGAGAACATTATTCACTTTGCTGAATGTGCTCTGTGTACTCTCGCTCTAATCTGGGGCCCATTTGTTTATTGGCACACAGACCCACATCTGCATGCTCTGTGCTGGATGCAGCTCCCTCAGCATTTAAAAAGCCCGCAGAAGAAGCAGCGTGTGCCAGAGAGACAAACTCCAGCCTTGTTATGCACCACGCCTTCATTTGATATTCACTTGCACGTCTCTTCCAGGCCAAGAGTTTAATTTGCAGTTAGCAGATGATTCTTTATTGAGCTGGCATTATAAAATAGACGTTTTAATAATCATCTGGAGACAATAGCCATATTTTCACCACGAGACACTGTTACGCTAAGAGATCAACTGGGAAATTGTACAACAAGCGTTTAACTCTCCAAGCTTGGGGGATTTCAGAGGCTGCAATAATAAGAAAGGTCTTATGGGCTGTGGAGGTGTTTCTATTATTATTATAAATGATTCGAAAGGGAAATGGAAACGTGTGTTGGTCATGTGCATTATAAATTATTCTTCCTCAAGCCGTGGCTTCATGGATGTTCACTTTAACTGTCTATTTTTGCCACTTAATTTGCCTTTTATTGGAATTATGGTTGTGTCGTGATGTCATGCGATAATAATAACCTAAAAATAATTACCTTAGTACTGTATCATTAAACTGCCAATTAAAAGAACTGCTGTTGCTAACTGCAAAAAATAGAACCAAAATGGACGGCTAACCCAGGAGTACCTGACCTTATTTTCTTCTTGTAATGTGCCACTACAGAATGTATGGTAAACGGAGCAATTTGTGAACCGACAGTCTGAAGAAAACACTGAAGAAAGAGTCTGATTCAGAGCTTTTGCCACCTGCTTAATGAGGTAGTCCTGCTGCTTTAAAGACAGGGCAAGTAAGATTGTGTCTCCAGATGCGATATAAACAGTTTCGAGCTAGATATTGGGTTTACTGATAACAACTGGAATGTTCATTTTTACAAAAGTATTCTCAAGTTGTTTATTTAAACTTTCAGCTGTGGCTTTGAACCTCTTAACCCCGACCTTAAAGTGCATATCACACATTAGACACAATTTTTTGCTAAAACATAGTTAACACGATTATATTTCAGATTTTGCTAAAGATTGTACCCAGCTTTCTTTAGTTTGGCCATTTTTGTGATGTTTATAGTTTCACTTCCTTATTGGACACCGACAGGAAGTGACACAGAAGAAGGTAAACAATGTTAAGCTGTTTCCGTGCAACCATGTTAATGGGAAATGAGTCAAACTGCTATGAAATGTTACCTTCTCATTTTTTTTCTGCCCAACATTTCTTCATTAAAGTTGCCGCTTCACTGAAATGAAATTATAATTATGCAACTGTTATCCTTCTAAATATATTTCTAAATATTTTCAAAAGCATTAAACCGAGCGCTGGAGAGTTTACAGCTCTTTCCTCGTTTTTGTTGTCACATTTTTGTTGAGGTTGTTACGTTTTTGTTGCTTTTTTCATGGGTTGGATACATTTTTGCGGCTTCATCACAGTTGCAGCACACAAAAAAACTAAATGTGGCCAAAACGCAACAAGAAGGCAATTAAAACATGACATAGACGTGACAAAAATGCGACAAAAATTACTAAAACGTGATAATGAAAGCAAGGAAGACGCTTAGATCAGTCTTGTAGGCCTTAGCTTTCAAATGAGGCATTACACTATTGCTCCATAGGCTGCAGACTCTCCAGTCAAGAATCTTTTAGATTTGGGTAATGCCGAACTGGAGAAAATATGCACGGTTAAAGCAGGCGTTAAGAGGTTAAGACAGTTATCCAATCAGAAAGCTGATTGTGCCCCTCACATACGGTTGCTATTCTAAGATTAAATCCATCTTGGAAAATAGGAAGTCTCTCCTGCAGGCTTAAATAGTTACAGCCCAGTGACTGAACTCTGGAGGTTCTAAGCTTTCAAATGATACATGTTTTGTGAAACTTGTGCCTGTTTCCTGTAGCCCAAGTTCAGTTGTACACTTCCTCCCTGTCCATACAGGAGCACAAAAACATTATCTTTAATTGAACTCCGATTTGTTCCACATCTGAACCACAGTGTTCGACTGACTGTGCGCCCAGGATCAAAGTGTTTTCTGATCTCTCCATTATCTCCCATGTTTGATTAATCCTCCCGATGTTACAGATCACAGGCCCGCCTTTAAAGTGCGTTCACACCAGGAATTAAACGTTCTCAATCTGATGGACCTGTGCGATTTCAACTTAATCCAGCATTTACCGGGAAAACAGTCTGGTTTCTCCAAAATGTAAATGCAGGCTTTGCACATTGATAATTCATCTAAAAAGCCAGTCATAAAACACTGTAGCTCAAAATGTAAAGTCTCATTTAGGCTCAAATGTGCCGTTACTTTTTATCAGTAATAATGAGAGTAGTAGTGGATTTTATGTCACCAGTTGATTTAATTGTACTTTAAAGTAATTTCATGTACTTTCACACACCCTCTGGATCGCTTTGATTTAGTTTGCGTACTGATTCTGCGCTAGAAATAAACTCGGCTCGCCTTGCAGTTGAGAGAACAGTTACTGAGTTCAAATGTCGCGCAATTAAATAGAAAATGATACGGGAAATGTGTTCAGGTTTTATAATAATGTTATGTGACCACATCAAAACGACATGAAGAATAAGGGTTGACTTCTATAATATGCAAAGGGAAAATGTGTTCAGATTTCCCGGTGCTGCTGAAAAATCTCTTCTAAGCATCTTGGTTTCTCCTGTCTAAACGATGACCTTCTGCGCGATACTAAACCGCGGCATTTGGACAGATCGTTTCAGACAAGGGCCCAGATTGGAGCGGGGCAGATAAGAAAATGGTATATCACCAAAACAAATCCAGCACGATTCCTCCTCCATTTCTGCTCTGCGCCTGCTGCTGCACGTCGAGATTGTGTGTGCAAACCTTTCGGGCTCATGTCCACGGGTTAATGAAGAGCACTGAATGAAATCCTTTATTGTTTTTGATATAATGTCAGCTTCTATTAGGCAAAGCGGGGCTGGAAGTGATTGCGGGGGTATTGGGCCGCGGAGGAGACGGGGGAGAGTTTTGAAAGATGGCGTGCGGATGTTATTGCGGACCCAGGGGCGCGGCAGAGGCAGCCAGTGTGTTGTGTAATTATAAAATCATTAGCAGGTGTCCACAGAAGATATGGATATGAGCCTAACGTGTCCCCGCCCCGTGATGGAGCACACGTCTCGCACTCAAATGTCAACCTGTCTCAGCCGGTCGGCAAAGAGGGGAGCCCAAATGAGAATTCAAAAGGTTTGGTCCCAGTGATTGCATGTGGTCGTAGCACTGCCACATTCCATAATGGCTTATTTGTTCAGATGAAATGCTGAATTGATGTTAATGGTTTTGCGTTGAAGGTTTGTTATATGATTATATCATTCAGTAGAGATGCAGGAAGTAGTCAAGTTAGTAAAGGCCCTGTACATGATTGTTTTGTTTAAAAACAATGCGGAAAAGAGACTGCGTAAATATTATTATCTAAACTCATTTCTTTACTAATGCATTTTTCTACAATCCCCTTTTGTCACAGAAATGAGCTAATGACTACTAGAAAAAAAGGAATCTGGTTGAGAACCTTTAAAGTTTACTTCTTAGTCCCGTAGAGAAATGTGTCCTTTGCATCCTAGTAAGCGGCAGGGGCAACAAATACGGAGCCCTGGAACACAACTCCTGATCTTAAGATGTAGGATTGGCCCATTGTGCATGTTTTTCGTTGATGGGTCAAACAGGAATGTCTGGAGAAAGCTGGAGGAGAACGTTCACTTCCCACACGGTCTGAGTATCACACCTGACCCAACTTACTCTGCTGAGAAAAAGTCTGTCTTGCTTGTCTTGCTAATTATTGTTTAGTTTGGCTTACTAAACAACAAAGAGTGTTTAGGAGGATTGTGGGATATGCTTTGGATGGGTCTCTCTTTGGCAATGATATCCTTTTTTTGTTGTTGTCATCAACAACATGGCTACTCTACCAGTTTGTCTTCTCTGTTTTTTTGCACGAAAAGCCGTTTCATCTATTAAGAATGTAGCCTTAAGAGTGAGCTTGTTGTGTGTTTTGTAAATTGTAAAAGTTTGTGTTTAACTTTCTCTTGTCATGGTTTTCCTCTGTAGTTTCACAGTGAAAGCAGATGGAGCCAGCACTTTAAATCTGTCTGGCTTTGCTTTACCGATGACAAGATGGTCTAGACCAACAGCCAATACAAGCGTCCAAAACTTGCAACTGCTCTAAACATGTGATTGCTGCAGAAGTTGCCTGAATAAACTGGAAATATTCAGTCTAGTTTTGATATGTTTTTGCGTTCCTCTTTCTGGTATAAACTACTACAAGCAGACACATTTTGGCCCGACATTTCAGCTGCAGAGACAAAGTCACATTGTAATCTGGAGCAGAGAGGCGGTTTCTATAGCAACTTCTAACCCAGAAGCCCGTCGTTGAAATCGGAAATTGGCGAGAAGGGGGACTGGTATCACGAATAGAGAGATTGGGAGAGATGAAGATAAGACAGGCCAGTGAGAAGTCGCAGCAGGAGGAGGAGGAGGAGGAGTCTGGAGGCGGCGGATCGAGATAGCAGCGAAGGGCGGGGCTAAAAGATGGATGTTATAGGAGATGATCACCTGACCCCAGCGTTTGTATCTCCTGCAGGGAAGTGTAGCTCCACTCAGCATGATAGATTTAATTTACTGATAGCTCTTTGTGTCAGGGGGAATTTTTCAGGCTCACGCTGTGTTTGTGGGACAGACTTTTAACCATGATGCTGTTCCTTCTTGAAAATATGCCTAGAGCTGTGTTTTGTGTCATGCAGCCATGTTTGAGTAAGCATCTTCTCTAGCGCTCAAATCACTTGCAATCTACTATTTTATATTTTGTTTGTTTGTTTCTGATAATTTCAGTGCTCAAATTGTTCCCCTTACAAAATGTATACCAACTGCTTTACGGGAGGAGTCGAGACAAAAATGTTTTAATTAGAGCCGCACGATTAACCACAAATCAAATCGAAATAGCAATCGGAATGCTTGTAATGCATTTATTTTGACCGTCCATTATCCTTGGCAAAATCATAATTATATATATATATATATTTTTTTTTGTGTGTGTGTCAATATCCCCCACCCCCTAGTTAGCAGTTGTTTGGTCAGTGTTTGGGGCTTGCTGGAGGTGATTGTTGGATGATTGCAGGTCCGGCCTGTATCAGATGTGTGTTTAACCCGCGCTCTCATCCCGTTGAGACCTGTGAACGGCTGCAGCAGATGGCACTGTTACCTCTGGGCCATGACAGGGTCAGTGCGGCACGCTCAGACCTGCTGCCTCAGTCAATGTGAGGTCAAGCAAAAGCATTTACACTGGCATCGTAAAAAATATTTAGTGGACAAAAATGTTGTTTTTCTTATTCCAATGAACAGTGCTTTTCTGTATGAAAAACTCATGGACGGCCGAGAGCCTACGCAAACATATTATTCAAAGTCTATATTTTCCGTTGTGAAACTGAAACATCTTTTTTTGTAATGCTGCTCGATGGCCAATGTCATTAAGCAGAATTAAGAATATGAGTTATAAGCGTATGTTTTTTTTACCTCAAGTAGCTCTGAATTGTGTTGTAATGCGGCAGTCACAAAACTCTAAAAGCGGGGGGCCGATCTGAGCAGGACCGGCCTCCTGATCAATTCCCTTGGCACACTGTTGCTCCATCTCCGTCCCTCTCTCTCTCTATCTCTCTCTCTTCCCATCTCTTTCTCTGCAGAGTCACTTGCTATTTTTAGCTCTACTGCACCCACCCGCCCATCACCCAGCCCATCTATTACTTGGAATCAGACCCTCCGCCTCACCCTTCAGAGTGACCCAGAATAACCCCTGTCGACCCATTCATCCATGTAATGTTAAAATGCCATAGCAGGACTTTGATTGTATAACGGCCAGTGCTATGCCCTCAGCGGCCACTTTATTACGGCTTTAGTTCCAATTTATATATAGAAAATGTCAACCTGGCTTCTCATTGTGCCAGTTCCAAGCTTCAATAATTAGAGGAGGAAGGCTATTGATATCGACCATGCTTGAACAATAAGCAAATTGCTGCGTTTAAACAGATGTGGAAAAGCCAAATGCAAGACATCCGGAGCGGGGCGCTCTCTCTAAAAGCAGCTACCGTTTAATACTGCGTGGTTTCGCTTTGCTTTTCGTACGGAAACTAAACAGTTTTAAAATGCTTCGATGGATCTCGCATCGGAGCTGAGAGCGCATTGGTTTGGATGTTCTCACGAAGGGCCGAGAGAGGAGAGAAAGAGGTGCAGGAGGTACGAGGCTACGAGCACACGGACCGGGCGGCGCGTGGAGCAGCTTCAAAAACTTAGGCTCCGACACAAACTTCTAAATATCGTCCCGTTCACCCGCTGTTTCTTAAACATTACGTTAAAATTGAGCAGATGCAAATAATAAGCTCAGATTTACATTTGTATTAGTGTGATAAGAGCCTCGTTATTGAGGAGCAGATGACGCTCTGAATAAGTCGTCGTCCTCTGAGACTTTTACGCACGAGTTTTAACGTATTTCTACTGCAAAATTCGTGTTCCATGACTCTTTTCAGATCATGTTTAGTTTAGATACATCTATCCTGCAATCTCACATTTTTCCTAATATAAATAAAATGCAGCCTATATATAGGCTATGTAAATGTCTTTAAAAAATGCTTATAATGAGAGTTGGACGATATCCTCGTCCATCACGATCATAGGCGCCGATTTATGTTTTCCCCCGTGGGTGCTCAGTCAGCCGGTACTGTCATGTGACGCACACCGCCTCACATTTACCTAAACAGAAATGCAAGCTACTTGGCAATGTCTACTATCATCTTATACACTGAGGCTATTTTTTGAGAAAGCAATAAACATGCATTGGTGCGCTGCGCGCAACTCACCATTGTTGGCACTAGAAGTAGTTGTAGAGGCCGTCTCATAATGAATGGAGACAGTCTCCTCGCTGGTGGAATCTTCTGATAAATGCAATTTCTTTCTAATTACAAATCTGTCCATTGTTATCTTAGTGCGTTTTATTAGCTTCTTGGTCATTAGCCCATTGGCGGCAAACGAGCTTTGTTTTTGGCCGAAGTTACGTACACGGCGTCGGAGCATCATGTTGATAATGAGATCAAGGATTTGATTGACAGTGAGGATTTTTACCTAGCAACACACTGCCCGCGTGCCCAAATTATATTTTCCCTAGACGTATGAATTGGAATTATAGAAAAACAATATGCCGGATTGAATTCTATTTCTATAAAGTATTAGCAATATAATTTGTAAGAAAGTAAAATCGTCACAGGGGTATCTCGATCCAGGGACCTTTGGCATGAAAGTCAGGCGAGGTTACCGTTCGACCACGCTACACATACTTAGTGCTTAGTGTCACATTCACATTTGTATATGATGGTAGGACCCGCGCCTGACTGTTACGAGAGAGAAGTACAGTTTTAATTATTCGCTTGTTTTATTCAATGGGACATTTTGTGAATTCAAGGTAAATTCGCCTGGGTGCTCAAAGATTTGGCTGGGTGCTCGAGCACCGGAGCACCCACGGGATCGGCGCCTATGATCACGATGGTTCACTGTAAACATCGTCAACTGCCAATTCAGGGGACATCGCCCAAGCCTAATGTTAACCCAAATGAGATGTTAGAGTTCACATAAAGGATGACATATTATGCAAAATCTACTCTAAAAAAATGAAACAAAACATCTAATAACGCGGTTCCCTCATGAAAAACATATCTGGAGTAGTGCTTTGCCTTTTTCATGCATGTTTGAGTTGACTTTGGTTGTTTCTTCTTCTACTGTGAATGCACTTTGGTCTGTACTTCCTGGATCATACCTAAACTCAAAACTATCCTCTAAATGTTTAAAGCCTATAATCCATCATCAGTTGCCTGGCACGAGCCAGAGTGATCCTCAATGTTAAGAGATACATAGGGATACAGTCTGGTAGATTTGAATTTTGCTGACTCCGGCAAAACCAAGCAGAGCTAATCATAGCACGGGAGGCGGGAGTTAACGGTGCGTCATCTTCCGCGCCGGGATTTCCCATAAAACACACCAGTGCGCCCAGCGTAACCCAAACAGTGAAGATGGCAGCAGCGACACAACGATCTTTTACCAGTGCCCTTGCTTCTGTTTTAAATTAGCTGCATTTGTCCATAAAGCCACAGCAAGAAGCCGCTTTGAGGGCTTTCACCGGAACATTTACTCGACTGCACGTGCGGACTACTAAGAGTCAAGGTGGAGGACGTAAATGCAAAGCGTAGGTCGCCTTGTGTTTGATTGGTTCTCTCTCTTTCAAACTGCGATCGTTGGCCCCGCCTCGAGTCTCGATTTGGAAATCGTGTCCTATAACCACAATTCCAGACAGTCTTTATATGTATATATAAATACATGTATACAGTCAGTCTGGCTTTTTGCTAGGCTATATCATCAGGCCAATTCTAAGTTGTTTTGTACGTACAGTGTGTTTATCACAGCTTCGTTGATGTGTTAGCTGCAGTTTACAGAATCTGAAAGAGTGTTTTCGCTGTCAGTCTGTCTGCTGCCTGAAGAGGGAGCTCCACTGGAAATCCTTATCAGCTCACGACTTCTGTTTTGTAAGCCTCAATTATTTTGACAACTTGACATGTATTCAGATTTTTTCAGTAGTGGCCTGACAGTTGACCAAATTGCAATGTTACTCTATAGATGTTGTCAATTCAGTGTAAACAGCCTACAGTAGTGGCCACTGTTGTAGGTAAAATTAAGTTTGGCAACTTTCTGACAACTGACTTTGACCACTTTAAGTACTTTTTATACTCATAATGTGTGGAAAAAACAAGTACTGTAATTTGATCAATCTCTCTCTAATAGCAGACGCCATCCGAAATAGTAAAGCCAGTGCAGTGCTTTACACAGTATTATGATATCACATTATGACCCCTCTAGCCCCTCAGCCCATAGACACTGCTGCTCTTGTGCGGTCCGGTTCGCCAGTGTTGCCCTTGAGAGCGCCTCCACATGATAATGAACCAACCTCACAGACACAGCTCAGTGCGGCCCGACCCATCCCGCCCCTCGCCTGCCTTCTCCTGGACAGATAAGCACAGTTCACAGAGGACAGCACACAGGCAGGAGGCTATAGGGCAATGAACCTAAAGACAAATACGCTTGGACAGGATCCAGTGGTTCTCAAACTAGGGTACTGGGTTTAGCAGCTCTGGCGCAGTGTTGTTTCAATTTTAATGTTTCCATTTTTCACATTAATATTTAGTTTTATGGTATAATGAAAAAAGAATAAGTAGCATTTTTCTGTAATTTGTGATATAGGAAGAGGGAGTGTTCCATGACTGGCCCATTGGTACAGTGTGGTTGCTGTGCACGGCAACATTTAGGATTTATTACCTCTTCGTATGTCACAACCTGGGTCCAAGATGTCAAAACGGAGAAAATTAACAAAATGTTATGTTCTGTCAAAATGGGTTAAGTGTAACTGATCATATACACTTTTTTTTATCTGATCTAGTCATGATTTTATAACAGTTAGTCCTGGTTTCAAGGTGACTTGTGTCTGACTTTACTTGCAAAAAAGAACTGAACAAACAAACCTCAGTTGAGGAGAAGAATTGGAGAACCACTGCTCTTTTTACCTAAAACCCAAAGGACACACCATAACAATGGCATTCATTTGAATTCTTTCCTTTCTGACTATGTTCTGTCATCCTTTGCCACCTAGACTGAACACACAGCCAGCCGAGACTGATAAGCCTTCAGTGAGCGAGTAATATTTCTTTAAGTTTCTTCTTTCTCACTTGCAAGCCACATTACTCCATGACATTGTGCCTTTATAGTGCCGAAACACGCATCCACGCAGCATTCTGCCCATTTCTTTTCTCTCAAACAGCCATTCTGAATATGTTCCTATTCAGTGTTGTTAAAACATGTTCTGTGCTGCCTACATCACATCGCATTGGTCAGACTGGTTACCTACTCGCCCCCCCTCTCGTGAGTCCCGTTCACCATCACACTACTACTTCCTGTGTATGTGATGTGATTATATTCTGTGATAGAATATAACTGTGGCTCTCTCCAGCTCTCTAGGAGTCGGGGTTGATAGGTAAAAATCTGTTTCTGCTCTCATCACCTCTTTGTCTTTTTTTCCCCACTTTTCTTTTCCAAACAGGAGAATGCCATTTCATACTACGATTCCAAAGCGGATTCTGACTATGTGAGTACGGTCAATGCAGACTTGCCTGAGCCCTGAACGCTCCCTCCTGATGCCTGCCTCGAAAAAAATCCCCAAAAAACCTGCAACCACCAAAGCCTCCTTTCCACAGACCTATCCCGCAACCTCACCTCCAGTGTCCTAACCTGGTCCATTGAGGGTTCCTCTTTTATAATTTCATATTTTATTACGTAGGAGTCTGATACTGTCTGAAATCCTAATGTGGTTTCAACAGTTAAGTGCTTTTGCTTTCAGAACACTTTCAGTACCAGACTTCAACATAATAATATGGGAATAAATAGAAGGGTTTGAATTCTACTCACTGGGGGCAGTGGAGAGGGGGGATCCTGCAGAATGGTGAGTTACAATGGCAATGCAGGGGCAGGTGCATGTGAAAGTTTTGGCCCGCCCTCCCTTCAATCCTGGTTCAAACCCCGATCTTGCACCTGGATGTCTCTTTCCCTCAACACCTTCTCCTCTGAGCCCTCTCCCTGTCCTAACAGCTACGGGCATGGGGACAAGTGATCCCTCCCTGACAAAGCAGCCTATGTAAAATAGAGGGGTTTGTTTTTTGTTTAAGGGGCAAAATGGAAATGTATTAGCCATAAGGGGCAGAAGACAATAATGTAGTGTGATCAAATCATCTGATCTGATGTGGTCTCCAGGCTACACTTCGGGCACACCTTTTCCCCAAAGTGTAATTGGAACACCACATTCATAAGAGAGATTTATTCATGGATTTATTCATTATGGGGCCTGATCTTCCGCCTGGCGCACGGACAGCGCTGCTCCAAACGTAACGGTCATCTTGCATGTGCGCAGCTGTTGTGTTATTTGACTGCGCCACTGGTGAGAGGGAGTCGCTTAGAAAAAAAGAGATCTCTGAGGCTGCTTTCCTATAGCAGCCTCACATTCTTTTACTTGTTTTTATATCGCACTACCTCTTGTTTTTCCTTTAGCATTATAGACTTTTATGAACTCTATCGGGTCAAACTAAAAACTTTATTTATCCCACCGTGAGTGAAACACTGTCCGTGTCTGAGTGCAGACACAGCCGGTCACTGTGCACTCCTAGCGCAAAAGGCTACGCTATAGTCTGCGTTTACAAACACAAGATCGGGCTCATAAAGTTTTATGATGGTAAGAAATTCATTAGGCATTCCTCATTGTTCTGGGAATTAAACCTCTTACTGAGGTGGTTACGTATAACCTCTCCTTTAGAAGCTCTTCTAAAAGCTGTTATTTAGCAGCCCTCAATGACTTTGACCTTTAGAGCAAAGTGTGCTATTCCTAGCTATAAAATTCTTTGCAAACATTTTTGCAGGCAATGTCTACACTTGCCTTTAACATTTTGGTCAGAATAATACAAATGTGCTGTATATTTAAAGAAACCTTTCAGCTGCAAAGTAAAGTAAAGGAATACGGGAAAAGGTTTAATGGAAGGTATTATATATTATTAGTTTGGCTCAATCAACATGCAACATTAAGCATAAACAGCATGTTCATAATTTCCCTGAGCATGTGTTCCAGTTCAACTCGTGCTGCAAAGCTCCTTCCCCTACTTATTTACCTATGTATTAGTTTCTTTATCAGGAACACTGCAATCAACACACTTACAGCGCAGGTTTTCAACTGATGTGATACATAAAAAACTTCTAGCTAGTGCTAATTTTCAACTCCTGTCCCTGGTTGGGCCTCGCTCCCCATCAAAACAAACTTCCACTGTCTCCTCTACTCCATGGATGCTGCTACTGTCAGTGAATTGCGACTAAGAGATCATCTGGAGCTACGGAGGTTAGGAGAGAACTTCTTGGTTACAGTACAGTGCTAGATTCTGATCACTCAAATGTGCACGGGTGACTCAAAACACAACTCCAAGTATATTTCTGAACTTTGTAACATGAAGACCATATAAATAATTTGGAAAGCTAACTTTTGTCTGGTAACTGTTGTCCTTATTACAAAAAACCCAAGTCATGTTTGAGGCCAGCTCCCGTATAGCTTCGCCTCTCACCTGCTGATGAATTAAGTCTGAAGGAGCACTGCAGAGCGAGCCAGATCACCCCGGCACAGACGAGGAAAAAAAACAATGGGCCCGAATGAGATAGAGATGGGAAGAGAGCGCGCACGAGAAGCCGGAGGAGCCATAAATCATGCTGTGATTTTCTCTTTGTGAACGCCACCACGGTGATTAATGACGCAGCGCTTTAGGGCCCGTCACCGCGTCTAATTGGGGAACATCGGTCATCATTAACATGGCACAGTAAGGCCAGGGCAGAGTTGTAACCCCCCGCCCCCCCAACGTCCCCCGTCAAACCAAAAGACAGCTCTGTAGGTCACGCAGAGGTCAAACTCTTGCCTCAAATAGCTGCTAAACAAGAAATGAGTATATCACTTGCATCAATAATTGCAAAGTAGAATAGTAACCAAAATTATTTAGTTCAGTTCAGATTCGATGAACCCACTATTTAGAACTTAGCAGCTCTCTTCCTGTTTAAAGAAAGATTAATCAATACGTCAATAAGTCAACAGATATAGTGGTTAGGAATGGGTTTTCTGTAAGATGACCTTCCATATTCAAGCCTAGTTATTTCCTGGACAACAAACAAAGCCTAATCAGCCTACCCAGTAAGTAGTATATAAGAAATAGAAAAATAACCATATTATATTGGGGTGGATTAGAGTTTAAAGTAAGTAAGTGATCCCACCTTAAAACCTAAGTAATTTTACAGTTTACTTTTTGAATTAGGCTCTTTAGTTTTTAAGGTAATAAGTTCTACCATTATATTCAAGCACTTGCCTGTGAGGCCATGTGGATTATCAGCAAATTGGACATTATTGTTTCTCTTTGGTCACTGGTTTGAGTATTTTTTTTTATTAGAGAGACACAAAAGATCCACACCATGTCCCCCATAAAAGACTCTGATACACGCTTGAACAGAAAGCTTTGTAGAAGGAAATGCAAATATCTATTGGTCTGCATAATCAGACTGCTCAACAACAACAACAAAAAGTGTCACTCAAGTTACAGTGTGTTCATTTCGTTTGAAAGAAGCCGTGAAAAAGCGCAAAAGAGCGATACTGGATGAAATAGTCATGCTTTTTGGTTCATTTAAAGGCTGTGTTCCACTGCCTAGCTTTCGCACGATTATGTAATGAGGGGCAATAAACATTGTTCTCTAACTTTTCCAGTGAGAAAACCAACCCCAGATAGATTTATATTTGAATATTACAGTGTATGTGGACAATCTGGATTAGCAATGTATCTTGAAACGCAGCAATATCTCCATGGAAACGAGCTGTTGATGTCCCAAACAAGTCAGGTCTAAGGAGAGGGGAGCCCAATCACAGTAAATTAATATTGCGAAGTTTTGTCACCCATAATGAAATACATGGACCTCTATTTATTGGGTGAAATGTTATGTAGTGTGGCTTTACCGGCCCCCACTTGCATCTATAGGTCTTCAAGCAGCGTGTAATAGGTTAATGTGGGGTAACTGCAGGGGGTCGGGCGGCTCTGAAATGTCATCTCGGGCCTCTTCGACTCCTAATTATAAAACCTTCGGAAGTGGAGATAAAATGAACAAATTGGGTAATGGATTGGGCTGAACAGGTGGTGTATGGCGCCTCAAAATGCACCAATCAGTCTTCCCTGTGAGATTTATTCAGCTTCTAATTAGACGCTGCCTTCGTTAATTATGATTGGGCCCTTCTCAGGGAGGGGGGGGGGGGGGGGGGGGACCCTGGTCTGACATTGACAGAATTAGCGATAAACAAACAGCTCAACCTCACACTTGGCTCCGAGTCAAAGCTGTAACCCAGTCAGGTATTTAGCTAATGGAGTCAATAATAGGAGAGCTAACGACCTGCGGAAGAAATGCAGCAAAGGTAAATCTGAATCGATGTAGATATTCGAATGTCTGGAAACCACAGAAATGTATTTATTGGACAGCACTATTTGACTATGATGGCTATGGTGATGGCTGTTATTCTACCTTAGACAATAACTGTTTCCACTCACATGCTTAATGCTTTAATGATCCTTGTTGATTTTAGAAGAGAGGTTCCCAAAGGTTTTCTCTAACTATAGGCTCAATTTGAAGAAACAGCTCTTTACTTTGTATCAAATCACATTTTCTTTTTGTGCATCAAATCATTTCTTTATGAACACACTGAACCCCATATGCAAACATATAGGTTAAAAGTTTAAAGGGACATTATTTTCTCCCATGGCTAACACCTGATTTAGCACATTGCTAGAGCTAGATTACCATTGCAGTGGTTACATATACTATATGTTCCAATTGCATCTCATGCCTTGTCCCAACAACACATTGTATAATTACATTTTAATAGTCACTTAAAGCTGGGCCATCAATTAATTTCTTCTCTGGACATGGGGCTTTGATTTATTACTGCCCCAAAAAAACAACAATGTTCTTTTTTTTAATAATGCTGCATCCAATTAACCCATGCTGGTCTATTAAATGATGGAGCAAATTGCAATCACGCCACATATTTTGTTAGTTCGTGGCTCTATCAAAGGAATGATTTTGAGAATAAAAGATGTGGAATCAAAGGGTAACAGCGTGATGCTGTGCCTCTGCTGCATGGCTTTGTATCAGAGAGCTTCATGTATAAAGAGGCTGTGTGTTAGCCTCTGTGTGCGCTGTGGCCACAACCAACTGGGTTTTACACACTTACCACATTTTGAATTTTTTTTATTTCATATATTCAGCAAATAAAATAAGAAATGTAATGTAAAATACAACTACAGTATAGTCTTACACATTTGTGGTCACAACAGCTCAGTAAACCTTAGTCCTGCAAAATCCAATACATTTAAAAGCCTAATATTACAAAACAAGTTAAAATACTTGTCTTTATCATTTCTATCAGAACAAGAATTCTTCCATAAATTCCACCAAGGCCTATTTTGCTGTTGTTTTATTATTGTTAAATTATTTAGTAGGTAAACTCATTTTAATAGTAATATAGTTATTATATACATTGGTGTAAGTTCAGGAGTGAGGGCTATATACTATAAGATTTTGCAATGATATAACACTTTTGACAACACCCCTGTATTGTTATTATTTCTTAAACCAAAGCATCATAGAAGTCCTGTTAAATATCTCAATAAGATCAATGAGCATTATTCAACCAGTGCTGCATGTAAATGAGTTTAATGAAAGAAGGAACAGAAAAGCAGCTGAATTTTCTCCCACATCTACTCTTCCCTTTGGGAATACAGAGATTGTTCTCCATTGATAACTTATCAAGATTAATAGCTCATAAATGTCACTCTTTATCTGTTGACTTCTTTGATACCGAAGACTGTCCTGATAAAACGCGGTTTCTTGCATTTTTATGAATTTCCACAGGTTTGTTTGAGCTTTGCACTTACTAGAAAATCAGATGAACTGGTTTCAACTTAAAAGATATGGAAAACAGTTATGATTTATTTCTAATTAGCGAGGGATATAATTGAAATGTCTCTCCATGGGTCTAAAAACTTTCTCAAGTAAAATTAGCAGCATCTACATTTTAACTCTCTTGCAAGATTTAGAGAGAAAGAGAAAAATATTAATTATGGAAACTGTGTACGCCATGTTGGCTCATTTTGGTCAATGGCCATGCCTCTATTTGGGTCCACTGGTCTATATAGGTCTAACTTGTGTGATTGGTGCGCATGTGTTTTTGCAGACAGAAGATGGAGAGGAGGAGAATCCGCTGGAGAGCTCCACGTCTTTAGAGCTGGAATTTGTGGATGATCCCAATTTTAAAAACAAGGTCAACTACTCCTCCAGCGCCGTGCAGATCCCCACCGACATCTACAAAGGCTGTGAGTATACACTTATGTTGGAGCCCTGCACTTTTGACTTTAGCGTATGGCATATTTACAAGAGCAGTCCTTGAATAACGGGTTGGCATTGCGTTTGTGACTTGTACTGTCAGTGATGTAGAAACTTCAAATGTTCTGTCAAATTGGTCAATTATTGTAGTTGAATGATGTTCATTTAATGTTGTAAAGAAACATTTGGGAAATTCTAAAGGAATGATCAAAGTACGTGTGTCTTTTTGGTTTGAAATATTCACCTTTAAGTTTGACTGTTATAGATTGGTCCCTGATATGTTTGGTTTTATTGAGAAAGTGGAAACCGCTTACTCTCATAGTCTAAGTATTTGGTTGGATCATCTTTAGCTTTGATTACAGCACACATTTCCATTTCCCATTGTTTCATTAAGCTTCTGCAATGTCAAACGATCCAGTGTTTGCATTTATTTTTCACCAAGATCTTGTATTGACGATCTGAGAGTGTGACCACCGTGCAAACCTTTCTGTAGCACATCCCAAAGATTCTCACTGGGGTTAAGATCTGGACTCTGTGGTAGCAATGTGCGAAAATGATGTCTCATGCTCCCTGATCCACTCTTTCATAATGTGAGCCCAATGAATCCCAACACTGTCATCTTGGAATATGCCTGTGCCATCAGGGAAGAAGAAATCCATTGATGGAATAACCTGGTTATTCAGGATGTTCAGATACTCAACTGATCTCATTGTTTGGGCTCATAGTGTTGCTGATGAACCTAGACCTGTCCAAATGCAGCAAAACATCAGAACAGTTAGTTACATCCAGGTGTTCCTTTTTTTGTTGGTCCGGCAGTGTTTAGCCCATATCAAAACTACACACATCAGCAATAAACTTTTTGAGCTTTTATCCATGTTATAACATTATTACCACGTCAAAACACGCCTGCAGTTGTATTTTGTCTAATTCAAGGAAGTTTGAATAATCCTCTAGTTTAATTTGGTTGTTCTCTTCTTCTGTCTATCTTGTGGGCTTAAACACTTTTGTATTTCCTGAATTTTGCTGCGTAATGGATAGAACTTGGAAGTGTTTTTAAAGCCGATAATCCATCACCGGACAAGTTCTGAGCTGTGCTACACTAAAACTGCATTTATTATGACTCCATCGATTTGTTACCATGCCTTAAGATGAAAATCAAAGCTTGCATTTTCTGTTTTAGAGAGTCGGACCTAGGGCAGGGCGATATGGCCTAAAATCTATATCATGGTATAAAAAAGAAATATCACAATAACGATATATTTCACAATGGACAAATTACTTCAAAATCCCAGCCTTACGCCTATTGGGAAGATTAATTCAGTGATATTTTATTCTTTTTTTATTTAAATGTTTTATTTTTTTTACGCCATACTAATTTCCTAACAAATATGATCTACTCAAGCAGTTTACATACTTCATTTCATTTTACGTTTTAAGCCCCTGCCCCTGTGTCCTACACCGTCAGTCTTAATGCCGCTCTGATGGAGCTGGGCGTAACATAAATTTATATTGTGTCCAACACAATATAAAAAATTACAACGATATAAAAAATTATATCACGATAACGATATGCGATACGATATGGCCCAGCCCTAGTCGGACCCCACTACTGCCTGCATAAGGCACTCCAACCAAACATTAAGAGTCCTTGGTGATGAAGTGTTCTTTCAATACACACACATAATTCAAGTACTAAAACGAAATATCAACGCTGAGGTGCACAAGATTAGGTTTTTAAGCCACAATTATCCATGCTAGTGTGCCCACTTTAACTAGACTTATCTAGAGCATTTGGTTCAACTTTTAGCTGATAACCGCTTTTTGTATCAGGTTACCACTTCAGATGACGCACACCTCTCAGGCCTGTCTGCTTTGTCTCCTATTGACAAGCCCTTCCTTGACTGCAGGCGCCAGTAAACAACAGACATGGCACTCCTCCGTCTGCACCTTTGCTATTACCACACTGGAGCACATGTACCTCCTATCTCATCTTATTTATCTTGGCATGGGCCCCTTTTGTAACCTCGGGGACAGTCTGTGCCAATCTCAAGACGACTTCAAAACCAGGCCACGCACAAGACAGACTGACATGATTGATAGACATTTTACAGGAGCCATTTTTCTTTGTTATTGTGCGTTTCTTTGTCTCGTGTGTTGAACAATTGACTGGTGCATGCCACCTGTGTGGGACAATGGCCTCCAGCTGCGCGTCTTGTCAGAATTAGACACTCTGGGTTCAGGACAAGATGTCAGAGGGCACGGCTAACTCACAATAGAGCAATCAGGGCTGTACATTGTTCACCAAGCCATTTTGTACAAGTAATCGGTTCACAGACTCTCCCTCTCTCTCTCCTCTTCTCAGATTCAGAATAAAGAGCTCTTGATTGAGCCCGGTGCCAGGGACTAGACTAGTGCACTGGACTGGTGCAGTGCATAGAACTATTTTCCAGCCTTTGTCCAGAGAAGTGTTTACTATTGATGTTGTTTAGTTAGTTCCCATTTCACGGTCTGCTGTGTCGAGATTGCCAACTGCAGATTCATGCCAACTCCATTATGAACAAGTGTTGAATGTTTCGCTTGCTGTTTACTTTTAAGTAAATACAGTACAGTTGGACGCCAGGTTGGTCCCAGTGTGAGCGCAGCAAGATTTTCTTTTAATATGTAACTTTCCCTTCTGCTTTTTGTTTCAAGGCTTTCAGCTTTTGATTATGCTTTTTCTTCGGAAAGTGAAATGACAAAATAGCGACTCGCTAAAATAAATTACTTTCTTTTTTTCTGTTTTTTTTTTTAAAAGCTGATGAAGGTTTCCAAGAATTACAAGTCAATCAATCAATCTTTATTTATAAAAGCGCTTTTCATACAAAAAGGTATCACAAAGAGCTTTACAGATTACAACATTTAAAACAATACGCCCAGCATCATTAGGACTATAATAAATAGATGTCAGATAAAAGCTAAGCTAAAAAGGTTAGCTTTTAACTGCGAATTTTTGCCCTTTTATTAATTCCTTACAAATATGAATAAATACACAGGCAATTAGACTTGGGAATGTTCTTTCCTTCTACAGTATCTTTTGAATTTATTTGATCAGGAACCATGCACAAAAGGTCTCCAAAAAAAAAGAGATGTAATCTGCCAGGTTATGGCAAAAAAAAAAAAAAAAAAATGTCCCTAATTATTTATTATTATGAAGCGATCTGATAAAAGCACATTTATTTTATTTTTTTTATTTTTTATTTATTTATTTATTTGATCAGGGACAATGCACAAACAACATTAGTCTAAAAAAGAAGAGATGTCATGTGCCAGGTTATAGCAAAAATGCTAATTTCCACCTGCAGTCCCTGGACAGGTTGATGTTATACTTACAAAAGTTCATAAAATATATACAGAATAATACATAGCTTACATCATAAAAGCACTTTCTATAATACACTCACTCACTCACAGTTTACAGCGTTCATATCACAGTCATTCAGTGCGTACAGGTTTGCTTTGATAATAAACACTGTTTGGTCAGGCGTATAAATGTACTATAGTTTGTGCATGAAATAGTTTCGTTTGGAAAGTGTTCCAAAGGCTATGTGTGTGTTCTAGTATTTATCCTACAATAATGAAGTAGTGTTCAAACCTGTGAACCCCATTCCATGGCAACTTTCAGTAACAGACTTGAGCATAATAACATAGGAATGAATGGAGGGGTATGAACCCACTGAGGCCTATTGCTGGGTTGCAGGTGACATCACAGCATTCCAAAGGCCAACACAGAGGAAACATTATTTTGTTTTTGAGGACATTTTTGGTCTTGTATAGAGAGATCATGGACCCAGTGACTGATATTAATGAGCATTTTTGTAATTCATACTCTTTCTTTTGAGCCACGACTTGTGAAAGTGTAATGCTGTTAATAGGAAAAACTGGGTCCTGCCCCCGCTGGGTCCGGTGACATCATCACATTCTAGAACCTGCAACCCCGCAATTGTGCTCTTTTGGGGTATTTCCATTGCATTTATGGTTAAATCAATGAGTCCCCTCTGGTATGTTCCGCAGGGGAGCAGAGGAGAGGTTGTCTGAGGAGACTGTGTGGGCGTCCAGTGGTCCTTTGGGTGCTCTCTGGTCTGGGCTACAGTGCATGCGAAGCTTTGGGATTAGTTGCAGAGGAGCAAAGCGAGTGGGCAGGTTGAAGGCTCAGTGGGATATTGGAGCTGAGCAAGAAAGAAAATAAAACGGTGGGACGAATCCAGTCCAACGCACAACATCCTGGCTCTTTCTTTGTCAATTTTCCACTCTAGTCTGCTTGTGCTCCATCTTGAGAGGAGCTTAAGTTTGTGTACATGTTGGCACAGAATGAACGTGAGTGTGGGGTTTTTGGTAAATAGCTACTCTTGAGGATGAAGAAGCAGAAACAGGTGAACAAGCTAGATAGATAAATACTTCAGCAGAAACAATCAATCACTCAATGTCAAATAATAAATATAATCCACTAAAAACACACACAAGTAAGCAACAATGATAGACAGTAAATTGAGTGCATTTATGTGTCACTTATTACAAAATAAATTATACAGCCAAATGGCCTGTCGGACAAATGACTTCCTGAGCCGGTCCGTGGAGCAGGACAGAGAATAGCTGCTCGCTGAAGCTGCTCCTCTGTCTGGTGAAGGTGGCATCAGGTGGTGGAGATTCCATGATGGACAAGAGCTTACGTAGGATTAGGGATGTCACGGTATGGAAATTTTACCTCACGGTTATTGTGACCAAAATGATCACGGTTTGCGGTATTATCGCTGTATTTTTTTTACTGTGTGTTAATAAGTTCAGAAAGCATTGATAGTGTTTGTTATATTTTAAAAATACAGACAAAGCCATACAAACGTTTCACATCAAAGTAAAGGAACTATAACTATGACTTGGTGATCGTTTGGAGGGTATTACATGCACTATTTATAGCGCCAGAACCGCGTTAGAATATTTTTAACTAGATAAACCCTCTATATCAGGAATATTGTTCTGTCCTTCCAGTTTGCTTTCGCTCTGCAGATTTGGGAAAATGCCGTCAGACAGTAATCATTGTTAAATAATAATGCAGCGAGAGTGAATCTATTGCATTGGCGACAAACTTTAATCTGCCCTCCAGGAGCCCTGTAATGCATTTGTGCCAGAGGTGTCCGGACACGGCTTATATGCTGGTGGTGGTTCATCGCACCCGGGGACCATAGGACCCGGGGAACATAGGCACGCACCCCTTTATCTGCTCTTGCCGCTTTACTGGCACAGATCTGCCTCAGCTGACACTAGGAGTCCATTTAAATAAGGTCATATTAGACTGAATTGTTGTGATCTTTGATTGGTTAGTTGGTTGGTTGTGTGTGTTGTTTGGTTGTTTGGTTTGTTGTTTCTGTGTTTGGTGAAGTTTTATAGCGATGTCAGAGAAGTATATAGATATAGTATATACAAATATAGATCAAATGTTTGGGGCAAGACACTGCACATGAAAACATTGATATTTCACGGGGTGGTCAATGTTGAGATTTTTAGCTAGTTTTCTCCCTTATTATGCTTTTTAAGCTTTGGGGAAAGGCCCCAGCCGGCCTGGAGATCGAACTCAGGACCTTTTTGCTTTTAGGCACAAACACTAACTGCAGTTGCTAACCATGCCACCTAAATGTGACATGTGGCGTGTTTAAGATGAGTCCCATGTGTATTCACTAACATCTTGAGCAAAAATAAACAAATAAAACATTGACTACCAGATTACCTGGTTAGGACCACGTAGATGTCCAAACCCTGTAACACCTCCCAGACATGTTTTGTCTTCTGTGTTGTCCAGCGATACCATTACGGACCAGAAGTTCAGTAAGTTAAGGGGCTCGTGGTTAATGCTAATTTATCTGTTGCTCTGTTGCTCAGCATAGTCTTTTGGAAGAATTATAGCATGTCATTTTTCATGAGTCTTTTAAAATCTGTATTGCTCCCATATTTTACCTTGAATTTGGCTGAAATAAAGCAGAGCTGCAGAAGTTGCCTTCCACCATCTCCCTGCAATTACAATAAATTGCGGCTCAGTATCAATACTGCAGCCTCTATATTAATGTGTGCATTGTCAAGAAGTCTTTTCATTTTTTCATTTCATTTCGTGTATTTGAGCTATTTGTGTAAAAAACACAACAAAGTCTGTTATGATTTATTTATTTATTTATGTTTAGCACATCCCTACTTTCAATGCCAAAAACAAAATGCTAAATTTACCACAAATGGCTGTGTTATTTGCTGGTCCAAATTTGTTACGATATAGATGAGATAAACAACACAAATGAATAGAAACCATTTGGAGCCAAAAGCAGCCTTTTATAATGATCTTTTTCAGAGGCTAAACAAGGCCATGTATGTGCCTGGGTTTGATTCGTCGATGTGGGGCCTGTGTGCGTTTATTGAGATGGAGAGTGTTCCCTGTGCGCTGTAATGAAGCGTTTTATGATTCATTATTCCACAGCTGATTTGGGCTGCCCAGTCTGCAAACTTTCTAATTGGCTCAGGTCAAACATTCAGACACTTTTCTTCTATAATTGTTATTACTTATTACTGAGTGGACATTGCTACGTGGCCACAGAGGGAGAGATGATTGTGAATTGTGTTCTCTTGTCTTATTGCCCCCATCAAGATATTTTGTGGTTGCTGTTGATTTGTTTTATTAGTTTGCTTGCTAGATAAACTTGGAAAAGTGTCGGCTGCATTTTGATACGAGGGAGACTGTAGCCTGACCAGCCAACGCTTTTCCTAATCTATTCATAGAGTCTGCAACCTTGTCTCATTTCTCCAAGTGGCAAGGGGCAGGATTGACAAGCAGATTAACCAATCCGAGAAACGCTTGGTCCATTTGTACCAAAACAAAAATGGCGTTAAAAATTATTGAAAGAGGACAAATGAAAATCCCAACAATGACTTTTGCTGAATAAACAGGGGGAAGAGCTGTCTCTTTTGACACATAAATGGCTGTGATTGGACAGTCCTGTTCTATTCTACTTAGGGATGCACTGGTATCAGATATCGGAGCCGACACTGGAAAAAATACGATATCGGGTATCAATTCCAAATATCCGATACTGAACCGATACCTGTTTTGGCTCTCACCGATTTAAAAACACAACTTTCACCTAAGTGAATAGGGGCATGCTAAACCTCATTTTGAAGCTCAACCTGAAGAATTCAGTGACAGTTAGATTTACCTCTGTAAATGTATTTTTTAAAAGCTGGGATGGAAATTATGATTGGATCACCTAAAGTAATAAAATAAAATTGGCCGTGTTTTTAGTTTATGAAATATATCTCTCTCTATATATATATAAATATATTAGTTATGCACAAGTTGTAATGAGTTTAATGCAACCTAATGGCCTGTGTCATGTAGAAAAGTCCAGTTGTTTAATGTTTTTCCATTACAGTTTATTAATAGATATAGGCAAGGCAAGGCAAGTTTATTTGTTGAGCACAATTCATACACAAGGCAATTCAAAGTGCTTTCACAGTTGCATAAAATTACAAGAAAACAGATCAAATCAATCATTAAAACATCAACATAAAAATTAATTAATTACAGTAAAAGGCAAGAGTGCAGATAAAATACTTTCAGTTTTCATATGCTCAGGTAAAAAGAGCTGTTTTCAGCCTGGATTTGAACATTGTCAGAGTTGAGGCCTGTCTCACATCCCCATGAAGACTCTTCCAGATTTTAGCTGCATGAAACTGAAACGCAGCCTCACCGTGTGAGTTGATAATTGATATGTAACATCCCGTTTGCAACTTATAAGAAAGTCTCTTGGTATCAGTTAACATCGGATACCGGCTGTATCGGTATTGGAAGCAAAAAAGCTTGATCGGTGTATCTCGAATCCTACTATTTGGATGGTTCTAGATGAACCTGCTTATGAAGAAAAAGTAGGAGTTACTGACTTGCCAGACTTGGAGATAAGGAATCTTAGTCCCGTATGAATAAATGTTCTTTAAAAGATTTTTGCCTCAATCAGCTTTCTCAATTTTACACCATTGGGGCCATATTTGTTACATTCATGATCAGAAATTCATCCTTCATTCACGTTTAGAAAGACGCTGACATTTCACTCCCCATCTCGGGACCTTCCTCACCACCCATGCCCACATTTATTTGGTAGCCAGGCCGGTCACCAAAATTTGCCATAAGGAACCTCCCGATGGGCAGTGAAACTCTTTCTACATGTACAGTATTGTTGTTTTGTTTCAGTTATTACTAGACTGAACTGACCACCTGGAGGACTGAGAATTTGCATTCAGGAAACTATTATCTACAATATGAAGATATTGGTAATGAGGTTGGCGCCTCCTCTGTCTCTTTGCTGTAGTGCTGTGGGTGGTATATGCCCATACTATTGGCCTACATTAGTGTTTGTCTGAGGATAAGCAGCTACCGTTCTCAGCGGGACACTGAGAGAACCTCCAGTCATTGTGGGGAGTCCTTTCATTTTAAGTTGCAGTTTAAATCCTCCAGACGTTGCGCCGTTTCCCTCTTCCCTCCACATTGTCAGTCTCTTATTGTAGTCGGCTGCAAACTGGAACGTGGTTATCACAACTGAATGACGGGGACTGGCTAACTGTGCAGATGAAAGAGCAGGAGCTTAATGTTTTTTTTTTCTTTTTTCATAGGGAGATTAACCCACCCACCACTGTGCACATACAAACATTCATATACACTGTACTACCAGCAGCTCTATTGCACCCCAGGCATTGTTTTGTTTCATAACGACACAAAGCAGAAGTTTAAATGGTGTTTTAAGTTGTAGTATGTTTATTTTTGTCTGACTGGATTGTACTTTCAGTCCAATTTTGGGGCTAATGTGCTGTTATGGGACTGGTTTACAATAAAGTTCAATTGAATTTAGCAGGAAGTTGGTCACAAAGGAACCACTGTGTAATGATTGGGCTGTAATTGCAATACAATCTCAATTTTTCAAACTTGTATGGCCCTAATCAGTGATGTCATGTATTTTTTTAATTTATAATATCACAAGAGATATGGTCTCACAGGACTCCACAAATATACAAAGTTTATGACAGTTTAACATCTGAGCATCTATCTCTACTGATAGATTTGGATGCAACCTCTTCTTTTGTTATTTTCTAACCTGCCAAAAGCTGGTGCAATCTCATATAAACTAATGTAAGGTTACATTCTTCCCTCCTCTCTGCTCCTCGGCCAAACACCCCTGGAGGAAGCCCAGGGCAAAACATGATCCACTTTATTCCACATATCTGTACTGTACGTGAATAAGTGACATGTTTTGTCTTGTGGCAGATTTGAGGACGTCTGAAAACCAACTTAAACACACTGTCAATATTTAAATCAATCTGGGCCTAATTAGATCTTAAATAGCCACTTCATATACAGTAATTGTTTTCAGTAATGTTTTAGAAACCAGAGATAACAAAGTCAATTTTAATGGTATAATCCATTAAATTTTTTCCCCCAGTAATGGAGACTATGCTACCAGCGTTACAGAGCTAGATGAATGTGTTAAAGTACT
Source organism: Proterorhinus semilunaris (assembly GCA_021464625.1). Classification (NCBI taxonomy): domain Eukaryota; kingdom Metazoa; phylum Chordata; class Actinopteri; order Gobiiformes; family Gobiidae; genus Proterorhinus; species Proterorhinus semilunaris. Next base: position 27,255,459 of record CM038344.1, on the reverse strand, counting down.
TTGCACACAATCATTGAATTAAATTGTAAGTAAAGCAAACGCAGACAGCAGATGAGATGCTTTCAGTTGTCATATGCACAGCTTAACTGAACTGTTTTCAGCCTTGATTTGAACATTGTTAGAGTAGAGGTTTCTCATATCTTGAGAAGGACCGTTCCAGATTATAGCTGTATACAATTGAATTACAGCCAGTCCGTGTTTAGTCCTGACCTAGTGTCTCTGGCAGCAGCAGGAGACGACTCCCTGAGGTTCTCAGAGCCCGAGATGGTTCATATGGCACAAACAGAGATGAACTGTGTTGCTAGGAGATACAAGAAAGGTTGTTTTAAAGCACAGCTTTATACACCATTAACATTATTATTCAATGATTACATCATATTTGGACAAGGAAAGGAGACTGTGGTACAATTGTAATTATTCTAGATACTATAGTCATCAACATAGTTTTTAATAAGTGCTTCAATAAACATATATTATAATATTCACATACATACATGTCCCAATTCACCCCTTGAAAAAATCTTTTATAATCACTTCACTCTCCTCTGCAAATCAGCGCAGCACTTCCCAACATCAAACCAGACTTATATTTACGGAGGGAAAAAGCCGAAAGTGATTTATAAAAAAAAACTTCCAGACGATCGAGAGGCGAGGATAAGAGAAAGGGGATTTGAAGTGAATTTGTGCAAACTTCAGACTTCTCTCTCTCTTTCCCCGCTCTATTCTCTCTCTCTCTCTCTGTGTCTGTCTCTCTTCCTCGCCCTCCGTCTATAGTGTGTGCCCACTGAAGGAGCACTATCGTTTGCCCGCACGCAAATGAGAACGGTCGGCACGGCAACCCCACTTCATTCCCCACCAGCAACCTCACAAATTACATTTCACATGTTGTTGTTTTTTTTCTTCTTTATTTTTTACCGCTCTGTTTTAATTAGAAACATGATTGAGACCAGCGCAGGGGAGGTGTGGTAAGACCTGCGTGCCGCACCAGTCTGAAAATTGAATAATCATTGCTCCTCTGAGATGTTCCCGTTTGCCTGCTTCATAGTCCCAGTTCACTCCTCAGGAAGTTCAATCAAGCTGAAGAACTCTCAAATCCTTCTGGTGGGTTTAATTTGTACTGGGACAACTGTTGAGCATACACCGCACACAATGCAGAACCTTTCACAGTAAATGTGCTGGAGAGACAAAGTAAAACAACAACAAGGTTCAAACCTAAAGCCACAAGTACCGGTTTTGGAGCCGATACTGAAAAAATACAATATTAGTACCAAACCGATGCCAGTTTTGGCTCTCAATGCCTTAAAGGAACAGGCTACCGTTTTTATATACAGATATATGTTCTTACCTGAGCCTAGATGAGTTGACGCGTACCTAAGATGTTGTTAGCATTTTGCCTCTCTCAATGTATTCCTATAGCTCCAAACGGGGTGAAGTTAGAAGTGACCGAGCTCTTCCACGAGCATGCACAAAGACCAGACAGGTACAAATCAACTTGTCTAAGCTCAGGTAAGAACATATCTCAGTATGGAAAAACCGTGGCCTGTTCCTTTAAGAACACCACTTTATCCAACTAAATCTAAGTGAATATGGGCATGATGTACCTCATTTTGAAGGGCAGAATCAGAGTCAGTTTTAACCTCCACAAATGTATTTTTGATCCCTGCGCAAAATGCTGTGGCTAGCAATAGCATGCTAAAGCTAGCAGGAACATGCTAATGCTAACGGCAACTAATCAAGGCTGGGACAGAAACTATGATAGGAATAAAGTAGCCTAACAAATAAATCGGCCACTGCTGGAGCCAAGTGTTTGTATTTTCCCACCACTAAAACAAAAGACATGGCTTGACACTAAAGCTGGATGCTATAGATGTGGTAATTGTTCTTTTTGTGACTAACATCTTCAAGGATACAACATCAAGTCAGACTTACAATATTAAAACCATCATTACCGGAAACACCACCTAATGTATGTTGTATATAGACTTGAATGTCCCTGCGGTCGATTTTATGTTGGCAGAACAAAACACAAACTAAAAAACAGAATAGCAGAACACAAACAAGCTATTAGAACTAGCAACCCCTATATCCTATGGCCATGCATTATAAAGACACCCACCATGGGAATTGCAATAGCCTTAGAACAGGGGTGCTCACACTTTTTCAGCATGCGAGCTACTTATAAAATGATCAAGTCAAAATGATCTACCTACTAAAAAAATGCAAAACATATATTTATTTCTAAATATATTGAGGATTCTTTATATCTACAATTGAAGTAAATAGCTCCTCCTCAGGGCCTTCAGAACAGATTCTGCAGGCCCTGTGTTGTCAGGCCACACACGTGTTTGACAGCCAGCATGACTGACAGAATTATCAGCCAATCAGAATTCGATATACATTGACAGTCCGCCCCCAGGGCCTGCAGTAGCTCAGCAGCTTCCCCTATATGGAGGATTGAAAGTGCCACAATTAAATAAATAAATACACCATTAAATAATTAAATACATGTGTCATTAATTAATTAAATGTTTAATTAATTAATTAAATATGGAATTAAATAAATAAATACACCATTAAATAATTTAATAAATGTGTCATTAATTAAATAAATGTGTCATTAATTAATTAAATTACCAATGATTCTGTGTAAAAAATTTTTTTTTTTTTATCTATTTAATTAATTATTTCATGGTCCCGTGTTGCAGTGTTTCATGAATTAATTTTATCTGTCAAACTCGCTCATCAAAGTTTGAGGGGTGGGTCCTAACACCTGATTGGTCATCCTGCTCATTGAGTCAAGGCAAATCAATTCCAGAATAATGGATTGATGCAGACTAGTGAACATACTCCAATACGCTGGGTGGCGCTATGCTCCCTTACGTAGGTTTGAATACTCAAGCAAAAACAACTAAACACAAGCCTCGATCACTCCATCAAGGGATGTCAAGAAATAACTTTTTTTAAATTAATATCTGCTGTTTCTCAATAATCGTAAAGAGCACTCATCCGCCCGGTAGGGTGGCGGTAAATGCGCCTAGATTGGTAGCTATCCGCCATTTGAATTAGAATGTACCGTTGCCTCAATGCCCCCACTGCGCCAATGCTCCACCCCTAGTCTCAATGTACCACTTCCTAGTCTCAATGTCCCGCACCCTGGTCTCAATGTCCCGGCAATTAAACAGCTGTTTTCTTAGAATTGTTCAGTGTATTAAGAATTTTCTAGTCTAAAGAAGGTAAAGACATGGCATGTCATGACTGTATTTTTTAAGGGTAAAAAGCTGTTTCACTGAATCACATCATGTCCATCACATTTGATTTTGAACATGTTTACTTCAAATCTGGTGACATGACTGGTTATTTTATGACACAAACCAATCACATTTCTACCTAAAGAAAAACAAAGTCAATAAAATGTCATTTCTGCTCTCATCTGTATTTGGTTAAATCAGTGCATCCTGAAGTCATCTCTGATGGCACATTAGACGAACGTGTAATGTGGATTTAATGTTTTTCATTCAACAGTTTTCAATACAATGTACATTTGCTAGCTGGGTAACATAGCCAACTAGTTATCTAGCTTTAAATAATACATTAAATAATGTACATATATGGCAAAACACAACGGTAGCTCAAAAACATGTTCACTTATTACACTAATGTCTTTAGTGTAACTAGGCAACCACACTTACTTGGTCCTTCACGCGGATCATGTAATACAGACAAACTCTCTTGTCGTTGTACACTTATTTTGCACTTTTTACGTTTATCTCAAAATGTTGATAAACCGCATAAATGTGACGCATAAAACGCGTACATGTCATTAATATATGGAGCCCTGTCTTACGGTATCTTTTAACGTAAAAGTCTCCGATAAAACAGCTGTTTAATTGCGGGACATTGAGACCACTCGCTCGGGACATTGAGACCACTCGAGCGGTACATTCAGACCAATGGATGCGGTACATTGCGACCGGGGCATTGAGGCAACGGCACATTCCGACTAGCACCCCTGTAGAGTACTTCTTCTAAAATTTCGGTCACTCTACGATCAATGCCTTGGTCAGAAAGTGCGGAAATAACTCCAAGAACTTCAATAAATTCCTCCGCTTTATTCTGTATATGCTCGGGGTCTGCAGGTCCTGCTTCCACATACTCAGCAAGGTCTAAAATATCTCGCACCAACTCCCTTGAAACCTCAAGCCGCCATGTTTCCAAAAAACACTTCAGGCCAAAGCAATGGATTAGACAAGATTTGAGTTAACCAGGCTTTAGCCCGCCCACAACTTTTGATGGGCGAGTTTGACAGATAAAATTAATTCATGAAACACTGCAACACAGGACCATGAAATAATTAATTAAATAGATAAATAATTATATATATTTTTTTACACAGAATCATTGGTAATTTAATTAATTAATGACACATTTATTTAATTAATGACACATTTATTTAATTAATGACACATTTATTTAATTATTTAATGGTGCATTTATTTATTTAATTCCATATTTAATTAATTAATTAAACATTTAATTAATTAATGACACATGTATTTAATTATTTAATGATGTATTTATTTATTTAATTGTGGCACTTTCAATCCTCCATACCCCTACAGTTTGTTCGCCTGGGAAAACCGCTAATGTAGCTGCGCCTAATAGATCCATGAGCTGCGCATGGGCAAGACGATCCAGCCACTCCGAAGAGAACCGGATAAACAGATATTCCTCTTGGAAACGTCCGAACAAGGCAAAATGAAGTGGATTTTCTGATATCACGGATATTTTGCGGCCCTTCATTATGAAGAGCTTCGAGAGCAAAGCAGCGGGAACGACAGCGGGACGTAAACGCTTCGCCCCGGACAGGAGAAGGGTTTCCCCGCGTCAGCTGCGCTGGGACTCGGGCAGGCAACAGGTACGAAACTACGAGCGCTATAAAAAAAGGTATGTCAAATACCACAAAACTTTAAATTTAGTATCTTTTATTACGGTTGATTTGCGTTTGAGTTCATCTCTGGTGTCTCGCTCTGTCAACAAAACATCTCCTAAAAACAGCCGCCTGTTTCCACGTTATAACGCGCTCGTCTCCGTCTGTCATGTGTCGTGTGTTTCCGTATGCTAGCCCGAGTGTTTCCGAAGGTGTTTTTGTTTGGGGGCGGAGGCACCGCTGCGTTAGTTGCATTGTTGACAAATCCTTTAGCGAACAAATGCCACGCAAACAGGCAGTTTTATCCATACGCCTACTGTCGATCAGTTTATATGCGTTTGACTGCGTGAATCCAGGTTGCTATTGAAGGCCCTGACTGAAACCCCACGGCCCGATTGTTTATCAATCAAAAGACGGGATGGATGATAGGCTGGCGTAATTTTTTTTTTAATGTAATGCGATCTACCAATACTACCTTTGCGATCGACTGGTAGATCGCGATCGACGTATTGAGCACCCCTGCCTTAGAATTTGTGGCTTAGAGACTATCAGAAGAGGGGACAGATTAAAAAAACTCCTTCGAAGGGAATCCCTTTGGATTTATACCGTCAAAGCCATGGGGTTCCCAGGCCTCAATGGAGAATTAGATTTGTCAGTATATTTGTAAAATGTATGGGTCTAATCTTGTACAAATAATAATTATTCACGTTTCTGTGTTTAGAATGTACAGAACAGTGTTTTATATTATACATTGTACATATTTTAATGTTTTGTATTCTATGTACCAGGTGGCAAAGAACCCCCCCACCTTTGACCAACCCACTTGGGACATGTGACCAAAGCTGTAAGCTTAAAGCCTCAGTTTATTTGATTTTTTTGTATTTTAGTTTATGTAATGCTGATAAAGAAAGAATAACTGACCTAACATATTTTTAATGCACAAGTTGTAATGATCAGATCACTTCATGTGAGCTATTTATATTAATGTAAAAAAATCTGTCCCAGGGATAATGTTGACAAGCCAGTGATCCTTGTTAAATGTTTTTTTCCATTAGTTTATTAATAGATATAATTGATAATTGATCTGTAACATCAACACAAGAAAAGATCAGAATTTATTGAACTCACAATGGAGATAACAGGACCATTCAGTTTTTCACTCAGAGAAAACCACTTTTTTGGTATCGGTTAATATCGGACATCGGCACATACTCAAACCCCCATCCAGTATCGGTATCGGAAGCAGAAAAGCTGGATCGATGCGTCGCTAGACAGTTTAATATTTATGGATAAATATTTGTCAAGTAAGTTTTTAGTTAACATGGACGTTACATAAATGAAGAAAACTACTTGGATCATTTTGTCTGAGAGAGGAAGCTATCGATCATCTCAAGCAGCAAATGTTAGCACTTAGGGACTTTTATTTCAATGGTTTACTAATAAAAAAGCTGTTTTCTTTCGGTGTTGTGTTTAGTCCACAGACCTGTCGCTGTCGGTTGTTCTCCTCTGCCTCTCGCTGTGTATTGTGGTCTATATTGACCCATCTAGTGACCATCGCATTGCGTGAAATTTGGAGTGCACTAGGACGTTCAGACACCACTACATAGTGCACTATAGGTAATATTATGGACATTCTTACCCAGCTATTGGCTCAAAATAAAATTTAAAACAGTGCTTTTTCATTGGTGCTTTTAGTATGTGTTTGGCCTCAAGTTTCTTTACCACAAAGTATTGTAATTAGTAGAAGTATATGTCTTTGTTCTATAGCAATAGATCTCACCCAGCCCTTGGTCTAAATTCAAGAAAAATGCCATATTTACTGCTGAAGGTATAGGTTCCTGTTTGATTGACATTGTTTGTGAGGTTGTTACTCTGACAGGAGCAATGAAACTTTAAATTGAAAAGTGCTTCTTTGTGGAGTTAGCATAACACATACTACAGAGTGAAACAATTACATTTCCAAGATATTTTTGCAGCCAAAGCTACTGTACAGAGTTACACATATTCTTCGGGTTTGTGTTGGACTTTGCTTTAGCTTACATTTGTAGTCGTAAGCCACTGCTGCCAATTTTTCGGTGTCCTCCATTTTGCGTTGTGGATAAAAGGTTTAGGGTTCCTCCTGCCTCTTTACCACGGAGCCAGGCCACAGCAGTCGCCCTGGAGCGAGACAGGAGAAGAAGAAAGGGCTGAGAGAAGAGAGGAGCGAGCAGGAGATTGAAAAGAAATTGGTTTGACAAAAGAAGACTCAGAAAATGGGGTGGCGCAGGAGCAGGGCACACACTGGACCATGATGACCTTCAGACTTATAGAAAAGACTGTTATTGGCCCGTTTTAATGTAACTCCAGCACTAAAGAACTGTATTGGCTGGAACTTCAATCAATTCTCATCACTATTTTTGCATTCATTGTAGCCTAAGCTTGTATTTCAAATTTTTCAAGATGTTGAATTTTCAGAATAGCTCCTTTGTAAGTAGGAGCTATTCTACTTACTATTACGTTGACAAAGCATATTTGATAAACACAAAACCACATCTATTTTATGCACATTAGCGAGAACATACATCTGTAAGATATATGTAAAAGAAAAAGGTATAAAACAAGTAACGCTTTAAAAGACTCCCAATCCATCATTGGATTGATTTTAACTTTCAGCTAACTGTGTTCACATCGCAGAACAGTCAAAGAGCAGAATTTACTGTCTGAATGAAATGTTTGCAAAGATGAACCAAAAAAGGCACCAAGATCAGTGAGCGCAGGTCTAGCTGTGCCAGGAGACTAAACCAAGCATGGAGGAGCTGCTGGTGATTGAAGTTCCAACAGAAACACCCCAAACATAGATATTTTTCCAAATCAAAATGAAAGACACTCTTTTCTATTTTGTCTTGTGTGAATGTTTTATCATATTTTATGCTTTTTGACTTCTCTATTTTGTAATATTCTGTTCTTGATCCTCTTTTTGCGTACGTCAGACCGTTGGAGGAAATGGATATGAATTCCCTTGTCTGCGTACAGTTGGACCATTTGAAAACCACTTCTCCTCAAACCTACTATATAATTTAAGAAAAGTGCTATCAGTCAAATGTCTACTTTTCTTTTACTTAGGGCTCTCCACTCGCACCTTCCTGCTGACATTTATAACATTTGAAGTGTCATGGCTAACACTATTAGCTTTTGTTCAGTATATGGCCTTTGTACCACACAGTTTGCACTTATGACTTTCCAACTGTGCAGGGTGAACGCAAGTGAATTTAGGACAAGAAGTGGCTGTATCTCAGTTATATTACACAGTATAGGTCATGTGTGTACTAGTGGGTGGGGGGTTAGGGTCACGCAACGCAGCAGCACCGAGGGATCGTCCCACATAGAGATGTTTCATAAATCTCACTCGTAATTGTTTCTCCGCTTCAGGCTCCAGGAAAAAACACATTAAAAAAAAAAAAAAAATGCAATTGGAATGATAATAGGCAATTAGCAAGAGATACAAATATTTAACCATTGCCATTAGGTCCAATTATTATGTATGAAACCTGCTAAAGCATGTTCTAAAATCATGTATCCCTATTGAGTAATGTGTGGATGGGGGTTAGGGTCACGGGAGAGGGTTCAGGTATTGTCCCGCATTGAGATGCTTCATAAATCCCAGTCATAATTGTTTCCCCGCCTGCTGTGGGCTCGGTAAATGGTTAAAGCCAGCGGTGTTAGAGGTGTCATGGCGGCGGCGCGTTGATGAATCGCCTTTTAAAGATATCAAAGCGAGAGCTGTTTTTGTGTTGAAGGATGATCGCGACGTGCCGCGCCGAGGAGCCCCCTGTCTGCCTCTCCGGGAGCATATTTTCTCCCGGGGGAAATTTGTCTTTTTATCAAGTGTCCGGAGAAGTCACGGCGCATCCGGACTGAATACATCACGCTGAATTAGTTTGCGGTGTGCTCTTATCGGGCACACAGCCATTCTTTGCTGCAGAGATCAGTGGAGATGAACGGAGATGAAGTGGGAAATGCAACATTAAATAGACAATAAATACATGTAATAACATTCTATAAGCAAGACTTGGCAATGTAGTAGTATATGGTGCATAATAATTATTTTGACATGCATTTTAATGGCATTATGGTATCTAAGTTCCAAATTCTGACATGCACAAACAAATGAAATAAATAGTGCATTTCATAACTGTACAGATGTTATTCAAAGCAAGGTATAAATTGTTACCAATCCAAATACAAAGAAGGTTCCAAGAACGTACTGGTTGTTATGATTTACGTGATGAATTAAACTTTAGGATTCAGAAACATAGCACAACTTTGAAAAGTTTTAGCCCAACAGTTAATGGTGTACAATTGTGGAATAAACTGGAGATGGAGTTGAAACGATGTTCAAACATCAACCTGTTTAAATATAAATACAAACTAAAGACTTTTGAAATATACAGACAAGAAGAAATGTGTTGCCACTAGGGGGAGCAGTGGGATCAATTATGTGTATTGTTTCCTCTATAATCTGGAAGAATGTTGCTGCTTGGAACGGTTGTCATTCTATTGCTCAAATTCACAAATGGAGAATTAGGGTTGGCAGGTTATGGATCTGTTGAGAGGGACCCTCCCAACGGGCTCTAAACCTCGTCTTTTAATGCACCACTCAGCATAGGAACATATTCTACAAAATCAGCTGTTAGGGCAGCCGTGTGGGGGTTTGTTGATTGGGAGTTACTGCTCTCTTAATGTACCTTCATAACATAAAAGTAACTCTCGGTTATCAAGGGTAAAAATCTGAAAGAAATATATTAAGGATCACATTTTTATTTTATTTTGACTGCTTTGTTCTGGATATCGTGCATGAAAAAAGATTGTTGTTGTAGTTGTGCGTTGTTTCAATTAATTGTATAAACATATATTTTTTTGTAAGTTTGTAAGTTGGTCTGTACGAATGTAGCTGCTTGAAATGTTTTGTAATGTTCTTTTTTTATTTATTTTATTGCACTTGGGGGTGGGCACTCATAAGCTTTTGCTTCAGCCCACTCCTTTTGAGCACTATGTGTACTGCTCAAATAAACAAATAAACTAAACTAAAACTAAACTAACTATTTATTGTAGTTATTTATTTTTTTAATGCAGTTTCCATAAATAGCTGTGTACCCCTCTCTTCTAGCTTGTTTTCTGTCTTCCTTGGGTATGAAATTGAATTTTTGTGATGAATGAAAGCTGCTAATTTGTGTTTCTTTCAGTGGCTGGTCCTCCCCCTCAGTCTGTCTGATTATGTATGAGCCGTCTCTGTCCTTTTTAGTTCCTCTTTGTGATTTTCTCCATGAATTTTTGTAAAAACATGTCGCGGAGCTCCCTTTGGTGCCGCAGTAATTTGCCTTTCACTTTTTCCCCCATCTTCCTGACAGTGTTAAGTGCTTCAGGGCTGCATGTAATTGAATGTGTACTATTGTTTTGGTGCATAGAGGACAGGCATAACTTTTTTTTTCGACAATTGTTATGCCTTTGCCTGACACAATAACAGCGGTATGTGTTATAGTGTACTCGGTTGTAGGAGCTTTCAAGGAGAGATACCTGATTTTGTTTCTCATGAAAACAAGTTTAATTACCCAATAGCGGGCTGTAATAGCTCAGCAAATTGCCCACATTTAGGTCTTGGTCTTAAGAAATGCCCCCTTTAGCTATTGTTGGTAGTTTTGAATGGGAAAAAATGGCCTTTGGGGGCCCCAAAATGGCGCGCCTCGCACAATTATTGGTTGAATAAAAGTTCATTTTAGGGCTGAACAATTGAGGCTAAAGCAATTTTAATGGTCACAATTAGCAAGAGGCAAAGTGGGTTGCAACACAGACAAATAATGTTACATTTAATGTATTATTTTTCTATTGAAAGATATAAGGAAACACATTGTAGGCACGTTCAAGTTTAATGCTGTACATTTCAGCTGTATTCCCTATATGTGTTTTGTTTTTTAGTCTGTGGAGCATATACCGGGTGACTGCAGAGTGCTGGGTTCAGGTTCTTATCTCACTGTGGTTTGTGCAGTAATTAAATCAGGCTGAAGTTTCTCTGCTCTGTCTGTGTTTCCTATTTAATCAGGGCCCATTAAACCTCTGATTGCACTCCCTGCTCCCGACTCCCGTCTCTTTCAAACTCAAAAGGCTGCAGGCGGCTTCTCTGGGTCTCATATTGTTTACCTACCAATTTATTAATTTTTTTAAGCCACGAAATAATGTTGACCAGTGACAGTAGGTCAGAATATCGATCATCAACCCCAAATAGGGCTGCTGGGTACCGTTAAATAATACCAGTCTGGTATGAAGAATAAAAAAAAAGGTCTAGGTGCTATTGAGAACAAAATCTTTATATTCAAGTTTTGATGCTGTTAGACATTAAGATTTAAAAGGGAACAAAAAGTGAAACACAAGTTGAAAAAACAAATTTGAAAAAGAAAGGAGGGGAAGTTTAACAAAAATCAAGCAAAACGCCTTCTATTAGCGGCTCCCTTTGAGTTGTGACCTCAGCTCAAGGTCATCTGTGATTCGCTGGTCGTCACTCTTCGGAGATCGCATCGATTAAAACTGATGCACGACTCAGACACATGCTGCATACAGCTCAGCCCACAATGTCGTGCACTCTCACTCTGCCAAAGACAAGGTTGTTCAAATGACTTTTTACCTAAGAGTTGGAATTCTCATTTGAATCATTGGTGAACTTGGAATAACGACTTTAATTTAGGATTCTTTTAATTTGGTATCTCTATGACACTCCACTAAGTTTGCATAATAATCACGTCACTGTCAGTCCTTGTAAATGTCACCAAATCACTGTGTTTTTCTTTTACCTAGTAATTAACAGCGGTGTTAATCATAAACCAAGTAAAATCATTTGCATTTTGACAGTTAAAAGATCAATTCTGGCCATTCCTTAACCTCAGTAGAGTTTGGGATGGCCATGCTAGTTTGTATGGCTCTGAAAGTGGTACTGCGGCTTGACCAATACCAGTTTACAGTCTATAATTGGCCACGATATCTAGTATAAATGGCATAGCAACGTCTATTGTAGGAGCAGTCAATTGTGTATCAGTTGAGCTCTCCACGCCTCTCGTTTTCTAAATTGTCTTTGTGCATGTGTCCGCAGCGCCTGTCATCCTCAATGAGTTGAACTGGACGCAGTCTCTGGAGCGAGTCTTTATCGAGAACCGCAGAGAGGACAGCTCCCTCCGGTGGCAGGTGTTTGGCAGTGCGACCGGTGTCACGCGCTACTACCCAGGTGAGTCCGGGCCATCTCTCACCTATAACCTGCTCCACTCACACAGATAAAGTCTAAATTGGCCCCAAAGCTTTGGGCCAGCGGTACATTGGCTACTCCTTATCTGATGGCACTTCTGTCACTTGATGGACAGAAGTAAATTATGATTTTTGACTTTGATCTAATCTGATCCCGTCTGAGAAATCCCACTGAGCTCCGTGCACAGTTTATAACTCTTGATATTGTCGCTTTGTGCAGCCACTCCATGGAGAGCACCCAACAAAATCGACCTGTATGACGTCCGCAGAAGGCCCTGGTGAGTGATAATTGTTCTACTACAGCAATGTTGGCTAAAAGTTGTGTCAGAGGTTACTGTATTGTCATTTCCACTGGAACCGAGTGAGTGTCAGTGAACGTAGGCTGCTCGATTATAGAAAAAAATAATACTCACGATTATTTTAGTAATAATTGAAATCACGATCATTTAAACGATTATATGTTGCCTTAAAAAAATCTTTAATTTATTTATTTGTTATATATATAAACTATGCAAAATATTTTCTTCGGACAATGAAAAAAAAAGGCCAAATTACATTAAATATGCTCATCTAAACTAATTCTCTATGTCTGACTTGCCCCCTGCACAACACACACACCTGTCCAAGCCAACCAAGCACGCGGCCTGATGACCACAGCATGAGCCATTTGCACGTGCAATGTGAAGGAAACAGAAACAATCATCACAGCAGTATGGAATAATACAAGTTTGCCTTGAGCTCCATTTGTAAGATTGGCTCTTTCTTTTTTATAACTCTCCTGCAATAACCAGAGGCTGGCCAAAACCTCTGTTTTCCTTTCAGCAAAAGGCTTATCGGTGGCGTTATCCCAAGAGCTACGTATAACAATGATTCAAATGATCCGTGACAAATACAACAGTTCTTTCAAGTTCAGCGGATCAGACGCGCTCACGCAAACAAACTGCGCAGGACAGACTTTTTGCGCTTTGGATGAACAAGCGGGAGGAATCCTTAATGATCGTTTTTCTCTCCATTATGCTATTTTTGTAATCGTTTAGCGTAATAATCTAAATCGTAATTGAATTTCGATCTTCGATTTCATCTTGGGATACTGTTGGGCCAAAGACAGATCCGTCAAACCTGATGGCTTGAACATGTACAAAGAAGTAGCATTGCGTGAGTGGATGTAAGGGAGCAGACCAAAGACGAGATTTGTGGAAGCTACATATCACTAGAGTAGTTACTTGGGCTGCACAAATGATTGCAATTGAATCCAAATCACACATCAAATTGTTGAACTACCGTATATTGGCAGTAAAATATCTGATATTTTGCGAATAATATTGGCAGTGAAAGGTCCTTTGCAAATGACAAAATGGCGCCATACTTCTCTGAAATGTTAATGCTCCTGGATGATTAAAATGAAATGCACTATACACAAAATGTGCAGGTATACTTATAAAAATGTGTTGCAGTTACTATTATGGTGGGTTTGTTAATTATATTTGAAGGGAAACAGAATACTTTCTGTCACTGCACTGGGTTCAGTTTGTATGAGCCAACTTATCAAAGGTTTCTCAACAAGACTCTTTTTTTAAATGCTGGCAACTCATCCTGCGACATGTATTGAACCACACAGCCTCCTTGCCCCCTCTTTACCACCTGCCCACCTCCTCCTCAGCCCGTACCTGCCCGTGTCACTGCGGTTATCTGTCCGTTGCCTGGTTACATTCTCAAAGCAGAGGGGACATAATGACGACCACGATTAGACCTGACCTGGTTTTCCATGTCGCTCTGTGTCCAGCTGGTCCTGAGTGGCTGTTTGAGGTCAGGCAGTTCTGTCAGAGCTAGTCAACAAAAGTGCAGGGTGTACAAACACTAGACGGCTGAAGGAGCTGCGTTATCATAAGTGTATTAGAACAGTGAAATAAGCAGTTTTTATTGAAAGAACGTCAGATGTTTGAGGTAACACTAAGGGGGACTGCTCATTTGGAATATTTGGGGAGTTGCCCAAGATAAAGGGAATAGCTAAAAATTTACTCTGATTTGTATTGCATAAAATAGCTTTAGTATAAAAAGTGGACAATGACTTACTGTATGTAAACATGTGATTTATAGACCATTGCAGCTAGAAGGACTTAAATAGAGATGAAAGTATGGTAAATTCATTACAGAAAATATCAACTTGTATTGCCAAACTGCTGTTCTCTAGGGATGTAACGATTCATCAAAAATCAATTTAAAATCGATTTAATATGCGTAAAATGTGAATCGATGTAAAAAATAAAATAATCGATTTTAAAGCCACCCTCTACTCCATTTTGCGCGTCCGAAATAGACCGGAACATACTAGCTCGTTGTTTCTAACAACGTTAACTTTTTCTCAAGACAAGCTCCACACCTTCCCCGCCTCACTCCCAACACACGCCACACCATGTAAACACATACACGTGCAGGCATCGAAGCAACAGACGCAGCTAAAGTTAGCAGCTACGAGATTAGCGTTAGCGGCTAACGCAGAGTTTAGCATTTTGACAGAAGTTTACCAAAGATTGTAAACTGACAAACATCTGACCAACCTGCTCTGATTCTGCTGAAATCCTCATCAAATGTCCGTTTGTCAAATAATCCAATACCTACAGGAGCCGTCATGTCTTTTTCCTCCTTATGTTTACAAAGGCTGCACCGGAGGCAGTGAGGCGTTCAAGGGGGGAAAAAACTGCACTGTAAAATTAGTTCTAAATGATAGTATTATGTTCAAACTGCAAAAAAAAAAAAAAAAAAAAGTTTGGTAATATAAATATAATCTCAAAATGTTTGCTTTGCTACACATCTTATTTATGCTGAAAACATGTACATTTACAAGCACTCTGTCAAAATGATTATATTTCATTTTCATGTCTTGTAATTTTTTGTAATGTAAAGTTCTCTTACTGAGACAGTTGCAATTTGTTACAAGGACAAAAATACATATGTTTAAACAAAAGAAACATTGGTATGAAGGAGTCATTCTTTTCTAAAAAAAAAAAAAAAAGGGTTAAAAAAATCAGGAAAAATCGAAATCGGGAACTTCAAATCGGAAATCAAATCGAATCGGGGCTTGAGTGGATCGTTACATCCCTACTGTTCTCATTTTATTTTATACACTCACATTATGTTTTTTTTAGTCAAGGGACTTTTGTTACTATTGTATATAAACATTTGTTATATTGGTGATTGTCCTGTTACAGATATAATATATCAGCTGCTTTTCGTAGGCGGGTGTAATGTGATAGATATAAATTCTGTATTCACTTGTATGCAAGAAAATGTACTGAGTATAGTGACCAAGTACTTTTACTTCAAAAGTTCCACCTTTGCACGTATTTGATTTGAATTGGTTTGTGCAGCAACAATAGCGTAGCTATGTCGCATCTCAGGGCTAACAAGAAACTCTCGACATTTTAATTGGGTTTACATCTGACAAAGGAGTCCCACAGTGACCGTACACAACACTAAACAAGCTCCAACTCTTCTGAGATCATGTAAAATCAGTGCCAGTTGTGGTTCTTCTTGGGGCCATCTAGATGTGCCTCTCAGAGGCACGTTAGCGAAAGGTGAGGAGACAGGACGCAAGGAAGGGAGGAAGCAGGAAACTAGACGAGGGACAGCGGTGAGTGGCAGGTGCTTGTTGACAGGATGAGGCAGATGAGAGGTGTGCCAGTCTGTCTTCTCCGCACGTCGCGCACATGCAGACCTGTTGCTTGGTAACAGCTTCAGTGTTCAAAGAGGGCAAAGCAGCTTCGCCCCGAGCACTGGGTCTCGAGGTAAATACTCAATATGTCATACAAAAAATATGAATAATGATATATGTTTAAGCAAAACAATTATTAACACATTTTTAATTTAGAGTTGATCTCCTGAATGTACTTTTGCAATACACGTCTGAAACTAAATACAAGAATGTTACAGTAAACTAGTGAGTTACTGTTAATTTACTAGTAATACTGTTTTGTCGCATGGGAAGTAATTTTTCCTATCCCTTTAAACACTTACAGGTTGCAAAGCGTTTTATTTTATTTTAGCATTTTAGTATCTGAAAGTGTATTTTCGTTTACTGTCATGGCTGTAGCAGGTACTGTCGTGATTTGTTGGGTCAGACGTCTTGCACTGATGCTGCCCAATCACTCACATTAAAGAGCTGTCCACTAAGGTTAGTGTCAGGACGGACCAGGTCAAGTCTAAAGAGGGCAATGTCCTGCATGGAACCGCCATGCTTGCAATATCTACCTCCTATGTACCTGGCATTTCAGCTGATGCATCAAAATGCCATGATTTTATGCCATATTAAGAGTGTTGACGTAAAGCTTTAGTACTTTTTCAGTTAGTCATGGCAATAGTATGGAAATAGCATAATATCTTTGTTGTTTTTAACAAATAAAAGAATCATATTATTGTAGTCGAAATGATCCCTTGTTAATTCAAGTTTACAGCCATGCATTGAAGAGATTCATTGGTAAGACTAAGCGATCTCAGAGAGCTGTCACTGTGCAGGCTATTCCTGGTCAGAGCCTGGTCATAGTTGTCCGTTCCATGTTTGAGGGGATGACTGGTGGGCTGCCTGCCACCACAGATGGGCTCACCCCTCCCAGCCCCACATCCAGAACCTCGGGGAAATTAATGGTCCAGTCAACACACTTAATAGTCTCCAATTGCTCTGACATTAATTATTAACATTTGTCCATTATAATGTCTCTTCATGTTATCCACAGAAGAGAAGCAGGCGGAGGAGAAAAACACCAGAGACAGGCATGATGCAATGTTCACTCAGCATTTAATTACCTCGAG
This sequence comes from Proterorhinus semilunaris, assembly GCA_021464625.1. NCBI lineage: Eukaryota > Metazoa > Chordata > Actinopteri > Gobiiformes > Gobiidae > Proterorhinus > Proterorhinus semilunaris. The sequence goes on along the minus strand of CM038344.1, from coordinate 27,238,460 downwards.
CTCCACAAACAGCATGAGGCCCATACAATAAAATCTATTGATTTCCTCAAAATAATGCGGTGCTAAATGTGTGAATATAGCTCACAGTTCCTTTGAGCTAAAAATTCCCAAGAAATATAAATACTGAAAGGACATTGACAATGGGCGCTGGCTGCATTTCACCAAAGTCTTAATCAGTCTTTTCGAACAGTCGTCACACTCATTACAGCTGCCCTGGGGTAGACGTTAGGGACTGTGGCTGCCAATCTGCGCCTACAGCTCCTTTAACCACCGGCAGTCACTCACTCACACCACGTTTGTACAGGCAAAGTGGGTGAAGCGTCTTGCCCAAGGAAACAACAACAGTATGCATTTGTCCTGCACTTCTTTTCTAAAAAACTAAATTTTGATTTGGCCCTTTCTCGCACTGGAACATAATCCTGAATATGGACAATAGGAGTCCACACCAAAGCTAATGATTTATTCCTTGGACAATTGCTAGCCAGAAAGTGTTATTTTGTCATCGGCAAAGTCAACCCAACCAACCCTTTTTGGTTGAGGTTATGAGAGAAAATATCTCCTGTCCCTCCCCTTGCCTCCTTATTTTCCTCCATAAAACATCATTTCTATTCAAATCTCAATTCTTTATCCAAGACTAAATAAAGTACTTTCTCTGTGTGGAGAAATAAATGAAATTTTAAGGCAGAAATTTCATTTTAACCAAAATATGGAAATGTGAATTTTGGTGCGGGCGCCTCCTGTAATGATCAGAATGAAGACTAAATATAAGTGCAGACAACATCTCTCTCGCTGCTGCTGCTGCTGCTGCTGGCTCCCTGCGCTCCTGCCTCCTATATTTTTTTTATCTTAATTCAATCTTTATTCGCTGCCACATCCACATCTACTGCAGCACTAAAAGAGCAGCAGTCCATAAAATAATAAGACCATCAACGCAAACCTATGCGCAAAGGAGAATGCACGCGAGTAAACATATAGACCTAACCTGCGTGTGCTATACTGTCCACACTGTGAACTGCCGTGCGCTCAATATTGTACGGCACAAATTCTGCTCCAGCTAATAATGGGGAAAGCTCGGGAATGCTACTGCACAAAATGACTGCAAAATAATTACTTATAGATTATGTATCGTGTTTTGACTTGTGAAAATATAATATTATAGTATCGATTTAATTATGAGACAACATGAAAATTGCATTTCTCTAACACCATTGGGGAGATCAACAACAAGTAAACAGTATATAGAATATGTTTATTAAAACAATTAATGCTTCAATGACATACAAGAAGGTAACGAGTTAAAATATAGCTTGCACTGACTGTTGTCTTAAAAAGTATCAATAGGAAAAGAGATGCACTTTCTGCGTGACTACATAAAAAAATTAGCATGTTATTTTGTGTATATAATACCTGTCATACTTTGCAGTACAATACCCATGACCTTTTCCCCATAGCGCATACAAGCATCTGTAGCGTCTATAGCTCAGATGTGTCATGTAAATATTTCCCTTAATTCAAATGTAATGCAGAAAACTTGGTAAAAGGGGGCAGAGTGCCTAAAGACAGTCTCCCAGGAGAGTGGACCCCGCGGCGGCGTTAATGTATTGATTTTTACAGAGCTGCGCCACAATCAAATTATTCCATGAATCCCAATGAGACTCCTTCATCAGAGCCAAATACATGTTTGTCAGAGCTGGCGGTGGCCTGTAAATGCAGTCGTTTTTCATTGGTGGGAGGTGATGGTGAGTTTTATGGGCAGACAGCAGAGTATATGAATGTTATTAGTTGTGATTTTTTGCATATTAGGTTATAAGGCTTTACTTTAAAAAAAATCAAGCAAATGTCTGAACCTCCAGGAGCATTTAAAAGAAGACTGAAAGGTGACCTGCTAAACTTAGAATCACAAGCATTTCAGAACCTGTGCTCCCCATGTCTCGGTGGGTCTTCCAGGCACTCCCGTTTCCCCCATCCAACCAAAACATGCACTGTTTGCTAAAGCCTATAGCTTGGTAATCCTGACCATGCGCATGTGGCTCTTGGCCAATCAGAATGCAAACTTTTCTTTCACATGTACTGTAACTTTAACAAATGCAACATAAAACAGAATCTCAGACGTCCTCCAGAGGCTCCTGATTAAAGTTTATGAACTTTGTGCAGCCTAGAGTGCGTTCTCTGCACAGTCCAGCCAGAATCAAGCTGCAGATACTGAGCGCACAGGCCAGGGGCGAATCAGAGGAGGGGGCTCAATGGGCAGAACCCCTCATACTAACACAATAAAAATATATAATTCTGGCCCAGTCAGAGCAGAACAGCACAAAATGTCGGTTTATTTAACATTTATTTCAATCTTTGTGAGGAGTAAAACCATTACATCTAATACAATTATTGAAAAGAAAAGAGAAAGGTCAGGCATAAAGTTATAGTTTATTGTGATTAAATATTACGGTCAGATTACATTTAATTACATTAAACTACCGCCCCTGGACCTCACGAATGGTCGGTGCCTTTGTGGCTCTTCACAGGATCAGGGTTGAACATTTCGGCTCTTGGTCTCTGACTAGTTGGTCACCCCTGGGTCAAATGAAGAGGACAAATTATCCTACAGGGAATTTTTTTTTTTTACTTCACATTGTATTACAAAATGGTAAAACTTCAGACCATTAGAAGTGACCAGATCCGTCCAGAGACAGTGAAGAGGGCTTCGGGGTCCCTGTCACGCCTGCTGCCAGATAGGTGACAGTGGTGTGGTGCAGGGATAAAATGGAGGACCAGCAGCCAGGCCCATCTGCCTGTCACCTGGCCTTGGCACACGGCATTCTGGGTAATGACAGGGAAAGAATGGCATCAGTGGCCACCAGCCTCGAGGTAATTACTGACTAGAACTCATGCAGAAACAACACATCTGGATCATGACTCGGAGTGTGGGGATTATACATCGACACCCGCGAAGGAGCAGGTCTTCTGACGAGAGCTCTGCCCTGATCTTCATCTCACAGCAGAGGCAGAAAGTTGCCGTGTCATACCACTTGAGCACACTTTCTGAGAGTGCCAGGCCAGGTGGACAGTTTGCCCGCCCAACTGTTTCCTGCAGTTCCAATCCGGCTCTAAGCAGAGGCTAGGCGCTTCATCTATTTTGCTCACTCTTTTCAGAAAACATGTGATTCAATCTCAACCTCAACCTTTTAAAGGTTGACATGAATCCATGGACAAGGCGGTGTGGGAGGACAAGCCCCTACACTGGACCCAAACATAACTGAAGTGCCTGATATCAAGAAATTCTACCAAATGCTAGACAGAGCTGGACTGAAGGACAGCACAGAGGCACTCATCATGGCTGCACAGGAGCAGGTCTTGAGCACCAGAGCAATAGAGGCCCAGATCTATCACACCAGACAAGACCCCAGGTGTAGACTGTGCAAAGAGGCCAATGACACAATCCAGCACATAACTGCAGGGTGTAAGATGCTGCAGGGAAAGCTTACATGGAGCGAGCGACATAAGTTATAACCAAGTGGCTGGTATAGTGTACAGGAACATCTGTGCAGAGTATGTGCTGGAAACCCTAAGGTCAAAGTGGGGAACACCTCCAAAGATGGAAGAAAATGACCAAGCCAAGATCCTGTGGGTCTTCCAGATACAGACGGACAAAATGGTAATGGCAAACCAACTGGACATTGTGGTGGTGGACAAAGAGCAGAGGAAAGCCGTTGTTGGCACTCGGGGCAGTGACCCCCAAACTGGAGGAGGGGCTACAGCAGATCCCAGGAAATACATCAGACATCTCGGTCCATAAAAGTGCAGTTCTAGGAACAGCAAAGATACTTCGCAGAACCCTCAAGCTCCCAGGCCTCTAGTAGAGGATCCGGGCTTGGAGAAAAAAGAGACCGCCCGCGGAGGGTGAGGAAGAGTTTATTTTTATATATATATACACACATACAGTATGTTTATGTGACATTCTTGCAGTGCAAGCAGTTTGTTCTTCTACTCCACTGGTAATAGGTTGTTTACAATAGTTTGATCTTAGCAGTAATTTTGCAAAATTGTCTTAGTTGAAGCCTTAGCAGTAGTCTTTTGTGTAGTACAGGAGGTGTGCTGGAGTAGGAGTGGGAGCAGCAGTAGCGTATAGGCCTACTATAATAATTTAAAAAAAAGTTGCAATTACAAAAAATATGACTGCTCCTGCTTAAACTTTGCTTCTCATCTTCACACTGCGCCCTACAACTTGAAGTTTACCTCTTGACTCCCTGGCCCTCCATATGTCGGCCGTTCACATCAAATCCTCAGTTTTTCAAACATAACTCGGTCCCTCTCTGCCTCAAAGCTGCCCCCGAAAGAACTGGGACACAGACTTGGAAGAGGTCAATTAACCGAGCATGCCCAGAGTGAGCAAAATGTATGCCATAGTGTGTGCTAGGAAAAAGAGGGGGAGAGGTGGAGGAGAAGGAGGAAGAATCCAATTACTTTCAATAATAAAGAATGCCACATCAAAGGTACAACTTGCGCCGCTCTCCACAAGTGCTCTCGAAATCAGGTCTGGAAACATGAGGCGTGCGCATAACTTTTATCAATTTAATTACTGGAATCTTAATTTGAAGAAGTGAGAGGGGAGAGACTGCACACTGAGATGGCCTCTTTTTTTTTACCCCATCCGTTCTTTTTGAGAGGATTGAGTTTGTGAAAATGATCATCGATGCAGCTCTAGCGCCAGTCGAAATGTAGCCCACGTCTGAAGAAGGCCCTGAAGCGGGGCGAGGGCGCAGACAGTCTCATCTGAAGATTGAAGAAGGGTCATTTGGAGTAGCCTCTAGAGCAACCGCAGAATTTCATTAACTCCTCTGCCCACGCTGTTTCTTATTGAGCAAATGGAGCTTTTAATAGGATGAAACTTATTTTGGAGGGGCCAAGTGTTAATTACGAAGGCTGTCCAATAGTCAATTAGTCATTATAGGTCACAATCCTCTCCAAGAAGAATTGCACAATATAAAACTGAGAAAATATTATGTTTCAAAGAAAAGCCCAGGGAGAGGCCGAATAGAGCAGCGCAGAGGGAGAGAGTGTGAGTAACAGGAGGCAGTGAAGTGCGGCTTTAGTTGATCTAGCAGAGATTTTTATGGCGGATTAGCAGTGATCCTGCACTGTATTTTCTCTATTCCCTGTAGAGTGAAGTTGAATTCTTCATTTGAGCTTTGAGGCTCTGAATATCTACTCTAAAAGCACCACAACAAATTAAGTAAGATTGCACTTGCCTCTGCATACTGGCAGTTGTCTGAATGTCCATGCTACTTCCAGTACAGTGCTGCTTCTTTGACAGTAGTGTATACTTTATATACTTCTGCCCCTGTGGTGTTCAGAGACGGACACCTAAGTTTAGCGTATGCTTTCGACACTGGTGTTGCCTTTGCTACGGTATACTCTTTTGAATGTCAAAGTCCCATCTGAGCTTCTTTGTGAAGTTCCCAGTGAAGCCATATTACCCTAATCAATCTCTGCTCATTTTGTACCTGGGTCAAACGTTATTTTAATTGAATGAGATAGGAGAAATGTCCATACTCCTCATGTAATATATGACTGTAATATGAGATATAATACAGTGTTTCTACTGAACCATTCAGAACACAATCCACATTTGTCCATTTTTCTTCCTAATAGACAGGTCCGAACCATAGGTAATAATTGCCGTTTATGTTCTGTTCAGGTTTTCTCAATAGATTCTGGTCACTCTCACCAGTCTAATGGAAATGTACTTTTGGGCCACCTGGAATTTTGATCAGAATTCAAGATTGCCACCAAAAGTAATAAATGTTGGCTTTTTTTCACCTAATTTGGTAATTCCTTGGCTGAGGAGTATGATTCAGTTGCTTACAAATCGTCAAAAGTGACCAGAATCTTTGGAGAAAACCTGGACAGAACAAAATGATTACCTGGCCCAGACCTGTCTAAAAAGGTTACAGCTAATGTCCCAAATGCAAAGAATATTGAGTAGTCTGGCTTTTTTATTTTTTTGGCCCTTTATTAGACATGACGGCAAAGGGTGAAAAATTGTGTAAAGCGTAGAAAGACATTCAACACAGTGCTCTGCCATTGTGTGGTCGATATTATATTTTTGACAGTAATTAATTAACACTTGACAGTCCAGATTGTAAATACATCAAAATGTTCATGCGTAGTCCCATCAGCATTGATGGTAGGATATTTACACAAAGAAACAGTTATTGCTGTACACGACATAATGGCATTATAGGTCAGTGAGAACTGGAATGGAAAATTTTCAATTATTGAAAATGCTACAAGCACAGATATGCACATAAAGCTCACAAATGTAACAACTGACAGAACAAGCACAATCTTACCCAGGTGCTTAGTCGCATTGGCTATGTGACTGTGGCCACATAAGAAAATCTATCCCCACTGACTCATACATGGGAAATGTTGTATTGTTTGCTTGTGTGCCTGCCTTCAGGGGCTCTCAAACAGTCTGAACTCCACTCAGACAGAGTAAACAGTGTGTGTGACGCCCATCTTATGAGTCACCAAAAACACAAGGACATCACGGAGACTTCACTGAGAGACTTCGAGATCCGAATAAAACCTCTACAGCGGCAGTATCTTTCATTTCCTTGCAATATATACAGTGCCTTGCGAAAGTATTCGGCCCCCTTGAACTTTTCGACCTTTTGCCACATTTCAGGCTTCAAACATAAAGATATAAAACTGTAATTTTTTGTGAAGAACCAACAACAAGTGGGACACAATCATGAAGTGAAACGAAATTTATTGGATATTTCAAACATTTTTAACAAATAAAAAACGGAAAAGTTGGGCTTGCAAAATTATTCAGCCCGCTTAAGTTAATACTTTGTAGCGCCACCTTTTGTTGCGATTACTGCTGTAAGGCGCTTGGGGTTTGTCTCTATCAGTTTTGCACATTGAGAGACTGAAATATTTGCCCATTCCTCCTTGCAAAACAGCTCGTGCTCAGTGAAGTTGTATGGACAGCGTTTGTGAACAGCAGTTTTCAGTTCTTTCCACAGATTCTCGATTGGATTCAGGTCTGGACTTTGACTTGGCCATTCTAACGCCTGGATATGTTTATTTGTGAACCACTCTATCGTAGATTTTGCTTTATGTTTTGGATCATTGTCTTGTTGGAAGACAAATCTCCGTCCCAGTCTCAGGTCTTTTGGCTTCATCTGACCAGAGCACCTTCTTCCACATGTTTGGTGTGTCTCCCAGGTGGCTTGTGGCAAACTTTAAACAACACTTTTTATGTATATCTTTAAGAAATGTCTTTCTTCTTGCCACTCGTCCATAAAGGCCAGAGTTGTGCAGTATACGACTGATTGTTGTCCTATGGACAGAGTCTCCCACCTCAGCTGTACATTTCTGCAGTTCATCCAGAGTGATCATGGGCCTCTTGGCAGCATCTCTGATCAGTTTTCTCCTTGTATGAGCTGAAAGTTTAGAGGGACGGCCGGGTCTTTGTAGATTTGCAGTGGTCTGATACTCCTTCCATTTCAATATTATCTCTTACACACTGCTCCTTGGGATGTTTAAAGCTTGGGAAATCTTTTTCTATCCAAATCCGGCTTTAAACTTCTCCACAACAGTATCTCGGACCTACCTGGTTTGTTCCTTGTTCTTCATGATGCTCTCTGCGCTTTAAACTGACCTCTGAGACTATCACAGAGCAGGTGCATTTATACAGAGACTTGTTTACACACAGGTGGATTCTATTTATCATCATTAGTCATTTAGGTCAACATTGGATCATTCAGAGATCCTCACTGAACTTCTGGAGAGAGTTTGCTGCACTGAAAGTAAAGGGGCTGAATAATTTTGCACGCCCAATTTTTCAGTTGTTTATTTGTTAAAAATGTTTGAAATATCTAATCAATTTCGTTTCACTTCATAATTGTGTCCCACTTGTTGTTGGTTCTTCACCAAAAATACAGTTTTATATTTTTATGTTTGAAGCCTGAAATGTGGCAAAAGGTTGAAAAGTTCAAGGGGGCCGAATACTTTCGCAAGTCACTGTATTTTTATTGTGTGGTATCAAAACCTATTGTAAAATAAACAAACATTCATACTGTAGCAAAACCTCTCTCAGCTCTCCTTCACGGTTTCCAGACCAACTCACTGTCCCAAAGACCAGGTGGAAGCTTAGATGGGATCGGACTTTGGCAGTTATGGAATGCGTTGCAGCTGCCTTTACACATAAGACAAGCCTCCTCTGAACCAGTTTTTAAAGCTCTTCTTAAAGTGCCGTTTTTAACTTTGTATTTTGATAACCCTAGGAGGTTTACAGTTTAAACAGTTACGTAATGGTAAATGGTCTCAAAGTGCCCAAGGACACAACGATAGTGTGCACCTGAAGGGCGCGGGATTCGACACCCTGACCTTTCGATCATGAGACGACCCGCTCTACCATCTGTCGTAGATGTTAGAGCGGATTCTGCCAGTGGCTACATTTGTTTGTTTTAAATTGTTTGATTTATATGCATTTTCAGTCTATCGTTTTTATCTCTTTGCAATTGATTGATTTTTTCAGAAGTGCCTACAAGACACTCAACTCACTCAAAACAGTACACATGGCTGCAAACCTCTCCATTGTTCATAATACACAATGAAGATAACAATTGGCTTCTTGCAGTATCAGACAGGAAATAAAATACGTTTCTCCCATGCTTTACAACATAAACAAGCCAGTCGTAATAGAAGTTATTTTAGCCATAAACTAGTGCTAATTAAATAGTACTGTTTAACAATTAACTTTTTCTGACCCAGCCTAAGGGTTCGTAGCCAGCCAAAAGTGTCAGTGCAATTTAATTTTGCCTCTTTTAATATAATCATCTTTTTAATGCCATTCGCTGTGTTTACTTGTTGCTTTGTCTTGGGTGACGTGGGTGACTCGGCACCCACCACTTGCCCATTATTTCCTATTATATACTGCGACTCCAAACCGGCACTTAGTGTGGCTTATGCACTTGTTATCAAGAGTAGCCATTGTTGTGCGCCACAGCTGAGCGTATGCAATGAAGTCGCAGCCACACTGAAGTATACAGCACAACGTATTAACTCTTCTAAGTGTGTAAGCCATCGCTGAGCTTAAGTGGGCTCAGTCTGACAAACTGAAGTATGTTGGGAAGGCTCTTTGTAACCACACGTGTTTTCATGTGTGGGGATTCAAATAAAGGGTAAAAAGGCACATTTATTGACGCTGTTATTTTTGTCTGATTGCCTGCAGGTACATCCAGGGCGCGTCGTCTCCGAAGGACATGGTCATCATTGTGGACGTGTGAGTATCTTTCCCTCAAAGGATGCTAGTGCCACCTGTGGGTGTGAGCAAAACCTGAACTTGACCAAAGTTTGCTATTGCATTACTAGATATTGCATAGCACTTTCCTTTTAATGCAGGACTACTTGATTGATGATGAATTATTCAAGGACTTATGAATCCTCTCTATATTTCTATGTGTTTTAAAATCCTGTGCAACATCGAAAGCTTTGACCTTCAATAAGCACTGCACAAAAAAGTGAAGCTTCTGGCATGAAAGCGAGGTGCTCCTAATTAATCTGATAATCACCAGATTGGTATGCTGTATACAAAGTCACACTATCTTTTTATTGACTTATTTTCTCAAGTTTTGTTCATATAATGTCAGAGGTTAGTCTGTCAGTAACAAAGTAAATTTACTTAAGTACTGTGCTTAAGGTTAGTTTTTTAGGATCTGTACTTTACTTTTGTTTAAAACTTACTACTTTTACTCCATTGTATTTGGAAGAGAAATACAATATTTTCTACTCTGCCTTAAAATGCACTCTCCAGAACAATAGGTTGCAATGTGCACATGCTCTGTCAATGCCATTGATTCAAGGTCTGTCCCCATCACGGGGAGTAGGCAGCGTCAGGCCTAGGGTTCACTCAGAGTAGAGCTGTTGTGAATGTCTCAGGTTTTTCTCCAAAATATCTTAATACACTTCTGAATTATTTTTTTCTATTGATGATAGCACGTTATCCAGGCCCTGAGGCAACAAAACAGTCCTGCACCATGATTCTCCCTGCCCTATACTTCACAGTGGAGATAGGGTTTTGATGTTGATATGCTGTTCCATTTTTCCTCCACACACGACATTGTGCGTTCCACCCAAACTATTCAACTTTGGTTTGCGAAAGATCATCAATAGAAAAATTAATTCATAGGTGTATCAAGATATTTTGCAGAAAAACCTGAGACATTCACAACATGCATGGAATAAGTAAGTACACCCCTGTATTAAATAGCCGACTGATCCTTCTTTTGCTGCAATATCTGCTTTTCTTTAGTTACAGATTAGACACTCACAATGATCAGGATGAATCTTGGACCATTCCTCTTTACAAAACTGCTGCAGTTCAGTGAGATTCAGGCGGTGTACTCACTTATTTCTCCCTCTCCTGTAAATGTTTACATTTTATCATATTTTTATTGGCCACAAAATGTAAATGTTTTGGTTGTAGTTTTAATAAAGATCAGACCACATTTTATGACCAATTTAGGCAGAAATGTGAGAAATTCCAAACGGTGTACTCACTTTTTCCTTCCACAGTAGATCATCTGGCATCTCATTAATCTGCAAATATTAAATACAGTTTAAAGATTAAGGAAGTTGTGTAAGCAGAGCATGCCTAATATGGAACTGTACAACCCACATTTTGTTTTGTTTTCAGTTTTGTTGTCATTTCTAATGATACATTACATATATTATATAAAGATTTAAGGCACATAGAATCACAGTCTATGTGCCGTACCCACAGTTTTCATATTGTGTTTTGCTGTACACAGTTTGTACCCCAAAAACAGCCAGTGGCCTAAATAGTAATCTGATCTGACCTGAAGTCATTATTTTCCTGTTATGCATAATTCAACATAAGCCGCTTTAGCAAAACGTTAATGATCCCTGTGATAAACCTGTTTGTTCCCCTTAGGAGTGGCAGTGTCAGCGGCCTCACTCTGAAACTGATGAAAACCTCCGTCAACGAGATGTTGGACACTTTGTCAGATGATGATTATGTCAACGTGGCCAGGGTAAGTCCAGCTGCGCTTCAGATATCAATACACAGAGGCGGTGACATTTAACAAAGGCCCCAAATATTGTGTTAAGCTGATGTTATTAATGTTATAAAATGGCACTTATGCTGTTTGGCAAATTAACTCTTACTTGAATAGATTTAAGCCATGCTCCATGAAATCAAGTTATTCTTGTTCTGTTGTCTTTGTTTTAGCCTTTCTCAGAACACTTTGGGTACAGCTTTGCTCTTGTATTTATCCACTATATTTGATCTGGCCCAGTGTTGGTGACACTGTGCCTAATTTTGTTAAATTCTTTGACATAACTGTACATTAGGTCTGTTTTAAATGTATTTAATATAACTCTCGTACTTTATTTGAAATTATGGTTGGTCACACATTGCCCTTTTCTACTCCTTGAAATGCTATTACATTATAAGGAACCCATTCTCGCTCAAATGCACTTACATATTCTTACTAAAATATACAATGACCATACATGAGTGCATATTTTTGCTCGTCTTTCCAGCTCTGTTGATGCATTGCCGTTATTTATTTCCCCCCTTGTATTTCTAAAGCAGGTGGTAATCACACTGGGGTTTAGCAGATTGCACAGCACGTAGCAGCTCCCAGTTGTTTGCCTGCGATGGCAACACTACAGTTCCCCCATTACTGCGTGTTTGCTATGTCCATATGGGATTGTGCATCTCTTTCCCTCCGCTGATTACCCGACTCCTATTAGCTGCACTGTTTAGGGTAATATTAGCATTAGCCCAAACAGCGGTGCAGATAAACACGTACAAATGCACATGATTAGTAAATGTAATGGTGGAACTGTCTGGGGACCTCCTTCACTAATCCGTCTTAATCCGCTGCTTTTAGCCGCTGTGTGTTGCTAAATCGCGGTGCTAGGAGTAGAAGAAATTAGCTTGGTAGTCTGGGTGGGAATGCATCTGATTTCCACCCAAATGTGTGAAGCATTTTTGTATTGCTAACAGAGAGGAGATTCGACAAAGACTTCAGTTGTAAAAGATGATTAGTTGTTAATCCTCACTCAAGTTCTGTTGTTATTCATGTTATCTTTATTACAACATGGCTAATTATAATGAAACTACTGCATTACACGTTCATTTCTTTCACAGCCTTTATAAAGTGGATCCAGAGCCCGTCTCACTAATTTCAACCAAATTTTATATTTAATTCCAATTGACCTTCTTTAACCCCTTAACCCCCGCCTGAACCGAGCACATTTTCTCCAGGTTGGCTCTACCCAAATCTAAAAGCTTAAAGGACCTGTATCATGCTATTTTAGCCATTCCAAAGTAAAGTATAGGCATTTATAGGATATATTGTACCTCTACCACTACAGAGCACTAATTTTTGTGATAAATATAAGTATTTTCTGGAGGTATTTTTCCAACCCGGAAGACAAAACGCTTGGATTCAGTTAACTCCGCCCCCTCTCGCCGCTCATACAACTTTAGCAGTAGTAGAAATATATATAATGGCTAACACGCATTTTGATTGACTCACCGCTCTGATGTTTCCATTATGTTGGTTATAAAAGTTAATCCACTTTGATTCTGGCCATGGTTCACCAAACATCCATCAGTGACGGTCACAGACAAACACTATTTTGGCTGATAGTCGCTGAATCCCGGAGAGAAAATCCAACTTCTGGCGAGTGGTCTCTTCTTTAGGAAGGTTGAATAAAGTCCTGTCCTTGTAGCCAAACGCGCTTTTCTCCGTGACATTATCGTTAGAAAAAAGAACAGGTGTCCAGACTCCAGAGTAGGTTAGAAAGAGCTCCTTCTTCACAGCTTTCGGTGCAAACACGACATCTGCTCAGACGCTCAAGGGGTGCGTTTGATTTCTCTGCAGGGGCAGCGCGGCACTTTCATTTTTTTTTTTTTTTTTTTTTTTTTTTTACGACAGAAATAATGAAAAATCAGGCATTAGATTACAGACGTCGAGCACTTCCGTTCCGCTGTGACGACACAACTGAACATGCCAGTCGTTTACCAGGAGAGGGCGGAGCAGCTGCTCAGAGAGCAGGATTCAGGAGGATTACTGAGAACTGCGTGAATGAATCCAAAAACCACTCTGGGGGTGTTTTTGATAAGGAAATAGCATAACAACATGGTTAAAAGCTCCAAAAAGTCGATTTTGCATGATATAGGACCTTTAAACGAAACTTCAAAATAGCGACAAAAACGAGGATAAAAACACATAAAAAATGTGACAAAAACATGCTGGAAAAGCAACAATAAAGACACAAAAACACAACAAAATAGAAGCTAGAGGAAAACACGACGCGGTGACGACACTTTTGAGGTCTTAGCTTTCAAGTGGGGTATTACACTGTTGAGTCGAGAGGCTTTTAGATTTGGGTAAAGCCGAACCAGATACACTGCCAGGCGGGGACATTCAGGCGGGGGTAAAAGGTTAAAATAATTTTCATGCATTATGCAACTTTTTTAATGCAAAAAAAAAGTTGATATTTGTGCGTATTTTACCTTGTAGTGACCCAGCCGCTGAATGAGTGGTTACCATGGCGCCTTTAGTTTCTATCACAGTGGTTTCTAGGACGCTCCAAGATCAATTGTTTGGAAGGTTTTCACCAGAAAATCTACAAAGCAATTGATCCTTCAGAGTTGTAGAGACCACTGTGATGGAAAGTATATGCGACTTGGTAACCACTCATACAGCCACTGGGTGTATGAGTCACACACTAATATCACTCTTTTTTTTTCACATAAAAAGTTGCATAGTGCTCCTTTAAGGGAAGGGGTGCTTTATTTATACTCATTTGTGCTCATACTTATCCACACACATTACAGGCTGTCGTTTTACTCCTGTGTCAGGAGTAAAACGATTGCGTAAATGCTTTCAATCATTGGTATCCATTTTTGAGTTCCTTATATGTAATTAATCATGGTATAAATAAAATCACGCTACGCACAGAATGCAAAATAAACCGGGTCAGAATAAGCCTTTCATATCTAATGAATATGGATTACTTTCTTTTGAAATCTTTGATCTTTCTGGCATTAAAAAAATTGCACATCACCAACAAATGAGAAATGTCAACACGAGACAAGTTTTGTTTTAGATCGCTCCATAATGAAACTGTCAGAAAATTATGCTCTGACCTTAAAGAATGCAATCTAAACCTGTCATTTGAAAGACTGCTGCTCATACTGAAACCCACACAGGCACTCTCACTTAGAGGCTGGCTTTTCCCCCAACACACAACACGCATAGCTGCAAGCACACGCTGTTTTTAGGCTAATTCGGTCGATGGGATGCGACAGGTAATATTAGCTTGGCTGGCTCTACCCAGTTTGTCGTGGTGCGTTCAGGTGCACCTGTTCTTTGTGGGAAAGTTGTAATTAGTGGTGTTTAGTGCCAAACTGAGAGGAGCAGAGCGGGAACATCTGCACACGCCCACGCCTGCAGCCGACCCACATCACCAAGTCTATGTGTAATGCAGAGAGACAGTCGCTTAAAGAGATGTACCGGGCATTTCAATGAAGCAAAATGGCATACATTTGATAGAAACAAGCAAAAAACAATAATTTACTGTATTTCACTTGTTACTTGTGTGGTGAGCCCCATGCCCTGTACGAAAACTTAGCATATGCTGTAATTCAGATCCATGTAGTCATTTTTTGTATGGTACTGATATTGTATTGGGTTAACTATAGCATTATTCATGGGCAGTAAGGGGACTGTTACGTTATTGTCCCCTCTCTGTTGCTAAGACATGCACAGGCTGAATTTCTAGATTGGGAAAACCTCCTTTTCTTTTCTCTGTCTCTCCCTCTTTCAACGGCAAAAGGCAACAAATACAAACAGAAGAGTTTTCCCCTCTCTCTCTCTCTCCTAGTTCAACGAAAAGGCCGACGCGGTGGTTCCCTGCTTCAAGACCCTGGTCCAAGCCAACATTCGCAACAAGAAGATCTTCAAACAGGCTGTGATGCACATGCAGGCCAAAGGGACCACAGATTACAAGTCTGGCTTTACGTTCGCCTTCGAGCAGCTCCTCAATGTAAGCCTTTTAGATTCACTCAAATGCAGGCTGTCCGGCTTATTGCTTGACTTTCATTTTTCGGGTTTGTGCAGCCTCTTGCAAGCCATGGTTTGCAGGATGCCCATCCTGATGCTAATTTGCTGATGTTTCTACAACCACTACATCGTGAACAAATGCTATTCCTACTAATTGTGTACTAATATTATTACTATAATATAACACTACTGTTATAAGGGCTGTTGTTTTATCAACATAGTCACAAATCATAGTCACAATTTGAATTATCCTAATTAGCAAATCACCTGCCTTAATGTTGGTAGTATAAAACAAAAATTATCGTATAATAATATATATATCGTATATAATTTGTATAAAATCTGCCAACTCTGTAGTTTAGACCTCTACAAACGTGCTCTGAAATCCATGTGATTCTTTCATTAGTTTAGCAGTTAACATATCAGTATTCTTTTGCACCCCCAGTCGTGTGCATAGTGTGCATTATTTACATTTTACATTACAACTTTTCCAATATCCATGCACAAAGAGCCCCATTGTATTTTTTAAGAAGATTTTTTCAATGCACTCTTTATGTGACTTTATTTCAACATTTCCCAACCAGGGGTACGGCACAGGGACCTCTGGGGACACGTTAACATTTAGCAGGGGGTGCGTGGACTTAATCATATTTGAGTATCACATTTAAAGGAAAAGTGATTTTGATGACAGTTTTAAGACAGAAGTGACCCAATATTGCACCCTAGAGTTGTCAGATTGAAAAGCTGATGTATTTAATCAAAAAGGACAGTAGTGAGCTCTGTTTTTGAAATGAATATGGCTGTTACAATGTAAGTGACAGTGCTGTCTATAGCTTTAGCAGCAGCAGCATACGGCCAGTGCACGTGTGCCTCACAGGTGCTGCCTCAGTCCCTCTCTCTCTGTCCCGGCCGTATGCTGTGCGCGTGTATTTTCGACTGCCTGCACCCTAATGGACCCTGATGGGATGATTGATGAGCTAACCCAGTGGAGATCAGCCATGGACACTTTATATTCCTCCTGTGGGCTCCCAGGCGCCAAGCCAAAAAGCTGCTATCACCCAGCGCCACCGCCCCATCTCTCTGTCTCTCTCCCAGCCATCCCCTCATCCCTGTCCCCCTCTCCGACTGAGGAATGAGGATTGAATTGAAAAGTCATTTTAATTGCAATCGGTGATCTGCGACAAAAGTGATACAATAAAAATATGCAACTGAGGAGATGTTATCTTTATGAAGATTGATGTGCTAATGCCGTGCAGCAAATGTGAAAGCTAAACCCACATTTTGAAAAAGAGGACGTTGACACTGATTGTTTTCAGTGATCGAATCATGTAATGATTTTAAAACAAACAGCAGTAATGTAGATGTAGGAATGTTGTACTATGTTTTCTATGGCAAAAAAATAATTAACTGCTGACTACATTTCACTTTAATTGTACTTCAACTACGAATGATTGCTACCATTAGTACTACAACTGCTTTGATCATAAAGTTTTAAGTATGAGTAATTAAAATTGTTCAAGACTATAATATTGTATTGTCAGTAACCTCTATTAAATATTTACTATTTACCAAAGCTGATGCACGCTGTTGGGGTAAAACTGAAAAATTTAATTTCAACACTAAAATAACACCACTGTAAATGTGTTTACCTTTGTCCATGAAACAGTCCCTCTCCTTTATTGTATTTTCTTTAACCTTTTGCACTACTGTTCCCTTGACTTTTGATGCGTTTCTCTTCCCACAGGAGACCAGTGCCCCCAGGGCCAACTGCAATAAGATGATAATGATGTTTACAGACGGAGGGGAGGACCGCGCGCAGGAGATCTTTGAGAAGTACAACTGGCCCAACAAAACCGTGAGCATCTCTCCATAAACCAGTCACGTGTGTGGGCCCAGTCACAGCCGGATGCAGAGGGACATTTCAATGTCTATCTAAGATTATAGTCTGATATTTTAACAATAGCTTTGTTTTAATCATTTAAAACATTTGTTAGTGCAAAGCCTTGGTTAACATGTCAATTTTTTCTATTCTGAAGATGGAATGGAAGAGAAGCTTATTTGTAAAGCGCTTGTCACATGACACAAGTCACCCAAAGCACTTCCCACAGTGTAGGGAATATTTTCTTCATTCACTCCACACATGTGGGTGGTAAGCTACGTATGTAGCCCTAGTTTCCCCAGGGGTAGACTGACAGAAGCACAACTGCACACATCTGCGCTGCGCTAACGGACCCTCTAACCACGGCCTTTCATTCACTCACACACACACACACACACACACACACACACATATTCATTCACTCACATGTCTTTCGTGTTTTTTTGTACCCCGAGGAAACTTACGCAGACATGAGGAGAACATGCAAACTCCACACAGAAAGGCCCCTGTCCGGCCGTGGATCAGACCCGGGACCTTCTTGAGGTGAAGCACGAGCGCTAACTACTGCGCTACTGTGCCACCCTAGATCACAATATTTACTTTGTTACAATCAAAGTATACTTTTGTATCTTTTATTTACTTGTTAAATACACTATCACTTATTCAAGCAAGTCTGAGGACTGGGTTTGGACAATGATAGATAATTACTTGTATCTTCACTGAAAAGTTGGTTAATTTCAGTAAATACACACTTACTGTATAATAGCACACAGCAGGTTGTGATTCAAAACAATCACAGGGAAATGTCGTTATTCTCATTTTAAGCAACAGTGAGTGTATGGCAATTAGTTTATAACTTAACTAGATTTGCGGCGTGCTGGCAGATGAATCAGTCTGCTATGTATTGTACATTTTTTAAATACGTACATAGGTTAACTTGCTTATCATGATGTTAACAATCCAACTCCACAAAGACAGTGTAATAACGAAGGAAACTTTCATTTCAACCTCCCGATCAGGTCATAAATGTGTCCCATCCACTCCTACCTCAGAAGGCCCACTTATGCATATGGGATGCCTGCTCCATTCTGAAAGTGATCCTTAAGTAACAAGTCATAATCCAACACAAAGTAAATGACTGTACATACTCAGAACTGAACCACTTGTTTCAATATCATTCATTTTCAAAAACGCCACCTTAAACATGTTTGTAAACGCTTGTCAATAAATACCATAGATTACAATGGCCTCTTATTTATATATATATATATATATATATATATATATATATATATATATATATAAGAGGCCATTTATATACAATATGTATTGTATATTGATGTTTACGTCAATTTTTACGTGATTACGCTTACAAAATCCCCAGCTACTTTGACACTGAAGTTAAAGCGAGTGCATTTGCGATGGTAGAATTGTCAACAATACATAAAGGTTCACCTCTAATGTCAAGGCCTTTTTAACCACCATTGGAATACGAAATGTATGCTCTTACAGACAGCCCGAAGAAGATTATTTTTCAGTTTCTTTTGTGACATTACATTGTTTGATGATTAATCTCCTCTGTCCTCCTTGTCTCTCCTTGCTCTGTGCGTCTCTTCTCTCACAGGTCAGAGTCTTCACCTTCTCCGTCGGGCAGCACAACTACGACGTCACACCGTTGCAGTGGATCGCCTGCGCCAACAAAGGCAAGTGTAACTAACAGGCTGTTGTCAAAAATAGACAGGGTCTTTGTAACTGGGCAGGTTTTGTTAAATACATTATCTTTTAACCTTGATCAAGAAGTGATTGCTGTGAAAAACTCAAGGCCCAATGACACACACACTCACCTAATGACGTATGGCTTGTTTGTAAAATAACCTCCACCCCTTTTACCAAATAACAATTTGGTCATAGGGATAAGTATAGTTTATCCCCGCTTTGAAGGTTTTATGTTGTATGTTCAACATCACATCTAGAGGCCTGCTGTTTATGTTATTGCCAGTGGAGCTAAGTGTCTCCACAGAACTTGTTGTTAGTTCAAAGACATTGTCTGGTGGCGATTACTGTGCCATCTCCCTGTCTTGTGGGGCAAGTCCCGGATTACGCCTCTGTGCCAGCATGTTCACCACTGTACTGATTTGCATACTACTAAACCCTGTGCCAGCCTGAGACAATAGTGTTGACATACGGGTCTCAATGGAGCTGTCTTCTAGTATCTTCTTTCCTTATTACCCTTTTGGTATCGCCGTCAAACACAACCAGCTGCTTGACACTTCCACTGGCCCTAGCCCTGACATACAAGCATTTGTATGGTCGAACATGAATAGGGCTGACAATCAGCCCATACGAGATACAGGCTGTCATGCAAGGGTGGGCGCAGTCCCATGCTAGGGATAAAGTAACCTCACAGTGATTCCCATGACTTGTTGCATTGCCTTACCTTAGGCTTCTCAGTCAGTATGGGATACATTTGAACAATATCTTTTCAACCAAAACAAATCAAAACGTCACACTAACAAATTCAGGAGAGATACACGACACTTCAACTTTTTGATCAATAAACATTCAGTTTTGTGGGCAGTAGTCTCTACACACTGAAGAAATGCTGCCCAATAGAACATGTGTAACATACTGTACATACTTGTACATTTGAGTGATGCGTTACAAATTAGAGGTCGACATAAATTGGCCGGCTGATATATATCGGCCCGATATTTGGGGATTTTACAATATCGGCTATTGGCCGATCTACCGCCGATAAAAGCAGTTATCTCCGGGACCAAAAGTGATAGACTTTTTTGCATTGGAAAGAGCGAAGGGGCTTTAAAATGAGTCCTACCTAAACCTCAGTCAATATGGACATGCTGCATGTCATTTTGAAGCACAGCACCTGGAGAATTCTATCGCTGAGTTAGTTTTAACCTCCGCAAATGTATTTTGGATTGCTGCGCAAAATTTACTGGATTATAGACCAGAGATTTGGAAAAATCGGCCAAAAATATCGCCCGAGCATATTGGTATTGGTAATCCCCAAAAATCGGCATCAGCCTTAGAAAAACCCATACCAGTCTATTACAAATAAGCGATTGTGAATCGACAGCCCCCAAACTGCATCAACATCAAACACACAGATTAGTTTTAAACATAGAAAATAAAATATAAATTAGCCTGTTTTAAATAAATGGCCTGTCAATCTTTGAATCATCCCCAGCAGAGACAAACGTTATTTTATTCATTCATGTTTTATTCACCTGTTTTTATTTACACTCTCGGTGCATACGTCACCGCTCTGGCTCACATCCAAAAGCCTCAGAGCAAATTACAACTATGGCTTTAGGCAAAAACAAAACATAGCTGTAGCCTGCCTGCGCCGGTTATCATTAGCTCTGTAATATCTGCACGAAGTCATTGTCTGTGCAGATCGGCCACACAGTGAAGGCAACACGAACCTGCCGTGACAAAGTTCATAATGTGTCAAAATAATGAGAGTCATGGCTGCCTTTTAACATTCTGGGGACGCCGGCTCCATTTCGAGGCTCTTTGTATAAACACTTACGGCTTTAATAACTTGTGGAGCAGCGTGGTTATTGACCCAGTCGTTCACTCTCCTCCATTCCTAATCAGCGGCGGCGGCAGCGCCCACGGCTCTGCATCAGCAATGAGCTCCGCATTTACATCCTGCAGCTCGGAGAGAGGCAGGGAGGGTGGGAAGGAAAGAATAGATGGAGAGTGACGGAGCGAAGAGAGGAGGGATATGAACTTTAGCAGGTGCATGTTACAATAAGAACAAATAAGCTATATTCGATGTGAGATATTTGAAATAGGTGATGAGCAGTTGCTGTACATTTTTATAAAACTACACGGGCAGATCTTTAAATATTCTAACTTTGAAGAATGATTTTGAAGCATGTGCTTTAAAAAAAATTGTCAATTCAATTTCAAACCAAGGTCATATCTTTATTTGAAAATGTTTACACAGATGCTTTTACAGATGCTACAGCTAAGGACACTGGAACACTTCCCACAATGCAATGCTGCAAGCAGGATCACAGAATCCATTTTTACCCCCCATTATTGCAGAATCGTTGCTCAAGAAGAGATTGAAGTAGTCAACTATAAACCTTTTGTAAAATGTAAAATGTGTTATTTTTGACCAACTGTCTCTCTTTCCAGGTTACTACTTTGAAATCCCATCGATCGGCGCCATTAGAATAAACACACAGGTAAGATTTATAGATTGTCTTCAAGGCGTTGAATACTTCTGAACAATTCCTTCGAAATTGTCCCATCAAACAGTGGGCTGAGCACGTTCTTTTCATGTTTGTTTTGATGATAATTACTAGAGATAGCTTGCTCGCTGGAGATAAGATAACAATTTAATAGCGACGATAAAAGATATTCTTGGACATGACTGGTCACCTATACCTCCCAGCTACAGTATATATCCCACCCCTCGCGCTTGCTTGGTCCTGTAAGCTAGTCGAGGCCCTTGGGATAACCTTAAATTGACTGGTTGCAACGGTGGGGGGTTGGTAGCGCACCTTATCCCCCCCGCCCCCCCTCCTTCTTAGGGCGAGCGAGCGAGCGATCAGGCTTTCCAATAGACTGTCAGCTGTTCCATTAACTCGGGCATATTTATATTCTAAGAACTGCCACTTACTCTAATAGGTTTTCTGAAGGTGGGAGAGTGCAGCATTTTGTGTGAAGCCAAGGAGACATATCAAAACCTTATGTTATTTAAGAGTACACGCTGCCTTTCGATGGAGCACACTTGAGTTTTTTTTCCCCCGACGGATCGGCGAGAAACATGTAACTAGCAGATGGGGCGCAGACGGGTGTAATGTTATTCACATGAAGAAAGAAAGAAGGGGAGAAGTGATGCTTGCCTTTGTGGTGTGAGAGAGAGCAGCTTTGTTTTGGAGTAAGAGAACAAATGTTGGTTAATGAGCAAAATGATTTTGGGCCTCTTGGTATAAGAAAAAGAATAGCATTTAATTCTAATGCTTTTGCCCATATTGTTTTTTGTCTAAATAAAAAAAAAGTGCAGAGGCAGTCTCTCTCTCTCGTCAAACCAGAAAGAAGAAGGCTTTCATTCCTAAGGCCTTTCTATATGACAGATTGGTGGATGTCTGGAAAACTGTTGGTGCAGATTGGCAGTCAAGTGTTTCTGACACAGTCCCAGGGCAGCTGTAGCTACTGTAGAAGCTTACCACCACTGATTGTGTGAAGAATTAATAATTATTGTAAGGTATGTGTGAGTGTTGTGGGTTTTAGTGGTAGTGCTACTAGTGGTTGTACAAGTAGAATTGGTGCCTCAGGGCTCCAGTTTCTCTCCATCAGCCTGAAACAAGTACAGTAAGTGCTAGGTACTCACATCTCAAGTCGTTTTACCTTTTGTATCATGTGATTAGGTATTTGCATTTAGATTTGATTAGAACTGACGTACCTAATAAAATAGCTCTTCCTTTAACCCCATATATTTCAGAGCTTTTTACATTGCCTGGATTGTTCAGGTCGGGCAGAAAATTTTCTGCGCAGCTCGTGAAAAGGTCTGGCTGTCATTGCCCTGATGGAATATCTCCCTGTGGCGCGTTAAACTGGACTTTTATTGAGCTAATAATAGAATAGGTTACGCCTGTCAGCACCTTGCTGCTCTACCCATGAAAAACAAAGGGTAAAAAAAAAACATACTGGGAATGACTGGGCTTAGACAAGGCTTTCCATTTGTTAGGCAGGAATCAAAAAATGTGGATGTGCAAAAAGTTTGGATATTGGCGGTAATGGATGACAAAAGAATGGTTTGAGAAAACATTATCGGACAAAAAAATATCTGATGCTGAAAGAACGCAATCCGCACCAAGCCACACCAAGTCAATGGTTCTCTCCTGTATTTTAGCAGTGAACACATTGGCGACCTCAAAACCTTTATCCGACCCATATTTTTCGTAAAATTAAAACTTTTTCCTTTTAAGGGTTAATATATTATATATTGCAGAATATTAACCAACTCAAAACGTCTCTTACATTGAATTGCATGTGATAATTGAAGGCACTCTTCCCTCAAAATGCAAATGTAAAAGGGTCACTCGATAATGTTACCAATAAGAATTACATGTCAGTTCATAACAACACGAGTCAATAATATGCAGTTTACCCATAAATATGTTCCTCTGTTTTTAGTTGAATAATGGGGTTTGGTGGATATGATGTATTACTGGTGGACTTAACCCTTCACCTCCTTTCAGCTCCACTGCGGGACATGCTCCGTATCAGTGTTGACAGTGTGGCCCATGGGAGAAAGTCCTGTTTGCACATTGTAGCATTGACACCCTTAATGTGATTTTAATAGCTCCTTGGTAATGATGAAAAACAGCCCAGAGAAGATGAGGGCTGCGGGGCTCTGCACTCAGCGGGGCCGAAGCTGTTGCTGCCGCTGTCGTTTTATATGGAGGATAGTCAGGGTCTGTTGTTTTATGACATCTGAATGTTTCCGGTGCGATGGTTTTATTCAAATGATAAACAAAGCAATGCTACATATTTTATTCTGTACTTATCACTCGATACCTGTGAGTTCTTTACTTAGAGTCTAACAGTGCAAGCTTTCACACGTTATGTACGCTTTTGTGTATAATGGTAAGGATGTCTTGTCATGGCTTGAACTCGAATGGCTTGAATTCATTTTTTTATTTATGTTTTCAAGCAATTTTCCGCAGATGGAAATGAACATTACATGAAACAGCATAACAGCAGAGCAGGCAACACGTGTGAATGCTTTTTTTCTTAAAACAATTTTAATATGTTATTTACATGTGTAAATCAAAGAGAAGAAATCATTTCAGCTGTAAATTTGGAGGATTTTAAACTTATGCCTCTCAGCACCTAGTTCTTTTTGTTCGTCTAGTTCATTAAATTATCTTTACCCTAACCCCTTAAGTTTCCAAAAAATATAAAAATTAGCCAGTCTCTTTGATATGAATGGTCCCAAATAGCATTCTGGTGAGCATAATGTCAATATTATTTTCTGAAGCGTTTTCTCATTGGTCAAGACTTTAAAGCTTGACGTTGGGAACTGAATTTATGTCAAAATACACACATGCCTTAAAGTGATAGTCTGGAAGTCAAAATGTATTACACATTTGATAAAATGTGCTAAAAACAACCACCATTTTGATTTGAAGTAAGTAATAGTATACTGTATATATATTATTTTTCTTAGATCTCACTAACTAATCACGAGTCTAGTATCCTACCGCGTTGACCAATAAGACAAGCTTTTCCTGTGAACCGGCCAGTCAGGTCCAATCACGAGGGAGGGGGAGGAAATTTTGTTCCTGCTCTCCACATTTTGCAAACTAATAAGGGCTTTCTTTTTAGAGAGGGGAGGAATTTTCAATTTCTTGAATTACTTCTACATTTTTACAGATAAAGTCAATATCTCTTAAGACTATGATTTGATGACATATATCTTTTCTGTTATAGGAATATCTAGATGTCCTGGGACGACCCATGGTGTTGGCCGGACCCAGAGCCAAGCAGGTCCAATGGACTAACGTCTATCAGGACGCGCTGGTAAGCCACTGTTCTGCACTTATTTCCCTAATCAAACAAACTAATCCTACGTCATTGTGGTATACTCTTAGACTTAACTTACATTACTTTACTTACAAGTATGTTTTATTCATTTTAGGGTTTGGGTCTTGTCATCACCGGGACAATGCCAGTCTTCAACCTGACAGCAGATACTGCAAGTGCACAGGTAATCCTTATTACCTAAAACTGTAATCTTTCACCATTTACTCCCTTATTAGATCTATAATAGCTCAAATGTACATTGTAGAGATAACGTTTGACTACTTATGTCCATTCCTCATGTCATTTGTAATAGCCCACACATCCTCTACTCTTTGAGGTAACACACCGCCCCCTAGAGGACATCATTTTCGCCAGACTAGTTCTTATCATAGCGATTCATCCAGCTATCACTTTCCATGACCAAACTATTTACCCTGGTCTTATCACTGGTTTTTAAAAGCACTTATGGCCTCTGCAAGTCGTCTCGGCTAAAGATAGACTCTAAAATATGGACTAATCAGATTGCAAACACATAGTAAAGATAAGTGAAGATGCATGGAGATGTTTCCTGGCTACCCGAGCACACTTCTTCCTCCCTGTCGGTCTGTGGGGAAATTCTTATTATGGACTTTATTATCATTGAATGCATTTCTATTGAAATTTTGTGCTGAGCCAACACCATAAAGCCATATTATGAGTTGCATCTAGAATTGTGCTATAGTGGTCACACATTAAAAAGCTACACTGCGACACACTGGCTTCGACATAATCTTTCATTCACTGCAAATCACATAAGCTGCGCAAACACAATGAAACCATTTTTAATGGTCAAAATTTCCTTTATTTTGAAATTCTGTACAAATCAGGACTTGGTTTTACCACCCATTCAAAATGTACAATTGTGCAATAACAGTCCATACAATAATTCATCTTTATGGTTCTTTTGTTTATTTTTCCAAACCATTCGGTATTTATTGATCATCTGTATTTTTTTCCCCTCCAAAATTCAGAATCAGCTTATACTTGGCGTGATGGGAGTGGATATTGCAATCAATGAAATCAAAAAGAAGACTCCTACATACAGAGTAAGCAGATTACCTTACATTAATGAGCAAAAAGATAAAGAGAAATATATATATTGTTATATATATTTTTTGTGTAATGTCGTCGTGCAGCTTGGAGCCAATGGATACACCTTTGCAATTGACCCAAATGGCTACGTATTGTTGCATCCAAATCTACGGCCAAAGGTACGTCTGTCTGTGTGTCTTTCTGTCCATCTGTGTCTCTGCTTTCGCTGGTGATAATTTCAATTGTGCTGCAGGAAACTGATGTCAAAGATCCATCTTTTGTTTTCTTGTTTATGTCTCTGTCTAGATCATTAACTTCAGAGAGCCAGTCACTTTGGACTTTCTGGATGCTGAGATGGTGGACAGTAACAAGGAGGAGGTATAGAGGCAATTTGGCTAAAAAACAAAACAAAAATGTATTCTATATCTCTTGCTGTGCATAAATCTTTGGCTGAACAGACAAAGATACATGAATGTACGATGATAAGCTAATCCTAATGTATTAGTCTTCGCCTGTTTCTAGTCACAAAAAGTCACTCTACAATTCAGTACATTATTCATTCACACAATAACTCTTACACATTCACAATATACTGGGCCGTATCTGGGATCCAGCCACCAAACCTCAGGTTAGTTACTGACTGGACCTGAGCTTGAACAACATTGGCTACTTAAAGCCTGACTGCGTACTTTATGGCAGTTTTCGTTGGTGAAAAACACCACAAAAAACAAGCTGGTCTTTACTGTGTGCGGGCTCGCCTCTTCTCAGACCTGACTCGTAACTTTGCTGTTTTGCTTTTATTACAGGTCGCCATTACATTAGATGCACTTCCAAAAGCTTTATTTAGATAACTTATGCCTAAATGACATTATCATTTAATGAACAGTTGAAAACATACAATAAAGCAGTTAGAAACTCAAGAAAAGTATACTTCACCAAAATCATATCGGACAATAAAAATAATACAAAAGTTATTTTTTCAACCATTGACAACCTTCTTCATTATAATCCCAAAGCTTTCCGTGAAACTCCCTCAGATTCCCTTTGCGAGGCGTTTGCAGACCACTTCAGGGGAAAGACGTAACACGGTTTTAAATACATCTGGTTGTCTATTTGTTCCAAAAGAAACACTGCACAGTTTTGCCCAGGTTAATGCTGAGATGGTTGATAAAGTTTTCTCCACAGTGAGGCCCACCACATGTCTTTTAGACCCGGTCCCAACCCCGTTTTTAAAACATTCTATGGATCTTTTAGAGACGAGCTTTTAAACATGATGAATTGCTCTCTTCAGACGGGGGTCTTCCCTGCTGCCTTTAAAGGGGCGGTGGTGAGGCCTCTGCTGAAGAAGAGAAATTTAGATTTGAATGATTTTAACAATTTTAGACCGGTATCCAACTTACCATTTTTAAGCAACATTTTAGAAAAACTTGTCTTTATCCAACTTAATGATTTTATTACTGCACAAAACGTCCTTGACAAATTCCAGTCTGGCTTTAGGGTAAACCACAGCACCGAGACAGCCCTTTTAAAGATCTTAAATGATTTTAGATTAAATTATGACTCACAGAAGGTCACAGTGTTGGTTTTACTGGATCTGAGCGCTGCCTTTGATACAGTCGACCACACTATTCTTTTAACTCATTTAAAACACATCGGCCTCTCTGGTGCTGTCCACAAATGGTTTACATCCTACCTCACAGACAGGACATTCATGCTAAGTGTGGATACTTGCTCCTCTAAGGTCCATAACATTACATGTGGTGTGCCCCAGGGTTCGATTTTAGGCCCAGTGCTTTTTAACCTGTATGCTCCCTCTTGGTGATGTCATCAGGAGACATGGAGATGCACAACTGTGTATCATCAGCGTAACTATGAAAGTTGACTCCATGTCTCCTGATGACACCAGGTCACTGGATGCACTTTTTAACTGCATTGTAGATATCAAATCCTGGATGGCAGAAAACTTTCTCCAGCTTAACCAGGATAAAACTGAAGTTTTAGTCATCCTCCCCATTCTCTCTCGGGCCAACACGGAGACGCTAATGCATGCTTTTATCACCAGTCGTATCGATTACTGTAATGCCCTGCTTTCTGGTCCAAAAATAGTATCTCAGGTTTACAACTTTTACAAAATTCAGCAGCTCGTGTCCTGACAAAGACCTGCCTCGGGAGCAGTCATTGGCTGTGGCTGCTGGGGTGCTGTCCTGGTGGTGTCTGGATGGAGGTGTGGTGTTTCTACCGCGCCTCCTCCGGGCGCCCTGTGTTGGTGCCTTGTGGCTACGGCTGAGGTGCTGCTTCCGATGCAGACGGCTCCTTGGATAGTGTTTCCTTACCTGGTTTATCTGTACCCAGCC
The DNA here is from genome assembly GCA_021464625.1 of Proterorhinus semilunaris. Classification (NCBI taxonomy): domain Eukaryota; kingdom Metazoa; phylum Chordata; class Actinopteri; order Gobiiformes; family Gobiidae; genus Proterorhinus; species Proterorhinus semilunaris. The sequence goes on along the minus strand of CM038344.1, from coordinate 27,210,474 downwards.
ATATCTCAGCCTTATGTCCATTGCGTCCATTGTTTTACCTTGAGTGTGTGTGGTGTGTCTCTGGGAAGGTGGAGGAGAATGTTTTAAATCTGTAAAGCACTTTGTGTTACATGAAATGTATGAAAAGCGTTATATAAATAAAGATTGATTGATTGATTGACGTTATTTTAGATGTTCTTGTGGTATTAAAGCAACATACAGCCAATAATCTTAAAACCATTTGTAATTCCTCCGTTATAGTTAGTCAATTCTTCATACAGTATCTCATCATGGACACAATCTCTAAGACCTTTACTCTCTGGTTTCTTAAAATGTTTCATTAATACGTTAAATTTTTTGCACAGTACTGGATATTTCTCAGTAAATTTTTGACACATCTCAGTTTGTATGCCTAACCGCACACTCTCTAATATTTTCTGTCTTCCAGATCCGCCGACAGATGATTGATGGCAGTATAGGGCAAAGGACAATCAAGACGCTCATTAAATCAGTTGATGAGGCAAGTCATCAATATGAGTCCCAATCACGAGCCCTATAGCACCTTCCTGAATGTGAAGCAGGCAGTGCGCCGCGCTACAATGAAGAGTACGGGCTTCTGTGAGACTAACCGTTGTTTGTGTGTGCCATTTCCACAGAGATACATCGATGAGTCTTTGAGGACATACACGTGGAGACCAGTAGAAGGCACCGATTACAGGTGAGTCAAGCTCATGTTCACCCCTTCGCATGTTTACCCTAGTTACTGTGCCAAGCCTCTTTCAACATGTAAAATCAGCATATTGTTCAAAGGATATATACTATTTTTTACATCGCTTCCTAAAACGTTTCTACATAATAGTAATGAGTCAAATTTGATTATTTTTCACACACAAAACTCTCACCTATTAAGTCACATTTATAGGTTCATTTTCCTCTTTGTACACCAAATGAGTAACATATGAAGGCCCTGAATAGAAAAAATCTGCCAATATTTAGGTGAACTGTGGAAAGCATTAAAGGGATATTTCGGGATTTTTGACATAGGGCCTTATTTCCTAGTTATTGTGTTGTTGATGTCGGGAGATATTTTGTTCTTAAATTCATGCAGTCTAGTTGCGCTAGGCTCGGGCAAGGCTAAAGCATTTCTACGGTAACAGTCAGGCGCACTCCCCAGTGCACCTGAGAAATCACTTATAACGCCAGACTAACGATATAAATGTCTGTCGATAGAATAATTTTAACCATTTTGCATTTAAAATAACTTATATTTGAGCAGCATCAGCTTCGTGGCTGTAAGCTAACGCAGTGGCGGAGTGTTCTGCGAGAAAATAGTCCCTCAAAATGCGATAATTTATGTGATACAAGGTCAGTTATATTTAAAAATTGTTCTATTAACACAGACATTTATATCTGTCTGGCGATATAAGTGATTTGCCTCAGGTGCACTGTGGAGTGGGTCAGACTGTTTTTAATGCAGGCTAGCTGTTACCATAGAAATGCTTTAGCCTTGCCCTAGCCTAGCGCAACTAGACTCTTCCAATATACGAACTGCATGAATTTAAGAACAAAATATCTCCAGACATCAACAACACTCTGGATAACTAGGAAATGAGGCCCTATGTCAAAAATCCCGAAATATCCCTTTAAGTGAAAACTACATCAATTAGGCCCGAGCGGCCTGCCTTTGCAAGGCCTATTGTAATCGCAACACTGTACCTAGGTGAAAAGCGCTGTACCCCATTCAAACGTAAACTCTCCGTGTAAAACAGTGATTAACCTTTATACGTATTATTGCAGGGTCGTTGAGAGCTTTCCAAAAATGTATAGTACAAAAATATACAATGTCGTCGCTTTCGCAATATTATTATTGCGTTGCAATTACAATAGGCCCTTGCGACGGCAGGCCGCTCGGGCCTATTGTAATCACAACGCAGTGCGCGGAGCCCTCTGGTGTGGGCCCTTTATACTTATTATTGCAGGAAAATTAATGGGGGTGTATGGCCAACTGTCGCTCGTCATCCACCTCCAAGCCTCACGGCTGCGTGGGGGTTGCTGAGAGCTTTCCAAAAATGTATAATATGTTGTCGTCGCACTAGGTACGGTTCGATGCCACTTGCGGCTTTAATTAGGCCCGAGCGGCCAAGGGCCTATTGTAATCGCAACGCGGTGCTCGTAGCAGACTGTACCTAGGTGCGCGAAGCGCTGTCCCCATGTCAACCGTAAACTCACCGTGTAAAACTGTGACTGCCCTCTGTCAGGAGCTTGTGGACAGTGGTCATGGAAGTACGGCCCATCAGGGCCGTTCGATGCCGCTTGTGGCTTTAATTTACTTTGTTTCTGCCAAAAGCTTCTAATTGATCAAGGTTTACTTCACCTAAGTTCCGCAGTTACTTGTAAGTGTCCTCAAAGCAATAGTAGCTTACCTGTAGATGTAACCTCCATATTGTACGGCGCGACTTTCTCCTAACAAAGATGCCAACTCACAAACCAGTACCTACAAACTTATTTGTGATCTTTAGTCACCAGCGTCACTCATTAAATGTAATGCACGATTACAGGACAAGTTTGCTTTTAATACTTCATCCAAAGCACCTAAATTAAAGAAGCCATTTTCCCTCTACAGCCACCATCCAGACTCCAAGGGCAAATTAATTGCGAAGTTTATTCATCTCAAACTTGGTTGAACATTTATGGTTTCATTTGAATGTTTCCTCTGGGCAGCACTTTGCAAATTACAGTTTATGAGGCTGTCTCTACACTTTCTATTAATATTCAAACTTCCAGAAATGTTTTAGTGTTGTGGCTAGCGGATGTGCATCTCAAATACACGTCTAAAGAGCCAATCTGATTTGCATGCTGCATTCACCACTTTATACATCAACATTTACTTTAGCGTTGTTAAGTGGTGTCCATGTTTCTGTGTTAAACTTGATACATAATCAGTTTAAATTAATCCTCTTACTGAGTTGTTCTTGTGCTTTGGGGAGAGGATCGGGCTTTTGTTTTACTGAACTTAATTAAACTGCCTGTAGTTAGCGTCTCAATCCACGGGCTGCGTTACATACACAATCATTTTGGAATGATTTTAGAATACCAATTATGTCGTTGAATAGTGGAATGTGGATCACACCAGGAGTGTCAAACAGGCTCTTGATTTTCATAAATGGATATTCAAATCTCTCTTTATAAATCGTACAATCCACTGCTAATACAAGTGGGCGCAATGTTTTTACTCCGGCTTGATCTTATGCTGTGGCGCTACATGGCGAGTACAAGCCGGAAGACGCCGCGCAATTACTGTTTCTGACCGCCTGTGTGCCTTTTGACTTCAGTTTGGGGTTGGTGCTGCCCACATACAGCGAGAACCACATCAAGGCCAACCTGAGCGACCAGATCCTACAGGTGCAGTGTAAGTACCAGCCACACTTCCTCTCTCTCTCTCTCTCTCTCTCTCTCTCTCTCTCTCTCTCTCTCTCTCTCTCTCTCTCTCTCTCTTTCTCTCTCTCTCTCTCTTTGTCTCTCTTTGCCTCAAGTACAACCTCCAATCTTCGAAGTCAACGCCATCCCTAGCAGGACCTCTCCAAGTGGATTCTTTGCCGTTCTTCTCCCCCCGCCCCCCAAAAAAGAAAGAGAAAAAAAGCTTTCCCCCTCTGTTCCCTTACAAATATCCCACAACTGTTTGGGCCAATACCTCTACTGCCCCCTGCTGTTACCCCTTTGTCTTCATAGTGTGCTGTTTAAAAGGGTGGTGTTTTTTCTTCACGTTGGCTGAAGACAAAAACCACTGCAGTGACAGAAAGGTGAAAGCTACGGTTTTCGGCTGTAACTCGGGTGAAAATAATGGTGACTTTCAGTGCTATTATTTTTTGTTGACCAGACGCTCTCGCCTCTTCTCCAACAAACAACAAGCAATGATTCTAAAGCATATGTGTCCAATGTTTAAAAATGTGAAAAAATGCATGCTTTTCACTCCTTATAACGTGTTTTAACTCTTATTAATATGTGTATCTTTTAGTTATACGCATTCATTTTGGGGTTGTATATGGCTTTGGAATCATTCAGTGGTGAACTGGCACATTGCCCGAACTCAGGGCTTGTCCAATGTGCCAGTTTGGGTTTTATGAATGGGGGCTTTTGTGTATTTTTCATAATTTTCTGTCCGTGTTTACTTCTTTCCATTCTTTATTTGTTATTGTTATCATGATAATTCTACCTTTACCTACATCATTGTATTTTATTTGAATTACTTTTTTTTTTCTCATCTCGTCTTGTTTGACTTCTTTATTTATTTCAAGAGACACAATATTTTTATTCAAATGTGAATTGAATAAAATATTGTCTGTGATCCCTCCTTCCCTTCGATTCCCTGTTTTTTTCTTGCTACTCCTTCTCTGATGGATCCACAGACCCACTCGTCCTCAAGGGCAAGTATACTCCATATTGGTCCACGTCTCCTGTATCCTTATATATCCTGTATACCCCCACCTCGCTGCCTCCTGCTCACTCCTGTTGTCCCATCCTCTTCCCCCCTCCGCCCCCTCCCGTCCTGCTTGCCTCTGCCCCTGCCCTGTCTTGGACCCCTCAGTAGCCTCTTTATTTCTCTCTTCTTCTCCTCCTCCCCGCCCTCTCCGCTGCAGCGCAGATCCTAACATCTTTCACAATGGCTCCTCCAGTCCCCACCTCTGCTCCAGACGCAAATAAAAAGCCCAAAGAAGACAGATATTAATGTCTTTGTCCTCTGCTCATCTTTTCCTCCTGTGAAAACCTCCAAGTGGGTTTTGTCTGCCTTCTTTCCCTCTCTCCCCCTGCCATTATCGAAAATATGACTATTTAGCTCTCACTTGTGACAAGTATAGTTGTGTCATATCTTTCCATAGCATTACATAGCACTGTATAGAATATAGCTGCGTGGAGCTTGTGCATTATAGCAAAGCCTAGACGTGTTCAGTCATTTTAATACAAACAATCTGGATATGGCAAAGCACGAAACACTGAAGAAGAATAGACAATAGGGACAATATTCTCAGACCTTTATTTGAATGATCTAATGTTTAACTGTCAAGAGCATTTGCACAAATAGCCTACACATTGTTCAATATAGGTTCGTTGTCATCAGTATTAGCTGTATTTGACAAGTATTTGACAGTGCAGGATCCAGCTTCTCTCATCTCTCAGGTCCCTCTGTCTCCCTCCATCGGCTTGTCCCTCCTGCTCCCCCCTCAGACCTCCACAGGACGGCGCCACACTTTGACCCGGATGTGCAGGGCATTGTGGGCGGAAAACCACCTGGGCACACAATGCTAGCTTTGCATGTCCAAACACTCGTCGTCCTCTGACACACTGAGGGCAAAGAGAAAGGTTAAGAGACTAATCCATGTTCATATTGTATGAGTATGTTATAGTTACAATGTCGTTGCCCCTTTACATGCCCTCTACAATGCAGTGCACGTCCCCCGATTGAGTCTGACCTCGCCCTCTCCCCTGACGGTCTGAAGGGGGACCTCTGACCCCTCCCTGCCGCTGTTGTCCATTTTGGTGCCGGCCTGACGCTAGCGCTGTACGAGCCTTGTTACTGGCTTGTTGTCACTTCAGGAAGCTAGTTTTCACATGTTTACTAAATGTGTGCTAATGCAAGATGCTACAGATGCTGCTTTTGTTTATATTGTACAATTTGCACAGTTTGGTGTTTGTAATTACTAATTTTGTGTTCTTGTTTTGTTTACCGTTCTCTATTCAGCGTCACTACAGCAAATCAGATGTACTATGGCTAAGAATTGGCAGAAAGAGAATTGTCTGATTTCTTTTGGCCATACCCTCACAAATTCACCAGTTTATTGCCAGTTTCATCTGTAGTGTCCTGTCTTTGAAATGTAAATGACCGCAAACGCTCAGCAAGCTCTTTCTATAGCGCAGGTCTTTTTAAAAAGGCACCATTCTGGCCAACGCTGATGTTCCCATGGTTACTCAGTGTCCCGTCTCCTGCCCCTGAAGATGCAGCTGCTGTTTTAGCCTGAGCCCCCCCACCACCTCACACCTCACGCCACCCGCCCTCGCCCCCGCCCCCCCTCGATAATCTTCCCGTTTCTGTTGCAGATTTTGAATCACTGCTGCCAAACAGTTTTGAATCAGAAGGACATGTTTTCATTGCTCCCAGGTAGCTCTGTGCGAACGGTCACCTGTCAGTCTCACTGTGTCCATGTGTTTTTAAGAATAATGTTCCCTTTTGGTTGTGTTTCTCACTCTGGATCTCGTGTGCATGAACCCTGTGTGGTGCATGTCAATGTAGCCTACAGCTCTGGACAAAAATCAGAGACCACGGCATGATTAGCTTCTTGAGTTTTACCTTAAAGAGGAGTTTTAGGAGTACTGTTTCTCGCTTACACACCTTACTGTACTGTCTACTAAAACCTAAGGGCCAAAACCAAAACAGCTGTTTGGTTTACACCTTGTGTATGTATGAATTAACATACACAAGGTGCTGACATTTTAACATCAGGCCAAATAACTTGAAGAAAAATTCCAATCATTTGTGTCAACATGTAAATTAATATTCAGTGGAATAATCATCTCACCAGTTTTCCACTTTAGCGCTGGATGACATTATTCCTCTCTCTTTGCTTTACCTGATTGTCTGTGAGCTCATAAAGTTGAGTGAGGTGTGCAAATAATTTTACCAGACGCTGGCCTGGAATGATAGTCATCTCATAAAGAGGCTGAATAAAGTGGTGTCTCATTTTATTTCCACAACTGTATTATTAAGTTAAATGGATGTTACATTGTGCATGAAACTCGTTGAGTGTGTACTGTCGACGGTTTCTGGCTGAAACACTAAATATTGTCATTGTTGTTCCTCTGCAGTGATGTGCGGTTCATTTCTCATCTCATTTGAAGTGACGTTGCTTTGGTTGAATTTAAGCACACAACAGCATTAACACTATGTACACACTTCTAAATGTTAGGTGTCGAGAAGAACATTGGCAAAGCATAATGTGTTTCAATGTGCCTTCTTCAGGGAATACTGCAATGAGCTGGAGCTGTCCAACAACAACACTGAGTTCTTACTCAACTTCATTGCACTCATGGAGAAAGTAACGCCAGATTCGAAGCAGTGTAAGTAAACACTTGAATTAGTAGTATGGACTCTGTTATGTATATGAGCTTAAAATGTTTCACCACTCATCCAAGAAACTTTGTCAATTCTGATGTTGCACCGGTCAGGAAACTGGAATATAATGGTGCTTGGGGGGAGGAGCTAGACATTAGTCTAACTGCTCCCCAGGGTTAAATTGTCCAAACTAACAAAGAATTGACAAAACGTATTGAATGAGAGGCAAAATGTCTTTCCAAAGAAAAAAAATGCCACTGATGTCTGGGCGGCTGAATTAGCAACAAGCCTCATTTGGAGGGGGGTCTGTCAGTCGAAGCATAAAGCTAAAACTTTCAGATGCATACAACAAAAAAACGGTGTGGCTACAAATGTGTTTGGAGCCTGGCTTTGATGTTGTTTTTGACTCTTGTAAAGTCTCCATTCGTTTCCATATCATAGCACACCTTCTGGAGTCGCCCCCTAGCCACTAGGAGGTGGTAACACAGCAATGTCCGCATCCCGCCATGAGGACCAAAGAGAAGAGCTGTCCTCGCCCATTAGATAGTTTCATCAGGCACCTGTCACTTTGCAGAAAATGAACTTTATGTCAAGAAAAGTAACTTGTCCCATCCCGGTCCTCTGGCCCACATTGTCCCTAGTGTTTACATGAGATACGTCTCTCTGTGTAGTGTTAATTTACTGGTGTTTGCACCAAAGAGTTTGGGAGTAACACAATATACTTTGCATGTGATAGAATTTTGGATTTGGAATAAGGTTGAGAGGCGAGGATGGGTAAGCAGGTAAGTTTGCCATGCCCATACTAGCTTGCTGCATGTCCAAAACTGCAACATCTGAGGGATGTTCCCGGGCCACAGGTGTCTATCAAAAGTGATCCAAGGAAGGCAGAGAGGTCAAGGTTCTGACATAATTTGTGTCATAACTGTATGAGAGGACGTCTAAACTGTGAGTCTAAAATAACAGATGTGGCATGCTCGCGGGTTGCTTTCAAAGAAATGACAGATAGAATGTCAGCAGCCAAATTTAAAACCTGCTCCTTTCTTTTATATTCGAGAAATCAAGATATGACAGGCCTGCTGTGTTTAAATTGAAACTATGGATGCATAAAACTAAGTATCTTTGCCCAATAAAGTTAGATATAGTGCTATCATGATGAAAAGGCACGTAGCCCTGCAAATGTTATTCTAATGATTGGATGTAATCTTAGGTGACAATTTGCTTCTTCATAACCTCATCCTGGACACGGGAATCATCCGGCAGCTCGTGGAGAAAGTCTGGAAGAACAAAGATCTCAATACGTAATAAGGCACAAATTAAAACTACTTTCTTTCCTTGTTGATTTTGTGATCCTTATTTTTGCTTTTTGTGTCTTTTAGATATGGCTTTTTAGCCGTGTTCGCTGCCACAGATGGAGGCATAACACGAGTATTTCCAAACAAGTAAGTCCACAGATTCTGAGTAGCACTTTACTTTTTGCAATGATAATTACATGAAAAGAGGGCACACCCATGGTAAATTAGTCATGACCGCAGCTCACTCTAATACTGATCATGTCCAGGAAACACAGGTGAGCATTTAGTTGGACTAATATGGAACAGTGCCAGCAAAATGCATTATTGCTTGACTAGTTACCATGTTAATATTGTGCTGTAAAGTAAAACGAGACCCACCTTGTTTAGTAGTGGTTAGTTATGAAGAATAATAGTTTGCATATACATTTTGTGCCATTACTTAATATTACAAATCTCTCAATCTTTCTCAGAGCGGCAGATACGTGGGAGGAGGACCCTGAACCGTTTAATGCCAGTTTTTACCGTCGCAGTTTGGACAATAAAGGGTACATCTTCAGAGCGCCTTATCGAACCGGTGAGTGCGGAGAAAAAACATGAAAGGCTGGTAGAGAGAAGGAAGTTCTAAAATCCCGTCTTATAAATCTGGAGATACACATTTGTGGTTTCATTCATCCTCGTTTGAGTAATCAGTCTGTAACCTTCTCAATATTAATATTACAACACCATAGTGAATATTTCTGAGTTCAAATTGCCTCAACTTCAAACCTTCATGATTCTATATGACACTCAAATCATAGGATCTTTTAATCTGGTACTTTAAATACTTAAAGCCACACGGTGTTGAATTTTACCCAATAAATACAATTGAAATACAAGCATTTATTTTATGACAGATATTTTCATAAATGCCTCGTAAATGTACAAAAAAACGTGCTTTTGCTGTGAGTGGCTCACCTCTCCTAAGACATAACTAACTCAACCGGGAGTGGGTACGTCTTCAGCTCGTCTCCATGGAGATGTCGACTAAAGTCAGTAGAATTTGAGGTTTAAACAGCTTAGGTCCTCATCCATATCCATTCTTTGATTACCCACTGCAGTAATAGCATTTTCTGTGTCGAGCTGGTCATTAGGAGCATGTTTTGTATTGATGGAAACAGTATAGTCCCAAATGTTACACAGTGGGCCTTTAGGTAAGATATAATTGGACTACTATGGGCTTTATCAGTAATGGATTGAGTTCAGCATTTGTAAAACTAATACCTCGACTACTACAAGTCTGTTATTCCTACCAAAACCGCTGCTGCACCCACATTTCTGCTACTGATATTCAATAGGAAAATCTCCAAGTGTTTAACAAAGTATTTACATCTATGTTTTTTACGTGTCACACAGCCTTTTCACTGTCATCTTCTTCGTCACATATTTTCTGTTTATTTTTTGTGTGTGTGTTGTCCAGCGCAAGACGAGTTCCTCAACCCAGACAATGACACGATAGGGATCCTGGTGAGCACAGCGGTGGAGATCACAGTGGGAGGGAAGACTGTCAAACCTGCAGGTAACACCCACGCTCCTCCATTACAACGGCGCCTATATACGCCTAATTATAGCCCCAGACTCGCCGCTATTAATTGTCCCCTTTTCTTCGGTTGTCATCTTTTGTGCTCCTCTTTTGATGGGCACTTTTCTCGTCTTTTCAGTGGTCGGAGTTAAATTGGACCTGGAGGCTTGGGTCGACAAGTTCAAGATCCTCGCCAGTAATCACACAGACAACCGGCAAGGCTCCAATCAGGTGCTTTACATTAGTGCAGTTCAAGAGGGTTATTTGGCAGTAGAGTGGCCAAAATATTGACTAAATTAAGAACAGCTCAAATAGCAAGGATAAAATGATAACAATTCTAAACATTAGGTTTAATAAACAAATCTTTTTCCATTTGTCAATATAAAATTCTAAGCTAGCATTTACTGTATAATGGAGACAGCAAAGTATATTCTTCAAAAACGTAACGTCCTTGAGTAAATGTAACAGATTACTACCCACCTATGGCCTTTACTTAAGTGAGTTTTCTATGAGAGCCATTAAAGTGTCAATATATTTTTGTATGGCAGTGTGGACCTAATCGACCGTGTGAAATGGACTGTGAAGCCAACAGTGATGTAAGAAAGGCTGTCTTTTTTTTTTAATAAACAGCGTTTTGCTTGTTTTTAATGAAATCTATATTGTTTTCTGTTCACAGGATCTTCTGTGTTATCTAGTCGACGATGGAGGATTTTTGATTATGTCCAATCAGAAAGAAGACTGGAACAAGGTAAAATGTGCAGTTTTTTTATCGAGAAAGTTTCATTACCTTCAAACCATGTCTTTATGCACTTATGCATTTGATCAGAAACATAAATAAAAGGAAAAAAGATTCAACTATAATGGCCAAATTACAGTAGAGTTTGTATTTGTTTCCAGTTTTCAGTAAGAACAACCATGTGTTTGATCTAAGTATGATGATCTAAGTAAATTAAGTCAACAAAACTGCAGGAAGGTGCTACATGTAGTCTCTGTGTTAATGTTACTTATATTGAAATAACAACAGCATATTCCATTAAATACACTTTCAACTTCAAATGTGTTCTCACAATTTTGCAAATAAAGGTGAAAATAAGAAGTAAATATGCACAGTTGATCCGTGAACCCTTCCTGCGTGGTGAGTGGTTGATAATCCTGATGCGCCACACGGATGGTGTGCATTTACGCCTTCATTTGTACTTTAGACTTTTGGCATTTCATCCACAAAAATCTGATCTCGTCAAAGTTTACTTTTAATCGTCCATGTACGTAACGGACTGGTTTTATTTGTAGTCTACGTGTTTTTGTAGACACAGTGACCCATGGCTTCGTCAGGGGCAGTGCATTAGAGATGCAGCTTCCATTAAAAAAAGAAAACACACAATTACAAATCTATTTTATTCTTTGGGGACAAAAAAGGCACAGAATGAGGCCTGGGTGACTAATAGGTAGATGTTTAAAATCTGAAAGCAATATGTTTTTATGTACAGTTTAAATACTTAAATATATGTACAGTATATATATGTTCTATGTTGTGCTTATTTTGCATGTGTTTTGTTATTCCTCCTCTGTGGCAGGTGGGCATGTTTTTCAGTGAGGTGGATCCTTACCTCATGTACGCTCTCTACAACAACTCCTTCTTTAACCGGAAGCAATCGTTCGATTACCAGTCTGTGTGTGAGCGCGTGCCCAACAGCGAGGCCGGCGCAGGCCCTAGATCAGTCTTTGTGGTGAGTCTGAGCAAACAGAGCAAGTAAACAATAGAGATTGTTTGTAAGTGGTGGGTTCAATACCTGTGTCTGTTTTCACAGCCCACAATAGCAGATTTCGTAAACATTGCCTGGTGGACCTCTGCAGCAACATGGTATTTCTTTTTTTATTCTCCTGTATTAAAGCTTAGTTGTTGAGAAATATAAATTGAACTGGATTCTTTGAGGCAGAGCACCTTCCTTTCTCCAACCGTCACGCTCCAGATAATTTCCACATCAAGAGTTAAGCCACCTATATGTATCAAACTACAACATTTTCACTAATTGGTTGAGTTGTGAACACACTGAACCAATTCTGCACAATTTAAGAAAAATATAGTGAGGAATTTGCATTTTCCACCTTTCACCCTCTCACAGGACAAAGAGCTGTATTTATCCCACTGTGAATTGAACAGTCCTGAGAGAAGAGAGAATGTATGGTCCCGCTGCAGCGCTCGGCTCAAAGGGCTCCGTTCTTCAGAAACGTGACCCATAGTCTAATTATGCACGTGTTCCTAAGTGTGCAGCTCCACCCAAATCCCCCCGTCTCCCGCGCAAATTTCCAGGTCTAGCAGGAAAAAGGTTGGGGACCACTGGTTTAGACCTGTACTAACATGTTCTGAAGTGCATGTGATTTCTCATTAGTTTAGCAGATCTTATGCTCCTGGATAGAAAAATGGACACTGGCAAGTGGGAGCTGATTCTTGAATTTAAAATCCAATCTACAAACCTAATCACTTTTGCGATGCTTGTCAGAAAACAAATCTCAATTAAAGCCGCAAGCGGCATCGAGAGGCCCTCGCGGGTCTCATGGGCTGGTTACCGCACGCTATCGCACGCCGCCGCAATAACCGGGAGGCGCTGCCGCGCCCTACGTGGTTATAATGTCGCTGCCACCCTAGGTCGAGATTATAAAAGAGGCAAAGGCAAGAAATGGCGCCTTCGGCGCTGATTACTCGATTTTTCCCAAAATGGCCGACCACCTGTTGGTCGCCTAGCAACCATGTAATGGAGGCCTCCCTCAGTGCCTCCATTGCCGCGCCATAACCCTACCGAGGGCGCCAACGTGGCCACACTACATTTTATTGCCCTGATGTGCCATTAATCTTTGTGAGTAAACATCAAAACGAGATTTTTAGCGTCTCCATGTGAATGATGGCTCCAACCTGCAGAGGGCGCTAGCGCGCCCCAAATCTTTTTAAATTTAACAAGCAGCATCGGACGTCCTTGACGGGCCGTACTTCAATCACTACTGTCCACAAGCTCCTTACAGGGGGCGCTAACGCGCTGTAATTGTGTATAATGTGAGATTTGTGTGTCAGTCCCATTAGATTAACATGGTGGGCCTCGGGCGTCACCATGGCAACACCGTACAAAATACGGTATGGGTCTCATTGGCTTTTTGGATCGGGATGCCATCAGCTATTTTTGTGCCGAATTTTATCTATTTCCGATAAACTAATTTTTTTCCCATAATGCATTTTTTCTTCTCGGCCTAGAGGGGGCGCTATCGCGCCAAATCTCACTTTTTCACATTTGTTGTGTCCGGGGGTGAAAGGTCAATAAAATGTATATTTCCGATTTTTAATCGGACTTCGTTTGTGCGAATGGGAGCATTTTGTTGTTTTTGATAAGTCGCAAAATTGTTCGTAAAGATTGCGGCTTCGCCGCAAACAAACCGTAAAACTTAGCCAAAAAATTTGGATAACTTTTGATGCCCCACATCTCGAGATGAGCTGGAGCGATTTGGAGCTCATTTGGTGAAACGCCCTAGGAGGAGTTCGTTAAAATGCGACGTCAGCGAAAACGCTGACTCACCATTTTCCCGACTTCCTGTCAAAATGGCGGACTTCCGGTTTGTCTGGGGGCGTGGCCACAATAATATATTTTGTTTGTCCTCACAGGACAAAGGTCTGTACCGAATCCCGTCGCTCTGCGACAAAGTTTATGTTGGCCCCCTCCCCATAGGCGCAATGTATTTTCACTTTTGTAGGTGGCGCTGTCGCGCCATTTTTTATCTCCCCAAAACGAAACACACATTTTAATTAATTTTTCACCAGATCTGAATTTTGGGCAAAGTTTGGTGAGTTTTTGACTATGTTCAGGAGGTCAAATTCCTGCTCAAAGAGCAGAAGAAAGAAAGAAGAAAGAAAGAAAGAAAGAAAAAATTAAAGCCGCAAGCGGCATCGAGAGGCCCTCGCGGGGGTTCGTTGGCCGGTTGACGCCGGTTGACGCACGCCGCCGCAATAACTGGGAGGCGCTGCCGCGCCCTACGTGGTTATAATGTCGCTGCCACCCTAGGTCGAGATTATAAAAGAGCAAAGGCGAGAAATGGCGCCTTCGGCGCTGATTACTCTATTTTTCCTGAAATGGCCGACCTCCTGTTGGTCGCCTAGCAACCATGTAATGGAGGCCTCCCTTAGTGCCTCCATTGCCGCGGCATAACCCTACCGAGGGCGCCAACGTGGCCACACTACATTTTATTGCCCTGATGAGCCATTAATCTTTGTGAGTAAACATCAAAACGAGATTTTTCGTGTCTCCATGTGAATGATGGCTCCAACCTGCAGAGGGCGCTAGCGCGCCCCAAATCTTTTTTGTCTGGGGGCGTGGCCACAATAATGTTTTTTGGTTGTCGTCACATGACGAATGTCTGTACCGAATCCCGTCGCTCTGCGACAAAGTTTATGTTGGCCCCCTCCCCATAGGCGCAATGTATTTTCACTTTTGTAGGTGGCGCTGTCGCGCCATTTTTTATTTCCCCAAAACGAAACACACATTTTAATTAATTTTTCACCGGATCTGAATTTTGGGCAAAGTTTGGTGAGTTTTCAACTATGTTCAGGGGGTCAAATTCCTGCTCAAAGAGCAGAAGAAAAAAAATAATAATAATATTTCCTGCAAAAACAATATAGTCGCTTTCGCGACTACAACATATTATACATTTTTTGAAAGCTTTCGACTTCCCCCACGCACCGGTGGGGCTCGGAGGTGGATGACGAGCGCTTCGCGCTCGTCATCCACCTCCGTATGACAGTTGGACATATACCCCCATTGATTTTCATGCAATTATAAGTATAAGGGCCCACACCAGAGGTGTGGGCAGTCACTGTTTTACACGGTGAGTTTACGTTTGACATGGGGACAGCGCTTCGCGCTGTTTTCGTGCGCTCCGCGCACCTAGGTTCAGTGCGCTGCGCGCACTGCGTTGCGATTACAATAGGCCCTTGCTACGGCAGGCCGCTCGGGCCTAATAAGACATTATCCCAAAGCAGGGCTGCTCTATATCGCACACCATCACTTGAACGTTTCAATACTTATGTTCAATATCTGTTTGCAGGTCCTTATTTCAGCAGTTTATTTATGGACTGACCTATCACAGCTGGTTTGTCAGAGGTAAGTCACGATTGCCATCTACTGATTTATCGCTTTTATTCATGTGGAAAAATGCTAATCACTGGTGTTCACTTGTTGATTTAAGTATCCTTTAAACACATACAACAGATAATATAATTAGCTCACGTGTTCTTGTCTTCCTTGTCTGTTTCTCTGGTGATATCAACAGACGTAGAGGCAGCTGAAAGTGTGGACTCCAAAGAGAGGAGCTGTGTGATGATGCAGACTCAGTACTATCTGACCAACCAGACCAGCTCCTACAACATTCTGCAGGACTGCGGCAATTGCTCCAGGTTGGTGCCAATAAAACCTGTTCTTAACACGACCCAAAATACAGCATCTAACCAGAGAAGCAATTTGCATGACTTCTGATTAACCGCATATGGTTAGAGTGCAGTAAAATGGTCACATCAGTGGCTAAATGAGCCTGAAAATGCGCCCCTATATATTTCTCTAATGTATTTGCAAATGAGAGCGCTTTCTGAGACATCTTTTTAGTTTGAACAAATGTTTGGTGTGAATTCAACTGAAAGTTTGGCAGTTCAAGTCCCACTAGTACTGTTGTGTCAGAATCAGAATTAGTTTATTGCCAAGGTTTGTGAACAAGGTTTACAAACTAGGAATTTGTCTTGGTGCAAACGTGCGACATAAAACATATAACACAGAATTAAGATAAAAAAATAAGCTAAGAACGTAAAACTATAAGGCTATAAGGGCATGCATAAAATAAAAAATATTAAATAAATAAGATAAAATAAAGTGACATATGGTAAGACAACAACAATTTGACAATGAACAACAGCGGGATTGTATATACAGATGTGTTGGCATATAAAGTGGTATTAAGTGTTATAAAGTGATAGCAGCGGGTGTGTCCAGGGTGAGAAGGGTCAGCTGTGATCCGACCCACACGCCTCCGGGTCCTAGAGGTGAACAGGTCCTGGAGAGATGGGAGCTCACAGCCGATCACCTTCTCAGCAGCACGCACAATGCGCTGCAGTCGGCGCTTGTCCCGAAGCAAAACACTTCACTCACTTAAGTAAAGCTAACCACTGCTAGAAGACGGCTGCATATGATGACCGTCAGTGACCGTAGTGAGATGGTTGTGAATAGAGTGTGTTGGATGTTGAAACATTTCCACTGCAGTTAAATTATATATATCGGGTGAATGGTTAAAACATTGCGAGTGCTGTTTGCTGAGAGAATAATGTCGTCCACAGGTTGATCCACGCCAAGAAGTTAAACAACACCAACCTGCTGTTTGTGGTGGCTGAGAAGCTGCTCTGTAACTCCTGCGAGATCGAGAGACTCTCACAAGAACAGGAAGAGTGTATCCTTTTGGTCATTTTCAAATGTAAAAAAGTGCTTTTTACTCTCTTTTTGCTGCTGTAGGCATGTACAGTATTGTACAGAACTGTGGTTCTCAAATTGTGGGTAAGGGTCCAAAAGTGGGTTATATATAAAATAAAAAATAAGTAGATTTGTTTGGTTGGTTTATTTGAAGCCTTATTTTCAAAAAGCTTTTTTAATGAAATACATGTGTCATCCATCACGTATCAAGATGAACATATTGTGTCCAGCTCTTTACATCAGTCGCTCGACTGGGAAGGAGTGTGTCCGGCTGAAGCTCAATAAAAGCATTACATAAATGTGAGCTCTGTTTAAATCCTTAATTGAACTTCAGACAAAGAAGAGAATCCTTGTGAAGTCTTGGCTCCAGCGCGCTATAGGAAAGGACCCGCCACCTGCTTTGACAACAACATATCTGTAAGAACTTTGAATTGTTACACACACTTTTCCTCTAGAGCAGAGGTTCCCAAAGTGGGGGTCGGGACACCTCTGGGGGTCACCAGGCATCAGGTGGGGGTCACCACATTATTTAAAAAAAAAAAAAAGAAGAAAAATGCTACTGTTTTTAGTATATTTTTTGTGTAAAACAGCAAATAATTTGTGAAATCCATCCAAATATTAAAATAAACGGTTTAAATACATATTATTGATTTTACAATGTTTTTCCCCCTGAAGTACCATAAGAGGCATCATTTTATACAATGGGGGTCCCGTGTTGTTTACGTGTCGATTTCTGGGGTACTAGTCAAAAAGGTTTGGGAACCCCTGCTCTAGAGGACAGTGTTCCCAAATGTAGGACCGCACTCACCAAATTGTCCTCTGGCCACAGACTAACAAGTACTTACTTTGGGTAGTTCACATAGAACTCTAAACACAGTACTTCTCATGTCTAACGGGTGTGTGTGTCTGTGTGATTTCAGGAGAACACGTCGGATTGCGGGAGAGGTCACTCTTTCCGTCCGTCCCTCTCCTCCCTGCTGCTCCTTCAGCTGCTCCTGCTGTACCCCGCCCTCAGCCCCTATGTCCAGTCGCTAACACATTAACTCACCTCGCCTCCGCTGTCCCGTTATAGCCCACCCAAGCCTTATTTCACTCCCCTATTGTCCCAACCACCTCTGCCCCTTCTGTGCCCCCCCCCCCCCCTTTGTTCCCATTCAAATAATAGTCAAAGGTAAACGGGACTCCTCCTCGTGCGTGGCAAGTCGGAAGCCCCTTCTAGTGCCACGCTTGCTTCAGTCATTTGTGGCAATTGGTGTCTCTGGACATATATCGCCCATTTTGGAGTGGCATCATGAAAACACGCGATAAAAAAAGAAAGTGATCCTTCGTGACTGATACTCGGGACCAGGAAGTCGGCAAACTAAATGTTCTGCTTCTCGCATCATTCGTTTGTCGTTCTCAGAGGACGTGCGCACGGTTCCTCCAGTCATAGCCACCGCGGAAGAAAAATACCTTGAAAGAACTGTTCAGATTGTCAGTGCTGAAGCGTATATCAACATTAGGGGTTTTATTTCAAAATGGAAGCTGTTAGGTGTTAACTTAATTTATGCACTACTTCAATGTCTACTTGCCAAAATGAGATAGACCCTCTCGTGTTGTCGTTTTTTATATGGCTAAACATGTGCGGAGGAGAAATGGCTTTGATTTTAGATTACGGTTATAAAAAAAATAAAAAAGAAGAAGAAACTGAGTGCTGATTCATTTCAAAAACATCCAAGTGAGGATTATAGCAATTACATGGCTATAATTGCATTTTTAAAAAGCGTTTTATTTACTTCAAGCTGCCTCGTGTTATTACTTTGAAAACATGAATCAGCGTTCAGTGTCTAGAGCTTCTCAAACTGTGGTGCAGCTCCCACTGGCGGTAGATGGGCTTCTTCTTCTTCTCTCTATATAATTTAGTGTGGCTAAAACGTTATTAGATCACCAAGTAATTCGGGTTTAGACCTGGTTCAGTGCTTTCTTAGTCCTGGTTTAGTTCAAGTCTGGTTCAAGCTTAGTCCATCAACGATTGTTCACGGGATGCCAAATATTCTAAGCTGGCAGTAGATATAAAAAGGCTTGAGAATCACAGGTCTAGTTTTTTTTTTTCTCCTACTATTTTGTTAGAACAATATAGAACTTAAGCCCTGAAGCTCAGCCAATCCTCATGAAGCAACCTCCTATCTCCAATGACCTCATTTTTAACCACTTTCTATTTGTGCTTTTTTTTCACTCCCACCTCGGACGCTCGCACCATGCCTCTGCCTCACGACCATTGCATAGTAGCCCCTAAGTGTGTGGGGTTTTCTCCTTTTTTTTAGGCTCGCATGCGCCGGCCATTTTATTAGGTACGCTCCTTGATGGTTGAAATGCACGTGTCGAATTAGCAAAGTCGCATAACAGCAGCTTGATCCGGACGGGATTACAAAAAGTTCCTTGTGCAACAAATAGGCATTGCAAATATAAAGAAAATAACAATATTGTGATGTAATAACAAATAATAACAATAGTTTAGATCTTTTATTTGTCGTTGGACCATGTATGACCAACTCCTTATGTGTCTATTTATTTGCTGCCTTTTGTTGGTCAATATAGAAGCAGTGGAGCAAGTGTACCTAATAATGTGGCCAGTGGGTGCATTTCTTCCTTTTGATTGAAGCTGTTTGAACTTCGGACCATTTGCTGCTGGGGTTTAGGGGCTTATCAATATTATTCTTATTATGAAGAAGAGCAGAAGAGGCCACTGGTGATCACGTGGTGCTGTGGTTGTCACAGCTTTTGGTGATAATGTGTGAACACTCATTTAGTAACCGCTCTGATTCATAGTGCCTTGATGCACTTTCCTTCGGCTTTGTATGAGTAGAGCAACTGTATAGTGACTTTACATGGCGGCCATCTTTGAAGATTTGGACCAACACGCAGTAGGCAATCTCGGTGTACTCAACATAGGCTGTGCATGCATTATGATCATATGTATCTAATCACATAGCTTTTTGACAAGTGTGCCACTACAACACAATGTCAAATACTTCAGAAAGCTGCCCGCATTAAAGCGATTAGGTATTTTTTAATCAATGTATAAAGATACTCTCAATGTTCGACTACCATTTAGAGTTGCTCCACAGTTGCTTTACAATGCCAGGTGTAGAGCTATGATAAAACTATGATATCGAGCAACTGGCCTGCTGAGTATTTGGGGCCGCTGATCGTTCTGCCTGAATTGTGTGCGTGTTCGTTTGTGTGCGAATGTATGACTCTGTTCAAAGCCCTCAAAGGGAATGTATGGAGGCACATAGCTGTCTTAAGTGTTGAAGTAGACAAAAAAGTGTAAGAAAAAAAAATGCAGAAAAAAGGGATTTTATTTTTAAAGGGAGGTAAATGAATGTGTACATTGTCAGTGTTTTTCAGTTTCTTTTTTTTTTTTTGACGCAAAGTGTTATTGCCTCTCTAAATGCCTTAGTATTCCACAATACACCGCTCTCTGAACCCTCTCACGTGTACAAATGATAGACCCTAAAATCAACAGCCCCTGGGCTTTAAGTGTGTTCTCTAGTGTGAAAAAAATATTATGTCATTTAATTTCAGGAGACTGATAAGTATTTACTCAAAGCTTCAAATTCCAGTACGTGGCCAGGAGAATTGTATTCATTATCTTTAATGACATGTCGGAGAAAAGAAATAACCAGGGCACTCAAAATTCTCTATTTACATTTTCTCTAAAACGTGTTTCTTTCAAGGGGATAATAATTTAAAACATCTTTAAAAACATTACATGCCATGTGTTTCTCTATCCCACAAACAGCCTTCAGGGAAGATCTTTTGATGCAACTGTTTTCAAAGGCATCAAAATGTTGCAAAGCTCAACAGCAAATGGTAGAGCCAGCCACATTAAACCTTTAACAAGAGAGATGTTATACGAGGATCATAGGAGCTGGGATAGACTAAACCCTCACCCAGCAATCTGAAATAGAAACGGGTAACACAAGCGGTTTACTTTTACCATTGTTGAATATTATTATCCCTCTCAGGACTCGACATTGTCCAAAGAAAATATAAGCTCCGACAACTCACAAGTTAGCTGTAGAAGTTTGTTTAAATTACTCTGAACATTGTTTTTTTGTTACTTCATGGCCACTGTAGTGAATACAAATATATTTTAATTTGACAAATGCTGGGACAGAAACTCCAGCAACTCAGATAAACCGAATGATCAAGTAAAGTCACTATAGAAATGAAAGAGACATATTAGTTCGGCCTAATATTAACAGTCTGGCCCTACTTCCCTTTACTGTTAATGAACACAAGACGTGCCTGTGTGAATTTAAACCTTCCTGTTCCCCCATGGCTCTTTACGCTAACCACCTGCTCCACGACATTATGCACAACGCTCACATACAAGCTAACCGAGCTTTATGTACAGTCCTCTGGTTCAGCTGCGAGATTTCAAGCACTAGGCAAAAGTTCGCCAAGGATGTGCAGTTTAGTTTTAACATATATTTTAAAATGTATCTTTTTATTTTATTCTTATCCGGCGAGATGTCAGGCCAGCTCAGAGGGAGGGTCTCCACAGAGCAGAAGTTCAGACCAGGGGGTCGTTATTGTGGTTAAGACCGTGTGCATCGCCGCTATATAAGAGACGCTTTTTCAATGAAGTGTGTCAACAGGCTATCTCAAAGTATTTATAAAGGGTTGACCACACAGCTATATACCGTCAAGATACTGAATTGCATGTTAATAAAGTAAACTACATGAGTCTTTGAGTAGGAAATGTATTATTGAGACAACGCTGGACTACGCAATATTTTAAATGATAGGCCACTTATTAATATGGATTAGGACAATTGATATGGTCATGGACAGATCCTTTAGTTTGGAGTAAGCCCTACCCCCTTATAGAGGATGGCCAAATCCGCCATATTTGTAGTAACCAGGCAACAACATAGCATTAGCCAAAATACTGAGAATTTGGTGCAGTCTGGCAACAAAATCCCTAAACCATTTTTAATATAATTTCCAGTAACTTAAGATGTCATTTATCTGTCTTATAGATATGTGGTTAATCGATTAAATGCATTACTGATAGCTACAGACACACCTTATTGTAAAATCATTATAAAACACACACCACTTGAACACACTGATTTCTGTGGATTTACTTTTGCCAAAAAAAAAAGTAATAAAAAAAAAAGACTAAACTAGAAAAATGGACCAACCGAGGACATACAGCAGCAAGGCATGCCGTTGTTCGTGCCCCTGTCCCGTCAGCCTCGGTTGCATCTGTGTCGGTGCGTCTTATGTGGGAAAGAAGATTCGTATGTGATCCTGTAGTCTGTAGTCTGGTGCTATGTGACCATGTTCGACAAGTGTGAGAAAAAAAATATTACATTTAGTCAGAAAAAAATCTGTTACATTTTACAGTGAGTTCAGAAAGTCTTCCAAACACCTTTAAATGATTTGAATTTTATTATGTAGCAGTCTGATACTGGAATCATCATCAAATAGTGGTAATAAATATTCAGACCGTATACAGCAAACTGCTCTCAATCATAGTTGTGCTGTTTTTGAATATCAATAAAAGTTTAGGTCTGTGTGGTATATTTCATGCGTTGCCCGTAACACAGAAAGGTATAACTTCTATGTAAGCCTAAATGTACTTTGTTTTAAAACAATGAGACATTATTGTCAGTATCAGACTTAAACAAAATAACATTATTAAATAGAGGGGAATGAACACTTCCTGGACCCACTTGAGTGAAGTTTAAAAAATATATAATAAATATAGGAAATAAAGCACTGTTAAGTTTGAAATCTGCAATGTTGATAGTTTCTTTGACTTCTGAATGGGGTCTTGTGTGAATGCTGTGTGTGTGTCTGTGAGTGTGGGTGTGATTATGGGTTAGCTCCTTCTTTCTGGACACCAAGTCCATGTCGCTCCATTCTTTTGTACAGATGAAGCTGAAAAAAAAGAAGAGGGCAAAAATTTGTAAAATATTGTGTCTGTGACTCCTTGTAAAATATTTTCAAATTGTTTATTACAGAGAATCAGTTATTAAATAATGTTCATATTTTTCACTTCATTTCACCGTGTGGTGTGTTTTTTCACAAATAGCAGGAGATTAATGCACTGTTAAATTGGAAATTGGTTATTGTCTAAGAGCCTCTGCTAACAATTATCACAATCACTTTCTGCTAAAAGTGCCCCTCAGCACAAGAGTCTAGCAATCTTCAAATCTAATAACTTAGTATATAGATATTTGTGTTGTACTTAATCCAATCGATCCATATTGGTACATGCTACTTGTTTAGCACATGAGCAAACGCTTGGTAAATGACAGGCTAAACCTATTATTCTGAGATATACTTCAGCCTTTCTCAACGTCTAACATAATCAATCAAGAATCAATCCAGGACTAAATTGATCATAGATTAACCATGTCAAATCAGAGTGTTGATATAAAGTCTATGAGGGCTCGGTGCCATGTGTCCGGGTCATCCAGGTAACACGGATGTCCCGCCCCTTTCATCACAATTATTCTGTGATTGGTGAGGTTCTTCAGGTTGTTCAGCGACACCTCCCCGAGCTGCGAGTCCTGATCCCCGTAGACAATCAGGGACGGGACCTGAAAGAAGGAGAAAGCGTTACTAAAGGGATTTTAAAGATGTCCTCCGTTTCACCACACGTTTGAAGAAGAAAAGAGCTAGGGTTTCACTTTTTAAAAAAAAGAAATATTACTGAACCATATTATTTCTGTAAAGAGCACAGGACCTGTATAGTGCCAATTGTGTTATAATATAATAGTGTTTGAGTTCGGGTAGACATTAATTTATAGTTTATGCAAAGAAAATAATGGCTAATCTAACAATAAATTAGAAATCTTCCTCCTGTACCTGGACACTTTGGTATTGCTCAGCGCTGAACTTCTCTGTGCATATTGGAGCCACAGGGATATATGCGCGGATCATGGAGGGATGCTGCATTAGGAACGGCAGAGAGTACATCCCACTTAAGGAGGGGCTGATGATCACGACAGGGGCCAGATCCAGGCTCTCACACACAACTCTGAGGAACTGTCCCGGGGCGAGCTGTCCGACAGGTGCTGGGGACTCTGCGGCTTTGGACTGGCCAAGTCCTGACAACACAGGTGCAACAGGTAAATGTCCAAGGAGTTCAGTACATTGTTCTCACTTTTCTCAATTTGCAAGTTCAATCAAGGTAGAAAAAGGATTTATTGCATAGTTAAAAACTGGTCATGTTGTCCTGCTGGTTTAGTCGGGGTGTGAATTTAGTCCTGCTTTAGTATATGCTCAGTGCGCATCATGTAGGCTTTGCTTTGTTTGTGTGTGAGACGCTGTTGTAGAGAAGACCAGTATTGACCGTGTAGAGACTCACCTGGCAGGTCTATGGCCACACAGCGGCAGCCTGCTTTGGCCAGAACCTCCAGAGTGCCAATTTTGAGCCAGTTTTCTGATGAAAAGCGAATGCCGTGGAGCAGCAGCACCGACAGCTTGGGCTCCCCACTGACAGGTTCACTTTGTCTGAAGAACAGAGGAGAACCGCAGCCCTCCACCTGCACACTGCCCTCTGTCACTTTCACTTCGGACATCCTGCACACAACAAACACTCAACATAAAATAGTCATATTACAATGTAACAAACACCTAATCACATGTTTGAAGTGATTAATGTGACATTAATGCTTACATTAAACGCCCTATACCTATTGTATTTCATTTCAAACATGGAAAGAGGAAACCATAGTTTAGTTGAGGTCCAAACTCATCCCTAACTTTTCTAACACATTTGTAGCATCCCAATTCTTCACAGGGATGAGTTTATGGGCACGTTTCAGAACTTGCCTGGTCACTTTTCAGGGTCACTTTAGCAGAAATGCTAGAAAACTCACCTACAAGTTCATGAAATTGATGCAAATGCTTTACAATTAGATGCAGTGTTTTCCCCACAGATGAGGATAAAATAAATTTAATTCCATAACTTAAATTAGAAAAAGGAAATCAGGTAGAGTTACACTTTTGCATGTAGTGTTATATGCATATCATAACTTTCTTTTCATTTATTTTACTTGGTTGCAAGTAAAATAAATGAAAACCTCTTACACTTAAACCAAGTGCATTTTCTCCAGTTCGGCTTTACCTAATGTAATGCCTCATTTGAAAGCTAAGACCTACAAAACTGATGTAAATGGATCTTTTTCCTTGTGTTGTTGTCCTCATGTCGTCACTTGAGACGTTCTTTTTCTTCACATTTTTGTCTCTTTTTCATCACTTTTATGTTGCATTTCCATTCTCGTTTCCTTCTCGATGTGTCGCTATTTTGACGCTTTTTTCTAGAAGCTTTAAGATTTGAGTAAAGCCAAACTGGAGAAGATGTGGACTCTGTTCAGGTGTGGGTGACGAGGTTAAGTGTGTCATTTCCTGCTTTCTAGTAAAGTAAACATATTTGTAATAGTTCACCAAGCTATGGGACACGCCCCTTTTCGCCAGTTCTCGATGGGAAGTTTTAAATCATTCACCGATGTATTTATTATATTCAACAAAACTATTAAGTCCCATTAATGGCCATCATCTACTTCACGTAACGCTCTGCAGAGCTCACTTCTGCTGCAGCTGCTGAAAGTGTACTCAAACAGCGTGACCAAAGTCCACAGAAGAACCTTTTTATGCATTTGAAGGATCTACTTAACTCTCCGACGCACTTTTCATTCCCGTCGCATAAAGGCGCTTACCTCGGACCACCCGTGGGGCAGACTGCCTGAAATCACCGCACTAAACCGTACCTCCCAGCGCTGAGGCGGAACACACCGCGGGGGTTTGCGTCCCGGAAAAAACACCCAAAATGTCTTAGCTCCCTCTGGTGTTCATTTCGCGCGCAGCATTTGAGGTGACACTGACATGTTCCTTTGTTTTTGAGAGGGATGGGATGAAAAGGCCTTCCCGGGGGCGTCTAGTGAGTAATCATTAATGCGAATATTGATTCCTTTAGGTCTGTTTGAGTAAAGGCCTCCGCGCTGGCCTATGCGCGCGCATCAATAATACGCGTGATTATGTCCAGCTGTGGGTTTACAAAAGACTGCTCTTCAGCTCTGTGGATGTAGCTTTCGCGGTTGGTTTTTAACTAAATATGGAACTGGTTTTCACATGTTTCTTGTTAGTGTTGGAAGTGAGCTCAGGTAAGTTTGCTGCGTTATTCCTTTTGAAGGTGTATTTTTGTAAAAGTCGAGTCTCTGTCCTTAAATTGTAAATATTGAGAAGTCATGACAAACAGCAGCATTGTCTATAACCTGGGATATTTTCTACTATTTGTAGCTGACTTCTTATGAAAGAACAACCAAATAAACTATGACCTTTCAATGGGTGGAGATGGATACTTTTGGAATATCAACTAACCTAAAATAATAGGCCTTCTCCTAAATGGATGAGATGTTTCTAAATATGCTCGATGAGACCATATTTCAGTAAAATCAAGCTGGTTTACGTCATGATTTAAGACTGAGACTGGGGTTTCAAGACAAACTGAATACAATATTGCTGCTTGAGTGCAAAGAAGTATCATTATGCTGTATTCCAGTTTGGATAAGCACATGGTTTCCTGATCTTAGTCGTGTTGAATTCATGTGTTGGTCCAAAGGTTATATGTGAGCAGGCCTGTGCCCAAGTCTGACCGTGGCACTGGTGTAGACTGGTCTGGTCAGACTGAGTTTTTTCACTGTATCTGTGTGTTGTATTTATGATGTTCTTTAGCTTATCGCAGTGACCTGAACAACTTCCAACGCTCCGAGGGCCGGGAGCTGGTGCCCATGGCCTGGAACTTGGGTCGGGTGATCACCCACAGAGGGGTGCGTCTGGAGAGCTGCGCCTCTCGCTGTGCACTGTCTCTGGACTGCAGGTAAGCACATCATGTACACTCCCAGATGGGGGGTAGATGTGGGTTTGTGCGAGGGTAACGTTTAGTTGATGGTAAAGTTCTCATGAGAGTCCATGAGTGAGTGGAGAACGCACATCCAACGTTTTCTAAAGGTTTTAATCTCCCTTAGAGCGTTCAACTTCGAGAGCCGCCCAACCATCACCTGTAAACATCTGCCGTGGGTCGGCGATGGGAGTAATGCGGAGGTAAAGAGGAACGTGAACTGTGACCTCTATGAGAAGAAAGGTTTGGCTTTTGCAGGATTTTTCGTGTATAGTTTGACGTTGTATTTATTAAACGTGTGTGTGTGGTGAGTGCATTTGAAGTGAATGTTTCATTTATTGTTTGCTTCTCTGTTAGTGTACGTGAGACAGTGCATTGTGGGTCAAGGCGAGGACTACAGAGGGAAAGTGTTCACCACAAAAAGTGGACTGACCTGCCAACAGTGGTGGTCCAAGTTCCCTCATGATCACAGGTTAGATCTATTCGCTAAAACATGTTGGCACAAACTGATGCATTACTTTTGTGTAGACATTTCAAAGGACATTTCCTGGAACTTAAATTATATAAAGTATAACTGTAACATAATGTGAAGCAATTATTAGCTTCACATTAAAGTGATGGTCTGGGGGGGTTCTATGTTGATCTTCTTTCAAACCAAAACCTTTACATAATTTGTACAAATGATAATAAATAAAGCACTCTTCACCATTATCTCAGGTGGACTCCGTCTTCAACCAACGGTCTGGAACTGAATTACTGCAGGAACCCGGACAGAGACCGCATCGGACCCTGGTGCTACACGACGGACCCAGAGAGGCGCTACGAGAGCTGCAACATCCCCGAGTGCAAAGACGGTACTGAATGTGTACTTAATGACTTATTGGTGTTGGTACATTGTTATCTTTTGGGTTCGTCTGGATTGTGGTGATTAGAGTGAGGATAAATAACAATGAAATATTTTTTTTTGTCTACACATTGCATTACACACACTTTCTTGATTATTATTATTTTTTTTTTTTGTGTGACTTCTATGTTAAGGCTATGTTCAATCCTGCTTAGGGCACATAATTGAGTTGGGCCAGCCCTGAAATTATGGATGCAATTCTACCATTCCAACCTCTCCAGTCAATCCCACGAACACGTAAAGCAGGGGAAGGCAAATCTGGCCACCCGCATGACTCTGACTTCTGACATAGAGACAAGGGGAAGCGCTTTGCCCAAGAATACAACAGTATGGCCGACTATCTAAACTGCACCCACCCAAAGCGTATTTATAGTTCATTCATCCATCTTTACATCTAGTGTAATTCATTAGCTGTCATCTCCCCTGGCTGTGTTTTTGTTATTGATATAAAAAAAAGTGGGAGGCTGTGTAAAGCAGCGTGCTAATGCCCAAGAGCCTATTTTCTGCTCCATTACCAAAGCAACACCCCACGAACTTTAACTAAGAAGGGGGAAATAAATGGCCCTGGCGTTTGCACGTTTGGTTAATATTGAATGTTTTCTGTGTCTAAGAGTGAGTTAAATATAGTATAACTTTACTAACTCAAAACACGGTGATAGAGCTGAGCAATATGAATGCAAAATGTTTATTTTAAACTGTAAAATCTTAAAGGTTATTTAAAATGGCCATTCTCCATTAGTCTGCTTGTAGTTCATATTTCAGTGTCATCTCAAATGTTCCTTGCTATTTGCTGTAAATATAATTAATTAAAATGCACAGAACATGAAAAATGATTTCGATTATTTTAAGAATTTATTTGAATATCACCGTGCTACTAATGGCTGTAATGTTTTGTTTTTTGCAGAAGTGTGCATTACCTGTAATGGGGAGGACTACCGTGGCCAGGTGGACCACACAGTGAGTGGCCGAGAGTGTCAGAGATGGGACCAGCAAAATCCACATCAGCACATCTACCAACCTGAAAAGTACTGCCCTTGTTTTTATCACAAATGCATGTTGTGCTGTATACACATGAACCATAACATTATGACCTCAGATGGGTGGTGGAGATTGCTTAAAGTGCATATGACAGGTGTTAATGCTTTTGAAAATATGACTTATTTAGACGGATACAATCGGTTGCATAATTTTTATTTCAGTGAAGCAGCAATTTTAATGTAGAAATGTTTGGCAGAAAAGTTATGATTTGACTTTTTAAGCTAATAACGGGAAGTGATATAGATGGAGGTAATGTTCCACAGCGGTTTGACTTAACATGGTTGGCACGGCAACAGTTTAAAATGGTTTGCCTTCATCCTATGTCACTTCCTGTCAGTGTCCAATAAGGAAGTGAAACTATAAACATCACAAAAATGGCCAAACTAAAGCAAACTGGGTACAATCTTTAGCAAAATCTTAAATATAATTGTGTTAACCAAGTTTTGGCAAAAACATTTGTCTAATGTGTCATATGCACTGGGCTCAGAGGTGAAGAGAATAAGGAGCCAAACGGTGATCACTAACCTCAAAACTGCCATCATTTTTTTAAATATATAAACACTATTTTAATGAGAATATCTACCTAGAACTTTTATAACTGCGAGGTTGGAAAAGTATGCTTTCTTTCTTTACACATATTTGCAAAACCAGATTGATTTGGCTCCAGGTAATTACCGTTTAACACAACATGAACATCATGGTCATAATGTTGATCCGCGTATTGGTGGGTATTAGTCACATTACTTTTGGTTAGCGTCTTGAACCTTTGCAGATGGAGCATGATTATGGTTTTTGCTGTCCAGACTCCTTTAACAACCCAGGAGTATTGTTTTTTTCATGTGAAATCTGTCTCCTCTTTGTCAGATATCCAGATAAAAGCCTGGACGATAATTACTGCCGTAACCCAGACGCATCCCCTGTGCCCTGGTGCTACACCACGGACCTCCAGGTGGAGAGGGAGAACTGTGAGATTAGGAAGTGCAGTGAGTATCAATTATTAACTGACTCTTTGCTGATTCTAAAATGTGAAAAGGTTGTACCATTTATACAACGTTTACACAAGAGCTGCCCAAATGTTGAACCTGATCATTTAACTTTTTATTTTTATTTATTTTTATTTATTTTTATTGCGCGTCCCTTCATGATGACCACTACAGGCTCTCGTGTCGTCATTTTAGGATTCAGTATTTAGGAGCACAACTGATTAAAGCTAAAGTGACTATTGTCAACAAATGCAAAAGAGGGTTAATTACCTGTCTGTGCTGCTTTCAGGCTGCACAACAGAAATTATATCTAAACTTGGGTGAAAATGACTTCTACATTCTCTGTACCGTAGAATTGCATCATTGGCGACAAACATGACCTTAAAGTTTGTCTAATAAACAAATAAGTGTCTCTGTTGGAAAGCTGTGTGTGTGTCATTACTGTAGTCTCTTAAAGCACAGGAGACGGGAGCTAAATTGGGCCGGATCCTGTGGAGCAAGAAGACCTTATTTAACTGTGGGAGTCTCATTATCTTCAAGTGTAATTGCGTTTAGAAAGATCACCTTTAGTAGTTAAGTCAAATTGCTTCCCAGATGGTAGACACTTTGCCCTCACTAACTGCGTCTTAATTGGACATTCACTGTTCTTGTGGGTTTTTTAGGCTTGTTTAGACATTAATTCCTTGTCATATCAGTCGTGAGGGTAGCAGTTAATAATCTTTTTGTAGCTATGGGAGTAACAACCTTAAATAGAAATGTTCCTATCCTTGAGCAAACTGTCAAGTCATATCTATTATGCATTATGCAAAGTTACAGACGATGAAATGAAAAGGTAAACTGCACAGATGGTGGATGTGTTTTTTTAAAATGCTCCAAAAGCATCTAATTTATATGCCGACACATAAGGTAGCACACACAATTAATGTTGTGGCCCATTTAAGAATTTAGATGCAATCAATCCAAAATGTTGTTCTGTATCGGTAGCCATGTTTACTTGGATTGTTTTGAACCCAGTGTTGGGGTTGTCAAACGTATCAGTTTTTGTTCAAGATTACAACATATGGGGCAAAGAACTGACACAAACACTGGGCTTTCCACCAATTCAAGCAATGAATACAGAGCATCCTCTAGTGGTATGCTACAGAAATGCATTTAGATTGATATGACTCCAGATTGAGACTGATATTATAGAAGTTATTATAAATGCGTGGCGTTTAATTGGGTTTCTTATTTGTGTACGTTTTGCTCTTATTTAATTGTGAACCCTGCCTTTCATACCTCAAGTGTAGGTTTAAAGGATCCTGGAAGAATGTAGTTGAGTTTCAGCTTAACCTTTTGTTCAAACCTGACTTGTGTCTAGCCGAGGTGCGAGTGGACACGCGCCAGCGCTCGAGCTTCACTACAAACTGTTTCCGAGGCCGAGGAGAGGAGTACCGTGGGAAGGTGAACGAGACCACGTCCGGGATCGCCTGCCAGAGATGGGACGCCCAGTACCCCCATGTGCACCCCTTCTACCCCAGCACCTACGAGTGCAAGTAAGACTCACGTTTACTATATTCTAAAGGTATGCATGGTTTTTCTACTTATTTGAAAGAATATTGCTTGAATTGGTCATAGTTTTACATTTGTGAAGCTGCATTTTTGTGAATAAAAGATGAAAAAGTATATATTTATATTCTAACTAGTTATGTGCACTCTTGTGATACAAAACCTTTCCAAACAATATCCACACTCAAACTTTGAAGTCTGTATTTATTCAATTATTAGAATATCTATTTAATATGTTAAAGGAGTAAAAGGGGCTTTAGTTTCTGACAGGGATTGATGGACGGTTAGCGCTGTCATATTAAAAGCCTGTCATCTGAGTGACACAGAGGATGTGAAATGAATAATAAACTAAGCCATTTCTCATGCAATTACTAGCTTTTCACTCATGTCTTCAGTTGTGCAAAAGGTGACACATTTTGGTAGATGTTTATTGCTTTGGGGCAGCAGTGGCTGGTTCTTATTGTGAAGGTTGTAATAGTTTCCCATTAACCACAGGTTGACTGTTCCAGCCAAGTTACTGGCAATCTGTTGTCCTATGCTCGTGGCTTCAGTGAGAATTTGTGGACGAGCCACAAGCGTTCACTCGTAAACCTGAAGGTTTGATTGTGTCATTTGGTGAGCCTCTGTTGCCTGGGGTATGAATGGGTTTTGAGTGCGACTGTGCGACAAAAGGAGATCTGACTCCATTCGTGTAAATACATGACAGGTAATGGCAATCGGCTAATCTGTTCTTTAACATCAACTGTCCCAACCAAAGAAGACTAGACCTCCTGTGTTAATCTGCTCGTGTAGTTTATGGCATGAGGAGGATGTTTTTATGTGCTAATGTAAAGCACTGGTCAATATTTCAGAGGTCTGGAGGAGAACTACTGCAGGAACCCAGATGGCTCTGAAGCTCCCTGGTGCTTCACGTCAGAGCCTGGGGTGAGGACAGCCCTGTGTTTACAGATAAAACGCTGCGCAGACGACATCGAGGCTGAAGGTTTGACAGTTGTACTTTACCATATTATTATTTACATGCTGCTTAAGGCCAAATCTCTGAGTGAGGATATTGATATCATCATTGCACTCATATGTATTGTTATAAAGTGACACATAGTAATTAATTCCAAGATCTTTTGGCGCAGACTGTTATCATGAAAATGGAAAGAACTACAAAGGATCAGTGCGCAAAACGCGTAAAGGCATCACATGCCAGAAGTGGAGCGTCAACACGCCTCACCGGACCAAGTCAGTTAATTGCATACAAAGTCATTTATGTGTAGGATTTTAAAGACGCAGCGTAAACGTTTGTATTTCCAGGATCAACACGAGTACTCACCCCGAGGCCAACCTGACTGAGAACTTCTGTCGAAACCCGGACGGGGACCAACACGGACCCTGGTGCTACACAACAGACCCCAAAACAGAGTTTGACTACTGCGCCATTAAACCGTGTGGTAAAGCGCACTCACTGCAGACTAACCCCAGCCTCTAATACTGCGGTTAATGATAAATCTCCCTCTTTGGTTTCAGCCGGCGAGAGGATGTCAATGACTGAGACAGTGGGTCAGTTTCTCAGGATACTAGAACAAAGTCGGAGATAAAACACTGTTTTTATAATAATTCTGTTTAAACAGTAAATGTAGAGTTCAGTGAGTGTGGGAAGAGGGATGATCGCAGGCCCGT
Organism: Proterorhinus semilunaris; assembly: GCA_021464625.1. Lineage (NCBI taxonomy): Eukaryota > Metazoa > Chordata > Actinopteri > Gobiiformes > Gobiidae > Proterorhinus > Proterorhinus semilunaris. Next base: position 27,178,001 of record CM038344.1, on the reverse strand, counting down.
GTCCCGGCTGCGAATCGTGGGAGGAGTCCCTGGGAACTCTCCCTGGACCGTTAGCCTGCGGGACAGGTGAGCGGGTTTATGATTAACCGGTAAAACATTCGGCCTCTTTGAGAATGACCTCTCACCTCATTATGTGCAGGAAAGGACAACATTTCTGTGGAGGGTCCCTGGTTAACCCCAGATGGGTGATCAGCACCAAACAGTGCTTCTCCTCTTGGTAAACATTACCTCACTTAATGCAGCCCGGTGAATGAGCAGAGTAGTTTACAAGATGTAAAGCTAGACTTTTTTTCCTTGGGTAATATACATTTGTGTCTTTTATAAAGTTGTCATAAAAGTGGTTATGCAATGCCAGTCCAAAAGTGAAATGGCGCACTCAAAAACATGCAGCTAGTACTAAATTACTCGTGGAATGGAGGCTTATTTGTATAGTGCTTTTTCACATGATACAAGTTACCCAGGACCTTCTTGCTGTGAAACACGAGCATTAACCGCTGCGCCACCGTGCCGCCCATGCTCATGGACTGCTATTAAGTCATTATACAACTATACAACAAAATTGTCAGTAAGAGGAAAACGGTGATGCCTTCAATTGTCTAGTTTCATACTGTTCATATTTTAATAGTTTAATAGGCATATGGCATTTTAAAGTGCAACCTGTCGTAATATCTGTTATGTTTGCAGTTACGTGGATCTGCCGGGATACTCCGCTACTATGGGGACTTTATTTCGGGACCCTGCTGGAGGTGAGCCCGGAGTACAGACCATCCCTCTCACCAAAATTGTATGTGGACCATCGGAGTCTCAGCTCGTCATGCTGCAGCTGGAATAGTGCGTGCGATCCAACCCTCAGCATTCATGTACACGTATGAAGAAGCATGACCGGCCAGTTCTGACATGATTTCCTTTCTCCTGCTCTCCAGCCCAGCGGAGTTTAATGAGCGTGTCTCTCAGATCTGCCTCCCTCCAGAGCGCTACATTGTGGCGGAGGGGACGCAGTGTGAGATTGCGGGATGGGGTGAGACAAAAGGCAAGTGTAATCCCGTTTTTAAAAGCATATCACGTCAACTGGTACTTCAGCATGTATGCATGCAGGAAGGGGCCATAGGACACCAATGATTTAAAACCGTGAAGAATTTCATGTTAATGTGGCAAATATTTAGATATAACCAAATGATCACATTTCACATTAAGCAATTGCCAACAACTGTAGAGACGTGGTTTACTATTATATGCACTATTAAATAACATCTACAGTATGTGCTTCAGCAGCTAACTGTGATCTTCATCTGCCTCCATCTTTGAAGGTACTGGGAATGAGACTGTCCTCAATGTTGCCCATATTCCAGTTCTGAGCAACAGCGAATGCAACAAATACTTTCGGGGGCGAGTCCGGGAGAATGAGATGTGCACCGGCTCTTTCCAGGGTGGTGTGGGCGCCTGCGAGGTATGACCCAGCCCGATGCATTTACATACGTTTGTTTTGGTTAATGGATAATGTCGAGTCAGCGTTATCTTCATGTTGAGTTGTTTAACTAATCTTAAAATGGGAGATATGCGGTTCATCTCAGGACAAATGATAATCTGTTACTACTTTTTAATAAACAAGTAGACGTGTCAAAAAGAAATTGCAGACCGTCAACTTCATTGTAGATGTTTAGGATGTTATCTGTCAATATCTGAGCTGAGCAGTATTAGAAAAATACCCAATTGTCAAGATTCTGATATCTGTGGTTGGGCTTGGGAGGTTTATACATTAGAGATGGAAACATGAGACATTTATAACACCTATATAATTGCAGCCTTTTGTCCATTAAATCAACTCGTCAAATCAATTGATTTGATGCATTGTGACACAAAGCTTTTGTACTTGCCATTATTGTAATTAACCTTAAACCTAAAATTTGAAAATGACTATATTGTAACTGTCTGGTTTAAAGATTGCATAGCTTAACTGTAAAGGGTTTCCCCCTTCATTTTCCCACAGCTCCAGATTCCAGACCCCGTCAAAAATATCCCAACTGTTAAATGTCCAAAACTAAACATGCTCTCACCATGTGTGTATTTTAAAGAATGCAAACCATTAATGCTCCTGGTTCAAGTCAAAACCTCCTATCCAAAGCATGTTTTGCAGACGAATGCAAACTAATTCAAACTGTCTTGTCTTTAACATTTACAGCAGCGGCCCTTTGAGGTTTTTATTAGCAACTCTGCCTAACTCTCCAAGAATTTGACAACGTTTTGTTGCAATCAAAACTCTCCCAGGAAAAGGCGCCCCAAGCTATTTATAGACCCAATAAATCAAAGCACTCCTGTAGTCGGATAATGGTATGGCGATGGTTCAGGAGAGACTTCAAGATGTTTCCCAATGTGTGCAGTGACAGTCAGCCATAACAAAGACAAATAATGACTTTGGACTGGCGCGTCTTCTGTGTATTCTTCAGAGGGACTACGGAGGACCCCTGGCGTGTCAGAATCGGGACTGCTGGGTTTTGGAGGGCGTTATTATCCCCATGAGGCGCTGTGGACACCCAGGACAACCCAACATCTTTATCCGCGTGTCCGTCTACGTAGACTGGATCAAGAAGGTCATGGAGATGGCTTGAAACGACGCCAGAGACTGAATGATTGAATAAATGCGTGTGGGATGTTCTTAACTCAAAGCGGTGACGCAACATTTTTATTGAGCATGTTTTTAGCATATTTCCATATTTTATTGTAACATTTCTCAGTTCATTGGACGGTCTATTCACAAAATATGTTCAACCGTAGAACATATGTTATAGCAAGTTGTGTTTTTTTTTTAATGTACACTACGTTTTACTGGCTCCTGCAAACATTTTGACAGTTGTCCTCGACTGTGATGCCGTAATGGTGACTAATTCATAATTTACTTATGACTTGTAGACCTCATTTTCTAATAAATACTGACGTATAAAGATATGAAAGTGTGAGAAATCCTTTCTATCCAAACAGTTTTGTTTAAATGGGACAGTAGTTCAATGCAAGTTGGAGCAAAAATGTATAAATGTTTTCTTCATTCTTAAAAAGAATACTTAAACCCCTCTTTTTATGAAAGCATACCAATTTACAGTTGCAGGTTATTTTATTTAAGTTAATTTGGGAACAGGAACTGAATGGGTATTGCAAATTTTTACCTTCCTCAAAAGTTTATTCTTGTTTTTTGTCATGGTCAAAATAAGCACGACCTGGTTTAAGCTCAAACCGTAACCTTTCAGGTTGTACATAAATATTAAACGTTGTCATTTTCTCAAGAGACTTGCTTTCAAGAAGCTAAAAAAAAATCCTGCAATTTGTATTTGACACTTGAGTACCCATAACTAACAAAAGTCAGGAAAAACAATAAAACATTGTTGTGGAAATGGTGCCATGTTTAAAAAGTTTGCTTTACAGTTTTCCCTCAAAGATTCCTGTCTCAAAAAAATTCTCCCTTCTCTCTTGCTTTGCTCTCTCCCCTTCTGTCGTACACACTTTGGTGCTGCGAACGTGAATGGAGCTCCTGAAATGCCTCCGTTGCCCCCAGCTTCCCGGACAGAAATCCCTCCTCTGCGCTGTCTTTTGATGCCTATCCCCCACCTCCTCCAAAAGACATGCCTTTGTGCCTTATGCAGAACTGTATGCGCTGCACATTCCTTCTACTTCTATAGGAGGATTTTTGTAACTCGGTCCTGATGAGCCAACGGAATCCAGCTTAAACAAACCTCAACATCAGAGAATTGGACACACCAAAACCATTTTTACACACACACACCCAGCACCATCCCCCTTCAATATTGTCCATTCAGTTTCTTTTCCTCTGCCCAATACCTTTCCATTGTCTTCCGCACTAAAATGCAACAGGTTTGCTGCAAAATTACTTGGTGTCTATTTTTCTAACAAGTTGCATCAGAACTGTGGATTTTATTTCTTGAGCGCAGGTTATAGCTCAAGACTCAATTGTCCAGTTAATAAAGTTTGGTTGCGTTTATTCCTTCAGATTTGGACAGAATGAGGTATGACCAAATAACCCTTTTTGCTTTGAGGTTATAACGTGAAATAGTGGTAAGTAAAAGGCTAAAATCATTATTATTATTCACGTTTTTCATTCAAAATGTGATGCTTACAATAATTAAGTATGATGGCAGTAATAGTGACCAATTAATAAACCATTGTAATAAACACTGATGCTTCGTTGTTTCTGCTGTCACTTCAAAGTAAACAATGTGTTAATCATAATAGTATGAACATAAGTCTATACTAGGACATAGAACCGGGATGTAGAACCTGGAATGAGACCTTTGAGACCGCACTTTAGTTTATACTACCTATTGTACTACTATTCACCTACAGCCGGACACATGCGTTTCAGTACTGCATATTCTCAGTGTTATGATGGGCCTTTTCTTTGAAAGGACTTTCAATTATGTTTTGTATTTCTTGAATTAACCTGAAATGCATGAAAGTAATTCCTTTGAATGAGGGGTAGGCACTAATAAGCTTTCTTGCTTCTTGTCTACTCCTTTTGAGTTTGTATTTACTGCAATGAGGTAATCTTGCAATTTATGCTTGGTAAATTGCTCAAATAAACTAAACTAAACCATACTTCCAAGTTCAATAATTCAATGATGTAGATCCTTGGAAATGGTGCCGGCCATGGACGATACACTTCACACAAACTGTATATTTTCCTAATAGGCCAGTGTTTCTCAAGCTGTGGTACGTGCATCATGGTATGCAGTCAGTCTGCCTCAGTTTTGAATAGAGTTTAGTCTGGTCATGGTTTGTTCTCCTCAGGGTTCCTTGTTTTCAACAGTCATGGTTAATCCTAATATAGACAATTTTTAGGCCTATAATGCCTCATGTTCGGTACGTAGTGTGCATGGGAAAACAAGTCAATTGTTTCTTTCCTGGAGGATTTAATTAAAGGTTTATGACTTTTTTATGTTAATGTTGGTCAAAGAAATGTCCTTCCCTACTTTAACAGTAACAAGATAAAACAGACATTATCACTAAATACAACATCCAAATGAACTTTATGAGGTTTGTTGAACCTGCAGCGATCCACCCACAGTTGTCCTGCAGTTGGAGGCACTGGAGTGTGTTTGATGAAGCTTTATATTTTGGTCCATTGCCAGGACTCTCACCTGACATGACTCCTCCAGCGGTCGGGCATTAGGGGTGGAATGTGTGGGTTTTTCATTTGTGTGTGTGTTTTTTTGTGTGTGTCTGAAATCAAGACAAAAATTAGCTCTCTCTGTTTGTCTTATGCATTGTGAAAACCGAGAACTTCACCGCTTTGAACAGGAGAAAATTGTGTTCAGACTAAAAAACTATGTCCAGATGCTTAAAGTGGGACTAGCCTCACACAAATACTTTACATGCAATGGCGATGGCATGTGGTCGGCCTATACTGGACTGGTTCCTTGATGCAAAGCGCTTCGGGCCTAATGAAGGTAGAAATGTACTATATAAGTTGAGACTATTTACCATTACTATAGCAGGCCTATTCAAAGGTTGGAAAGTTGTCCTCGTAATTATGTTTTGATTTAGTTTGTACTTCATTTAGTCTATATTAATTTGATAAATGTGCCCTTTTCCAATGTATATAGTTTAAAAGCAACCCCAAATAATGTTTCATCAAATATGCGTTTAATTGCAAGTAGGATATAAAACCAATAACTATATGGCAATGTGCTAAATTGTGTGTGTGTGTGCCAGACCAAAAGCCTACATTTCCTTCAAACATGCGGGTAGAGTCTCTTTCCTCTATACACATGAACACTGGGCTGGCCCCTGACGCTCCCCGAACGCGCGTCTGTGACTTGTATGACTCCAGCGTGTAACAGTGTAGGTCAGATAACATCAGCGTGGACTGGAACCGCTCTGTGCTTCTCGCGGATCCGATATCGCCCTCCCTCCCTCCTCCTCCTCCTCTATGCCCTCTCCCTGCCTCGGTGTGCGGGGAACTTCCCAGGCACTTCCCCCGGTCCCCATCTTGGGAACCCCGGCAGCAGAACTACTTCCACCTACTCCCCGTGCGTGTCTGTCTCCTCTCTCAAGTGGGTGGTCCGGTGCGCTCTCTTTTGGGTGGGGTCCAGTGCCTCGAAACCCTCCCACCCTTATAGTTCTTCCTTGAAACATGCTTTAATAGAGAAAGTATGCAATGTGCCCCCTTACTCTACCGCCGCCGCTACTCTTCTACCCCCCCTACCCCCCTCCCTCCCTCCCCACCCACCCATACTGCAATTGGGGGCTTCGTGACTCGACGTTAGGGGGGGATCACACACATTTCCGATTAGGAGAGAGGAGGGGAGGGAGCGAGATTACCCTTTCGTACCGACCAATGAGGCGCTCGATACGCTAAAACATTTTCAGAGTTGCACGGAGCGATCTGAGCCCTGCAAAGTTCAGGTGAAACTGCTACGAGGTAAGTCGCCTTCTGGGTATAAGCTTTATGCTCGCTTCGTGCGCGGTGCGAGATAGCCAATTGGCGCTAGTGCCTTGGTGCGCGAGCAAGACTAGCCTTTTTTACGAGAACATGGAGCCGATACAGCCTCAATGTATTTGCTCGTTTCAAAGAGCTTCTGCACCTGTGTTGTCCCTCGCTTTCTTTGCCCCTTTTTCAATCAACTATGCGCCGATCCTACGTGATTCTGTTTACTCCCTATCGGCTGCGCAAAAGCCACACATTTGATCCGGAGCCCAAACAGGAATGCAAAGCTTTAGCGCAGGGGTGATGTTGTTCAGTGCGGCGACTTTTAAAACCACTCGAGCTGTTGTTTCGCTTCTGTAATATGTGCCAGACTTTCTAACTTGAACGAACCACAACTATCGCGTTTCGTCAGCCTGTGGAATGTCCCGTGCACCCATTCGCCAGCGTAACAGAGCGTGTTTTTATGATTGGATTTACCGCCCGTATGCAAAAAGTACATTGAGTACCGTTCCCTAAGTGGAAAACAGTTTGGAGTTCAGTGCGAGCTGCGTTCATCCTGTACGGGCTGAAATATGCGAGCGTGGACGGCGTGCGTCTCCGTCTTTTTTTTGTTCTTCTTTTTTTTTAATGTTTCTTCGAGTACGTACATTTCTTGAATTACCCCCACACTTCCGGCATGAACGCGGTGGTTTTGATAGGCTGTGATGGCAATTAGCGCTTGGCACGTTCCTGAATGGTTATGCCCAACCAGCATAGCGAAATACTATAACTTTTTCACGGTTATTATAACAAAACAATATATATATATATATATATATATATATATATATATATATATATATATCTATATATACATATTATTTTTATTTATTTTTTTGTACTTGAGCTGGGTAGAGTAGGCATCATTTTTATAGCCTTTTTCTCAATAGGGCTTAGTAAAAATCAGACTTCTAAAATATCGGATTGAAGTTTATCTAGTGAAAAACTTAGTATCCTTGTAAAAAAGAAAAAAGGCCTGAAAAGAAAAAAAACACAAAAACTTCTTAACTAACGTAAAACGTCTGATTGTTTTAGTAACCTGACAGTTAACACGTGAAATTATGTGGACACTGTGGTATTTCCACTTGATACTCCATACCTAATGAAAAAGGAAATACTATGGTACAGTTTGCTCTCAGTAACCACATCTTTGTATAGGAGTACTCTCCTTAACTACTTTAGTAGTACACATAAAGGGCAAGACATGGCCCAGGATTGTTGCACAGATTAAGACTAGTCTAGAGCTAAGGCGAAATATATTTTGGCTTTCCATTTGCATGCTTAATTTTATTGGGCCACTTTGCTAAAAGTAGTGCTGTCTTTTTTCATTGATATTCATGCTTATTGCTGTGTAATTACTTACTTAATCCTAGCAATGTAGATGGCATATTATATTTCCAGATTTGAGCCATAATTATTTGTTTGTTGTTTTGTATTGTCGCTTGAAGAAGTATTGCCGATTGTTCCTGCGACATTCATACTCATGCAGCCCATCTAAGCAGTGTTCCCAGACAGAGGGCAGATGGGGGGACACATTGTGAAGATTGGGAGATTGAGTTGTGAATATCTGTGCTACTTTTAGTGCCTGCGCTCCACTCTCATGTTTCTCTGCATTTGCCAGAGCTCGATGTGTATGTTTCCGAATCAGCCACAGCCAGCGCTTACACACAATTCCCACGCTTCCTGAGTGACTTCAATCCATTAAATGAGTCCATTATGGTCAAAATAGTGGCCTAAATCAGGTGTGTGTATTCAGACCATTATAATAGGCCCATATCCTAGTGGCTACAGTTCTGGTGTATAAGTTAGTAAGTGCTTTATTTGTCATTGTACAGCAACATTGTTCAGGTGTCGGGTTTGTCCTGAGCTGCTGCGAATCTGCAGGTTGGTCCATTGTGGACCAACCTGACTGCCATGTTTTTGGAGGTAGGGGAAACCGGAGCACCCGGAGGAAACCTGACGGGCTGCACTCATCCTTATCTTTGTCCTCCTCCCGTATAAAAATATTCAATACCGTGGATTTCTGTTGTAAAGACAATTCAAACCTCCACACAACACAGTCACAAAATTCCAACAGTTGAAATCCTTGTTTTGTCTCGTACTAGAGTTGGGCAATACAGCTTTAAAAATGCATATTTCTAGAGCAATATACCATTTGAATTTAAATGAATTTTTCAATGTTAAATCAAATGACTTCAATATTCTGTGTGTGTAACTTGATGCAAAGTGCATCCTGCTGCTTGGCACTAATGTGGACTCTATTGCCATGATGTTGCTATGCTTGACATCGCACGCCTAACCTTTATAATCCTGTTATAACATGTTCTCTGGCCCTCCTCAGCTCCTGGTCTGTGGGTTTAGCCCCTCTCTCCTCTGGGCCGCTCCTCAGGTTTGATGCTTGGACGTTGCGAAGGACTCAATCATGAGTGACAGTGGGACCAAAGAGCCCTCTCCGGAGACCAGCAGTGTCCCGTCTGCTCCTGAACCTCAGCGCAGGGGCAGGGGGCGGCCTCGCAAACAGCAGCAGGTACAGTATACGACAAGATAAAATACACTATGCTATACTGTTTGTTGGATAAAGCCACAGAGGTCCCAGGTTGATATCTAGATCTTTCTAAGGAGTTTGCAGTGCTCTCCCCACATTCTGGTTTATATCTCCTTAATTTCTGGTCCTATTTACCAACATAAAACAAACACTGGCAACATCCTGTCACCTGGGGCGACTCATGATCGGAAGGTTGGGAGTTCGAATCCCGCCACCTGAAGGTGCACACTGTGTCCTGGAGTAAGACACTTCACCCACCTTGCCTCCAGTGTCTGTACACTGGAGTATGAATGAGATGTAAATGGTGACTGGTACTTTGCAGTAAAGCGCTTTGAGTGCCTAATGTAGGTGGAAAAGTTGAGAGCATTTACCATTACCATTTAAATATAGTGTTAATACTGTGGGTCCATTCGCTAATAAAGTTAAGGCCAGGGCTTGACAAAACCCTTTTTGCTCACTGTCCACTGTGTCGTATCTTTTTCAAGCCTCAGAGCATAATTGCATTATAGTAACCAGACAGAAGGTGGTTCTTTGGTTGTAAAAAGCCTTCTTTTGATTAAGGATGAAACCTTTGTTACCTAAACGGCACGGTGGTGCAGTGGTTGGTGTCTGTGCTTCACAGTGAGAAGGTCACAGGTTCGATCCCCGGTTAAGAGGTTAAAAGAACTCGTGCAATGCTTATTCGTATCATAATCATTTAAGCTTTTTGGTGGTATTAGAATAATCTATATATTAATAATAATTATAATAATCAACATAATTATTATTCATCTCAACTGGCCAAAGTGTGAGTGAGATTAAAAGAGTAATTTACCAAATCTGGTGTTGTGTGTAACTGGATATGGGTTTTTTGTGATTTTGGTGTTATCTGAGACCCATCCCCTCTTCACGACTGAGGCTGAACTGTTGTGACTGTATGGGCTGCTGTTGTTGAGTTATTGCTTCCTATCGCCGCAGGAGCCTGTTGGACCACCGACTCCAAAGAGGCCGAGGGGACGGCCCAAAGGCAGCAAGAACAAAGGGCCTCGAACTGCACTGAAGGTTACGTCCAAAACTTCTACTACTTTACAAACTCTATCATCAGTAATAGTGGAAGGAAAACATATTAAGCGAGGTTAATTAAAGGTTGCTATTTACAGTAACGTACAACGATTTATATTCCTGTTATTAGGCGTAACTGAAAGTCTTGGTAGTAAGGTTGTTATTACTAATCACCAGTTACCACTATTGTTGTTACTGCTGCCCAAAGCGTACTTGAATGATTCACATAGTGGTGTCATGAGTTTAGTGTGAATAAGCATACAGCTCATTTGCAAAAAACAGATACAATTTTTATGTGAATGTAGTATTGTTTACAGTAAATTTGTAACATATTTGTTCTGCTTTGTTGTTAGAAAGAGCCTGCTGGGGAGCGAAGGCCACGCGGAAGGCCAAGAAAATGGGTACGGCCCTATCTCCCACTCTTATTAAAAAAAAATAATAATTTTGTTTTGGTTGATTTTATGTTTTCTACTGCAGCCTCAAAAAGTTGTTCAAGAAGCGGCAGAAGAGCAGCAGGTGAGACAAATGAAAACTTAAAACCGTTTGTGGCCTAAATGAGCTTCTCTCTGAATGACTTTTCCACTAGTTTTACTGAAAGCTCCTTTTCACATCAACAGATTACTAAAAACTACCCAACGTTTCAGATAAAAAGAAGTCTGTTGGTGATTTTAACCCTGTAGTTTCTGGTTCAACAGAAGTCTCACTTTGTGTCAACTGAGATTACTTTGATGATCTCATTTCATGTTTAGATAAAATTTCATATCTAAAATACAAAGTCCCAAGCATTTCTAGTTAAAGCTTGTTTAGTTTCAGTATGCAGTATTCAGTAAGCCTCTATATCAATGACAAAAGACCAGCTCCAATAGATACAAGATTTCTAATTACAGTAGTAAAGCATTTACTGCCACTACAACTCACTTACGTTCAGAACAAAATAGTACATGTGTATGTACTATTACAAAGTCCAAAAATAACCCTCTCAAACCCTCAATACTTTAAAAGGTTAACTCAATACTTGGACTAATATCTAAAAAATACACTGCTACTACTAGTGCTGCTGTGGTACATTAAACTGCATTGCGAGGTTGTAAGTGTTCTTTATTTTTTAGTTTTCCCAGTTGTTTTAGAAGACCCAGCAGTATGCACTAATATGTGACATTCCTATTTTTATAATACAGTAAAACAACAATTAAGAGTCCTGCTCGAACATGCTGAGATTATTATGAGATCATGCTCATAATCATTGTTGCTAAATGCAGTGCCCCAGTCATAGAACGCTTTTTACATAGGCCTACAGTATACAGTTATAAAGGATATACGGACAGGTTTTTGCTTGTCTAGTAAAGTAAGTGTTCACCATTGTTTGTTACTGTAACGCATACAGTTCTATACAATTGAAAACAGTGAAAGGCAAAACAATAATAGACAGAGAGAGGAATAGTCATATTAAAGGCCCTATACCTGATTTTGTTCTAAAAGTGAAATTGAAGTTGTTTTGTCCATTGGTATATTGCCACAGCAGACATCTGTGACAAAAGACCACTGGTCGCTGTGCATCTAATTGTGCATAGTTTCATCAATCGTGGTCAATCGTGACAGTGTTGCTCCATAAAAGTTGTGAAATGTATAAACATATACCTGTGAAGGATGGACATTAGAAATGTGTTAATAATGAGTTTGTGTCGTTGTTTGTGCACACAAAAAAGAAGCAGGTACGGGCCCTTTAAGCGCCTAACATTTCTGCCACGGCTAATAGTGCATTGTTGGTGTCTTGCTGAGCTTTAGGACATGACATGTTTGCTAACGCATGTTTTATGACAGTTTAAGTGATCTTGTGAATTGGCAACATTCAGCCTGGAATGTTCAACTGTGTGGCTTTAAGGTCGACCTTTCATCAAGACATTAGAATAATTTCACAACAGCAAACTAAAACTTTTCCATTACATTTCAGTATCTTTATTTCTGAGATTGACAGTGAAACAGTTCCTATACTGACTCCTTGTGGTGGTATTTTGTATTTTTTACTTACTATTATTGCTATGTTATGCTTATTTGAACGAGGAGTGCACAATAATACACTGACCAAGACAAAGCCTGGAAAGACACTTGGGGCCAGGTTATAGCAATCCTAATTTACATCTGTAGTCCCTGGGCAGGTTAATAATGAAAAGCTATATAATATTAACCATTGTATATGGACAAATGAACCATAACTTACCAACTCAAAGTTTATACAATATTACGGTGATTAGTTGGGTAGTTTAAATATATATTACCTTTTGACTTCCTCTGCTAACAAACAAGCAAACAACTTGGGAAATACTTTACAATTTGATACAGCCTTGTTATTATTGCAAAACTAAGAAGTTAAACTAAACAAAATGAATCTAAGAATCTGACTCATGTAGCATTTGTACAACTAGCATGTAGTGAAAATAAAGCGCTGTAGTTTAATTGGCCTGTACAACTTGGTCTACAGTATGTGCAAAATGCACCGTGCCTTCTTTGATGATTTCTTTCAAGTTAAATTTCTCAGATACATCTCGAGACATCCCTTTGTTCCACCAGATGTGAAGCAATTGAGACGTACAACAGATTGCACAACATTTCTTAAAAAACCTATATTGAACCACTTCTCTTGATCCCCGCATTGGCCTTGTTGCATCCTCTCCCTCCTCTGAGTGAAGTCGGGTGCTACATGAACTGAAACCGTTAGAGACACGCACATAAAGGGGAAGAGTGAGTCAATGTTGAGAGGAAATCTGATACAACTGCTTCGCTGCTTGTGTCTTCTCAGTTTCCTGACATAACTGTCTCTTCCTAACGTAGTCCCAACCACTGCATTCACACACTCATTTATGTATCCCTGTGATTAATCTCAACAGTAATAGTAGTACTTTGCAACTAGAGATGCACCGGGTTTGGGTATCTGCCGATATCTGATACCAGCCGAGACTTTAATAACAATAGCTTGCTGTGAGTAAAAAAGTGATTGGTCTTTTTTGTGAATTTCTTAATTTGTGAGATCCATAAAGTCTTGTCTAATCTTGCAAGCGAGAGGTTACATTTAAAGGGGTTTGAAATGTAAGATAAGGATTATTAATATTATTGTTGAGGGTTTTATAATCAATCTTAACAAAGGCCGGTACTAGGATCATATCCAGGACAGTCTGGGCTAGTTTGGGAATTCGGGACAAAGGCGGTACGGTAGTACAGTGGTTAGAGCTCGTGCTTCACAGCTAGAAGGTCCGGGTTCGATTCCCACCTGGACGGGGCCTTTCTGTGTGGAGTTTGCATGTTCTCCCCGCGTCTATGTAGGTTTCCTCCGGGTACTCTGGTTTCCCCTACCACATGTACAATAGGCCAGGATGAATGAGAGTGCGCATAGGGGAAAACAGACGCAAATTAGCCCAAGGCTACAATCTGGTGTGGCTTGTTTACATGCATGTGACCCATGTATGTTCATTAACATGCACTGTCCTGACCAAATAAACCAATAAATAAAATAAAAAGCCATGACTTTGGGAATGTCATATGGTCACTCTAGTTTGCACATTGATAATATTGCTCAAAACAAGGAGGTCTTCGGTTCTAGTCCTGAGCAGTTTTTCCGTCATTCTCTCCCCCACAACTAAAACTTGTACAACAGGCTCTTCTTTGGGGTCAGGGCTGCTACATTCAGACTTTGAGTGAAACCTACCTAACAGAGGCCACAGAGCCGTTTCTAACTATAAGAAGAGTATCCACGTGCCCCACACCCTCTCTGAGGTTTCGAACCCGTACATGAGCGTGTTTTGTCTTTTATGTTTGAGAGAGCTTGATGTGTGAACATGCTCGTCCAACCCTGTAGCATTACCTTTGGTTTTCCCTGCCTCCAAAGGGCTTGTCTCTTCTTAGCCTCTCATCTCTTCCTCTCCCCACTAATAGGGACCACCATGTTTCATTTATAGTGTGTACCTAATTTAGAGAACACAAGAGGTGACAGAAGCTTATGAATGTGGTGTTGATCAGAGGGACTGATGTTGCAGACTGGCAGACACACTTTCACTTCACCCCAGGGCAATTGTGGCTTTTGCTTTATTATTATTATTATTATTATTACTAGTTGGGTAATTTACCGAATTTCAATATTCGGTATTGTTTCAGGAGGAGGAACCTGAGGAGGGTCCATCGCAACACAAGTCTGAGCCTCAGGATCCAGAGGAAGATCAGTAGACCGTTCTACCTCAAGGTTTGGCCTCGACAAACGGGACATCACACCTCCTTTTGGTGACGAGGATTCAGGAACACACACACACACAGACGCACACACACACCCACACACACACACACGTATACACACACACACGCAAATATTGTGGTTTCTTTTCACTTATAAACTTATACTGAAACGATTGGGATGTGTGCCGCCCCATATGTATGCTAGAGGGGCGACAGTAAGAGGGGTGGGAGCTGTGGGCTAACATTGGAGGCGGGTGCAGGGAAAAAAAAGGAACCAAACATTTATTTTGTTTTTTTAGTTTCTTTTCAAAGTGTCTCAACCCCTTGAATGACACTGACATCCGTATCAATGCAACAAAATAAACAAGGTGCGCTGAAGTCTTTACTATCTTTACTGTTAACCATGCGAGAGGTTTGGTTTTGACGTTTAAGGCCCTAAACCTGACTTTTGTTTTTGACAATGAGCCCTTCCAAAAATAATGTATACTGTAAAAAAAAAAAAAAAGAATTATAATATATACTGTTTAAGACTTTTGCTAGTTAGATTGTTTTTTGTTTTTTCTCAAATTACCATAATCATCTAACATATTCAGCTTGTTGTTGGATCTCCGACTCTCTCTACTTACTCTTTCAGAAAAAAAGAAAGCCTGAGCAAAATCTTGCTTAAAGTGATTTAATTACTATAAAATGTTGTACACATTTGGCCCTTTTTTATACAATACAAAGGGATACTTAGATAAGTTTAAAAGGTTCACTAGTGTATTTTTAAAAGGGCACTTTAAACCAAACCTCTCACATTTGCTGGAGTCAACATTTGTAGTTGACCTGTCATTCTACCAGACTCAGGATTGTACTGTTATATGCTTGCACCCTGATTTTGAAAACATTTTTGATCGAAACATTATTTTGAAATATTGATAAACCTCAGGTACAGATTCTATTCAGGAGCATGTTGCCAGTCTACTCAGTCGTGATGATTGTTCTGATGTTGTGTTTTGACCAGATTTGCCTCGATACAAAAGACCTCACGTGAACCTTAGCCTCAGTATCACCTGTCATTCTACCTCACTGTACCTCAAACAGACTCTCCACTCCGACACACACACACACACACACACACACACACACACACACACATACACACCGCCTGCATACACACATACTCAGAGAAAACGTGAAAGGCTGCAGCTGACGTAAATGCTCACCGGCCATATTTTTAGGTACGCCTGCTCTCATGATTGCAAATGCTGATACCTTGGTAGCAACTCAGTGCATTTGGATATGTAGGTGTGTTCAATGGGAAACTTTGGTACTAAAAACTACTTGTTAGCAGTGGTTCATTCATCATCTTTCATCAATTATCCAGAGCCAGATTGCAACGGTAGCAGTCTAAACAGAGATGCCTAGATTCACCAGCCACTGCAGCGACTCCAGTAGTTTCAAGGTCAACAGTCTTCTATTTATTGAGTTCATGTTATTGAACACGAGACCATACCACGTCAGAATGTGGCACCGCCTAAATTCTTGGCATTTCATCCAAGTGGAGATAGTTCAACAAGGAGGTTGTCTTTGATTCTTTGGTGTACTTTGGCGATTTCTGTAATAGTTAAGTGCTGATTGTGATATAAAATGTGTTATACAGTATACATACATTTTGTGGTTTATGAAAGAAAGAGCTGTAAAATCTGAAGTTGTTCTTTCTTTCTGTTTCACAAACAAAGGGCTGGTTTCATGTTATTTCTACCGCATTTGTTTGGGTGGGAGGCAGTAGTATTTGACTGAGACTCTCCTCGATCTGTTGTTCCGTATTTGTGCAAACACACTCTCGTTCATAAACCAGTGCAAAGTGTGAAGCACTTTGGTCAACAACAGTTGTTTTAAATGTGCTATATAAATAAATTTGATTTGATTTGATCAGAAAACTGTATTCAATGGGAAATGACAGTCTAGTTTAAAGTTCCCTTTCGAACTGTTTTCTGAAAGATTGTTTGCTCTGAACATGCCGACACACCTAAATGCCCTTGAGTTGCTGTTACTTAAATCAAGAAATATTTGCCACAGGTGTATCTAGTAACATGGCCTGTAGACCATAACATTACACTCCTTGGGGGGAATCACAGCCAATGGTTTACAATGCCTTAATGAAATATATGTGCTATTTAGGGTGTAGTACTAGTTCATGTTTATTTTGGGTCTGTTACTTTTATTTCTATCATTTTACTGCATCATGTATTTCCTGATTATTACACTGTAAATGTTACTCTATTCATATGACTGAATAAACCAGCTGTTAACAATGCAGTGCTGAAATACATGACAGTATATATATATATACCAGCTTCTACTCACAACATGTTATCACTCTAAAATATGTAATCTCTGTCCCTTTAGTAATACAGTAATTTGTATTTGTCAAAACTCAGCAAAACTCTTCAATCACCCGATAACCACGCAGTCACTAAAGACATAAATAGATCACATCAATTCAGCTGCAAATCAGTGTGCAGAGAAAGTTGAACTGCAAAACATACCAAAAATACTTGATCAATCAAGTAAGCACAGATGAGATTATTCTAGCGTTGAATATGTATTTTTATACTGCAAGAACAGTGCAACAAATTTTGAATGTGATACTGTAATATGTGATGATATTGATTAGACATGGCCACAACTTTAAGTTACACAGTATACATAGCATACACAGTCATGTTCATATAGTATTGTTGTTGTGGCTAACTGTCCTAGTCACAGGCCCAGATTGAGTGTAAAGGGATGCATTGAATCTCATTTTAAAATGTTTGCCCCCTCAGTTTGCATTGCATCACGTTAGCCACATACACACATGTGTCCCCAGCCGGCTAAAGTCCTGGTAAAGTCAGGGCTTTCTTCCAAAAATCCTCACATGTGTGAATGTGGCTAATGTTATGTTGAGGACAAGCATCTGTTCTCCGCATCCCTTTGGAAGTGATGCACCTTCAGTAAGTAAGGAACCCAAATTACCTAGTCTTGCCTTTTTAAGGTGAAATGATTGTTCATTTTGCCCATACCTGAAAACTTGCACTGATAAAAGTGTTCTTGTTATTGAAAGTCCAAGATAAAAAACCCTCCCACACTGCTGTGCCTCATAGCGCTCATCTCTCAATGGGCCCACCATAACGTTTGTTGTTACTTCTGAATCATGTATTTCAGCATTGTTCCTCAGTCACGCTCACAGGTGCTTGTTTTCTTGTTCAAAATGCATTGACGTTTCTTCTTACATTGCCCTCACGTCTACCTCTGCATAAAAGCAAAACACAGTGGGTTCAGGAAGCATTCATGTATCCTCTATGTATTCCTATATTTCTGTTGAAGTCTGATGTTGCAAATGTTCCAAATATATATGTTCTTTACAATCAGGCGCATATAGATGCTGTACCTTTATGTATGACGCGCAAGGAATGGAATTTACCACAGACCTACATTTTTATGCACGTTCAAAAGCTATGAGTGAGAGGAATGGGCACATAGATGGTCTGAACCCTTATGTCCCTATGCAATTTTGTCATATTTTTTACATTATAAATTTCTCTTGTTAATACATTTTTGTAGGTTAATCGGTGTAGAATAGTTAAGCATAAGACAGCTACACAGTAACACAGAAATAATTAAGAGCGGTCCGAAAACTTCCTGAACCCATTGTGCGTCTGGGTCACTCAACAAAAACAGGATCCAGATTTTGACATGGAATAATGCAAAAACAAATGAAAACCTCAATATACTGTAATAGTAATAATCGTAGTCCACTCATCTCATCTTGCTGCGTCCGTACAATTGCAGTGAAGTCGGCTTGAAGGCAAATCTTAATTTAATATCTACAGCTATCAGTCAGTGTTTATTTTACATAACTGTGTGGTGCATATATAATCTTTGTTTTTAGGGACAATTTTTTTTTATGTTCTGTGATTTTTAATAATGTAGTGACATACAGTATACTTGATACAGTTTGAACTCTTGAATGAAAACAAAGTTGAAAAAAAAACGTGTAACTTGATAAATCATCTTTTATGCCTTACTCTTAACCGTGTGTATTTTTAGTACTATATTATGTTATTGATATGTCCTCATCCACTTACATTAGTACAACTCACCAACCTGTGATATATATTTTGTTATAATTCGTAATAATCATGTGATTTGTGTTATTCTGCCTTTATTCTCATCATTAAAATATCACACCTAATGAGTGGGTCTCTGTGAACTTCTCCAGGGGTTCTTTGATCATTTAAGAATTCAAAAGGCTGCTCTGTTTAGTGACCACAGTGCCATCGTTAAGGACTGTGTATGCTTTGAGAACTTTGAGATGTATAATTATGCAGTTGAATATGCTAATTAAACTGCGTGTAATATCAGTTTATTTATTTATTTGAAAGGTCTATGGGGAAAAAAATACATATATATTCCAAATGTACTTCCGGAAAAGAGCTGCTTATAAAGTGAGCGGACACCGTTGAGCTGTGTTGGGTTTTAAAGCAACAAATACTTTTCATCTAAAAATCACACAATGTATTTTAATGGTTTTATGACTGAGAAATATAACGTACATTCATGACCCACATGTAGTGCCCGCCTGTCAAGTCCGTCAACAAATAATGTTACCTATAATGTTTCTATCTTGATTCTGGTAAGTTGGAGTCTCATCTTTTCCAGCTCTGTGAATGAATGATATATAGCAGGGGTCCCCAACTAAATCAATTCGAGTTCTGCAAAATTAGTAACATATGTCCAGGGTCCGGACATATGCAGTCATTGCTGTTGAAAATGTTAAAACATGAGCACAGGTTGTCTATTTACATAGCAGAGCTGATCAACGAAACAATCATTTTGCCATTTTATTTCAATGTTATTCAAAAGTAGGCAATTTTTAATTCAGTATATTTAGAGGATGAACACGCTTTAGTGTCCGGACTACAGCCTCTGGAGGTTTGGATCTAAACCCAGGTCCACCAGACCCCTGATATAGAGAATAATTTAAAACATGTCCACATAATTACATTTTGTCCAGTGAATAGATGGGTTTTTCGGATTTTGGGTGCCCTGTCCTAACTGGTCCTGTGTCCTCGCCTTAGACCCAACAGATACAATATGGAAAGACAATAATTTGATGTTGTTCTCTTGGCCAATGCGATTCTATTATAAATGTTAAAATGGTACAACCTACAGTTCACTCAGACACTTAACACTGACTTTCTGTTAAGCTTTATGTTTGACGAACAAAAACACAAAAATAACAAAATTCAAACTCCCTTTTATCAAATACAGAAGACAAACTACAACAGCAATGACATAAGAAAGTGCATCACAACTGCATTTATACTTGTGAAGATAACAGTGCAAGATCGATCAGAATGTGACGCCTTGTGAGATTTGGAAACATGCATCGCATCCTTTTTCTAAATGTGTTCATTAACCTCAGCTCTTGTACTAAAAGTTCAGCCTGTGCATCTTGTCCCTCCCCAAGTGACGCCTTTGGGGGATGACGGCGCTGTTACATGTCGGGACTGTAGTGAAAGGAAGTTCTAAGCGTTGAGAGCCTTGGCTACGTCTGTGAAGACCAGTCGACTGGGCCGCTGTGTCGTGCCTTGGGAGGTTGTCAGGGTCTAAAGGAGAAAATGTCAAAATCCATGCTTAGATTTAGAAATGAATTGTAAAAGAGTATTGGATATATAATTGATGTCTTGCAATGAAGCTCAAATGTTCAACACACCTCGAAATCTGCTTCAGTATTGTAAGTAAAAATCCCACTAATTTTCCCCATAGACTAAAATTAAAGATTAAGAGTTTAAAGTGATAGTCTGTAAGATTACAAAATGAGGAGACCAAGAAAGAGATGAGGCTTGTTCGAGATGAGCCAGATGGATGCAGTTTTGACAGCCGACTGCAGATGCACGGAAAGATCGTGAGACCCCAACGAGACCAGCCGCTGCATCTCCCCAAAGGCTACTGCAGCGGCTCCATGGCCCCGTGCATGACGGGAAAATGCCCACCTGTCAGCGGCTCACGCTCAGCTGTTTGTTTGTTTTCTTTATTGTCCCCGTAGGGAAATTTGTCCTCTGCATTTAACCCATCCTTCGATGGCACCTAGGCAACCCGTAAGGAGCAGTGGTCGACGGCAGTGCCACGCCCGGGGACCCATCTCCATGATGTGGAGCCAGGCTGATGGAGATCAGAATCACCTGGCTGGAGGATTCACCTATTGCACATGTTTTTAGTGGTAGGGGAAACCGGAGTACCCGGAGGAAACCTACGCAGACACAGGGAGAACATGCAAACTCCACATAGAAAGGCCCCGTCCAGGTGGTAATCGAACCCGGACCTTCTAGCTGTGAAGCGGAGGCGCTAACCGCTACGCTACCGCCCGGTGATTGGATACAAGTCTGCTGTGATTTCTGTGATCAGAAATGTGCTCTGACCCCCCCAGGTCAGGTACTGTTTCAACAGTCAACCCTGATTCTGATTAGTCGCTGAGATCAGAAAAGGGAGGGACTTTAGAAAAAATATAATAATTTAATATTACTTGCTTTATGTCAAATTGCAAGCTCAGGCGCTCAGTTATAAACTATAAACAAGGAAATTTACAGACTATCACTTTAAAGGCTGATCAGCTATGTGATAACTACTGAATATTGCGTGATTATTGTAAATTAAAGAAAAATATGAGTACATGATACAGTTATAACTAAGTTTATAAAGTTTCAGATAAATATGAATACAAAAAAATCTATTTTCAAAATATCTATGAGGAAAAAAGACAGAGAGGAATCAAAATGTTAGGACCATTGGGGATAGTTAGGGAACAGATATGAAGATGTAATATATCCTTTATTATCAAGGATAAAAAGAGATATTGTTATTGATTAACCACTCCAACCGAATTCTCAAATTTAATTTAATTTGGTTGTTGGTAAAAAGGAAAAAAATAGTTATTAGACAGAAGAAATACTGAATATTATTACTATATTATATTATATTATTATTATTAAGACATGGATATAGAATGACAAGAGGAATCTAAGGTAAATGATTTGGGGAAAATAATGGGTTATGTGTACCAATAGATACATATTAAGACAAATAATGATGTGTTTATTTAGTGAAAAAAAAAGGATTGCATTTTTTAGAAATGTGAAAGAGGGTAGTGTAGGCTCAGAAACATGATTCAAACAACACATAGGTGATACTTTACCAAATGTGCGGTGACCATAAAACCAGTGTCACAACTTTAAGAGAAATACAAAGTAAAATGAAATGATTACCACCAGATAATTTCACTAATGAAAATAACAAGACTGATTTGGCGTCAGGACTTCACAAGTATTTTTGCTCACTAGCAAACGTATCATTTAAAATGTTACTTTCAAATTTGGGTTTTTACTTGGCTCAAATAAGTTAGTTGGACATTTTTTTTAGTATAATTTGTAATATACCACGGGTTGGCCAGAGTTAATGTGTAACAAAAGGACAAATACAAAATGAAAGTCTCCCAGCATTTGTGTAGTTGGCTAGTGTTAATGTCAAGCCCTGGATCTGCTACTACATATCCTTTGGGCTGAAACACATTAGGTCCCCTGTCTCTTACCTTGGAGTTGGGGCCGGTAATGGTCCCGTCGCGTCCGTGGTCGAGCAGCTCCTGTTCCAGCAGGTCGTCCTGTTCCTCGGCCGGGTCGAAGTTGTACATGGGCATCAACTGGTGCCTCAGCTTCTCTAACCTGCACGACGCGGTCAGAAGAGTTATTGATGCAAGTTTGAGTAAAACTTTCATGTGAGACATACAGAGGACTCACCTCTTTCTTTTTCGAATATACAACATCTGTGAAAAATAGATAAACTGTTAAAAACACAAAATTGCTTCAGCTAACTATTTTACAAGCTCTATCTAAATGTCTCACAATTGCCACAGCTAATCCGATGACAGTGATGATCCCAAATGGCACGAGCACCATTCCCATGCCCGACGCCTCAGTGGCGGAGTTCGGGAGCGTTGTGGCGTTGAAGGCGGTCTCGTTGGTCGCTATAGTAACAGTCATGAGCGTAGTCCGTATGCTCTCCCGGGCAGTGACACCGGTGGTGAGGGCCGGGACGGAGACAGAGCTGGGGGCAGGGGGGGAGGTGGAGAGGAGACTGGGGGTGCTCTGAGCTGCAGCGGTGGCAGACATGGTCGTACAAGCAGGAGCTCTCCTGATGAAATGATACGACGAGATGTTCAACTCGCACAGGCTTCCCCAGTGGACACCGGCATGGTTTGTGGAGTTGGCTGGAGCCTAGAGGTTGTTTGATGACCCTAAAGATACATTGAGATGGAAAGAGTTCATGTAAATAGATATACTGATAGTGATTTGTGGGCACAGAATATACACTATCTTTAAACTGTATGTAAACTGTAAACTGTATAGAAATAAAATACCAATCAAGAATGCAATGCCTGAAACGTGTGTAGTGCAAATTGGTAAATAATTGATCATTTAGACCCACTTCACATGGTTAACAAAATTAATGGATTTGACTGGACAGGATTATAATGACGGCAATATTGGTCACTCAGCACAATCTAAATACCATCAGTGTCTGAACCATTCTGATTTCTAATTTCTTATTATACTGTACATACTGTCTTGTATTATTTGTTTAATGATACGCCCTACTTCATTAAGTCATTAGCATTAACCAAGTGTATTTTTTCCCAATTCAGCTATACCCAAATCTAAAGGTTTCTTGATTGGAGACGAACAGTGTAATGCCTCATTTGAAAGCTAAGACCTACAAAAGTGATCCTAACTTTTGTACCGCATTGTCACCGCATTTGTGTCACTTTTCAGTATTTATTTTTTTGTCGTGCTTTTGTTGCTTTTTTTGTTGCGTTTCGCCACATTTTCGTTACTTTTTTGGCGCTCTTTAGTCACTTTTTGTTGTATTATTGTTGCTTTTTTCTGGCATGTTTTTGTCGCTCTTTTATTGCGTCTGTGCTTTTTTGCAACTTATTTTTTCATTTGCTTTATTGTCACGTTTTTGTTGGGTTTTCATCCTTGTTTTCATCTCGTTTTCGTTACTATATTGACACTTTTTCCCAAGAAACCTTTAGATTTGGGTAGAGCCAAACTGGAGAATATGTGCTCGTGGGGGTTAAGAGGTTATGCCTGGGTAATCAAACTTAAACTGAAAAGCGACAGACACAGTTTTATATTGTAAAGAATAGGTTTTGACTGAGGACGGTTACACCATCAATTTATGTAGGGCTTCACATATCAGGGCAGGAGGGAGCCCAGATCATGAGATTAAGACATAGTGAAACAATATACTCTACACACACACAATTATTAATAGGAATCTAACGGTCTACACATTGCACACACATTTTACCTTCGCCATGTCTGTCACTGTGGGGGACTATGGGAAGGATGTGGGTATAAATGACAGAGAGACAGGAAGAAAAGTGGCAACTGCCTTTATATATATATATTTTTTAATAAAAACTTCCCACTTACTCCCACTTCCAAAAATAGCACTTATCTAGATGTTTTCACATTTAAAAATACTTTTTTATTTTTGACCCCCTCCCGATGTTTTCAAGGCAAGGTATGTAGTGACCCAGGAAGGCAGTGGCCATTTGATCCTTGCCTCTTTCAACTTTGTGCACCCTGTCTCCTTGTGCCCTTAATTGGTAACATGTGTAGAGTATACGCAAACAACTAAAAGGGCTATTCACACAAGCAAGCCTGCACACTTGAATAGTACATTGGCTTTTGCAGAGAGACATGTTATATATAGTCAACAGCCAACCTTAACTGCTACCACTAATCCTACTGACATAACAGTGACAGTGAATAGATCAATATGAATGTTTAATGGGAAAAGGCTTTATACGTACCTTAAGACATTATATGCAAAGCTATAGGGATTTTTTCATTGGAAGGAGCATGTCTTTCTCTTTCTCTTGCCCCTCCTCCTCAGCTTCTCCTCTTAGCAATGCAGGTACAGGCTGTTTACAGTGAAGAGGCAGCCATGTCTCCCAAGATGGACGCCACACAGAAGTGCAACCAAACACCGATAGTCTCCTGCGGATCCTGTTCACATCTCAAATTGCCTGCCATAAAAATCTACAGCCCGGTATTTCTTCTCAGCTTTCTCGTATTTCACACAACAGTGGCTTCTCTAAGGGATGCTGCAGACACAGGATCACTGATGCCGAGAGCCCGCCCCCCTGTGACGCCCCATTGGCTGGAAGGATTCTAAAGGGGAATTCTGATCGGCTGCTGCGCGCTGTCAGTCTGGCTTTAAGGGGGATGAGGATGGGATTTAATGCTTCTGCACACCAGATGCTGTCCATGTGAATGACTGCATCCGGGTAGCAGGTCCCCCAAATTAACCCTATGATGGCTTTATCCGCCACCAGTGACCTCAATCCTCTAACACCAATATTAAAAGGTTATTCAGACACTTAGCCAGGGGTGTGATAATCCTCAGTGTACGCTTTATTGTAATGTTGCATGGATTTGTTGGATTGTGAAAACGCAACAATGGCAGAGCGTCTTCAAAGGGGCTTCAGCTCATTTTGAATAGGTCTCCAGTCATCATGGCCACAAATTCTATGGGATTTAAAGGTTAAGAGGATAAGTATGATGTAATGCTTGAAAAAACAATGCAAAGATTTTGTTCTGTGCTCAAATGAAAAAAATAATAATAAAAAAACTAGGGGCAATAATCGTCAAATTGGTAATCAGTGGTACTGAGGCTGATCAGCAGTTCTAGTTTTGAATTTAGAGACAGTTTCAGTCACTGTTTTGCTCCCCTTTGGGTTAGTCCTCGTTCTGAACTTAGGTCGTGGTTTAAAAGGTAAATATTCTTAATTTAGTGCTTTTCCACACGTGGGCACTCAAAGCGATATCCTGTCAAGTAACCAACCACTCACCGTTTTAATTTCATAACCCGGTACTTGAACGTACACACCGGAGGCAAGGTGGGTTTTGTGTCTTGCCCAAGGACACAATGACGGTATGTACTGGATTGAACTGCTGACCTCTACCAGCTGAACCACTCTTCTTAGTCCTTTGTCCTATTTTAGTCCTGGTTTAGATCTAGTTCAGTCCAGCTATAAACCCGGTTTAGATCTAGTGGTACTGAGAAAACCAAATATTGTCTTGGGTAACACAAGCCCTGACATATAGTGAATAATTATGCAAATGACAGCACACTTCAGTTGAAAATCAAAAAGTCACCTTCATAATCAATGGTTCCATCTCCATCTTTGTCAGCTTCTTTCATCATGGCCTCTGCCTCATTCAGAGGTTCTCCAGCGTTTGTCAATACATATCTAAAAATACAATTGTTCAATGTAACAAAAAACATAATGTAACAAGCAAGTCATAATGATTTATAAAGTTAAAGTCCTGTCCTGTTATGTTATTACCTAAATATTAGGCATGTGGTCCAAAATGTCAATATTGATTTATGAAATTCTTAATGACAGGATATGTAGGCTAATGAGTTAAACAAATGTATTTAAATGCTATAAAGGGGGCAGAGAAAGTGTGTACATTTTACTGTCTGAATTACTGGTCCACTTGCTACAGATGGCCTTACAAAAACTGTATGTTTGTCAAATTATATCAAAACAAATTCTTACTTGAGAGTATTCCACTCGATGTATCCTTTGGCCTCTTTGTCGAACACTTTGAAAGCTGCCCTGAGTTCAGCATCCTGGTTCTTTGTGCGCTCGTGGTACAGCGCCATCAAAGCCAGGAAGCTGTCGCAGTTGAAAACCCCTTTACCTGAATATACAAAGAAAACAGGTTAGTGTATTTATGAAAAATAAAAATGATCCCTGCACCATAATAGCCTAGTCGTCGATAAGGCTACAGCACCCTCTTTCACACTTTTGCATTCTGACACTTGTCCAAAAAGTCCCCCTCCCCCCCTAAAACAAACAAACAAACATCACACAATTATAAAATATTACTAAAACGACTTGTCAAAATCCCAAATGGTTAAATGAATGGTTCAATGACACAGATAAAAACGTGTGCATGAGTAACGAGCCTGTTTTATAATAACTCGAGGAAACACTGCCATCTAGCGGCATTATCCAGTTATAGTATGGATACATTACACAATCTATATACTTCCTTCACACATCCCAATTCTTTAAGAACATTTAACACACTGTATTTTGATAGTAATGATTGCATTTTTCTCATATATTTTTGTAACTTATAACTACTTCCGCAAAATGTTTATTCTGTCACAACAATTTTTGTCTTTCTGAAACAGATTCATAACTCTTTTGCACATGGTTAAACTTTAGGTCAGTATATTGTATACGGAATGCTTTCTATTGCTTTATGTGTCTGAGTGACGGATTTCTGTATTGTATGTAAGGTGTACATTGATGCACTTATGTATATCTCTAGAGCAGGGGTCACCAACCTTTTTTCAGCCGAGGGCTACTTCAAGAGCATTGAGTTGTTCGAGAGCTACCAGTTAAAACAAATCCTAAAGACTTAAACGTACATTGTTTACTTATAGGATATTGACCCAATATTATATCAATGTCTTTATTTTACAGTTGTACTGAATTACAAGAATCAGATAAAAAAAAAAAAGAAGTGTTTTACACCTTTTGAAAAAGTCCCAAGGGCTACTGGGCATGCCCCAAAGGGCACCAGGGTGACCCCTGCTCTAGCGATAAAATACAAATGTACATAAAATTTGAAAATGGATAATGAGACTAAACACTGAATTCTAATTATGTATGTGTTGAATTAGGTCTGATAAACTAATCCAAACTGGAGAAATTATATTAGGATTTCAGTAGTTGCAATTAGCAAGTTGCAAAGACAGAGTTATATTTAATATAATTATCCCCTGCTGAGAGCTAAATATTTCCACCCACTGGGACTTGCAGCTATAAATGGCCCTGTAGTTTAGATTCCTACAGACCTTTTATACCTTGCATAAGTTTAGCAGTTCATGTTTCAGTATTCCTTCAATTATAAATGCTTCATACAGAAAAATTGGAATGAGTATTACCGTCTTTGTCCACGTCTTTGGCCATCTGGCTGAACTCTTGTTTGGTCGGGTTGATTCCCATTAAACTCATGAGTCTCTCCAGCTCCTGCGTCTTCACATCTCCGTTCCCCTCTTCATTGAACATCTCAAAAACACCTCTATACTCCGTGATCTGCTCTGGTGTCAGCTGCGTGGGCTGGATCACGCAGGGTCCAATAATGTAAAGGAAGAGAGATCATATCAGCTGTATATATTTCTATTTGGAGGGTAAGGTTTTCTCTGTGAAAATACAACTTTTAAGGACCTTTTTATTCCACTTTTCCATTGAGATCGGTATAGGCCCGAACTTAAGAAATGAAGGAAAGAAAGAATTGTTTCAATTTAATTTTCCCAGGTGTTGACCTTTTTTATCTATCTAGTTCTGATACAGGCCTTCATTTTTTCATAGATGACAACTCATCTCAGATTTTAGTCCCCCCCAATTAGTCAGCTATGGAAATTATTATGTTTTGTATGCTTTTAAAGTTCTTATTGACTTTTGAAGAAGCTGGCAGATTATTTTTTGATAGAGACATAAATAAGAGAGTAAAGAGTAATTTGGGCAACTTTTGGACTAAACTTGAACTACTGTCGGACTGAAAAAGCTATAAAAAAAGTAACCAAGATAAACTAAATTAGCCAAATCCAATACTGAGCCATTGTTTTCAGGCTATAATTTAGACCACCAATTGTCTTGCCAATTTAATCCTTATAAATACCCAGATTCAAAAATAAAAGTACTCACCATTTACTGTGGACTGGGCCAGAGTAAGAGACGCTACTGAGAGGATGTTTTCAGCTAAGCAGTTGTTCATCTTTTCCCAGTTGAGCCTGGCCTTGCTTCATCTCGACCTTATATGGCACTTTGGGAGTGGTCTCCTCACCCAACTGCCTCTGAAAAAATACATAAAGATAACTGGTTATGGAAATATTGGGTGATATTTCAAGAGTCAAATTAAGTCAATGAGACAGAAGCACAAAACACGTTTTAACGAAAATACTTGTGGCCTTGAAATGCATCTATGTCCTCTGCCTAACATCTTCATCTTTACCGGGTGTTCATGCTGCCTTAAGGGACCATTATCAAGGCAGACCACCAAATAGGGAGGACCCTAATTACAACAACTTATTTTTGCCAGTGTAAAGGGCATCATAGGAATTTCAAGTTCATTAGGTTGGGCTACAGAGAATCTCACAGAGGTAATTGGTCATAAGGAATATAGAGTTGTACATTGTGAAAGATACCATTGATTATGTGGTTGATTAGGAAGAAAAATAACCATAGTATGAGCTTGAGCGTTTTACACCATAATTAAATCTGAATTTTTATCATCTTATTCAAATATAATAAATGCGGAAAATATCAAATTAATAGTTGTTGACATACACTCTGTAGCTGGAATAACTTGTACTTTAAAAGCAGCCTGTTATTTTTTATTTTCTCTTTTGTTTGTGTTTGCCCGAGGACAGGCACATAGAAGCCCCACCCTTGCAACAAAAGGATGAATGGAATTACAATTATTTCTACTGACCCAATAAAGTTAAATAAGTGTACAGTTATTGATTATGTTATTACTCAGACAAGTTAAAAAAGGCATTTTTTTGTTGATATGGCAGATTTGTCCGATGGCCTGTAGTTTTAAGTGCGTTCTGGAAGCGTTTCCTGTTTATTCTATTTAAAGGAACAGGCCACTTTTTTTTTCCATACTGGGATATGTTCTTACCTGAGCTTAGACGAGTTGATACGTACCTGTCTGGTCTTTGTGCGTGCCCTCAGTCATGCAAAACGACCAGAGTTGTTGTCAGCATTTGGCCTCTTCCAGTATATTCTTATGGCTCCAAACGGGTTGAAGTTAGAAGCAACCACGCTCTTCCACGGGCACAAAGACCAGACAGGTATGTATCAACTCGTCTGAGCTCAGGTAAGAACATATCTCAGTCTGGAAAAACGGTGGCCTGTTCCTTTAAAAAAATTGTATAGATAAAATTTACCAAAGACACATCTCCTGATTTGAAATAGGCCTCTCTCGTGATACGAATGTGCCTAATCATAAGACTGTTTCATTTCGAGCACTGCTAAATTTTTACACAATTTAGACAAATCCTTTACGTCAGTGATTCTCAAACTGGTATGTGTACCACTGGTAGTACTGGGGCTTCTTCAGCAGGTGCAGGGTCATCTAGTTTAGACTTTGTTTTTATTTATTCTCTGTGTTTATCTGGTTTTGACATGATTTGTAGTTTACACATAATTTTGTCCAATTGTCCTGTTTTGTAATAATTTTTATTTTTGTTTATCTACAAGGCCAATTTGTATTCTTCCCAATCTTCTAGTGTTTGTATGTCCGTGAGCCAGAGATACATTTCTACCTGGGCAGACACTACAAATCGATTCTATTTAGTGTTATGCCTGGCTAACAAAGAAGGACTTAGTCCATGTTGTGAATGTTACATTTAGGTTAATTGTAGACCCAGTTTAATCTTAATTGATATTGACTGGGTCTGGTGATACTTGTAAGGTAAAATATTTGATGATAGGTAGGCTACTTGATGTGAAAGTTTGAGAATCGCCGTTTTAGAATTGTTTTTTTTAGCTCTTTACATTTTAACAGACTTATTAAAACCTTAAAATTCCTTGTTAAGTTAGTACTAGTCTATGCTCCAACATTAAGCATTCTTTAGCGGCTCAAAATTCTTCCCACATCCAAGCGTTTAAAGGCTTACTTTTTTTTTTATTCTTTTTTTTAAATCAGCATTTCACATGTCACTTCCAAAAATTAAACTTGATCAAATCTCTCTTTAAAAATATCAAATTGCTCAAGGACAGATTAGGGGTTTGTACAGTAAAATTAGGTAACAAAGGTAGAGGAATGGCACAAGAGGACATGGATGTTATGAAAGAATATTCATAGAGTGATGGAGACAGGTTTGGTAAAAAAAAGTGCTTTGAATATTTTCACTTAAAGGCTGATTTGTGATTCTACACCATTGAAGTATTTCTACACGCATATCCCAGGTCATCTACGCAAAGAAAAGTGACCATTTACAGTTTGGAACTTGTGCAGCAGCATTTGTTTCTAAACTATCCACTGCAATCACCAGTGCAGTCTCTTTTCGCCCAAACTCCCTAGTGATTAGTGTATGAGAAGGGAAATGCACGTATTGTCAACGCAAGCATAGAATGATTGCAGATAATTTTGACCAAAGGTATTGACATCACAAAACCTCCAGCTGTGGTTACAGGACAGCGGAAGGCTCTCTTCTCTCCTCCTGGCCGCTGCAGCAGTGGGGTCTCCCGGTGCTCGCTGCAGGGTTACCGCGCCCATCCCGTGGTTAATGTCCGGACGGGACTATAAACTCACTCACTCGGGAAGTGTCGAGTGTAAAGCTTGTCAAAAGGGAGGCAGCACTGCCCAAGATATCGGTGTAGCAGAGATAGTGCAGATTTGCGCTTGTTCGATCCCATCTCCGTAGCACACAGGGCTGCTGCTGCTGGTGGTGGAGGTGGGTGTGATTTCCCCCGCCCCTCTGCGCTGTGTTGACCGAGGCTTGCCGAGCTCCAGTCGTAGCTGTGTGTGTCGGGGAAGGACTGCTCGGCTGATCACTGGCACTAGTAGCAGGCAGCGGGCTAAAAAGCTAGTTACAAAGCTAGCGTTGTGCTGCTCGTTGATGCGTGGATCGGAGATTTACGCCGCCTTGTTTTCCAGTCAATGCCAAAACGCAAAAATAGACGCGAAATAAAGCAGGTGAGTTTCTGATGTGCTAAAATTGTATTGATCGGGTATATTCTTGCATCCGCGATGAATGGAATTAGCTGGGTAAAATGTGGGGGAAATTCAAGAGCCCGGGGGTGGGGTAGTGAATGCTAGCATCTTAGCCCCTTAGTTAGCTACGTTTGGCTAACTTGGTTATTTTAATACATGCGAACTACAGAGAACTTACGAACCTTTCCATTGTACGTATGGTGGTATGCATTTGCAGATTTATTATATTTCAGTTCAGGGGACCCATGCATGTGTTGAGAGAAGCGCGTGTCAGTAGAAGCCTGTAATCTACTGTGGCCAGTACGGTCTGTCTGACAGTGATGGCCCCGCGGAGGTGCTGCTTGGCCTAAAGCACGGTCAATCAAAATCTACAAAATTTAGTTTTTGATCAACTTCGTGATAGATGCGATGGCGTTAGAAGGTTATTGTTATTTTTGAAGGGTTTTATGGAGCCTTTATTTACGATGGACAATTAAATGTTTGATATTCTGCTATTAGTGATGATGACATACTGGGTTGGGCTGGTACGATCACCACATTAACCAGGATCAGGACAAACTGCTACAACATTAGCGATGAACACCGAAACACTTTCTACATTTAACATTGTGCGTGATGCAACCGGGAATTATGTTATTATCGCCTCTTAACAATTCTGGACTTATAAGTTTGCATTTTCTATTTTGAGACGGACGGCCGATTGAGCTAATTACGGGAGTGCAATGTTGAGCCGGTGGGAAGTTCTGCCGCGATAGGAACTTGGCAGATGAGCTTTTCTCACATTTTAGACGCTTATGTTGTTGTATGTGTCCCTCCGTGTAGTCCACAGGCCATCGTCGCCCGACCTTGCAGTTTTACAGGCTCAGATCCAATGCATTACCGGGAGACAAGTTCACCGCTTCGTGTTAATCAAATCAACTTGCTACTGCATAATGAGATTGTCTGTGTGTAACTAAGTGGATTTCTGTTGCCGAGCTTTACGTGAGTTTGTAGTTTGTCTGGCTTAAAGCTAGCTACATAGCTCCCGTATAATTGCGGAAGAGCAGCTGAGTCTCAGCGGCTGTGGTTAACACCGTTGTGCATTAGATGCTTCCACTTGTAAAAATAAATAAATAAATGAGGGAAAATAGCGAAATACAGCAGTGTTTAAATACATCGTTGTGGCTTATAACCATTAGTTACACCTATAATGCAGGAATGAAGCCCAAAGTGTGTTTGTGGAGTCGCTCTGCCCTGCCTGCAGGCCTCCACTGTCGATCCAGCTACAAGCTAACTAGCGGACGACAGTCTGCAAGATGGCGTTAGCTGCATCTTTTCAGATTTACATCAGTGCGAGTCATAATAACATAACACCCTGGACACCGGGTCAGGCAGCGTTTACAAATCTCAAATGCATATGGTTTAAATTAGTTAACTATAGAAAATGCTGTAAAATATTTTCAATTGCGAAAGACGCTATATTTCCTAAATAAGGCATTTTTTGTTTAGGCCTTTTGGCCGAGTGTAAGCCTCATCATTGGTGGGATTTTCCAACCCTTTATATCTTATTCACTGTTTAAATGAAACCATTTGAATGTGTTTGCTTAAGTTATGAAACCTTTTAAAGGGCCTATCAATGTAAGGTGCTTAAATCATACAGAAAATAAACCATGTGCTGTGTTCGACGCTAGTATAGGCATCTCTAAGAATTTGAAAAGACCGAAATGCCTGAACCACTTAGCGTTACTCAACCGGTGTGTTGCAGCTATTCAAATAAAATGCAAACCATTGCCTGATTGTAGGCAAATCACTAACGTGCAAACAGTGAGCGAGTCAACTCGGGCTACTCTAATGGGAAAAGCTGTGCAGAAAGAAAGCCTCTGACAATACTTGTTAGGCTTAAGTGTGTATCATCACCTGTGACTACCATAGCCAGGTTCAGCAACATGCTGTTGATAATGTGAGACACAAGGAGTAAATCTGGGCACTTAGCTTAAGCATATTTATGTAAAAGTATTAAGATTAAAATGATCCTTTTATGATTGAGAAAACATGTCTAATGCGTGAAATGGGTGAGCCGGCTGTTTGTTAGTGGACATGGATAGGATTAGAGAGTCATTGAGTGAGGATTGTAGCTTTTAGGATTATGAAGCTGGTTATGGTCCTCTCTATGATCCAGCTTTAGACCTGTGAAAGACTGCTTTGATATCATTTAGTGGTACAGATGTAACTGCAGATTAATCTTCTAAACATTAAAACAGAATAGGTTGCTGACTCCTTTGGCTCCACAGAGTAGCAAGCGCAGACTCCCCTCTGGGACCTGGGAACAGCTAGTGAGCTGCTACTCCCGGCTGTTTGCCACAGCTCATTGTTTATCATGCAGTCAGCTGACCCTGATCAGGCGCTTGGAAAGGAGAAGTGATGAGGCAGAGGAACTCCCTAACTGTAAGCGTCCATGGAGGTCAATAATAAATAAATAAATACATTCTAATGTTGAGTAATAACGTGGATGCTTTTAGCTTAGTGCCAATATGTTCTAATCTTCAATGTTCATATGTTTACTTGTTTCTATGTTCAAAAACACAATGAAACTTTGACAGCCCATATGCACATTAAACACTGTGGATGGTGTGAAAAACAAAGACATTGGTGGCTGTTCGGGTTGCATTATAAGGTCTTAAAACGACAATAAAGTATAATCTCTCCATGGGATTTATCATGTTTACAACTTAACTGCAAATATGTTCTAAAATGCATGCAATTATTGTATTTGTTTGTAAACATGTGCACCAAGGATGTAAAATTTAGTTTAAAACATAAATCATATAAAAGAAAATGCTTGTTTTATCTTTTAAAACTACTTTTAAACCCTTTTTGTTTCTCTACTCTGTCATATTGCCTTGACAAATACCTAAGGGTCGAAACGCGTCGGCGTTTTAATAAAAAACACTAAATCCAGATGTGCCTCGGAAACTTTATTCTCCACATTAGGCATCGGTATTCTATAATCTTAACCTATTTCACTACATACAACCATTTCAAGGTGAGAATGGCATTTGTTTGACGTGATACTGCTTAATAATCAGATTCCACGACATATTTATTATCAGATTACTTTGTATAAGAGGATAACCTCTGTGTTATAAAGGTCAACCAATCAGAGAAGGGTAACCTAGATAGGTAAAGGTTTCTCTTGTCTTCAAGGATCCTCTGGGATAGTGAGCTGTCTGTCTGGCAGGAATAGAGCAGGTAAGGTGGAGCAACTTTGGCTTGGATGAATGCGAATACAAGCAAAATATTGTAGTGGGTGGTTGCCCTTTTTATTGACTACAAATAATGGTATTTAAAATGTACCTTTTTTTTTAAAGTTTTTACCTGCCACTGAGATATTTGCTTTTCTCTCTGACATAATTAGTCAATGTAAATGATATTATCTGACACTGTCAACGTTAAATTGTGGTGGAGAGCAATTTTACTGTGACGTCTTGAAGATTGCCTATTATTGTTTTAAAATTGTATAATGAATTTGACAGCGCAACGGGACTTGTATTATGTACAGATTTACACTGAACAACTATGCTATAGATGTACCCTTAGGATTTAATATAAGTTGCCTATTGATTAGCAGGCTAAAATTATGAGTGTCACAGGGATTGGGGTCAACGGGATAATGAGTGCATTCGGATCACTAGAAAGTTGTCCATCATCTGAACAGTCTGTCAGCTCTTTCTCCGAAGGTGAATGGTAGTACAAGTTGTAAATAATTAAATTAGTCGTGATCTTATTATGGGTTGTAAAAGAGAATTAAGTTGTCTGCATTGTTACCTAATAAACAAAAGGGTCATTTGTTCCAATAGTTAATGGATTTCTCAATTTTATGTTTTTGTAGATCAACAAGTGCCCCAGCAGCTGGAGTAAGGTAATTGAAAAATCGGTATAAAAGATGAGTGAACTGGACCAGTTACGCCAGGAGGCAGAGCAGCTCAAAAACCAGATCCGAGTGAGTACAAGTTTAGTCTTTGCCATTGCTGCTGTTGTTTGTTATTTTTAGTTTGTTTATTAACATATGCATCATCTTCATAATTTCACCAGGATGCCCGGAAAGCTTGCGCAGATGCTACGCTATCACAGGTAAGCGGTCTGTCAGTCCAACTATTATTTTAGCTTGGAAGAGAATAAAAACATGTGAAATAAATAACCAGAGCCGTTCATGCTTTGTAGATCACAGCTAATATCGACCCTGTTGGCCGAATCCAAATGCGTACAAGACGAACGCTGCGGGGTCAT
Organism: Proterorhinus semilunaris; assembly: GCA_021464625.1. Taxonomy (NCBI): domain Eukaryota; kingdom Metazoa; phylum Chordata; class Actinopteri; order Gobiiformes; family Gobiidae; genus Proterorhinus; species Proterorhinus semilunaris. The sequence goes on along the minus strand of CM038344.1, from coordinate 27,142,615 downwards.
TTGGCTAAAATCTATGCCATGCACTGGGGCACAGATTCTAGGTAAGAGAAATGCGTCAGCTCATTTTGGTAACTGATTCATAAATGCTCATGCAGAAACTTGTCTTGTCTCACTGTATGTTTCTTTTTTTTGCAAAACTGATGTGTGTTTTTTCTACATTTCCAGGCTGTTGGTCAGTGCCTCTCAAGATGGCAAGCTGATTATCTGGGACAGCTACACCACAAATAAGGTATGTGTAAGGTTGAGTCGAAATGAAACTTGGTGTTAAATCAAGATACGGCAAAAATTAATTAAATTAAATTAAATATTAATTAAATTAATTTACAGAAGTTGGGAGTAAAGAAGTCAGTCCTATGTCTATGGGACTCCTTGCATGGAGTGCCAGTAGTTCTCAATTTTGTTCAGTTCCCAAAAGCATGAGGCTTGGAGGTTAATCTGTATTGTATTTAAATTCGAAATTAACTTTAGTCACATTTAAGGGGGGATGTTTTAAACACAAGTTTCATTAAGGGCATGGTTAAATAGAAAATATAAATGGTTTTGTTAAAAATGGGTCATATGAAAAAAATGGGTCCCACCATCCCACGTGTGAAAAGCACCATCGTTGCATATGCCTTTTTTCTCTGTGGTACTGATATCAATATAGTCTAAAACAAAGTTTTGTAATATTCTGGTTGTGTGGTATCTTTTGAAAAATCCTTCTGTAGCTACATCTTTGACCCATGTTCATGTTGTATTTATCACGCACCTTTTTAAAGTGAAGTTTGCTCTATTCATGTTTATGGCTTCTTTATTGAGATGAGCATTCTCCCCTGTTTCCCCTGTGCTGTAGGGCTAAAATGGGTTGGTGTGGAGCAGGATGAGTAGATATGGTGTGCGGTGCCTGATTAGTAATTTAAGAAATTATTATAAAAGTGGTTTGTCTGCCTCTAAGCACAAAACATGTATATGAAAGTAGAAATGAAAAAAGCTAAATGTAGTCTGGGTCGATTTGGAGTATCTCTAAATCTTCTGCTGGAGGACGCGGGGTTTAGAGCTTAGGTTTTAAGGTCACAAATGTATAGCGGATATACCTGACTGCATGCACGGGCATAAAACACAGCTGGCTTCTTTCCTCATTAGATTAAGCCACTACATCATACTCTCTGTGAGTGGTACTTAGCAGCAGTTCCCTGATCAATAAATACTATATCAGGTTTCCTACAAGATGGAGAGGGTTCTGGCATGGTTTCCCTATTGTACAATGAGTGTCCCATTCTTAGTAAGGGGTGGCTCATAATTTCTAATGGTAAAATACCCCTTGAGTTTGCCACAGCTAATCATCTGCCTCATCGTGAGCAATTATTTGTGTATTTTGTTATTGTTACTATTGTACATTATCGATCCACAAGGGGAAGCTGCTTGGTTGCACATCAAACGCAGTATATAAAAGCAGGAAATCATCATTGTTGATGTAAATTTGATAAACATTTATTTCTGTTTGTGTTCCTGCTCTAGGTTCATGCCATTCCACTTCGCTCCTCCTGGGTCATGACTTGTGCATATGCACCTTCAGGAAATTATGTGGCCTGCGGTGGTTTAGATAATATCTGCTCCATTTACAACCTGAAAACCCGCGAGGGGAATGTACGTGTGAGCCGCGAGCTTGCCGGACATACAGGTTTGCCTTCAACTATTTGATCAGAAATTGAATAAGGAAAATCCAGATATATTTCCTGATGTAAAATTGTGGTTGGAGCATTTAATAATAAATGTCTTATTTCAACCATTAGGCTACCTGTCCTGTTGTCGTTTTCTTGATGACAACCAGATTGTTACGAGCTCTGGTGATACCACTTGGTAAGTAGAAACAGTTTGAAATTAAGCCCAATAATCACGAGTGGATTTCTAAAAAATGACTAAATGTTCCTGTTCAGTGCACTTTGGGACATTGAGACCGGACAGCAGACGACCACTTTTGCTGGTCACACAGGGGATGTTATGAGCCTGTCCCTGGCGCCTGACTCCAGGTTATTTGTCTCCGGTGCTTGCGACGCTTCCGCTAAACTTTGGGATGTGCGAGAGGGCATGTGCAGACAGACTTTTACTGGCCACGAGTCTGACATCAATGCCATCTGTGTATGTTTGGATAAAACCTCAATACATAGGGCTGCATAATATATCGCCAAATTATCTTTATGGAAATATTTGATGAAATACTAATATAGCGAGATCTTTCAGGTTTACCATCTCACTCTTTTTTATTTATTTTGTATCACTGTCTAAAGCTAATATGCATGGCAACTTGAAAATGTGTGTTTTTAATCATGATTTTCTATATTTCTATTTTACGCATTTCTACTATTTTACTCAATACAAACTGTTTTTTTTGTTTTTTGTATATGGTTTGTTTTAAAACAATTTGAAAAAAGAACAAATCTAAAGTTTAATATTATTGTTATGGCAATGCTCGGCACAGTCAACAAATGATTACAACTCCTCATATCATGCAGCCCTAATGAAAATTGTACTTATTTAACATCATACAAATGAAATAACTGACTTGAGATCTGCTTTTTACCTTCCAGTTCTTCCCTAATGGCAATGCTTTTGCCACGGGCTCAGATGATGCCACCTGCAGGCTGTTTGATCTGCGCGCTGATCAGGAGCTAATGATCTACTCTCATGACAACATTATATGTGGAATCACTTCCGTCGCGTTCTCCAAAAGCGGCCGCCTCCTCTTGGCCGGATACGATGACTTCAACTGTAACGTTTGGGACACACTAAAGGCAGATCGCGCCGGTAAGTTGGCTTATGTCCAGTAATGTATAGTTGTTAACGTCTGCATGTTTTGACAGCTCTTTATTCTGTGTCCTACAGGTGTGTTGGCTGGACATGATAACCGCGTTAGCTGCCTGGGAGTTACTGATGATGGTATGGCCGTTGCAACAGGATCCTGGGACAGTTTTCTGAAGATCTGGAATTGAAGCCTGAAGGTAAGCTTTCAGCCCCAGATCATTTTATTTTATGCTTTTAAGTGATGCTTTGAATTCATGGGTGACACATAACAACACAAAACACAACATTTAAATTTGTTTTTTTCCATAGTTCACCTTTGTTGTGATCACTGTCTTATTAAAAAGTCTCAAGTGTGATGTCTCATCGCTAGATTCACCAGAAACCTTCTTACACATATTGCGTGCAAACCATTGAGTTACTTTTATCACAGCCACTTTTTGCTTCTTTAGATGTTCATTAAGCTCCAAAGTTGACTGGAAGACCATTACAACTTCAGAATGTTCACAGCATCTTCAACACTGTTTAAACTGACTTGGACACCACAAAATCGAAGGGAAACAAATGCCTTTCCTACACAAAGAAGAGCACAATTGTTTATCACCTAGTTATGAAAGGATCTCCTGTGGTATCAAATCAGAAACTTGTGCATTCCTTCTTGGACCATTTTATGTTACCTTGAAAGAGAAAAACAACACTATCATCCCATGCAAATGTGTGCGTCTTGAAAGCAAATGTTGGAGTGTAATTGTACAAATTATTTAACTTTTTTAAAGAATTCTATTCTGATGGTTTGTTATTCTCGATGGCTTTTTTTTTGTCATTTCTTTTTGGTTTTAGATATATTTGAATTACAGCCTGTCTTTCTAATTCAGTAAAAATCATGTAACGATGAGAGAAAACACGCAGAAGTAAAAGCTTGGATCATATTACACGAGCAGCTTTCAAAATGTCTACGATGTATTTATATACTAGCTGTTTTTGTTTGTCATCACAGCCTTTTGCACATGAAGAAGCTTTGCCTCTCAACTAATACTATGTTAACTAACCAAGCACATGCTAAGTTATGAATGCTCATTCCAGTACAAAAGGAGTTATAACTTATCCAGTTAACCCCCTTAATTCTTGTACATGCCTTCAACTTGGGGCGGGGTGTGGGGAGGGGACCTAACATGGGCATGGCTGGATTTTATTATGATTATTGGGGGATTGTGTTTTAGTATCCACTTTGAGTGAAACGCCTCACCTGACTAAATAGACACTTCCTTTTGCTTGGGACTGCAGTTGCAACTCTGTGAATGAAATGTACAAATCAATGTCTGAAAATAATGGTCTGATGTTTTAAGTTAAAGACATTTAATTTTGTCTGCCATGAATTAATTTAGATGTGCATGCTGTAGACTTGCTTTCAATGGTGCAAAACCTTTTAGATTTATTTCTGAAAAAGGAGAGTAACATCGATTTTATTAATAAAAGCCAACTTTTCTTTGGCTCAAACTCATGCATACATCATGTACTAATAATATACTGGTAATGCTATGCACCAGGGTGAGCAAGAATGGAAAAACGGCTTACTATTGACTGCATATTTAGTGTAAATTATGCTTACCAGTTTTATTGATGCCAATTTTATAATTATAACAATCATTGTGAAATTGTATTCCTGACAAGTCCTTTCTCTCCTTTTTAAATCTCCACACTCAATGGAACAAGCCCATTCTCACATACAATCCATACAAAAAAAAAAAAAAAACCTTTTGTATATTTTTTTCCCTTGGTCTTAAATTTAAAAATTGGAGCATCTGAATGACATTTCACTGTATACAGAAGCACTTTTGTTAAAGTTGTGACATTTTTTCACTTTTTTTCTTTTTTCTGCGATGATGTACAATAAATGTGATGTATTCGTGTGTGGCCACAAGTGAAAATGCAATTCAACTGAGATGGATTCCCTTTTTCTCTTTCCATTAATATTATAGAGCTCTGCACCCTTATGTACCTTTTCACTTTTTGTATTTCATTTCAGTCTGTTGGTGTTCCACGGTGAGCTGGATGCAAGATAGATACTGTACTAAATTGTACTGTTATTGATTGAAAAATGTAATAAAAAGCTGTTTGAGATCTCTTCCGCTCCTTTGTTCATTAGCCTACAAATGTTTTGTTTTTGGTAGTTATTAAAGAGATTTTCTGTTGGTTTTGTTCATTTAAATTGACTGACCAGTGTTAAACCAAATATAATCATTTAGGCTATTAACTTAGAACTATTCATTTTTATATGCAAGAACAACCTCAAGTAGTGGTTTGTAACTGTCAAGACCCTTGTCGACTGTATTCGCCCTCCAGTGGCTTTAATATCTGATAAAACCTGGGCGAGGGCAACGGGTCCCTGTTGATCCAAACAAGTCTCGCTGTGATTGGAGAAAAAACAAACAAGGTACTGGAACATATCTCCCAAGAGTCCCCGGAATTATCGCTCCTGGGACCCAGCGCCAAAGGCACAGCAGTACCGTTCTCATGACCGGTTTGCTAATTTGTGATAGCCTACCTCACAACTTGCAGTCTTGCAAACTCTTTTATTAATTAAAAAAAATATATATAAATTATGGCTAGTACTTTTTTCATTTTTATTGCACCAATATGAAATGGATTATTTTTTTCCGACAGTGACAGATCATGTTGACCTCTAGAGCGCGCTACATCATGTATACAAAATTAACTAGTAAATATAAACAACGTAAAATACGAAATAATAATAAATTAAATGTTTGAATAATACATATTCATTAACTTTATTTAATTTCATTTTTAATTCGTTTTTAAAATTCTAGTTTTTGTCCGTTATTTGCGCGCAGCCCAAACCTCTGACGTACTTCCGCTTGGCTGCGTAATGCCAGTTTGATAGGCCTTGCGTGGTCGTGTCATTTTGCCTCGTGGAGAAAGTATTTTCTTTACACCGCTCTGTTTATAGATTGGAGTAAATGACACGACAGGCATATAGCTGAAGTTTTTGCACTTTGAGTACCTGCTCCTGAATTTTATGGTGGTCTTTGGCTGTGTTGGATCTGTACTTTTGATTTTGCAGTTTTCTTTCGGAGGCACATTTGAACTGTTTACGCCACAGTCCTGCGTCCTACGAACAAAGGGGCATCAAGGCCCGTGTTTTTGTCCAAGCGGATCCTAAATTGAGCATTTATTTGGGTATTTTTGCCTCACAGAGGTCTTTACTTTGTTGTTTTATTGCGACCTTCACTGTTAAAGTATTGATTGTGTGGCGATTTACGTGTGTCGTATTGAGTCGCGTTAGCCGTGTGCTACGGTTAGCTGCCACTCTGGGCTAGCAGTGAGCTAACGCGCTAACTTTAGCATTGTTTTGACTGGAGTTTTTGACGAAGAGCACGCAACGTGGAAGACGGGATGGCTGAAGTCTACATTCGTGTGGCCGAGGAGGAGAACGAGGAACCGATGGAGATCCCGTCCGAGGATGATGGCACAGTGCTGCTGTCCACAGTGGCCGCGCAGTTCCCCGGGGCGTGCGGCCTGCGGTTCAGGAGCCCCGTGTCCCAGTGCATGAGGGGGGTACGTCTAGTGGAAGGAATACTGCACGCTCCCGAAAACGGATGGGGGAATATTGTGTATGTAGTCAACTATCCAAAAGGTGAGTGTTTTGTTTGTAACACACATGGGCCACAATAAGTAATTCAGAATGTTTATGGTTAGGCGCAAAACTGACAACATGAATGATTTGGCCACGCCCCTTAAGTGATACGCCATTCATGCTAGAACTGGAAATAACACCGTCCTTGTTTGGTTTTAGTTCGTACGCGATTTTTCCTCTCTGTTTCATACATTTTACATTTGCATTTTCTAATAATGTCCATGTTTGTATCGACATTATTGTACTTGTGGCTTGTTTTAGCAACGCTTTGCAGTTTTTATGGTGGCTTATATTTGGGTAGTGTTTATTCAGTTCGAAATGTTTCTACAATCAAGTGAGTTATCACTTTGTATTCCAATTGTCCCATGAAGATATAAACTGAAAGTAAGCCCCAACATTTGTCATACAACTGAGGGGCTGTTTATGTCTTTTCCGTATGCTAGCAACATTAATCATATTGAGACTATAATGTTCTTCTAGTCTTGAATGATCATCTTAACCCATTATTAGATAACAAAAGAAAGATGGATGAAACTGATGCTTCCTCTGCGGTGAAAATGAAGAGAGGAGACATGAAGACATCCGACCTAATCGTCCTGGGTCTTCCCTGGAAAACAACTGAGCAGGATCTCAAGGACTACTTCGGCACTTTTGGAGAAGTGATCATGGTTCAGGTAAGACGGATGTTACTAAACACATGCTATGTTCCTAATTGTTTTATTGTGTCCTTAACAACAAATGTGCCATGTATTTATCTCAGGTTAAGCGGGAAAGGGGTGGTAACTCGAAAGGATTTGGATTTGTGAGGTTTGCTGAATACGATGCACAAGAAAAGGTGATCTCCCAGCGGCACATGATTGACGGGAGATGGTGTGACTGCAAGCACCCAAATTCTAAGGTAAATATTATTGGATTTTCTTTAGTCATTATTCAATACTCTTTCTTTGCACATTAGAGATAGTTATCGTTGTAATTTGGAAACAGCAAGGTCCCGATGAGCCTTTGAGGAGCAGAAAGGTGTTTGTTGGTCGTTGCACAGAAGACATGACCACAGACGACCTGCGGCAGTTCTTCATGCAGTATGGAGAAGTCACTGATGTGTTCATCCCCAAGCCTTTCCGCGCTTTCGCTTTTGTCACTTTTGCAGATGACCAGGTACAGTAGACAATACGCAGTAGTGGCAAAGGTTCTCATGCACTCACTTTGATGTTTGACTTTAAAAACCTTCAACTGTTTTTGGACTAAATAAAAGACTAAGACTTGAAGAATTGAAACTGGGGAAAATAAGCCTGGCTAACCCACTTTGTTGAAAAGGAGGAGCGCCTCAGACCCTGCTCGCAACAAATTCCAATGCCATTACGTTTTTTATAGATCAAAAATCACAATTGCTGAAGGCGTCACTCAAATGACCTTGGTTGAATCAGGATTTAATCGAAGTCTAGAATTAGGATTAAAAAAAAACTAAACCAGAATCTACACAATTCATTATGTACATAGCAAAATTCATAACTCCCTACTAGGGCTGAACGATTAATTGCATTTGCAATTTTATCGCGATATTACACAACGCGATTTCGTAATCGCAGGGCACGCGATTTGGGAAGTAAATGGAGCAACGAGATATGTCAGCAAAGTCCGCTCCGTCGCGTGCTTTTGTTTACGTCTCAGTCTAGTTAAGGTGCGCGGTAGATTGTGGATGTACAGTGAAAATATCAGCGTTTATCCTGCAGCCACCGCGAAGGAATATTGCTTTTCTCCGTTAGCATTGCGTTAGCCGCAGCGCTAATCACGCCATTCCGTCGCCGCTACGACACGCTCTGGTGATCACAGAAACTCCCTCACCTCCGGAGTCTACGCCTCTGCCTCCACAGACATATGTAGGTGAGTCTGTGCTGATTGTAAAACGTAAAGAGTCGTTTGTGGCTCAGTTTAGGGGGCTTATGTTTGGGAATGTTGTGGATAAAGAACTTATCTCAAAAGCATAATGACGTTTCATGACCATTAAGTATCCGCGGAGGCGAAGTGCCATGTGCCTTTATTTACCTTTGCGTCTACCGCATATCCGCTCCGTAGGTCGTACAGACGCTAGATATAAACACTAAACTGCAGTATGAAAAGGGTTGGTAACTAGGATCCGAGGCAGGAGTCCGTGTCATGTCTTATTTTGCTGAGGAAATGTGCTGTTTAAGCTGAAATGTCACTAAATGGCTGCGAGTCAAAGAGACGTGTCTGTGTCTGGCACCTCATGTCCCGTCTCCTTGTGTCGGTGTTCTTTTCTTTCTTCATATTGTCCAAAGTTACATCCCAAAACCAAAATGCTGCTCTTAATTCCACTGTGTTTTGGCGTGTGCTCCATCTGGTCTCTCCGTGTCCTTCAATAACGCGCATCTGAAGCAACTACGAGTCGCAGCTCAGACAGGGATTTGATTGGCCGAAATAATAAAGTACTATTTAATAAATTAAATAGCTTATTTTGTATTAATTGGGAGTTTGATTTCCTAAAACTTTTCCAACTAGTTAAAGCAGACGTTTGTTCTTACCTTCCTGCACTTTAGTATGGGTGATGTTACTGACTGGATCAGTGAGTTATTTTTTTTAATATCTATATAATTTAGCATTTATTTATAGACTGTACTGTTAAGTTCAGAGAGTTTAAGAAGTGCAGTCCACACACATTTTGAATAGGTCAAGCAACAATTTTGTTGCAATTTTCATTTCAAATATCGTTTATTATGAAACAGGCTGATTTGTTGCGTGTGTTAGGTGAAAATTTAATCGCAATCGCAATATTGAAGGAAAAAAATCGCAATTAGATTATTTCTCCAAATCGTTCAGCCCTACTCCCTACCATCAAATAACATATTGTGATGTACTATTTTTGTGTTTTAAGGGGCACTAAATAGTTACATTTCTTCTTGCAGGTTGCTCAGTCCCTCTGTGGAGAGGACCTAATAATCAAAGGTGTCAGTGTCCACATTTCAAATGCTGAGCCCAAACACGGCAATAGGCAGTTTGACCGCACGGCTCGATTTGGCAATGGTTTTGCGGCTCAAGCATTTGGTGGCAACCGCAGCGGGATCGGGAGCAGCACCAACAATAGCCTGGCAAATTTCAGTTCTTTCAACCTGAACCCTGCCATGATGGCAGCAGCGTTGCAGAGTAGTTGGGGGATGATGGGGATGTTGGCGAGCCAGCAGCAAACGTCCAACTCTGGGAATACCTCCAGCGGTACCAGCTCCAGCAGAGACCAGAATCAGTCCTTCAATACAGGAAACAGCAACTACGGCAGCAGCTCAGCCAGTCTGGGCTGGGGCGCAGGGTCAAACTCCACGACCGGAGGGAGTGGGTTTAGCTCAGGGTTTGGGTCCAGCATGGAGTCAAAATCCTCTGGGTGGGGTATGTAAGTTAGGTGTTTATATGGTAAGTATCTATGTGAGAGAGATGAGTCCTTTTGAGAGTTTAGTTCTGTTGTAATGCGTTTGTGGAAACTTAACATTTTGTGGAAGATGTTTTGTACATTTGCTAAAGATTTAATTTAGAAAGTGTTCAATTGATTGTTTGAGGGTGTCCGACTTAAGTGCTATTTTTTGATGTGTTATTCGTTTGTGTGTATTCATTTCAACTGGATTCTCAAATGCATGTATTGTGAAATGTTATATAATCATTTAAAAATGCATGAATGTCTGTAGCACACCATTATCTGGCATTTCATCCCCTTTGAAAGCAATCTTGCATTGGGAAGAATCTGGTTGAAACGTAAATGTTTTAAGTGCAACTTTATTTGCAGTCAAGTTCTGGAAAAAAAACCTTGATTGAAAATCTCTTCTGCAGTTCACCTCTCTTCCATTTCCCTGCCAGGAAGCTCCTCTTTGGCAGCATTCTTGGGGTGATATCGCGTTCATTGTCCCTCTCCCATCTGTAAATGCTATGCCATCACAGAACGGCCACACGTCGCATGTTCTGAAAGACGGTGGGTGTTTTCACTTTTATCCACTTTTTAAAAAGAGAATGGAGAGAGAACTGCGCAGCTGACTGACATTTTAAGAACTTGAGTGCGATTGCGGATGGCTTGTGGCGAGGCGCGATGATGAGTGAGCGAACGGAGTCGCGTGAAACGGACTGGCTGTTTTTGTGCGTTGAAAGAGCCCCCCTCCCCCATCTGACTGCTTTTTGAGTGTGTGAGTGGAAGCTGCAGATGCTACGAGAGCCACCCCCCCTAACATGGACATTTGATAATACTTCAAGAGTTATTTTTTTTAATTATTTTTTTTTTACCTTTTGCAAGTTTTCCTTACTATAAAAGTATGTTGATCAAGTGCTGATATATCAAAATGTTGTGGAATGTTGTGCTGAATATTTGTATTGCTTCTATTATCCGATTTGAATGGTGTGTGTTCTTTATGTTCATGCCCTGATCTGTAAGTGTGTATTTGATGTGGGTGGTACCTGCTGAAGACACTGGGGACGCGAATGTTTAACGTGTGCGAACGTGGCGTGGTGTGTCCAATGGCTCCCCGTAGCATTTGATGAGAGGTGTTTAAAAGAAAATGTCAAAAATGAAGGGAGTTCTTGAAATAAAGCTCATTTGAATAGATGCTTATTAGTTGATATTACTTGAGTCAAATACAATCTAATTCGATTCACATATCTAGGGACCTTGGGCTGTGCTGGTCGAGGTCTCGCCCGATGGAGTCTGAAGGATGAAGATGGAAGTTCCCACACATTGAGTGACAAGGGTAGTACCTGTCTCCTGACTGCTTTATGTGGCTTGTCCGTGATGCTGTGTGGTTAACCAGCCTTAGGGTTAGCAATGTTTACTTTCTTAATTGGATCAGTGTGTTATTACTTATGAGCATCTTCAGGAACCCAACACTCCTAGTATGGGACTGAAGTTTATATATGGGACAGTGCCTACAATTTGGGTATTCCAGTACATAGCAATATTTTCTCATCTTTTCTACCTAATGCAGTAAGTAATGAAATAAGAATGTAGCTCTAAACCTCTAAATCCAAAGTTCCCTTGAGAAAAGGTCATTAAAGTAACCATGGGTAGTTTTGTGTAAGTATTTTATTTACATGTAGGCCTTGAAGTGAGGTGCGCAGGGCTGTTTGTGCCTACAGTCTTTAGTCTCTGCTCTCCTCAGTGTCTTTGCTTTTCCTCTTTCCAGTGCTTTTCTTTTCCTGGTTCAGTTCTTCACTTTTGTTCTGTATGTACATAGACTGAAACAAATAAAAGACGTGCGATTTCAAAGTGTGTTTGCACTTCATTTTTTTTTTATCAGAATAATTGCGTGACTTACAAGTGCCGTACTGCGACGAGCTACAAGTTTTACATCCTCTGCAGACACGGTAGATCTTTTTGCATGTCTGTAAAGAGATTTTTAGTTACATTTTCACATTTGAATACAATGGTAAATGAAGGAACCGGGGTATAGGTGGCGTGGCTTAATAACATTACTAACCTGGCAAACGCCTCCAAGTCTCTGGCAAAGATTTCTGGAGAGAAAATTAAGAGGGTGTATTAACTCTTTCCTTTTACATAATATAAACATAACCTGTCAAACTGATTTACTTTGTATTTAAAGTAACTTATTTTCTTTTAGATTAAGTCTAGATAACTGTTAATGAGGCTATCAATCGCACAGATGGGTGTTGATACAGTAATGTGTGAGCTGCAATAAGGCGTTGCTCGGTGGCCATGGTTATATTATAACCAGGGTGCGACAGCCGGATTAATCAGGATGAAAACCAACCACACTGTCTGAAAGTCGTCTCCGCTATTGCTGCGATGGCTTGTCGACTAAAGTCTTTATGTTGCTCCTGTCCGATCTTGAGACATATACGACCCACTGTGTAGTGTACAGCAGCCTTGAGTCGCTGCCATGTAAACGTAACAGGTTAAATTCAACATTAATCCAACGTTTAGAGATGTATTATTGCAATGCGAGTTCCTACCTGCTGCGTGTCGTCTTCATCGAGCGACATGACGGGGTCAGAGTCGGTACAAAATATTAAATGTATGGTTACACAGCTATGGTTGGTAGAAATAGCACAAGCAAAATGAATCTCGCGGTAAATTTCTCCGTCAATAAAGTGATGCGTGTCGTTATGGGTAGAGCGCCCTCTTGTGCCTCGGAGGGCCATAGGCTAGTTATATTATATAACAGCGCCATCTACTGGTCTAGTAAGGAACTCATTGTTCGTACCTATCTTACACGTACAGTAAACACACACGGCAAGCAAGACATTCTCATTTACTGTTTTATGAAAAATATTTTTATTTATCTAAATTCCTACATTCTATTTAATTATTCCCAATCTGCCTACTGCAATGTATGCAGAAGAACAACAACAGGTAGTTAGGCTGCTGCTGGTGAAATATAATCCATCCACTGTACCGAAGCCGCTTTGGACGTCTTGACGGCATCAATGCTTCTTTGTATTCTCATTTATTTGGCTTTTTATGGCTCTAGATGTATACCCAAAAGTCAGAGGCTCAAATTGTAAGTTATATTATTATTTTTGCTTATGGAAAATTTCCTGATATTAGAACATACTTGTGTAGGCTTACATTGTTTTATTCATTCATTCATGTATATATTATAGTCAGTCAGTCAATGCCATGTTTACGGTTCTCGTCCTGGGACCTCAACTCTATGTCATGACAAGGTAATGGCCACTTTACTTGGCTTGAAATGAATGGACATATGTACTCTTCATGCAGTATCTTGTTTCTTCATGCAGACCAAAGTCCTCCAGATACTGCCAACAGCCTCTACTGAACAACCTCTCCGCTTCTACTGTGCTTTCCTGTATAGCTGCAGGTAGAATACATTATTTGTCTTTTTTATTAAAAGATCAGGTGCCGAAGTTATTGTCTTAAGGCTAAATGCCATATTATTGTACAGATTTAGTAAACAGTGTATTGTGTTATTTATTTTCTCTTTTGCAAATACTAAACCAATACAAAATAGGCCCACTTACTATAAACAACCAAAAATTTGAATCTGTTGGATTTTGCACAAGTGAATCAAAGTGCTCTCAAGGGGGACCTTGGTTGGAGCAATCCTAAACATTTATAAAACTCTGTCCACACTAAAGGTCTTTCAGTCATATTTACACTGTTGGAGCCAGTCCCTCTGAGTGTGTGGAGATGTTACTACATGTTTGGACTTCTGTCATTTGGACACGGACTGAGCACTGTCATTTTAACATCAACTGCATCATCGTGTGTAAGCAAAATCATTAGTATTCATCACATCTTCTATAATTATAATTAGAAAGTGAAATAAAAATATCTTGTCTTTACCAGGCCAAGACCACCCCTGAGCTGTACTACATGTCCCTGGTACTGACAGTGACATCTATTATAAGCACTGGTGAGTTCTGCATTAATTATACATTTAAGCCTAAAAAGACAAAAATAAGTAGAAAGTAATATGTGCAACTTTGCAATTTTACAATGTTATGTATAAGCTTATTTTTCCCTTTTACACTTTGCACTTCAAAATTAACTAAAATTACAAATATTGTATTTGTTTGGACAATGATCTTTAAATATTCAGGTGCCCAAAGTGTTGCCCGCGGGCCAAATCAGGTGGCCCTCAGGCTTCTAGTTTTACTGCAAGTTTAATCATTCCAAATGATTAAAACCTGAAAAACGTTTGATTGTTCAAGGCCCAAATAACAGTTTACAACTCAGTGAAATGCACCCTGTTGAATGTTTCACTACACTGACCATTAATCTGAGGCCCTCCATGCTGAATACACTTTAACCTTGATGAAAAAAAGTTTGGACACCCCATGTCTACATAGAGGCCTACAGATTCCCTTTAAACACCTGTTAATAATCTCTTCCTACACCAATAATGACCATGTTATGTTATCCTTGGTGCATGACAAACCTTATAAATCGATTTCTTTAAAGCACTTTCAGCTTTTTTTGCACTCACACTACAACATTCGAAGACTTTTTGTTTCAGCCATTGTCTACTTTGGAGGGGCCAATTATCTCAACCCCTCCACAGTGGGGTTGAGATAATCAGTTGAAAACAAATGTCAAGACAACAATGTACACTGTACTTAACGTAATTTTGTTTAGGTTTGTTTAAACCTATTCCGATTCTGAACAAAAAGCGTGTGAAATGAGTTATACATGAAACTAGATATGATTGATTTGCCGCTCGCCTATATTAAAATTGGCGATTTACTTTTCACAGGGGGCGTCTCATTTCTCCGCATGGTTATTTTGGCCGTTTTATTTCATAGCATTTGACCTTAGATTAACCCTGTATTTCCGTTCAGGCTTGTTCGTGGTGAAATGTGCGCTGTGGCTGATCAACAGGCTCGACCAGACCAGCGACAGTGAACAGGAAACTAACCCATGAGCATCATACTGACACACAATCCTCCCCATATTAACATTTAATGCAGTCTCCTACATGCCACCACACGCCGGTAACTTCAAACCATGGGAACAGAAAAAAAGGGAAAAAATGTACGCTTTGAGTTTTGATCTTCACTTGGCAAAAGCAGCTGCTTCGCTTTTTATTAGGTTTATAAACTCAAATTCCAACTGGAAGTAAATACAAATGTGGCTGAACAAAAACACAGGAAACATTGTGATTATGTGTAAACAGGAGAGTTAAGAATGTCACAGTTTATTAAATAGGGAATCACATTCATGTTGAAAATGTGTGCATGTATTATAAGCAGAGGGGGAAATATTTCACTTAAGAATTGTGTTTAGTTGCAAAAAGACATGCACATATTTTGTTAAAACTTTGCATAGTTGGACCAAAGTAACTCTCTGAATAGACTTCTTCTAAGCTACTATTTGAAGTTTACTTGTGCCCGGCTGTTTTATTTTTTCCCCACCTCTGCTTATGTGGGAAATCATATTGTAATTGCATAAAAACATTGTATGGAACAGTAATTCTCAACAGGTGGCCCTGTGCAATAAGAGTTAAAAAATGTATTTAAAATAATAATCATTAAAAAAATTATAAAGTACCAGCTAAATGGCATAGTAAACGAATTTAGAAAAAAAGACACAATAAAACATTTAGGCTTTAATTTACAACCCCACCAGTAGAGAACCACTGCTTTCAATCTTGTAAGAAATGTCACAGTTTGTAAAAAACGATTGTAATTATGCTTATAAAAGATGAAGATAACGCAGAAAATGTAGATGTGAAAATATACACAGCTTCGTGAGATTTAAAGAGCACCATCTGTTTTTGTCCTTTTAAGTTTTATGAGCCACATGTTCAAACAATCTTAGCACTCTTCACTTGAATGTACTCTGTTGCAAACCTTTAAAACTCTGCCAATTCTCACACACGCTACAAAAAATATATCAATTTGACGTATCCACTGCAAAAGTGCCATTTGGTGCTACGTCTAGAAAATAGGCCATCCACTGTATGTTATACATGTAGGCATTTAAGATTACATCGAAAACATTTTTAAAACAAAAATTGACAATGAACCGCCTCTTTATTTAATTTCACCCATTTGTAACATCGTTTTCAAAAACGATTCTGATAGATGTTGTACATCTTGAATGCAATCATCTTTCTAAATAAACAGAAACCTCTCTCCTCAAACTAAGTACACTTTTCCAATGTATTTTTTCCGTCATAGATTTGTTTTTTCATTGGCTTGTCTGTTGGTTTGTGGCATGTAGGAGAGAATTCATATAAAAGCTCAATACTTTTACTTGCTTTGTTGTTTTCAGATGCAGTATGTGTTTGGTATGGGCCACATCATCCCATGGCTTTAACAGTTTTCTTCCATCAACCATCATTTAACCTCTTACAAGTGTGTTTTGTTCGGCTTTACCCAAATCTTAAACCCTCTTGACAGGAGCTTACAGCCTGTAGGCCAGTACAACGCCGCATTTGAAAAACCTACAAAACCCTTTTTACGTTATTTTACCAGCTCATTTTTGCCACTTTCATTGCTTTTGTTGTCACATTTGTGCTGTTCTTTTGTGGCTTTTTTTTTTTTACATCACCTTTTCATCGCACTTTCCTCGGTACATTTTGGTGCTTTTTTGTTACATTTCCATCCTCGTTTTCTTCTTGTTATTCGCTATTTTGATGCTCTTTTCAAGAACCTTTTAAATTTAGGAAAAGCCAAACTGGAGAAAATGTGCTCGGTTCACAAGGTTAATTGATAAACCATCTAAGCAAATAGAATCGTTAAGACCTGCCGAAGTTTCGCCCTTTTTCCAAGATTGATACAAGGGAGAACTTCTGGACAATTAGGAGATTTGCTCCTTTATGATCAGTTCAAAATGAAATTTATCCCAAAAGTGCCTCATAATCCATGTACCACACCAGACTGCCTTTCTCTGGCTTGATCCATGTCACAGGCCACTGCGTTGTCTCCTCCTTCACTCTACTCAACTGTATGACTGCTTCGTGCTTGTACTTCCCTATGATCAAAACGGCCACTTTCTGCGCTTTGTTTATCGCGTTAAAAGTCAGGCTCATTCGCTGGTGTGGCTTGATTGGGCTTTCTGTCAACACGACCATATTCTCCCCATGATCCTCCGGTTTAACTCCGGGGAACAGAGACGCTATGTGCCCATCGTAGCCGACGCCCAACAGCATAAAATGGAAGCTAGACGCGTTGACAAACTTTCTGATCTCTTCTTCATACTGCCAAGTCCCTCTGTCTTCCTCCACGCACAGCCGCTGGTTTAGCTGCACCGGCATGGGATGTATGTTGTAATAGGGTATTTTAACATGTTGGAGAAGGTGATCGTGGAGGCTGTGGAAATTGGATTCAAATTCAGTTAAGGGCACGCATCGCTCGTCCACTATCCAAACATGCGTGTATTTCCATGGGAACGAAAAGTGATGCAAAGCAAGTCTGTGGAACAGCGCTAATGGAGACGCCCCTCCGGACACAGCCAAATGGAAAACCCCGCTTTCAAGTATAGCCTTCTCCGCTGCTTCCTCTATATCGGACGCTAGTTTTTCGATCAGCTCCTCAGTCCATCCCGATACCATTTTGTCGCTTCGGAATTTGCCCTGCATGACTTGGAAGTTATTGAGGTTCTGCCCGCCCATCTGATCTTGGTTGATAAGGACAACTTCATTAATGTAGCTCAAGTCTCTCCCTTTCACAGCGATGTCCAGCATGTCTTTGTTCTCATTACCCCCAGGATATACCCGCGGAAAGATGGGGGTTATGCCAGTCAAGAGTGGTGACCAAAAATCCCAAGATGCAAGGAGATTTTCAGTGCTCACAAAACTATTCTGTCTTCCAGCAAATATATGACTAATCAACTCTGTGTAGGCCTCTTTTTGCACTATCGGTGTCTGCACGTAATAGTCTGATATAGGCAAACCTAAAACGGTGATATTTTTATCTTTATGTTCAGTAACCTCTTTCCACTCGCTGTCAACAACAACTGGTTTGAATAAATTTTTGCTCACGAGGATTGCTGGGTAGTTTAAGCTGCCATGTCCAAAGTAGAAGATGATTTGTTTGGGTTTGCAGTGGACACTATTTTGTTTTTGGAGACAGAAGACATTGTCCTTAAATAGCACACGGGCGTATCCCACACGCTCGTCCAACTGCTTCCCCGAGATCATGAGGATCGGGACGTCTTCGTACTGGGCTTCGTCTACATGGGCCAGAACAGCTGAAAGACAAGCAAAGATGAAACAATTCAGAATAGTGAACAGGCACCGGAATTGTTCTTTAAAAATATATATATATTTTGTCCCTACATTGTTCTGACTTTAAAACATGAATGTCTGAGTCCCACTTTTACCAATGAAGTTCGTGACTAGGGCTGGGTACCCTTTAAACTATACCATCGTTTCTAAAAAAGTTAAGGTAAAAAAAAAAAAAAGGCAGCGAAAGGTCTTGTAAACCAAGTATTGTTAAAGTATTGGTATAGAACTAAGTTGCATTGTCTCTTCAAAGCTTTGATCAGACTGAGCTGCTGAAAGACACCAATACATGCAAGATTACCATCTATGAAAAGTAAACTCATTGCATTATTCTTGCGTTATAAAAGAGAGCAAATAAAGGACTGACTCATTGAGTGACATATAAAACTTGTATTTATTTTTTCTTAAAGCTGGTGTACCTGACTTTTTTTGTTGTAAAGTAATGTTGTTTCTACTACCACAAAGTATGTTGTAAATACTGTTTTTATGGGTATTTCATTTGATATAATAGTTATTTCATTCTATTTATTGGGTGAAATGTTACACAGTGTCGCTTTAAGCAAGGCTCGCTGTCAAGAGGACCAAGATTGATTAACCTAACCCTACCCACCCAGACAAAAAGAGAGAACATGCAAACTCCACATAGAAAGGCCTACAGGGTCAAACCTGTGTGGCAGGTAACCTGTGTCTTAACCAGTCTCTTAAGACTCAGGATTTTCATTAGTTTTTTTTTTTTTTTTTCACAAAATGTAAATTATTCCAACAAGACATTTTGAGTTTTTAGGATAAGATAAGATAGCCTTTATTGATCACACAATGGAGAAATTTACTTGTCACATACAGCTCTTAGAAACACTCAGGTTGTGCAAATAGGCAGGAAATGTGAAAAACTAAATAAAAATTCTATTGTAAATAGTGGTATCTTATATACAACGACTACCAAGGACTTTGTGGGGACAAAAAGTGTAAACAGGGTCTAAGGAGGGTCTGAGGAGGGTCTGAGGAGGGTCTAAGGGCAGGAGACGCCGGGGGCATGTTTCCATCCGCTGCCGACTGCTTATTTATTTAGACATTACATTTGTTTGGACATTACATTTTCCTGGACACTACATTTACTTGAACATTACATTGGATATTGTGTCACTGTTTGGTGCAGCTCTGTGAGGCAACTCGGGTTTTCATGTTGGGGTATTCACATTTACATATTACACTATTTTTGTTGAACTCTTGCATTAAAATAGTTAAGCAATCTTAACTATTTCAGTCTTCTTTTTCGATTTAATGCCAATTTATTGCGTTTTAATGACATTTCATAAATGTCTGCACAATTATTTCAGTGGCTTTAATTACTTTTAATGCGCCGCAGAAATCCCGTCAGAATAAAACGTAAATCAAATCCTCCACAAACCTGCAAACGTGGGTGTGAGGCTGACATGGTCCTTGGTCTTGTTGAGCTCGTGCTGGACCTCTCTCTGATAGGCCTGGTACTGTCCGATCACCGCCTGGCTCTTGCTCAGAGGCAGCAGAGAGGTGAAAATGTTGAGTTTGTTGGTGAGTACCTCTCGACTGTTGCTGAGGTTTAAGGGGAGTCTCATTGTCAACAGAGTCATGACCTCAGTCAGATGGTTCTGCAGCACGTCTCTGATCACTCCATACTGGTCATAGAAGGCAATGCGACCTGGGCAGAGGAGAAACACAGGGAAATATTTAAAACAAAGGATGTAGCTGGTTCCTCTGGTGCCCCAATACAAGACAAAAATAATGTAGTATAGGGGACTGTTGGGATAGAGATAAAAGTATAAAAAATACATTTCAAAATTTCATGTGATGCTTTTTGTTTTAAATATTGATAAAAACAGTTGGAATATCTTGGTTGATGGACTTTCGATAAATTTGTCGGGTCACACTACAACACTAAGGTTGGTGATCTTTTCCATGATTCTTTTGCATAAGCAGTCAGTTGTTAATATATTATTATGTAGACATGCAACACCAGAACAATGAACAATACTATACCCGCTGCATTAAAGAGTGTGCGCTAACCTTTCACATCCAGTGTCTCCTTTAGAACTATCTCCACTCTCTCAATGTAGTATTTATTCCAAATCGGGTGAAGGTGCTTCTTGTTCTCCATCCGGAACTGAAGGATGTTTGCAACCACCTGCAAAAGAAAGAATATACCTTGTCAAAGCTTGGGATATGTGTAAGCTAAATATAATATCTTGTACATTTAATTAAGAAACCAAACAAGAAGCCAATTTTACATTTGAAGACAGTAAGAGTTTGTGCTTTTATTTTTGTTAGTTACATACAACCTAATACAGTATATTTTTGGTTAAATTCTAAATAAATTACCTGCTTCCCCAAGTAGTGATCAATTCTGTACATTTCCTCCTCCTTCAGCGAGTTTCCCAGCTGAGTCGCTAGCACCTGGGCACTTTTAAAATCGTGTCCGAACGGTTTCTCCAGCACCACTCGCAGCCATGCCCCTTTCGACGGTCTACAAGTATTATTGATCCTGTCCGCAATCTCCGCATAGGCAAAGGCAGGCACTGCGAGGTAGAACAGCCTCCCCGCTTCTGCCATGTCCTCCTGTTGAAGTTGTTTTTGAATGTTTTTGGACAGGTCTTGGTAGTCCTCAAGAGTTTTAAGCTGCTTATACCTCGATAGCCGCAGAAATTGTTCCTTGAGTATGGCACAGCGTTCCTTGGAGACATCTTTGGGACACTTCACGGCTTTCAAAATCTCAAAAAGGACAGGAGTTGATGTGTTGGCAGGTGACAGTCCTCCTCCATAGAAGAAAAAACTGTGTCCACTGTTTACTTGGTTAGTATAGAGCTCGAAGAAGCCCTGCCAGAGGTATTTTCTGGCCAAATCTCCGGTACTTCCCAGGATGATCACAGAGACATGCCCTGGTTTACGTCCCTCATCCTGTGGTCCAATGGTCACGCACAGAGGGGCCAGCACCAGCAGCAGCAGCAGAGACCGCAACATGCTCTGGGCCTAAAGTACCAAGAGTAAATAAGAATTAGTAAGAATAGGAAAGTCAGGGTTTGATTTTCTATGCTTGTGCTTAAAATGTCAACTAACTTGACTAAATAATAAATTAGTGGCAGCTCCAGCACTTGGGCCATCATAGACAATAAGTCGCACCCTTTGAACAAAGACTTCAAGCGTCCAGATGTTATCATTTCTGAAACGCACCTTAGTGCGCAAAGCTAATGTTTATGAGAAGGAGATGGCGTGTACTGCTTTTATAGTAGTGTTAACCGGGTAAACTTCTCACAGTCGTGGCAGGAGACTACAAGCCCATGTGGTGCGGGGGCCAAGAATCAGTCTATGTGCTGCTCAGGCCGGGAAGAGGGTCTAGAGCAGGCCTTCTCAAACTCCGAACTCAGGTCCGGTAGCGAACCCAGAGGTGCCAGAGCAGAGCTTGTTACATTCCCATAAGTGCAGTTGCAGCTTTGGCCTGTAGGGGCAGCGTATACAGAGGCAGTCTGCTGGAATGGCAATAGTCTTTAAACGTAGCTGCTAATAATAAGCTCTTGAGGTCCTGTCGAGACTATTGGCTTATATCAAAATCATTGAATAAAGATGGTATTATAATAAATATTCTTTCAACATCTGATGGTAGAGTGGGTCGTCTCTTGATCGGAAGGTCGTATCCCACCTCCTGAAGGTGCATGCTGTCGTTGTGTCCTTGGACAAGACACTTCACCCACCTTGCCTCCAGTGTCTGCGTACATTGGTGTATGAATGGGTGAGAGGTTCCTTGCTGTAAAGCGCTTTGAGTGCCTAATGTAGGTGGAAAAGCGCTATATAAGTTGAGACCATTTACCATTTACCATAATTGATTATAGAACTGTAACTATTAACGTACAATTGTTCCTGGTGTTGAAGACACGAGGGTCCTCTTACTGGACAATAACTAGCTCTCTTTTGCAACATAGTGATGTTAAACATGAAATTGGCAACATCCTTTGTACCATGTTTTAGGAGCTTACAGACAAGCGGTGCCATTTCTCTCATTAGAACTCTTGTGTCCCTCATTGGGCTGATTTACTCTTGATATATATATATATAATGCATTTTTGCTAATGTTAAAATGCACTCTGATGATCACACGATTTTATTATACGGCTCTTACAGGTCTTTAATATCACTCCGCAAGTAGTAGTAGTGGACACTATCTCTGTCCCCGTCCCTGCGAGAGAAGTTGGGGGAATCGCTCGTGAAGTTAGCGGGAGTCTGACTTTCAACTTACCCAGAGTATCACCACCATTCCTCCTCTCCAACTGCACCTTCAACCAAGTAGCTAGGCTAGCAATAAGTAGCTAGCCTAGCCACACTGCCTGGAATCACAACAAACGCGCAAACTTTTGGGAACTATTTGCCGTGGAAATCATTAAATAAACCTTACGGCCTTCATAAAAGTGTATGACGTTTATTTTGTGCGTGTTCAGTTGGCAACAAGCCGTATAATAAGTAAGGGATAATGTATAGAACGCTGGTCATTATCGGCAAAATAAGTACCTTCAGGGCGAAACAACCGGTTCGCCATCTCCATCAACTTGAATGGGATTTACCAAAGTTCTACCGGTCATTATTTTCTGATAGAGGACCTCTGAAAAAAAATAATGTCCGCTGCCAATGGAGTTCGTGCTTGTAATAGAGTTGGGGAAATTCCACAGTTACCATGTGTGGTGTAATCTATATTACATGTTACCACTAGAGGGCAGACCAGGCATGTGCGACGTCTGAGCCTGCATGAGCACTGCCGAGTGAGAACCACAATGTTGTCGCAGCCTGATAATAAAGCGGCTCCGTGAACACTCCAGGCAACAGTCTTTATGTGTAAAAGAACCCAACATGGTGTCAGAAGTTGGTGTGCTTTGAGAAAGAAAAAGTCAGTTTTGCGCCCGGCTAGCGGCTATGAGTGAGGAAGACCAAGAGCGAGGAGCTTCAGCGGCGGGGGCAGCCTCAGCGGCACCAGGCCATGTAGCTGTGCCGGCAGGTCCAGTAATGGCGGCGGCAATCCCAGCGGCAACCTTCACCATAAAACCACCGGAGCCATTTGATTTTGCAAAGCCCCAAGAGTGGGAAAGGTGGATTAGACAGTTCGAGCGTTTTAGAGTGGCAAGTAACCTGAATAGCTCTTCGGAAGCAAACCAAGTCAATACTCTGGTTTATTGCATGGGAGATGAGGCTGACGACGTGCCAAGAGGGCTCGAGCTAACGGCCGTGCAGCATCAGCAATACAATGCAGTCAAAACCGCTTTCGACAGACATTTTGTCCCAAGAAAAAACATGATTTAAGAAAGGGCAAAATTCAACAAGAGGGTGCAACAGCCATCAGAACCTGTGGACACGTTTATTACAGCTCTCTATGCACTAGCAGAAAACTGAGTATGGTGCACTTCACGATGACCTTTTGAGAGATAGGCTTGTAGTAGATTTGTCTCTGTCAGAAAGAATGCAGCTTGACAAAGATCTTACCCTAGCTAAAGCTATCACAATGGCGAGACAATCTGAAGAAATAAAGAGACAGCAAACTGACCTGAGAGGTGAAGCTATCGCCAGCAAAAGAGCTATGGATTCAGTACAAATCAGAAAAGCTAAGCTGAACAAGTTCAAAAGCAGAGAACAAAAACAGTTTAAATCCCCGAAGTTTCAGCAGACCAGACATGACAGTAAAATATGTTCCAAGTGTGGCAAAGCACTTGCACATGCAGCAGTACAGTGCCCAGCGAGAAATGCAGAATGCCATAACTGTGGAAAACGCGGACACTATGGCAGATAGTGGGTGAGGTGGATTCAGGAGAAGAACCATGGCTGGTAGACATAAACGTGAGCGGACATAAGGTGACATTCAAGCTAGATTCCGGGGCAGATGTGTCAGCTATTTCAAAACATACGTTTGTGAGCTTAAAACGCAAAAACAAAACATTGGACGAGGCAGAAAAACCACTGTATGGACCGGGTGGGTCTGCGTTAACTGTTTTGGGGTCTACCACAGAGACCATTGCGTATGGTGTCAGAATCCTACGCGGGGCACTGCTGAGTAGAACAGCTTCTGTGACACTGCCAGAGTTGACACTATAGACCAAGAGACAGTGAGAAAAGTATACCCCAAGTTATACGAAGGACTCGGGCTGGTATAAAAGCCGTACACCATAAAACTGAAACCTGATGCCAAGCCCTTTTCGCTCAAAGTGCCAAGGCACGTGCCACTGCCGCTCATGGGCAAAATCAAAGAAGAGCTGGAAAGGATGGTAAAGTTGGGAGTTATTAGTCGTGTGGAAGAGCCGACCGACTGGTGCTGAGGCATGGTTGTAGCTCCCAAGAAGGACAAAGAGAAGGTGCGTATCTGTGTGGACATGACACCTTTAAATGAGTGTGTGTCGTGAAAGATACATACTTCCTTCTGTAGACCAAACGCTAGGCATGCTCACAGGTGCTCAGTATTTTTCAAAACTCGATGCATATGGGCTTTTGGCAAATACCACTATCCAAAGAGTCGGCACTCCTCACCACCTTCATTTCGCCATTCGTCAGGTACCACTTCAACCGTTTGCCATTTGGTATTTCCAGCGCACCGGAACATTGTCAAAACATGATGGTGACGGAGGTTACAGCAGATCTCGAGGGAGTCGTCTGTCACATGGACGATATCCTGGTCTGGGGATCGTCCGTAGAGGAGCAAGAGTGCATGCTGTCCTGCAGCGGGCAGAGAAAGCCGGAATACATTGAACATGTCAAAATGTGAGTTTAACAAAAGAAAAGTCAAATTCCTTGGATTTATCGTCTCAGCAGATGGAATGAGTCCTGATTCAGACAAAACTCAAGCTGTTCAGGACATGAAGGAGCCAAGCAACGTGAGTGAGCTCAGGAGCTTTCTCAGAATGGTGAATCAACTTGGGAAGTTTATTCCAAACCTTTCTGAAAAGGACAAGCCACTGAGAGACTTACTTTCAACAAAGAACATGTGGTACTGGGGGCACGATCAGCAAGAGGCGTTTTGAAACCTTAAACAAGAACTGTCTTCTGCTCCTGTGTTACAGCTCTACAACCCGAATAAGGCACAGAAAATCTCTGCGGAAGCCTCTTCATATGGGCTGGGGGCAGTAATGCTACAGAAAGAGGGAGATGTGTGGTCACCAGTTGCTTATGCTTCCCGATCATTGACACCTACAGAGCAGCACTATGCTCAGGTGGAAAAAGAAGCGCTGGCTCTTACGTGGGCCTGCGAGAGGTTTAATGACTTTATCCTAGGCCTTCACTTTGAACTCGAAACAGACCACAAGTCTTCTGGGAGGACAAGCTTTGGATGCGCTTCCGCCGCGGATACAGAGATTCCATATGCGCTTAATGGGGTACTCGTACACAATAAAGCACATCCCTGGCAAAAGTCTCACCACAGCTGACACACTCTCACACTTATCGCTTACAAACAGTGTTACTCGCGCAGATACAGATCTTATGGAGGACACTAATTTTTACCTTGAATCTGTGCTAGAGGGTCTCCCTACAAGCAGTAAATACCTGGCAGATCTTCAAGAGCAGCTGATGTCTGACAGCATCTGTTTTCAAGTCATGAGGTACTGTGCAGAAGGCTGGCCGGATCGTAACCAGCTACAAGGAGCGGTGAAGCACTACTGGCCTGAGAGAGCTGTTCTGAGTGTGCACAATGGACTACTACTTAGAGGCACAAGGTTAGTTATTCCTGCTACCATGAGAAACTCAGTTTTGGACAAAATACATGAGGGTCACCAGGGTGTGGTTAAGTGCAGAGAGCGCGCCAGTCAGGCAGTATGGTGGCCAGGTTTAAGCAACCAGATCAGTGAACTTGTCCTCAAATGCAGACAGTGCATACAGGAAAGAGCCAATGTAAGAGAACCTTTAATGCCCACAGATTTTCCCGAAAGACCATGGCAGAAGTTAGGTGCTGACTTGTTCACTCAGAAAGATAAAAACTACCTGTTACTAGTGGACTACTTCTCTAGGTATATAGAGATTGCCCAGCTCAGCCCAACTCGCTCTGCCAACGTCATTGTGCAATTGAAATATATTTGCACGTTATGGAATACCAGAGATACTGATCACAGACAACGGCCCGCAGTTTGCATGTCAGGAAATGAAAGTGAATACTGTTTTGAGCATGTGACCAGTAGTCCCAGGTACCCCCAAAGCAATGGCGAGGCGGAGAGAGCTGTCCGAACAGTCAAAAATCTCAAGAAAGCCAGTGATCCGTACCGAGCTCTATTAGCCTACAGGACCACAGTGCTGGCAAATGGCTATAGCCCTGCACAGCTACTCATGGGGCGTCGACTCCGTACCACCTTGCCAATGCTACCAGAGGCTTTACAGCCATGTGTGCCCAATCTTCGACAACTTCGTCATGTGGAGAGGGAGAGAAGGATGAGACAAACCGAAGGCTTCAACAAAACACACCGAACAAGAGATCTGGACAAACTGATACCCGGACACCCTTTTTGGATTACAGATGCAAAAGCAAAAGGCACAGTGACATCTGTCCACCCAACTCCATGGTCCTATGTCATCAGTGGACCGCAGGGTACAATCAGAAGGAACCGCAGCCATCTTGTGCCTATGCCGATATCAGAGACTCATACTGAATCACAACCGACCCAGTCTAATGAAAGAAACACTCCTACAGAGACACTGTCCGAGCCACAAGCACAACAAACACCAGGTGTTGTTCGAACCAGGTCCGGTAGAGAAGTGGTAAAACCAAAAAGACTGGATCTGTAAAAGTCGGCATTAACATTAACATTTCGTTTGTGCTTTGAATAAGTTCCGAATATGCCTTAAAGTCTTTGCATAGAAAATGTTCGAATGTCTGCAATAACTGATTAATAAGGGAAATGAAAATGTTATGGAAATTGTTCAAATGTTTATGCCCAGATAATTTACAGTTGGCTGACCAATATGACATGTGAAATTTTTTACAGATATGCTAATGGTTTGAGTTACAGCTAAGAGTAGTCAACCTACCTTCAGTAAGGGGGATGTGGTGTAATCTATATTACATGTTACCACTAGAGGGCAGACCAGGCATGTGCGACGTCTGAGCCTGCATGAGCAGACAAGACATTGCCGAGTGAGAACCACAATGTTGTTGCAGCCTGATAAAAAAGCGGCTCCGTGAACACTCCAGGCAACAGTCTTTATTTGTAAAAGAACCCACCACAACACCATGGAGATGCGCCATCATTGCAGCTGTTAGCATACATTTCCATTGACTAAAGGTCCACACACACTACACGATTTTTCTAGTCTTAAACGATTTTATATAGAATGGGGGTCCACACTACACGACTGGATTCAGTGCGATTATAGAACGTCAGCGGACAAACTGCTGATGTTTGATAACACAGCACGTCTGTCCTCTCTACCACTTCATTTCTCCTCCAGCTTCAAAAACTGACCACAAATCCGCAAAGATAGGCCGTGTTTGTGAGCGTGCGAAAACATGTGCATGTCCCAGTTTGGTCAGCGGTGTAAACAGTGTAACAACACCACAGTGCAAGACTCCTACTGGTACAAAGCCTTCAACTTAGCTATAGTTCTGTCAAATGGAGATAAAAGTCGGCGACACGAAGAAGCGGGACGTATTTCAGTGGATTTAATAAGAAAAGGAGACGGGCCTCCGCTCCAAGATGGAGGAGGCGGAGGAGACAGCGGAGAAAGCGGAAAGGCGAGGTGAAGCTGAACAGTTCGTCTCCAATCTCAGTAAGTGCCGCTAAACTCTGTTCGCGGTGGTTCTCGTGAACGTTTGGTGATATAAAGTTGTGCTGTTTCGTGTGGGGATGTGCCCATGAAATGAGCTGTTTGTGCCTCTGTTTTCATGGAGAAATTAAAATGAGGCGCGTTTTTCTATCTTTATTTCATGCCATTGGCCGCTGAAGTCTGTGTGTTGGCTTTGGGGAGCGTACAATCACCCACGTTTCTCCTGTGCGTTCGAAATCGGGCTTAAAAATCAAACATGTTTGATTTCCTGCGACTGTAGTCCAGTTGCTTCTGACTGCTGCCTATGTTGCCCCCTCGAAATGATCAGGTAACTCAGATGTCTGTTTTTTTTGTAAGTTTATTTTGAGCTCAAACATTCGACAGGAGGTAACATAGGTCCCACATCCCACAGCGGTTTAGGCCACCGCTTGATTACTGCGCCACAGCTCCTCTTATGGGAGGCTATGGGCCTAGCTTTAAGTATTCTGGGCAAGTCACGTGACCTTGCGCTTCCGGTTCCACCCATAAGAGACACAATATAAACGGCAGTGTATTAGATTTGCAACGATTAATAAATATTTATATTTACAGTGAACCCTTAACACGAATAATACAAAGCGCTTAAGCACTTGTGCAAAAAAGCAACATGCGGGAAATGGGATGGCAACACCCTCCCCCACAAAAAATAAAATGTAAACCAACATTTTCTTATATGAACCGGGGTATTACTTGACTGAATAAAATATTAAAACCAAATGACTTGCACCAATCGCAGTATTTCAATACAAAGTCCAGACTACATCAATAGTATCAGTTACTTAAGAGTCCTTTGGCATGGCGGTACACTTGCATAGCTGAGTGGACAGTCCCTTGAAGCATAGGTTGGGCCCCCCCAATCTCCAGAACAGACTCAAGGAAAATACTCTTACCCTTAATTACGCAGCATTAACAGTGTTTAACCAAGACTAAAAAAATTAAAGTACATAAATTATTGCACACAAGCGAGATCCTTTAACAGGTACGACTGGTCAAAAGGATATAGGTTGGCAGCGGTCTTGAAGAAACCGTCTTAGACCCTCGCTGGTTTGGAAACACCGACAGGACAAGTCTGCATTTCCCGGACCGTGGGCTCACCAAGCTCGTCGTAGGTATAGACGCGCCTGGGCTGTCTGGCTCTGACAGGTCTTGCAGGGTGGGGCTCAGAAGCTTCCTCTGAGGAGTCAGAGGTAGGTGCATCTTGCTCGGATGGTTCGGCTCCCTGTACTGGCTCAGGCTCAGGTTCAACCTCCGGGATCAAGATCACCACTTCAGCTCTCTCCACAGGCGCAGCTCTCCGTTCCGGCGGTCTTGAAGTGCTGCAGTAATTTCTCCATCGTGTCTTCTCCAGTTTGTTACTTTTTCTACGGCTTGGCATGTAGCCCGCCACTGTGTATCGTCAAATGGTACGCTGCCCCCGTGCGGAAGCCGCCAGTAATAACATTTTTTTTTCTTCCAGATATGGTACACTATTCAATTTTTTATGATTTAACGACCATTCGAATATTCGAAAATCGATGCCCATCCCTAATCTACATAGCATTAACATGGAAGTTGGAGGTGTGGTGGCGTTTGGTGTGTACGCACCTTAACGAAGTTAACGGGAGACCGAATGGTGGTGAGATTCACCACCATTCCTCTTCTCCAACTGCACTTTCAACTAAGTAGCTAGGCTAGCAATAAGTAGCTAGCCTTGCTACACTGCCTGGAATTACAACAAACGTTGCCAAGCAACGCGCAAACTTTTGGGAAGTTTATTTTGTGTGTGTTCAGTTGGCAAATAGCCGTATAATAGACCTTTTTCACGACAACCGGAAGTAGTGCGTATAAGAGGCCAGTCACGTCCTGTCTTCGCGGGTCTAAGGGAAAATAGCATCTTTTTTTTTCAACAAAGTCGCTTAATTTTCCCACTTCTCGTTCGCTGATGCGGAGGCAATCACAGTCACAGTCAGGTGGGCAGGCTGTGAGAATGGACTCTAATTATATTCATGTTTTCGACCTGGAAGCAACGTAAAAGGCGCTGGTGTTGGACTGACTAAAGGGACACAGCTAGCCTGAACAGCGTCAGTGAGACGGACCGATATAATGGCTCAGCACACCCACAGATGTCTTCAAGTAATGGCTCACTCATTGTTTTTCTGGCAAGTGTCTGAAAGCTGTTTTGCAGATGTTTATTTCATGTTTTGGTCTTGTTTTTAGCCCTTGTTTTGCTCGTGTCAACAGCTGCTAAGGCTGTTAGCTTCAGGCTATGTGACATCTAATACATACTTTTCCTCACTCTATCACCTCCAAACCTTTGTCTCACTGTGGCTTACGTAACTATCTTTTTTTTTTTTTTTAAAGTATTGTGTAAGAAAAAAAAGATGGTTAGCCACAAACCACATGGCTAATTATGCATAATGACAAAGTCTGTGCTAAGTCTAGCTGCTCCATTCTGTGAAAGTCCTGCTTCCAGTCAATTGTACATTTATCCTAAATGAAGGAATCACAAAGATAACTCAAGTGTGTTAGCAACAATGTTTAGTACTTGTATAGATCCAGAGCCAACTCATTTACAGCATTTTTTTTTTTTGCTGTTAGAAAACACAGTATTGTATTGAAATAACTAATAATTTGTTCTTGCAGGTTCATCAGCGAAGGAAATGGATGTATCATATTCTGATTATGTTCCAACTTTGAAGAGCAGAAGTGGAGATCAACACCATGTTAAACACAAAATCGTACGTCTGTCACCACTGGTACCACATAGACACCATTCAATTAAATATATATTTTAATATCATTTGAGGCCTCAACATTTGCCATTTGTACTTTAATTACACACAGTGGCATTTTTGTTAAGTGGTGAAAATGTTTGTGCTTTACTATTTTTACTCTGCAACATTTCAAGCAAATATCTGTACTTTCTACATTATTTTTGTCAAACTGAAATGTTTAATCTAAAAGTATATACTTTACATAGACAAAGGTGGAACAAAATAAAAAGCTTAAAGAAAGTAGTTTTGATTAGAAACAAACTCCCAACAGTTTTACAAAATCTCAGTAATGTTTCAAAGTATGATTTTCATCTAATAACTATTAAGGAAACACAACATGGTGATGTATCCGAAGAACCAATACAATGGTTTACTGCTTCAGCTTTATTTAGTACATTTAGAAAAACATGTGTTAATTGTCATCATGTAAGATTGAATTGCATTTTAAATGTTTTTCTTGACAGACTTAAGATGGAGCAGCAGAGCGTGAAGGCGAGGTGAAGGCAGATGGAAGAGCGATGAAGAGCTGGGAGAGATGGAAACACCATGGAGAAGACCTACACCAGCTAGGACTGAAGGCTGTGGACAAGACGGTGTTGGAGAAAATGGAAGTCGTACTTTTAAATACAGGATGACATTTGTGCAAAAAAAAGCTTAATAAAACATATTTATAAAGAGTTTCATTCGTCTACATATTTTAAATGAAGTTCTAGATGTATTTCAATGTTAAACGTATACTTGTAGTTTAAAATATTAGAGTAGAACGATTCACAGAGAAATTGAACTTGAACTCTGAAACGATGTGATATTTTTCATTCTTGACAAACCCAGTTTTGTAGCAGTGTGTAAGAGCCGGGGTCTGTCCATTTGGCTGGCAGAGGTTTTGATACAAGTCTTATAGTTGGAGTCAATGGAAATGCTGTTTTGTTTTAGTACAGAGGCTTCCTGTGAACAGATGAAGATTTGTACTCACTCATTTACTGGTGCTCGTCATAACTAGAATATCATGAAAAAGTGCATTCACTTCTGTAAATCAGCTTAAACTGTGAAACTAATAAGAGACTCATGACATGCAAAATGACATATGTATAGCCTGTGTTATAATCATTATTATGGCTCAGCTTGTAAAACCCCAAATAGAATTTTTTTTAAATGGACTAAGCCAAAATCATCAATTATAACAAGGCTTGGCATATGTCACTTTGCATGTCATGAGTCCATCATACATTAGGTTCCCATTTTAAGTTGAATTACGGAAACAAATAAGCATTTTCATGATATTCTAATTATATGACGAGCACCTGTATAGTCCAATGTTTGGGTTAAAATTAAACCCAGAAAAAACAAGTCGACTGCAGTCTGATCATAGTCTTCATCTATCGGAAACACAACTTAGGCTTCTACTTTGAAGAAAAGAGCTGAACCAATGGTGCAGGTGTTTCTGGTCAAACAATGGACACGTTCGACCCTTGAGTGCATAACCTGTACACAAACAAAGACAAAGGGAATTACAACATGGAATTTAATGTTGGGGAAAACACATGCATGTCCACTAATATACTATTATAGCTATATTCTTATTCATTCACTTTGATAGTAATTGTTTTTGGAATTGTCCACATGACTTCAGCTTAAACCATGATTTAGGTTGTAGTGGGTGTATATGATCACAAAGAAATGTCAGCAGATTAATAAATAATATACAGATTTCATTATTTCTAAGGGAAGATGAAAGAGGGGAAAAAGGCTAGTACTAGCAACTGTAAATCAGCTGGGATTGTGCAACTGAGATGGTGGCAATTAAAGCTTTTGGGATAAATTACATGAAATAAGTAACACGTGTACCTTCATCAGGTGTGTTGGTGTCCGTGGAATTGTTGAATAAGTTGTTGATTTGAGCCGAAGTCTCCCCCTGCGCTTAGTGAAGTGCCCTGGCTTTATGCAGAAATCTGGACCCTCTAACTGCTTCATTCCACTGCCTCCTTTGGTCCGAGTCCGTCGGAAAAGCGCGGTAAGAGAAAGGTATGGTTGTTTTCTTGCCCCACGAGAGCAAGCGGAAACAGAACAAAAGCAAACGCACCGAAACTGAGCCATTTTCTTCACGGTCTAACGCTAAACTATAGCCACCGGATGTTGATGCGCAGTACTTCCGGTTAAATATGCGGAAGTGTGAAAAAGGTCTATAATCGGGAAAAAAGATACCGACAGGGCTAACTGGACACACACACACACACAATAATAATAATAATATAGTGCAGTGTGCACAGAAAACATTTTTTTTAATCTTTTGATTTAAAGTTTGAGGCTAGAGGCTCGGGAAGCATAAACTGTTCAACTTTGGGTCCAACAGTCCACTAGCCTGGCATCCAGACTAATCTCCGATGTTTATTAATTAATAAACAGGAGACCCCTCTTCTGTAAAGAAGCGGGGTCTGGTTGGCGAGACTAACAGTCCACAGCATATTGATCCAGTAATGCAGTGGAGCATCCAAGGGCTCTTTCGCAAACCAAAGTTGAACAGTTTAGGAGGAACACACAACGTCATGTGTGGAGGACAAATGGAACAGCACAACATCAAAACCCTATGCTCATTTTGAAGTATAGAGCAGGGAAAATCATGGTGTGGAGCCTCAGGGCCTGGACAACATGCCATCATCAATAGAAAAAATAATTCAGTTTATGAAGATATTTGGCAGAAAGACCTAAGACATTCACAACATGCACGGAATAAGTAAGTGAACCCTTGTATTAAATAGCTGGCTGACCATTCTTTTGTAGCAATTACTGCTTTCCTGTAGTTGCAGATTAGACGCTCAAACGATCAGTTATTTATCTTGGACGATTCCTCTTTAAAAACTGCTGCAGTTCAGCGAGATTCCTAGGTTCACTTACTTTTTCCTCCCCGTCCTGTGAATGTTTACATGTTACGGCCAATACAAATATGATCAAATGTAAATGTTTGGGTGGTATTAGTTTAAGCAGACACTGTTTATTCATTCTTAGGATTTTGATGAAGATCAGACCACATTTTATGACCAATTTAGGCAGAAATGCGAGAAATTCCAAAGCGTTCACATACGTTTTCATCCCACTGTACCTGTAGAAGCCATTGTGTTCTCCGCACTGCACAGGGTTGGGAATGGGCGAGGCAGTATGCTGGGCAGAGCATCAGTATGTCCGGGAGATACAGGAGGTCAGAAGGCTGGGCGGGGCTTGTGCAAAGTGACACAGGCCGGTAATAAAACTATTCTACTGTCACCAATGCAAATAAAATAATCAGGAAACACAATTACATTCCTAACTTAGTGCTCAATGTAAAATGTATGTTTTCTCTCATTTGAACAGACGCAGTAGCTCCTCCTGAAGTGACAGAAGCAACAAACGCGAATTAAGCACTCCAGTGAAAATGTTCAAGCGACCAACTAGAAGCGCGTGTCACGAGTTGACATGTTTGGTGTAAACACAGTATGAGAAGAAATTAGTCAATTCTGACATTGAAACAGACGTATTATCCTCACTCCTCCCCATTTACGTAAATGACAGAGATTTGCGAGAGAATCTATGATGGCTTCTCCTACAGAGCATGATCCAAAAAAGGACAAAAACGTGGGAAACTCTGCCCCCGTGAAGTGGGCCACAATCCTCCACAGCCCTCCAGGACCTGCCAATCAAAGTCTCAGGCTTAACATTTTTATTCTACAGCACAAAAACCAGCGTGGATAAAAATATGATAACCAGTTCAGTGTTGTCACATGGGTCAAAAATAAACTATGAGCCAGGCTTTTAAGCAGTATTTATGAGGTGCAAAGACTCCATTGGAATCAGTATTACAAAGTGTAATTTGGAGTCGCCCCTGGCCACCAGGGGGTGTTATTGCAGGAATGTCCGCACCTGGGCCATGTGGACCAAAGAGAAGACTTCCTTGTTGCCTGTTGCTATGGTCGCAACAATTAATTTTCAAGAGTGGAACAAACCATAGACTGTAACAATGAACAAACGCAAGCAAACAGGAAGTGGAGTACACTTCCTGTTTGCGGGCGCCAGCGCGGTGTTAGTATTGTTTCAACAACACTTATTACATCATTATCATAAGCTATAACACATTTGGTGTTCCAAAAAGGCCTAGGTCTAGGAGATTTCTAACTTTCATGCAATCAATTGATAAAATTAAAACCTTTACCATATGCAACTAAATGCAACTCTAAATGTTTAACCAATAATGTCCACAGTCTAAACTATACAAACAATAAAATAAATGGTAAATACCTATTAAAGTCTTGATAACAACTTAAACATCCGCAAGCGTCCGGAGATGCAGCACTGGGTGATAGTCATAAATGGGGAAGAGGATATTAAATGGCTGAGTTTTAGACTTTGCTCTTTGCTCAAGGGCCAATGTTTCAACACAAGGACTCTGCTGTTACTGTAGACCACTGAAGATTGAAACCCAAGGGCTGATTTGGCAAGCTTTGAAAATAGCTATGCTGGGAAATGCTGCAGTTCAAATCGATAAAGGTAAAGATAAGCTTATCAAAGTGGTACTGATTTACCAAATGGATAGCGTTGTGGGGTTTAGGAGATGTTGAAATATTTTTGACAAAAGCTTAACTTTTTTCCTACAATTGTGTAAATAAGATTTATTGCA
This sequence comes from Proterorhinus semilunaris, assembly GCA_021464625.1. NCBI lineage: Eukaryota > Metazoa > Chordata > Actinopteri > Gobiiformes > Gobiidae > Proterorhinus > Proterorhinus semilunaris. The sequence continues at coordinate 27,107,302 of CM038344.1, read as the reverse complement.
AAAGTTTATTAATTACCCAAAATACAGAATGTAGTAATGGACGATCACAATACATGTAACTTTATATTGCCCGAGGCTGACCAATAGGAGTGAATAGAGAAATGGTTTGTATCTGAGTGCATGAGAAGTGCTGAATCACAATATGACAATCTTGGCAGAATAGCAGATTGTCACAGGAATCTGATCACAATCATTTTTTTATCGACTATTGCCTAGCCCTACAAAAATGGCAAAGAAATCAAAGAGGAAAATATCTGAATAAACATTGTGATACTGCCTTTTGCAATAAAGAGTGTTATAAGGACTAAAATTCAAATAAATATACATTATAGTCACTGAAAAAAAACATTTAAACCATTCCCTTTTTCTTTTAAGCAGGTAAACTTAGTATCTTCTACATCCTAAACTAGGCCTGGATTTAACAGTGATGGGGAAACACTGATACTTGTGTCCGTCTTAGGTCATTAATGATTTTTCACAGTAAAAAATAAAAAGCATGAAATTGTCTACACGAGGCCTTTTCAACACTTGCTTGAAACATTTACACACTGCACTTTGATGTGTTTCTCATAATGTTTGCAAAGCTTCTTTTTCCAATATGAATGTACTGTAAATGTTACAGAATAAACGCATAATGATTTATGTCCCAAAGCCACAGAATGTCAGAAACAAGCCCCTCTATGTTGAATGAACGTCAGGGAACACAGCCTTTCACAATCCTATTTACACATTGGCCAAAGGCAAACAGCCTCTGGTTCAACTTTCTGGTAAATGCAGATCTTTTCAGCTCAATCACAGGGTCAAACCAAGGGAAAGGCTTTCATGATGTCAAAAATTACATCAGATATTTGCACAGAAGAGTTTTAAATTCACTTGAAACAGGTGGGGGTTAAATCTCAAGACTTTGAATGAAAACAATAATAATCAATTACCCTTCTATTACACTTTACAAGCTTGCCAAGTTTCTGAAAGCGATACAGCCAGTGATGGTAAGCTATCATTGTAGCCACCCTGAGGTACACCATAGACTGTTGATGGTAGCGAGGATTCCAATCTGCATCAACGGCCCCTCCGACCACCGCCATTCACTCACTCACTCACTCACACAGTTACACACGTGATGGGTGAAGTGTATTAACCAGGGACACAAAGACAGTTCGTACCTTTAGAAGCTACGATCCAAAGCTTCTGGTCTTGAGGCGACCTCTGAGCCACTGTCGCTGGAATTGAAAGAAAAACAATTGCTAGGAGTCTACTAAAAAAAAAGTCTTAACGATTGCTGTATTAATAATTCACTCTTCTTCAGTGACACACATGGTGGTGAGCCACTTCTGTAGCCACTGGGCTAGGAAGGGAGATTGATGTAGTGCAGCCAACAAACCTACGATAGATCTCTGTAGGAGCCATTTATGATTTGTCGCTGTTTTTAAGCCCCTTCCGCTATATGGCACTATGCCACTCTTTTTCCTCCCTGGGCGTGGTCAGATGTAACCAGGTGCTGCTTAATGGGGACAATTCTTCTTGACCGTGTCACATGTGGATGTGGATATTGGGTTGTTGAGCCAAATAAATACGTTTATATAAGTGGAATACGTATCTGGGAACCTTTCATTTTAGCAGCCATAGTGTCAGCATGCTTGGTGTATACTGCCACTTCAGTCTACCATGATAGTGGCTCATGATCTACAGAAAGGTCAGGTGCCGCACGGCTCCAGACACCTGCACAAATTCACACTGCTCATAAAATCCATAGCCATTGTACAGCCTATAAAGTAGGGCTGGGCGATATGGACCAAAAGTCATATCCCGAAATATTTAGGTTGAACATCGATATACGATATAAATCACAATATTTTTTCCGCAAAGTGAGAGCTGTGAAATAAAATGTTAAGTCAAAGCCAAATACGAGTAGTTTTATGTAAAATTCACTATAAAATGTAAACATAAACACTGTATAACAAAGCTCCGTAAGGTGCACATTTAAATAAAAAAATATCTTAAATAATAAAAACAGCCAATAAAGGTCAATCTTTTTCTGAGGGCAGCGTTTATATATAAAGAGATAACTAAATAAAGTGCTCAGTTTAAGATAAACTTCACCTTTTGTTCTTTCTTTTTGTTAACTTAATAGCTTATCTGAATTTGAACAATATATTGATATATGCGATATGGTCTGATATCTCATTTAAAATATATCTTAAATATCTATATATCGCCCAGCCCTACAATAAAGCAGTTATTTCATTTTAATAACTGCTTTATTGGGCTTGCACTCTGACATTTATTTTGCACATGACTTCTGGAAGCCTATAAAATCGCCCAAAGCATATCATCTGCCTCATTATCCACTTCAAATAATTCAAAATTATTTCTTCGTATTAAAATTGATTAAATTCAAGTTTAAAAGTAGTCTGTTAACATCTGAGCAGTGATACAATAATACTATAAGGCCTATATGACGGAATTATGCACATAATAATGCACATAATAATGTACTTTAGTATTTCATACTAAAGTACGTCTTTTGCCATCACCTAGATTTCTCCCTAGTTCTAGCCTAGTTCTGGCTCTGTCAAGTGCTGATATCTAAAGATAAGATCAGATTGAATTTTATTGATCTCACAATGGAGAAATTCAGCGCAAATTCGTTTATACAACAACAAAAAATAAAATTAGAGACCATACGCCTCGCTCATCCTGCATCAACTATACTGTATCTTTGTGAAAAAATCTTCAACATTTAAAATCCGATATAACATAAAACAACATCAACATGTCACTTGCCTACATCACATCAAACAGAAAACTGGATAGAGAAATAAGATCTCCACTTGAAACTTAAAACTAGTAGTAAAGTGGGTCTATGATATTATGCAAAATAGAAACCCAAACTTAATGCAATTATTAGCTTAGTTTTGTTGATTACTAAAACATATAAATAATTACCTAAAACACATAGGATTTGGATATCATATTGGGCCAGGTTTACGCTAACACTTGGGGTTATTTCGAGGAGTTATTGTCATCTTGTCAACTGCTGTGAGCATTTCCACCTGCACTCGCTGTCAAACACTTCCGCTATAAACACGCGCGATGCTATGTGGCTAAAAAGGGGGGAAACAATTGCGATCAAACCAGAACACCGCGTACCAACTGCACGTACGCACAAATGCGCGAAAGCGGTAGAGAAATTGTGTAAATAATACCAACCTGTCTCTTCTCCGCGCGTGAAACAACCGTGGGTTTGAGTCGCTTCCGACCTCCGTCACGTGACTCGCTGATGCAGCATGGTGGTTTGCTCGCCCCCATAGGGTAAAGGGCAAAGGGCCGGGGTGAAAGGGGGGATTATTTCAGAAAACAAATCATGTACGTCTATATTTATGGAAGTATGTGCGACTTTTGGTTGAATATTTTTTGCTCATTATTTTAAAGTGAGCAACTAAACATAGATTACATTTAGTAGAGTGTTATGTTCACAATATAGCTAAAACACTCTAAAATCAAACAATTTACTGAAAAACATTGTTAAAACTAACTTTTTCTTTGAGAGTAATATTGAAAATATTGAAATTCTACTCAGTTTCCCCTTCTTGTTTTAATCTGACGTCAGTACCCCTGGTTGGGAAAACTAATAAACTCAAACATTTGTGGGAAAAACACTGTGCATCTAATTATAAGATATTTGTATCTATTTCATGAACTTTCAGACTACTTTGCTTGCATTTTTGAGAAAAGTGACCCTGTAAATTGTGAAATGTGCCTGTAAACTTGTCATTGGGATACTACAAATATATTATGAATGAGTTTGGACCACTGCGTCTTTGACTGTCACAAGGGGGCAGTGTGTTTCACTAAACTCGTAGCATCCTCTCGGGCCATATGTGCAGCCCTATTCATCTGAAGCCCATTCTTAAGGGCTCTCTAGAAACAAAGCACTTGTCAGATCGATATAATGCCCCGCTATATATCATCTACTGGCTTTCAGTGCGTGTTTGTCAATGTAAAGTGATAAGAAAAGGAAAAGATCCGCACAACTGAGGTTTGCTCACCGATTTATTGTTCACCGAAGGTGGTGGTTACGTTTCGGGTCTAGCCCTTCATCAGACATGAAAGTTAGCTCTGACACACCTGTTATATATACACATACTAATTTGTGTCACGTGATACAGAGGGGTCACATGATAGGTGTGTACAGGCACAGTTGAAAACAAAAACAAACAGTGGACCAATAAAACCACAACATAGTGCCATGAACCATACATATATATATACACACATACACATATATTAGACATATATTAGAATAATACAAAATTATTTACAAATATATTAACAAATATTTACAGGTATTGAGACAGAGATACCCCGGGGTAGGACAATGTAAATGTAAAGTACCTTGTTAGATGAATATGAAACATCTTTCTGTCTCTCTGTGTGCATATACTTGACTTGGTTTGCATGACATTGTTCAGCTGTCATTGAGAGCAGGCCTCACATCGAAACATGATTATATGAAATGTGTAACATTCATATTCCATTTTAGCTGAACTAGCTAATGGGGATCATAATAAAGAATAAAGAAACAAAAACAGGTGCTTTTGGGGGGATACTGTGATTGTTGTGGACCACACTGACGGGCTGCCTCTTCTGTCCCCCTGCACTAAAACAGTTAAAACAGTTGTGTTGTCAAAGGCCTTGACTCAGGAGCACCTCTCACACCCCATCATCAGTGCACAAGACAACTGAGGGCAAGGGTTATGTAAATTACCTTGTAGTAGGCTATGGCTTTTGTGTCCTATTCTTTATTTCATGTTATGAACAAACTGTAAATAATCTTTTGCTGATCTAAACTAAAACATAAATTAACAACAAAAAAGGTTTCTATGATAGATGGCATCTTACATCATCATCGTCATAGAAATTTAGCCTAGTCCTCTTTCTTGTTCTGGTAAAGATTTGTTGCTGAGGTAAACTGACCTTTTTGTTGTCGTATTTATTTATTGTTATTACTTGATTGAAATACAATTTTATGTAGTCCACATATTACAATTTTGACTGCACATTACATTACCCCAATTTCCTATTTTCATATTCAAATATTTTATGACCTCATTTTAAAGGGTCATCTTCATATGTGTCCTATTTGCATGTGTTTTAAGCTTCAAAGCCACCAAGCTCATCTGACCACCAGTGAATTTCCCTATTCAAAATAATGACTCTGGATCAAAGTTCACGGGGACATATGACATTCCTACAGCCAGGCCATAAAACGATCAACCAATCTTTAACCCATCTTTAGCCATATAAAACCTTAGACACACTCTAAAGTTTAGTTAAACTTCCACAAACAGCTGTGAGAGTGTGAAATCCAAGGCCTCACAAGTTGGTCCTGAATCAACTGAGAAGGGTAAACAGCAAACATGAAGAAGCAGCACGATAGGCAGATCATTCAAAAATCAATATCAAATATTTCTATTTGGATGATCTTAAGCAATGCGCTCAATGCAATGTGGAAGCCAGGATTTGAACCGCCAACCTTGCGGGTAAATATATGCAACATCCAAAATAATCAATGTATTTACATTTATTTAAGCATTGGCTTTATTTTGATCAAGTGCTATTGTGGACCGGTAACATGTATAGAACTGTGAGCTAATAACATTTTTTTGGAGGGGCACAAAAAGGATATGGAGTACTTCCCATTGTCCAATAGGACAGTGGTTGCCAACCTGCGGGGTGACAAGAACCCATGAATCCCCAGGACGCTCTTCATCTGAAAGCCCCACTGCAACCACCTCAGTCTGTGGAGGTTCCCGGGAGGGGCCAGGCGCCACATGGGCCTTTAACATATCCCTGTGCACATTATGGGTGGCTTGCAAATTGGCAAATGGAGCCACGGTGTAAACGGGCCCACCGCCCAAAGGGGCCCTCACAATCTGATACAGCTCAGGGCACCAGATGTCTTGGATTTTGTGGTGACCCCTAGCCCCCTTGTCCCTGAGGTAAGCAAGCCGACCGACCTGCAAAGAGTCCTCCTTTACCCGGAGGTCATGTCTCACTTTTCTGCGACCCGCATTGGACACCAGTCGCTCCCGTGCGCTGGCAAAAGCCAGTTTCACATTGACCAGTGTTCTGACACCCAATCCTGGACGGTTCCTCGCAGAGGTTCCTGCACCTGCCCCAAAGCGAAGTCGATGGGAAGCTTAGGCTCCCGCCCAAACATCAGGTAGAAGGGAGATTCGCCTGTGCTCTGATGAGGGGTGGTGTTGTATGAAAAGAGCCCTTGAGAAAGACAAGCAGCCCAGTCCTGCTTCCGGGACTGAGGTAGGGTCCTGAAGATTGTGGAGTGTGCGGTTAAACTGCTCACATTGCTCATTTCCAGCCGGATGGTATGCTGTGGTCCGTGACTTTCCTACTCCATAGAGACTACAAAGCTGGTGCATGATGGCACTCTCGAAACACCTACCTTGTAGAACCATTCCTGGGTGATCACCCGGGCGAATGTCTGGGCTTGTTGATCCCTAGTGGGTACGGCAATTGTATACTTTGTGAAGACATCCGTGAGGACCAACACGTTCTCAATCCTATTACAGGTTGGCTCGAGCACGGTGAAGTCGAGGGCCAGAACTTAATTTGGTTGTGAAGCGAGCAGATGCTATGAGGCATCGGGGCAGAATCCTTGGCCATCTGGCACCTCACACACTGCTGTACCCACTGCTTAACATCGGCAGACATTCGAGGCCAGTAACACCGCTGGCGCACCAAGTCAAGGGTTCGATCAATGCCCTGGTGCCCATGTTCCTGATGAAGTTCTTGAAGAGTCTGTTCCCTTAGGGCTGCTGGCAAGAGAAGCTGGAGGAATCCTTCTCGACCGTCCGGTCGAAAGACCCGGCGGTAGAGTACTCCTTCCTCCTCAACCAACCGGACCCACTGCTGGAGAAGGGTTAGTAAGGTGGGTTTCGAAAGGCGGCCGCGCTCGTCCTGATTTGGCCGTGCCCGTCTTCTCCAAAAGGTAAGGAACTCCCCCAGACAAAGGTTGGTCTCTTGCAGCGCACCCATATCCGCATGCCATCAAGGACTGGGTGCCCACCAGCGGCCCTGCTGCTTGTTGAAGCGCCAGTGGAACCGTGCTGCCAGGCAGTACGCCTGCTGTCATGTCAGCTGATGTCAAGTACTGCCTGGACAGAGCATCTGCATTACCGTTGCTGTGTCCAGACCTGTACTTGATCTCAAAGTCAAAGGCAGCAAGTTGGGCAGCCCACCGGTGCTCAAGGGCTCCCAGCTTAGTGGTTTACATGTAGATCAGCGGATTTTTATCGGTAAAATCATGCACTTATGCCCAAGCAAGTACTCCCGAAACTTATCGGTCAGGGCCCACTTGAGCGCAAGCAGTTCCAACTACATACAACTGTAATTGGCAAACCCTTCCACAAAGCCCCAATAATAGCTGGTGAAACCGAAGAAGGATCGCAGCTCGGTAACGTGCTGAGGGCGCTTCCACTCCGCTACAGCCTCGACCTTAGAAGGGTCCGTAGAGACACCATCTTTGGAGATGACATGCCCCAAGTATTTAACCTTCGGTTGGAAGAAGGAACATGGCAAGGAATGCAAGGGAACGCACCTGAGTGAATGAGCCTGACATGCACGGAGGTCAGGGACCATGTATCCCTGACCCTGTCCGGCGGCAGCACAACAAGACGCCGTCGCAAAGCCAAAAAGAAAGATGTGTGTTGGTGACGCCCACGGCGCACCTTGAAGGTAGCCACACCATCACACCAACATGCTACAACTGTTTTCCAAATTTTTTGGCACTGTATGTCTTCTGTGAAAGATTAATATTTATGTGCACTGCCCCTGTCTTAAGTAAAGTAGATTTAACTTTTAGCCTGTAAAACTATGGCCACACTTTAAAGTGTATCTAAACTTCCTCAAACAACTGTAAGGACTTGAGATCTAAGGGCATCCCAAGCCAGTGATGACTCCACTGTGAAGAGCAAACAGGATGCAGAGTCTTGTGAGGTGGCCTGGATGAGGGAGGGTCGGCAGAAGTGAGCTAGTCCAGCTGTTGGGGCCATAACTGCTGCCTTTAACATTTAAAATCCAGGGACACATGGCGCAGGAGGCCAAAGTGTGTGTGAGTGAATGTTTGGGGAGTGATAAATGTGTAGCTGAAGATACTCACATTTGCTTCTTTGTAAAGTGCTTCATGGTGACAGACATATCCTCCACTTTTGGCAAATCTGGTGTTTCAAGTTCTACGGTGGATTATTTTCTCTGCAAACCTTTAGCTGTAGGCATTTCCACACATTTGTGTCAACATTTAAGTTAATTTAGGAGTTCCTGTGACATTATATGTACATGAGCTAATTTAAAATTGGACAATCTTTTTTTAATTGTGTGTAATGTAACAGGTGTGCTACAGGTGTTCGCTTCCCATGATATTAAATGTATTTACCTCACCACAAAAATATAATTTTGTATATCACCTTTAGTTACAAGACTGAGGCCAGATCTAAATATAATGGGACATCACTTCGCTTTTTACTGTTATGGATGCCATTTACACTCATTTTGACCATGCAAAAGATAGGATATCTTTTCACTGCTTAAACAATCCTCAAAACACATGGATAGGTGTTTTATTCAAATATTAGAGATATCACCTGTTTTTAATGCAGTTTTAACCCCCACCAACCTCTGCCCCTCCTCCCTGCTCCTGCCCGGGGCTTCCTTCCTCCCCTTTGTTAAGCTGCTGGGCAAGCTGAGCACACAAACAAATGCGTATGAGGGTGTGCTGTCATCTTTATGGGACCCATTGGCAAGAACCATTATTTCTAACACACATCTTTTTTTCTTTTCTTTTACTGCAGAGAATCTCGCTGAATGCCCCCCTCTGAGGCCAGACGAGCGAGATTACACTAAACCCGCTGTGGGAGAAACATGAATACACAACCGACTACGAGAAACCCTGCCCTATACCGGTATTTAGGCCTGTCTAATCCCGGGTTTACGCTGGATTGGTCATGATGAGAGAAAAAAATGTGTTTAAAACCTTTCCATGTATGTGTTAACTAATGTTATTGTTAGTTAAAATGTACATATTATAGACATTATTACGAAGTGTTAGAATTAGAGCCACATACCAGTAGTAGTTGCAGCATAAAATAGTTGAATAAAAAAGTAGTAGTAGTAGTAATAATAATATTGGTGCCAGTGATGACTAAGCAATGAGGAAATAAGCACTCAATTAAAATATTTATTTCTAATTGCCCCATTATTAAAAGTTTTCAGTCTAGTTTAACCGTGTTACAAAGTGGTCTCACTAGATTGAACTCAACCTGCAGCAACTATGGGCCTTAGTGTACATCATGAACAAGGACAACTTACTCATATTTTTTCACAGCACGTGACTCTTTCTGCTGAGCTTATGGTACCATTCTTTCCACAAGGTCAACACAAACAGGAAAGTGGAATATATATAACCGTGAGAGCATTTTTTTTTTGGTAGATGGTCCTTCAATTAAAACAATGTAAACGGCTGGATTTTTACTCATCCCTTCCACTGCAACAGTAAAAACGCAGAGGACGAGGAAGTCAATGATCGTTAAACTGGCCGGAATAGACTGTAACAAAAAGGCCATTCAAAGTCAATATTAAAAGACACAAGACTCAAATCGTCCCCATAAAACCCCCTAAACCTGTCTCACGCTATGTGGAAGTTAAATTGAATAGCTACTTAATGCAGTGATTGCTATGAGAAATTAGACCATGGTCCTCCACCTCTTCTCCCAGCGCAGCTCCCTTCGCTCCACAACAGTCTTTCACCAGAGCTTCACAGTTAATCTATCTTATTCTCCAGTGAATGTCCATTAGCCAGAACAACAGAAGGCACGTGTGGCTTAGCTGTGAGTCTTGCCCGGATACCTCCTTGTTTGTCCCCTTTGTGTTTACTGTAGCTCCTCTTGTGACGCTTCCACTGTGCTGCAGGTGTGGGGGGCTCTTGGTGCCTTTTCAGTGTTTCAGAAGAAGAGATTTGTAGGGCTCAAATGTCTTTAGTTCATAAGCTAGCTAGTTTGTTTGCTTTTAAAAAGCTGCTTTCTTCAGGAACATTATGGACTCTCTGCAGTAAAAAAATTAAATAAACATCCAGACAACACACAGCAAAGACGTACAAAAGCATTAAGCAAAACAATGTGAACACACACACCACAAATGCAGATTGCAGAAAAACGCAGAAAAACGCAGCTGTACCAAGAGAGAGGGAGGTTTCCCTCTATTTACACGTCGCCATGACGGGGAAAAAAAAGGAAATGCAAATGTGAAAGTTTGGGTGTGAATTTAGAATCTATGAAGTAATGAAAAAGTCAAGCATCACCTGAAGCAACAATTAATTTATTATTTATCATTGTGGACTTTTGTAGATTAGCATCATCACTATAGCAATGCATGATATAGTGCTGTGCCTTAGCAGTGGTCAGTCAACATTATTATTATTTTTGTATTGCTTTTTTAAGAAATTTGCAGTGGATGTAACAATACATGATAGGCTTTAATAAGGTCAGATTGAGGTAATATCATTCACAGGTTGTTTTGGGAGTGGTTGGTTATTTAATATGCAACATCAATATGGGAAGACCTGGTTTTAAATTTTTCGTTTTGACGTCATCTCATAATTCTTCTTCCTCCTTCTAGGATGTCTTTTCACCTTTGAAGCATGAGGTTGTTTCCCATGCCGACAGCGTTCGCACGGACCCACATACTCACGTTACTGCTCCTCGTGAACTTGTCCGAGCACGTCTTCACCGGTGTCCCGCATACTGTGCACAAGAGCATACCCCTCCTAACATTCCTGAAGGATAGGCACGTGGAACTTTTCAGAGAGCAGCTTTCTTCCCAGGTATTTTTATCAGTTGAATTGAGTTTGACTGTGATCCTGAACTTTGCTGTCATCAAATAAATGTTATATTTAAAATGAACTGATGACAAATACACACTGTAAAGGCTAACATTATCGAGAAAGTTGGAACATTATTAGAAATATGGCAATTTTTTTGTTTACCACTAATTGATAGTTTTGAGTAGGGCATCCGGTGTGATCTCAGTGATTTGGTCAATTGAAGTTGCAATGGGTCACTATAACTCAAAGTTTGACGATTTATCCCTGTACTAGTGTTTGTGTATTAAAGCCACTTCAAATGACAATATAAAAGTACATTTGGGAGATTCTAGGAGAAAAAAAGTCAATGTCTAGACAGTCTTCACCAGAAGGTTATAAGGAGATTCATTCATTGAATACAAGTTTATTTATTTATTCAATTCAAATTAACTTTAAAATAGGTGTAACCCATGCTCATGACTAATGTTGGCTCCTTGTTAAATGGTAATGGCAAGTAAGGTATCTTGTGTTGCAAGTAACAGTTAACATTGTAATCATGCCTTTCCCACATCAGGGCAATAATTAAAGGCTTTTATGTGATCTGGGAGTGTTCTGAATGAACCTGGGAAAGGACATTTCTCTACCTTGTACCAATAAGACATAATGAAGTCTTAGTGGCCTGAAATTTCAAATGAATCACTGCAAGAGAACTGCAAAACTGCAAATGGGTCTTTAAAAGAACAACAAAACTGTCATCTATATATGCACATTTTACTCTGGATGATAACAAAGCATACCAAAACATGTAACAATATAACACCCAGCTCACACACAGACAAAAAAAAAGTCCCGTGCCTACCCGGGACACTAACGAAACCATTTAAATCCATCACTTCTTAACAAGCGTTTGGCCGTCTCCTCTCATCGAGAACAGAAGGAAACAGTGGGTGGATACTGTGTGGGCATCACACAAAACCACCGCCTCTCTGTTTGCTGATACCATGAGGCCTTGGCTCAGCCTGGGGGGTTATGGGACAGGAGGAGGGGCACCGGGACATTGGAGAGGTGCTGCTTCAGCCACTGTGCAATGACCCACAAAATGCAGTCCCGGCCCCCAGCGAGAATTACTTTTGTGTTGTCACCACTCTGCTGGAGACCTAAGAGGGCAAAGGGGAGGGATTTGGGGGGGGGGGGGGGGGGGGGACAGCAGAGGGACACATGCACTGGCTGTTAGCTGCATAGAAAGGAGCCTGTATTGTAATGAAAGCATTTGCATACTTATGTGTTAGAGAGGGTGTTGACCTATGACACTTTTTAAGAAGCAGTTGACAACAGAAACCACTTTGCAGGGTCCCAGCGTTAGCACACTTGAGGGCGTAACACCTATGTGCTGTAGCCCCGAAAGTATCAAAACCATTAAGAACAGCACTTGAGATGGAAGTTCCTCTCAAAAAGTGGCAAACACACGCCTAAAACAAAGTGCGCTGCATTGTTACGCAGTGTGAGCAATCTTTTAAATCCAGGTGTGAACAGTTTGTAAGGTTTTTGGAACAAACAACTTTCACACATTATTTTTACTCATGTTGAAGAGTTGTTAAATAATGCATTTTGTTGGAAGTCTTAATCTAAATGTGATTTATTACATGAATGACAAGGACATTTACTGCAGAACCCTTTAACGAGACCTTTATAATTCTGCTATTTGGTTTGCAACGAATCGAACGGCACTCAGATTTGTATTGCTTTAATAAAGCACATATGTGTGATTGCACATCATTGACATCAAATATCACAAATTGTATAATATATATATAGTATATAGTATATATATAATATTCTGATAAATGTAAAGTTACGGCCGTCTACATGCGGATCCAAAGTAAGATTTGTCCTACATACTGTATGAATATGACAATGTCTAAGATGATTTTTTTTTACCCCAATTTTGTTGTCAGTTGTATTAACTTTGACTCCATTAAACACTTTTTTCCCATCATCACCCTATAAAGGTGCCAAACTAACCACCAAGACGAGTGATTACGTTTAGCCTGGTTTAGTTCCTGGTTTAATCCATGTTTTGTCAGGGATTCGTTTTGATTTGGTCTTAATCTAATCCTTGCTTTAGACTTTGTTAAAACAGGTTTAGCTTTATTTTAATAATGATTAGCCCCTTTGACAGGTGGAAATTAGTTTCTTTAGTATATTGTAAACTCAGACTTTGTGGGGGAAAAAACACTGTCCCTCTAATTATAAAGCATTTGAAACTATTTTATGAACTTGCCTGCTATTTTTCTTGCATTTCTGGTGAAATGTGCCTATAAAGGCGTCCCTGTGTTGAATTGGGAAACTAATATGGAAGTTAGAAATTAATTTGGACCATAACTAACATTTTAATTTTGTGGCGTCCTCTTTCATTGCTTGGTAAAATAAAATCATGTATAGGGCTTTTAAGTAACGCTATATTCTTTGCACACCTAAACTCTCGACTACAATCTGGATTTATGTGCCTGCGCCCATTTCCAAGAAAGAGGTAAATATATAAAAAGATTTTATATATATTTTTTAATGGTTTTTATAGGGACAGTGCATAGTGAGCAAGTGTGCAGGGCAGATTATTGCAAAAGTGCTCATTTCTAACTTGTCAAATGCACTTTAACATGTCTATTTTTCAAACAATCTAAAATGTTGCCCTCACACTCTTGATTACCTCACTTTACCACTAAAGCAAAGTGACATTTTGAGGTCAGAAAGCCATCAATAAAACCCACACTTAACTTGTTAATTTATTGTCCTCAATAGCATCCCTCATCTCGTCCCGTTGTATGATTAATGTGCGTGCGTGGTACCGTTGGACAGGACAATGATTTCTGCTTTGGTTAACTTTCCGTAGGGTCAGGATTTAAGGGTTTTTAGGGGCAAGGAGTTGGGGTGATGGGTGTATTTGGAGGGGCTCTTCTGTGCAAGCGCGCGGCCCGCTTCACAGATTTGACTCCGGGATTCCTCCAGATAAGAGTTGCTAGGTGATGCCATTGTCCCCACATCATTGGGGTTGACATATTCATAGTCCACATGCAAAATATCCTTCATTGGGATTGTCTCATTAGTATACATATATTCATACCACAACACCCCCCCACTTGACCCCTCCTTTACCAGTCGTGGGAAAGACAAGACGAGGGATGAGGAGCACAGGATTTGGATATTAGACACGCACAAAAAGTTTAACCAACAACACAGGACATTTGGGACATAATTAGATTTTGGCCACTAATAAGATGAACCAGAGTAGATAACAAAGTCCGCACTTCATTCAGGGTGGATCATTTAATTAAAACTATTGTGTCTGACTAACACACTGTGGCTTAGGCGGTAGAACAGGTCGCCTCATGACTCAAAGGTTGGTATGGTTCAGATCGCAGCTCCTGCAAGTGCAGACTGTCGCTGTGTCCTTGGGCAAGACACTTTGCCTCCACCATTGTCTACGCACATTGATGTATGAATGAGTGTGAATTAGTGCGTGTTGATGTAACACCCCCGTCACCTGAACCGAGTGCATTTTCTCCAGTTTGGCATCAAGCAAATCTAAAAGCTTCTTGAAAAAACGCAACACCGAAAATGACAAAAACGTGCCGGAATGACACAAAAAAGAAGCAACAAAAACACAACCAAAAATGGATGAAAAAGCCACAAAAGAGAGACTAAAAAGTGAGAAAAAAGAGATGAAAACTCTTCAATAATGTGTCAAAAATGTCAAGCTTTCAAATGAGATGTTACATTGGCCTATGTGTAAGCTCCAGTCAAGAAACCTTTTAGATTTGGATAAAGTCGAACTGGAGAAAATGCGCTTGGTTAAGGCAGGTTGTAATGTAGGCAAAAAAGTGCATGTAGACAATTTTCCTTAAGAAGAAAAAGTGAAGCTGAATATTATTTTCAAAACAGTTCAAATATATTTTGAAGTTGAGTTTGAGGTTTTCCAATATTAATAATGCATCGGTTTTATATAGCACTTTTCTGGACACTCAAAGATACTTTACATTGCATTATCCATTCACTCCATACTTGGTGGTGGTAAGCTACTATTGTAGCCACAGCTGCCCCGGGGTAGACTGACGGAAGCGAGGCAACCAGTCTGCGCCATCGGCCCCTCGGACCACCACCAACCACTCACTCACTCACTACATTCACTAGGCTTCCTGGTGTTACTAAACGGTCTCCCATCCAAGTACAGACCAGGCCCTTCCCTGCTTAGCTTCCAAGGTCTGACGGGATTGGGCATAGCTTTATTTAATAATAAAAATCACTCCCATCTCAATCTCATTTCATTAGGCCTCATTTAATCAGCCTGCATTCATGTTATTTCTATTTAAACAGTGCAGTTGTCTTCGTCCTTTTGTCAATGGAACAGGTGCGGCTGTCCGGTTTAAAGCCTTCCTCTTTTTACCCAAATGGAGAGCGTTTCCGCATTCCTCAGGCCGAGGGGGAGGGGCCGATGACGCCACCTGTTTCACTCAATGGGACTGCTGCCCACGCGCGCTCCGCCGGGCAAAAGAGTCAACTCTCTGGCAAAGGAGGAGAAGGTGTGTGTGTGAACTCTAGCGGAGCTAAGCGCACACTTAGGATTGTTACCAGAGGCACGACTTTTGTCAAAGAAAGTTGTGGCAGGATGGAGCTCCGCGGGATTAATTTATTTTTGTTTCTTTTTTGTAACCACGTTTTTTCAAGTCTCCAGTCAAAAGAACGTAAGTAAACTTGTCCTCGTGGCCCCTCCACAGGTTTCGCGCAAGGAAGACGCAGGGAAAAAATGTAGTCATCTTGGCCATTTATTACCGCTTTACATTTTTAACTTGTTACCATTGGTGCGTGTATTTTTAGTGTATGTCATTTGAAAATAATAATAAATAAAAAAAAGTCTAAAATCATTTGAACTAGCCTACTTTTGAAAACTTGCTATTGTTGGCAAACTTGGTTTAAAAAAAAAAAAAGGGGAATTTTTATTTCCCTTTGACAATATTTCAAATCGCCTTTTATAGTCGTCAGCTTTACGACTTTTAAACCCACCACCTGTCCTCCTTCATTCTTTTTCCCTTTTTATTTACCCGGACATATCCCAGCACCAAAGGCGGTGCTGGTCCAGTTCGGTCCGTGTGCTTTTCTAGTTACGGTAATTTAAACGCCCATGCCTCATTCGTGGATTATTGTTGCTGTATCCCTCGGTTTGAATGAAGGACACGGTGAATGAAGTTCTGAAGGCGCCTGACATGGTCGATTAGCCCGTCAAAGGATGGCATGTGCCCCCCATAAAGCACCTGCCCTCCGGGATCTCTCCGGATTATTTAATTGTAGGCAAGTTTATCCGTAATTATATATGGCTTAAACGCATTTAACAACAAAGAATAGCTTTACTGTGGTAGACCTACATTTGTGAGTAGCTCCTTCAAGATACAATACAAGGAATGTAACAATTCTGTAGGCCGACTTAGTATTTTTATCCTTATCCAGTAATGATCTATGTTGTCTGCACCCATGTACAATGTCAATGTATAGTTTTCTAAATGTATGGAAATCCATCAGCTGTTTTCTTTATACACTTCCGCTAATCATGTGTTTTTCTCTCTTGTCATTTCAGAAGTATTGCTGGATATGAGATCTTCAGGAGGAGAGCTGGGATGGCTGACTTTGCCATTTGAGAACGGAGTGAGTATTTATATCTCTACAGGCATTTTTTAAAAGTTCAGGTTAAAGCCATTTCTCAAAGGAAGAAGGAGCCAAGACATAGTTGCATAGTCAATGTGAGAATTTGTCACAATGCTATGTCGTGCACAACCGACACAGCTTTGTTGAAGAGAAGGAATGAGTGGCAGCTATGAGGTTTGGCAGGGCTTGGCTTTTCTTTTTAACGCAAGCCTTTCATAAAGTAATTATGAATGCCATTAAAATGTCATGGTTGAAGCAGGCGGTAACATTTACAATGGCAGAGCGGATGTAGCAAATACCAACAGATGATTTTCACTGCTATTTAAACCATTGTCTTTCTGTGTGAACATATTTCAATTCAGATGCAATGTCGGCAGTGCATTTCCTTTGCTAAACCTCTCTCATCCAGCTATCTATAGTTCAGTGGCTTTCAGCTAAAATAAGTAACAGGACATGGCCATTTCCACTGTGTAGGTTGCAGTTTTGGTTGGGTCTCAAGGATCTGAAGAGTGTCTGTTAATGCTATGTTTTGGATTACATCTTACTGTAGTTTTGTACAGATTTTTTACATTTAAGCATAATGTTTTGTGCTGTGTATGTGTTGATGAGACGCCAGAAAGTATTAGTATTGGTTGCAGATGGTAGAAATATAGGACATTAACATTTCCTCAGAGCAACCAAACATCTGTTTCTATAAGGATTTATTACATATGAAACACGCCATCTCTGTAGTATAAAGGCAACAGTAATTTGAGTTCAAAAAACGTTTCATTCTCTAAACATTCACGGCTCGGATTTGACCCGTAACATGTACTTTGTTTGACTTTTGGTTACTACGAAAACGAGCAATGTACCTAAATTGAACGGAAAACCAAATGTGCCGTTAAGGTTTCGCCTAATGTTTCCCAGGGGCGGTGAGCGCAGACAGGAGAGGTGTAAACTGGAGGCTTTTAATCTCGCTGCTCGTCATTACTTCCCTCTCTTAAAAAAGGTCTTAATTGCGGCCTATTGCCCCTCTGCGCCTTTGCTGTCTGCTTTATGAAACTCATTTACCAGCCATAAGTGTTAGCTGGCTCACTGCGGTTTTAGCGTCTGCTGGATTTGCGTCTGCCTCACGCACATTTGGCCTTTGTGTGTCAGTGGAAACCCAACCACACACGTAGACGCGGCAGCTCATGACCATGCAGTAGCCTTCATGTGGGCGGAATAAAAGGGCTAAGTCAGTTCCCCCCATTAGACCACCTCATTGTCACCAGGACAAGATCGAGACTTAACCCAGGCTGAACTAGTTTAAGGTTAACATACTTTAGTCTCCCTGCATTTGACCCATCCTTCAATGTCACTGGGTCGATATTATGTGGGAGACAGCAGTGCATTGCGTGAGGACCTTGAGTTAGTTTTGATGAGTGTCGCTATTATTTGATCAACCGTTGTATTTTATGGTAGGATTAGTCTCAACACGTATTGCACTTCGGACAGAGCACTGACGGGTTGAGAGTAGCAACTAAAATAAAAATTTGGAAAAGCGGAAAACTGAGTATCTGCAGAAGAAGCCCACGTACTACAGATTAAGAACCGCTGCTGTAGACCACTCACTCAGCATGCTATGGCTCCTATGTGGTTACAAGTCTGGTTTGGAAAGAACAAAGCATTTTGAGGCCTCCAATTATAAAGTCCTGTCATTGACTTCTGAGCTGGGTTAAACTAATCATTCCTCATCTTCCTGTCTTGCAGTGGGAGATCGTCCAAACCGTTGTCAACGGCTCACTGCTTTATACCTACAGTGTTTGCAATGTAGAATCTACTGAACAAGACAACTGGCTGCGCACCACCTTTGTCCAGAGGCGCCCCGGGGCCACTCGAGTGTCGGTAGAGCTGAAATTTGTGGTTCGAGACTGCACTACGTTCGACGGGGCATTGGTGTCCTGCAAAGAGACCTTCAATCTGTTCATTTCCGAAGCCGATGCCGACGTAGGCACGAACCTCCGCAAAGGGCAGTTTCGTAAAGTTGCCACGATGGCCCCGGACGAGCTCACTAGAGGTCGCGTGCTCAAAGTCAACACCGAGACGAGAACCGTGGGCCCGCTGTCGAGAAAGGGCTTCTACCTGGCTTTCCAAGACATGGGAGCCTGCGTGGCCTTGCTGTCCGTCAGAGTCTACTATAAAACATGCCCGTCCACGGTGCAAAGTCTGGCCGTGTTCCCGGAGACGGTGGCCGACTCATTGAGAGAAGTGGAGGGGTCCTGTGTGGAGAACGCCGTCAGTACATCCACTCCCAAAATCTACTGCACGGCGGATGGGGAGTGGGTGGTTCCCGTGGGCCAGTGCCAGTGTCTGCCAGGCTTTGAGACGACTGGGGACTCCTGCCAAGGTAAGCATCATCACCAGCAATTAGGCAGTTTCCATACGAGCGGGCGAAACGCCTACGATCATAAACGTAAGCATGTGCTCTGGCTTAATGTCTATATTGAGGATTTAAAAACATTACATATTGCTTAGATGTGGGTTGGAATTGGTTGTAGGCATTTCAGTTCACTTGGCCAGATTCCACGTGTCTTTTAACTGACAAATTGAACAGTGTAAAAGTAAATTTTTTACATTTTTAATAGCCACATTATATACATTACATTATTTTATCGGTGATTAATAGTCTATTGTCTTGTTCCTGAAATATGTCTCAAATTTTGTACCATTTTCAGTTTTCATTTCCTCCCACAATGCACACCGGTATGATTCAGGTTGAGGTCATTGTCCGGGGGCAGGATATTCAGGATATGAATAATTTTTGGGATATTCTTACAGTTGCTACTCGCGTTTCGATATGAGTAAATGCAACCACTACTCTGCCTAACTCAAAACCTCAGCGTAGTGTGAGAAAGTGTCCTGATCCCAAATGTCACAACAAAACTTGATATTGCACCTAAACCGGGTCGCGTTATTTATTGTATTATTAAGCGTGAGTCAGGGAGGAAATGGGAGAAGTTCCAACCTGTTTGTTTTGTATTGTGGATACAGAGGATGGCTGGGTGTATAATAACCACAGCTACAGTTGGTACAGTCAGTGCATCATCTATTTTACCTGTTGCTCAATGGCTCATTCTTTCCTCTTGCCTTTTCTCAGGGCTCTGGAATGGGGCAGGGCTGCGGCTAAGCTAACAATACAGGTTTATAGCCTAAGGATAGCTACCACACATAACACAGTAAAGCGCATTTATTTTTAGAGTTCGGACGAAATTTGTCTTGTAACCATTTGCACTTTTCTACACACATTTCTAATTCTTTCTTTTTTTACCCTAGTTATGGGTAAAGCATTAAGTACGGTTTGTTGCAAATCCATATAATTATGACTAATTATTTAACAAAGATGGCCTAATCCAGTTTGATCTAATAATTTTCTTTTAAGTACATTGATTGTTGAGCGTGAGAGTCACATTTCAACAGCTCTCTTTGGTTGTTTGGAGCTATTGAGAAGCACACAAAATATAATCTGATAAAAGTCAAACATTTCTTGAAGTGACAAAGAATGCTAAAAATGTGTCTATTTATGTTATGGGCAAAACAAAACGTTTCAAAGAAGGCGAGAATTTCAGAGCATGCAGTGACTTGGAGAAACGTTTCTGTGGCTTGAAATAGCCAGCGCAGCTAGGGAGACGTCTGTGGTTTGCGCTTCTATATTTTGGACTCCTACTGTTTTTGTGGAAGTTTGGCCTTTTCTTTGGCGCTGGCGGGGTGTGGTGTGTTCGAGTGTCTGTAGGAAACGTGGGAGGAAGGGGAGGAAGGAGCTGAGGGAGGGCACGCAGCGGGGATTTCTGAAAGGCATTCCTTCACCCTGGCGTCACCTACACTTTGCTGATTGACTAAAGACAGACACTAAAAAAAAAAAACTAGATCTATTAATTTCACTTGATTTAAGACATTTTATTTTTTGGCAAAGGTTAATAACAGTTTGCCATCTGGACTGGGCAATCGAGAGTTCAAGAGGTTCCAGTGAGAGCTTATGTCAACAAAAGGCATTAGCTGCTAGTTGGCTTATTAGGGGCAATCTTATAATTAGATCATCTTTCATTTTCGCATATTTTTACACACAATGTCATTTCCAGCATGCTTCACGTGATTCAATAAAAAAGGATGCGCAAATTGTTAATTTTGGATTTCATTAATAATAAAAAGTTAATCTACAGAAACCTCTTGAACTGTAAACCAGCACTTCTAATAATCCACTGGTACTCCTAATAGCTTTGCTCTGTAAATGTAGGTGTTGATCAGTTAAAATACTAAAGAACACGCATGTATGAAAGTGATTTAACTTCTGCATGGTATAGTAAAGATCCGCCTTTCCACAGTGCGGTTGTGAGAGTAAGTTGAACATTGCTACCTGCTGCGTGCCTATGTGTGTGAGTGTGAGTGTCTTCTGCTCACAACTATTTGTTTGGGCTGTTTCCGTGGAGACGCAGACCGCAGATTGCAGGGAGGTTAGGACTGAGTCAGGACTGCGGTTTTTACGGCGGTCCGAGTCACCTTGACTGGCAAAGCCTCCTGGAATTCGACAGTTCGTCCGGTTGGAATAAGGAGGGGGATCAATCAGTCAGTGGGAGATAATAACTGAGGAGTGCGCTTTCAAGGCTACGGGTTATCTGAAGTGTTCCTTCTCTCTTAATCACTGACAAAGATGGACAACTTTTGGAGCCAAAATATGAACTCATTTTGTGGCCAATTTGACAGGATTACAACTTGCACTTCACACTTCTAACATCAGGGGTAACATAGTAACAACACATATAGGCCTAAGGCGAAAAACAACCACAAAACAAGACATACGTTCCTTGCTACTTACCATACATGTCCTCATCAGTTTGTGTGAATAGACTGCTTCCTTATTTTTTATTGGCCTTTTTGTATTTCATTGCTTAAGCAAATGTAGCTAGTGGAGGAAGTGACGCTTTCTCTGTATCATGTTAAGAACTCCTGTTTAGACCAACAAACCTTTGGGAGCATTTCCAAGTTGGGACCTTACTCTTTGCAAATGACTAACACTTTTCGCGTCGACTTAAATTTCTCTGGCAGTTTTCCTTTTGTATTACAAGTACGCTGGAAAATCCCATACTTTCTGTTTGGAAAAAAGTTCGAAAGATAAAGGCAATATTGAAACTAATACCCATCTCTTGACTCATTCGCGTTTACTGGGAAATTGTAGATTTTTTAAAGGGAGATTTTGTATGACGCCTGTTGTAAACCCACGTCTGGTGGACAGCCTCTGAACTTATGATAAAGCTGCTTTGGTCTTGATGTGTGTGCGTGTGTGTAAGCCTATACCTCACTGCAGTTTTACATTTACAAGGGACAAGTGATACATGAGATGCCCGAGACCCAGTTCGGACTCCCCGGAAAGAGTCCGCAACTGTTGTGGGAAAAGGAAGTGAGTGCGTTTTGGAGGAATGCTGACTGACACAAATAAGCAGGTTGTCTTCGCTCCATTGACAGAGCCTGAAGGGAGGGCCATGGCGCGTCTGCTGGCCTACAAGCTATGTTCGTGGGTTTCTTGGTAACATAGGTGTTGTCGACTGAAAGAAATGCCATGACATGATAAAATTAGGATTTGGCCAGATCATAATAAATACTAGTTCCGATATTCTGTAATAACTGTACAAATCCAAATCTGTATTATGACCCAATTTATTTTCTACTCACTTATTGTATTATCTATTTTAATATTTTCAAATTGTTAATCTTATTTGATTTCAGTTTACTATGTTAAATTGGTTTTAACTGTGATATTTAGATATGGTGACAGTGCAAATCCCATTCTCATGGAATAATAACATAAGTCTAACCCAGTGCAAAAGAAGGCTTAGATGTAAATGAGTATTTGTAGAGGGGTTGAATACGTTTTGAAAAAGGAGTATTAATGCCATAACAATATTAAAGGCAACACAGTGTTTTTACATTTTCGAGAGAGGAGAGATGGAGGGCCACGGCGAGACAGTACACGGTTAGGTTCGTGGCTGCTTAGTTAGGTGTGGAGTGTAATTTAGTCAAGAGGATTAGTCGAGCAACAGGACAGCTGTTAGCCAATGACATGCCCTCGATTCAGATCTCCCTGCTCTTTCATCCGGTGGTTAACACACGCAACGAGCTCCCTAATCCATGTTCCCACTCGTTAGAACAATGAGCCGGCACAAAGCACCAAACAGATTCAATTAACAGATGCATCAGTGCGGAACCTAAGTCCTTTGCCCATGTGTGCCGTAGTCAATGGGGGTTTGAGATAAAGAAGAGGGACACTATTTTGGTCCAACAAGTGAATACAATGATTGAATTAAAACTCTCCTCAATGTAAAACGAGGTTAAAATGGTCAGGGCTACACAATGTATTGCAATTAAAATATCCAGCTTACAAAGACCAGGTCTGATCAAACCGAAATAGTATTGGGGCCAAAAACATCAAAGCCTGAAGGTTTATTGCTCCTTTTTAGACATAACTGAGCCCTGCGTTTGTCTTGGCCCGTTCATTCATGATTTTGAGTTATGTTTTCTTTAAGTTGACGACGCACTTGTCAAAATATCATCGATCAGATTGGAATATCCAACATGGCGCGCGCATGTTTTTCTACTTGTGCGCTGTCCTGTTTACAGTTTAGGTATTCTTTACTTCATCGTGTTTATATTTGTCCGTCCAATGCACACATGCCGGCATTCGCTTTCCGTGAATAGCGCTACACGTTTATGGCTCCACTCAGTCCAATCCAGTCAACAATACATGAAAAGATCTCTGAGCTCCTTTGCTTCGTGACAGAAGTCCTGCTGCTGCTCGAGTCTGAGATGAAATAAAAAGTGAGGGCCTCCTTTTCTTATGCGAAAAGACCTGCACCTCTCCCCCACATCACCCCCACCCCCCATCCCGCCCCAGTGGCTCCCCAGAGAGAGGCTTCTGTTTTGGGGTTTCTAGACTCGCCCCACCCCCCCTTCTTCCTCCTCCTCCTCCCGTCCAAGACTCTTTCTATTCATCTTTCTTCTCATCCACATCCAACCTGCTCCTTCTCCTCTTCTCCAGAATTACTTGGGGAGCAAAGGTCTCCTCTGCCTTTGTGCAGAAGACGTAACTCGACCACAAGCTGGGATTCAAAACTCGTATTCTTGGGCCACCAGCAAAGGGGGCACGTTGAAAGGTTACTCCCCGGAGAGATAGCTGTCTGAAAGCAGAGACGCGAGAATTTTTATAAGTGCCATTGTTTTACAAGTCGAGTTGCAGGGTGGGTTTTTAAGCAAGAGCACTGGAAAAATGGAGCTACTGCCAAATTATCGTTACTCTTTGCGTTGCTTCTCTGGCCTCCTTAACATTACCTTGGTTCATTAGGTCGTCTGGTAATATAGTCGTTAGGTAGCTGTGAGAGTTTCAAATATTCTACCTTTACTTTGGACTTGACGTGACGCTGTGTTTTTCCATTAAAAACAGTAAGAGACATTCTCCCATCTCCAGCTTTTCCGCTTCCTGATGTTTTAGTCTTTTAACTCTTGGCCTTGAGAGTTGGTCATTTGCGACTGGTGTCAAAAGGCGAGTGAAAGGAAGGAAGATATGCAGGAAACATAAGGTTGGCTTGGATCGGCCTCACGGTTTCTGTCCGGTCTTCAACTCGCGAACATGTTCATTAACCCCCGATGCCCTGGAAAATCCGCACGTTTTATCAGCTTTCCGAAACACTTCTGCAAAAGTGCTATTTCCCCTTTTGAGCAAACACAATATTATCTTATGAAGCTGAGTTATCGGTTCACCTGGAGGATTTTGTGCTATCCGGTTGACTCGGGCAGACCTTTTTGAGATTAAGCCTCTGGGCTGGACAGGCAAGTGCAGGCACATTACCAGGGAAATCCCTTTTCATTCCTCGCCGTATCAAAGGCCCTGTGATCACGGGCGCCTCAAAACAAGAGCTTCCTGTCAGGTGGAAAGGCCTTGGATCAGATGGACTTATTCTATTTGCATTTTGATTAGTCACTCTTCCGGCATTTGTCTCTCACACGCTTGTCATCAAAGGACTTAAAAAGGTTTCTGAGCTAGTGTGCTTACCTGGCCAATTCAACGAATGCTTGTATAAGCTGTAAGTCGTACTGGAGTTTTCCATCATATAGAAAAGGTTCATAAGCCGTGAACTGAACGTCGCAAGGCAAGGCAACTTTATTTATACCGCGCATTTCGTACACAAGGCAACTCAATGTCGCCTTATCTACCATACTCCTTTTTGCTATTACCACTGCTGCTGCCACTACTGACCTGTGTAGGGACCTTTCTCTACAACCAAATGGTTATGTAGTATTTGCTACAGCAAGGACTTCCTTGTTCTGTAATATATATATACAAATATATCCGTGAGCTTTTGCCTTCAGTAGAACCACATCGTGACCAATAACAGAAAAGGGCTTAACTGTTCCTTATTGTATCTCTTTAGCTCCTTTTTGTGCAATATTTGATATGAATTTCACCTATTACATTTGAAGTGTTTACTTCTATCCTTAAATAAAAACATTGTGGATTTTTTCTTTTCTTTTCACAGCTTGCAAACCTGGCTACTTCAAACCCGCTCTTGGCAACGACCTGTGCCGCGTTTGCCCAGACAACACCAGACCGTCTGATGTCGGAGCCACTGAATGTGAATGTGAAGATGGATACTTCCGCTCGCCCTCTGACCCCGTGACTGCCGCCTGCTCAGGTAAAGACGTCAATTTACAACGTTAATTACCAAGTTAATGGTTAACTTTCACATCCGCCTAACTTCTGTCGCTCCCATGAGTAATCGGTTAGTGCTGGTTTGGCCTTGTTTGAGTTTTATTATTTTAATTATGTTGATTTTGCATACAGTGATTAGAAAGTTTTCAAACCTTTTACACTGATTTCTATTAACCTTCTCCCCACTACATTATTAAATCAATTTCATCCTTGATGTAAATCTGAGTCTTGCTCTTCTAACTAAATTCTATTGTAAAATTATTCCATAGTAAAATTTACTAAATTTTACTTACTAAATTTTAACTACAGTGGTATGTCAGTACTTACTCTTTTGTTGGTTTAATTTTCACAGCTCGGCCTCAACCCTGTTTATTGCTTTTTACTCTCCTCATATTGCCGTGAATTTACGACCACTAATGAAGCAGTCAAACATTAACACGCACTATTTATGTACATCTGCCTAACTTCTCTCACTCTCTCTCCCCTTTGCAGCTCCACCCAGTGCCCCCCGCGACCTCACTTCCACCACACTGTCTGCAGAGGGCAAGCTACAGCTGTCCTGGAGCCCCCCTCTCGTGACCGGGGGCAGATCTGACCTTACCTACAGCGTGGTGTGTGAACTCTGCGACGCACCGTCATGCGTCCCGTGCAGTGAGAAGATTCGCTTTGAGCCTGCTCCCGCCGACCTCCAGGACACCTCAGTTGTTGTCGGCGACTTGGACTCCCATCTGAACTATACTTTCACTGTGGAGGCGCACAGCGGCGTGTCCCAGTACAGCTCAAAGAGGCCCCTCGCAACCATCACCACCGCTCTGGATTATTTAGGTGAGCCCAGCACCTAGAGTGTTGTCACAAATCACCAAAACGCACCATAAATGGATATTGCCAGCTTGAAATGTTTTATTTGTGTCTGTCTTAATAGATAGCCAGATGACCCTACTATTAATTTAAGTGGTTGTTTGCTAATATCGGGCTAATAATCAGTCTGCATTGTCTCCTGTAGCCCTAGCATTAAGCCGTTAAGAGCCCCCTGAAGGCTCTGACACAACACAATAGTACACTTTGCATTCCAAATCAGCAGGTTCATCCCACTAACCATTATTTTGCCTTCGCCATCTGTCCCGCTCATCACAGAACCTCCCAAAGTGACTCTCATCCACCTGGACGAGCGCAGTCCCACCAGCCTGTCTCTGTCCTGGTCCCTGTCGCGCCGCCCCCCCCGTCCACATCAGCCACCGCTTTGAGCTCATGTACCGCCGCAAGGTAAGCCCCTCGCATTGCATGGATCTGTTTAGGTTTAGAGTGAAGATTATGCCATTAGACTAATACAAATATATGGTTTACATGCAGTGCACATTTTATGCATTGAGATTTGAGAGTTGATGTCAATTACTAAATGAATACAAGAATTCCATGTATATTAGGTTCATGTTTATCTAGAGGTCTGACTACAGGGTTGGCAGGAGTCTCATCCCCCACGGTGACCCAATATTTTCCTAACTACAGGGGACACTAGCCATTACATAGTAATGGCTAAAAAAATGAGAACTTTCCCTTTCATTTGCAATTTTATTTTGAGAATCTATTACCGTTGCTTGACTTGTATCTAGGGATGGGTACCGTTAAACGGTGCCTACTTGGAACCGACCGAAAAGCTCCGGTCGGGGGTGGTATCGAAAAACTAAAATTCTTTCGGTGCCAACTTTCGGTTCTTTTTCTCTCCAGAAGTCAATATATGACCCGCAGCGAGTCTAAAAAAACATGAACGTGTGCGCAGATAATGAGCCGCTTCAGCGCAAATGGAGCGAAGCAAAACTATAACTTAAAACTATAACTTAAAGAGAAGCAAAGCTATAACGTACTAAACATTTGTAATAGAGACGGCTCAGCCGCGGTCTGCGCCAGGACTAAACCAGGTCCAGGACTTACACCGGTTGTAAAACCCAGAGTCAAACTAAACCAGTTATTATAAACCAGGACTGAATAAGAAATTTGAGTTTTTAGGCAAATTGAAAAACAAAACAGAGCAGTGACAACAAGAAAGACGTGTTTACCTTTAGCGACAGACCCGGAGGCTGAGTTTACGAGCTGTTGTTTACAACTTTACAAGCAGCTGCAGCGAGAGGAATATCAAAGATTGTTTGTGGAAAAGTGAGCGCTCACTCTGTATTAGACATTTTTTGTACAGTTGTTGTACATTATTAGTGGCAGAGTGAGCGCTCACACCATGTAAGGATCTTTGGCGGGAAAGTGCTTCGTCAAAGCGCAGTGTGTTTAGAAAAGTTTATCCGAAAGAAACCCGTGTCCTGATGTGGATCTGTCTCTGCAGCTCAGGAGGTAATAACTTCCTTTATCTCTTTTTATCACTGCTTAAGTGGAAATTGTGCTCAAAACATGAAGTTACAGGTGACGCTGCTGCGGCCTGTGGAGCTTCTGTTTTGCGGTTTTAGGACTTTTTCCTTTTATACACGTTATTTTAATTGAATTAAAATGACATAGGTACCGAAAAAAGTACCGTTAAGGAACCGGCACCGAAAAGCAGGTACCGTTAAAGTAGTGGTATCGAAAAAAACCGAACGGTACCCATCCCTACTTGTATCCTCAGTTTCTTCAGCTATATATCATCTTTCAATCTAGACACTTGCATAAATATGTGCACACTACCTTTTTGTTCCCTTTCTCTTTCTGTGTGGAAGAAATTCAAATGAAAACCGACAAATCTTAACTTTGTTTTTTCTTGTCTCAGGATGATGAAGGAGCACGGGATGTGACCACTTACACAGTCCTGATTCTAGAGAAGGACTCGGTGCAGATTAATGACCTCTCCCCTGACACCACATACATGTTCCGGGTCCAAGCTCTCAGCCCTGAGGGAAACCCCGGCAGCTATAGCCTGGAGCACGAGTTTCACACCTCGCCGCAAGGTACCAGCAAATTCTAAATCTTTGAAATATATTGAAATGTTTCATCACTGTTTTAAATTCAACATGCACACTATATTCCTATATTACCATACATTTATGGTATGAAAACCATTGCTAACAAAATGTGTATAATTATATTTTTTCTTCAATCTCCAGCTGAGTTTCAGGTCCAGAACAACTCCACGATTGTGATGGGAGCGGTCGTGGGAGTAGCCGTCATGCTGCTTGTTGTGGTGGCAGTCCTCCTTTTGCGCAAACGGTTGGTGACACTTTGTATATCCACATTTGACGCTTGTGTCACTGGGATAAATGTTATCTCCAGACCTTTAGACGGTGTGTTTGTGTCCTGCCAGCTTGAGAAAATTAGGGATACAGTGTTGTGATGGTCCGTGAAGGGTTTTATCAGGGGAAGGCTGTCCTGTTATTGGCGTCAGTCTTGGTTTGCGTTAACTATAGGTGTCCTGTAATTGTCGTAAATCCAGTCTGAGGTTTGTTTAGTCTTATGCCATTGTTTACTCCTCGCAGGAGACTGAGCGCACGTGGCAGAGGAGGCCCCGAGGATCCCTACTTTTCAACAGGTGGGATAAATGACACTGGCAATTATTTAAGGCTGCACATAATGAAGTGCAATTATATTGTAGCTATGTACGTTTCTTCAAGCACAAAAACATGTGTTACAGTAAAGTAAAGAAGACATACTGTTGTCTAAAATAGAATTCAAAATAAAGTTTCTAAATTCTAAGTTTTGGCTTGAATAAATAATGGATGAAAACTAGCTATTTAGTGTTAATCTGGTGCAGTACAACTCTGTCTCTACGAGTTTAGTGTGTACTGTACGCTGTCCCTTAAAGGTGCATTATGCAACTTTTTATGTGGAAAAAAAGGTTGTGCGTATTTCACCATGTAGTAGTCAAGCGGCTGTATGAGTGGTCAGTACGGCGCCTTTACTTTTGATCACGGTGGTCTCTAGAAGGATGCAGGATCAATTGTTTGGAAGGTTTTCACTGCTGACAGAGCCTCTCACCAGAAAACCTACATAACAATTGATCCTGGAGTGTTGTAGAGACCACCGTGATCAAAAGTAAAAGCGCCATGCTGACAACTCATACAGCTGCTGGGTCAAGCAGGCAAGGTCAAATACGCACAAATATCACCTTTTTTTTTCCACATAAAAAGTTGCATAATGCACCTTTTTAAATAAAGATTAAAAGTAAAGTTGATTCTTAGACATAGTCACTTTTTTACCAGGTTGAATCAAATGTTCACCTCTGAAAACTGGAACAGCATGGATGTCTCATGTTAAGTTTGTGTTTATTTCCACCAGACCAATTGAAACCATTGAAGACGTATGTCGACCCACATATGTACGAAGACCCCAACATCGCCATCCAGAAGTTTGTCACAGAAATCGACCCGAACTTCATCAGCAAACAGAAAGTGATTGGCGTTGGAGAATTTGGAGAAGTGTTTCGGGGTGCGATGAAGTCCCCAGTGAGGGGCGAGGTGGCCGTGGCCATAAAAACCTTAAAACCGGGATACTCTGAGAAACAAAGGCAGGACTTTCTGAGTGAAGCCAGCATCATGGGCCAGTTCTCCCATCCCAACATTATCCGTCTGGAGGGAGTGGTCACAAAATGTAGGTCACAAAATGTTTAAATCAGTCATCTGAAATAGTAATGAATTAACCAATTGTTGTATATGTTTTGTCTCTAATCATATATATTTCTCCTTTTCAGTCAAGCATGCAATGATCGTGACGGAATACATGGAAAATGGTGCTTTGGACACTTACCTCAGAGTAAGAAAGTCTATATTATCTATACTATTATATAAAAAATATTGTTTGTTAGGCACATATGTCTTTAAAGAAAACATGTACAGATTGATGTCAGCATTTTTTTAATTAACCTAATCCTAAAAGATCCTAAGAAAAGTTGCAAAACAAACCTTTTATTTAGCTTCATTATTCTTATTATCAGGACCGTGATGGAGAGCTTCCGTGCTTCCAGCTCGTGGGGATGCTCAGAGGAATCGCAGCAGGAATGAAATACCTTTCCGACATGAACTACGTCCACAGGGATCTGGCAGCGAGGAACGTCCTGGTCAACAGTAACCTGGAGTGCAAAGTGTCTGATTTTGGGCTGTCCCGAGTGCTGGAGGATGATGCCGAAGGGACATACACCACCAGGGTGAGTTCAGTAGAAGTTGAATACATTTTTGTTGTTGTTCAGACCTGGTTTATTCTTGGATGAAGACCTCGCTTGGATATAGTGCAATCCTGGTTTAGTCCTGGACTTGCCTCTGTCTATTCCTATACAAAATTACTGTAGTTGGATCATTATTTCTTAAACTCTTCAAAGCATATACAGTGGGGGGGGGAAAGTATTTAGTCAGCCAACAAGTTCTCCCACTTAAAAAGATGAGAGGCCTGTAATTTTCATCATGGGTATACCTCAACTATGAGAAACAAAATTAGAAAAATAAATCCAGAAAATCACATTGTCTGATTTTTTTATGAAATAATTTGCAAATTATGGTAGAAAATAAGTATTTGGTCACCTACAAACAAGCAAGATTTCTGGCCCTCACAAACCTGTAACTTCTTCTTCAAGAGGCTCCTCTGTCCTCCACTCGTTACCTGTATTAATGGCTCCTGTTTGAACTTGTTATCAGTATAAAAGACACCTGTCCACAACCTCAAACACTCACACTCCAAACTCCACTATGGTCAAGACCAAAGAGCTGTCGAAAGACACCAGAAACAAAATTGTAGACCTGCACCAGGCTGGGAGGCCTTAATCTGCCATTGGTAAGCAGCTTGGTGTGAAGAAATCAACTGTGGAAGCAATTATTAGAAAATGGAAGACATACAATAATCTCCCTCGATCTGGGTCTCCACGCAAGATCTCACCCCGTGGGGTCAAAATTATCACAAGAACGGTGAGCAAAAATCCCAGAACCACACGGGGGGACCTAGTGACTGACCTGCAGAGAGCTGGGACCAAAGTAACAAAGGCTACCGTCAGTAACACACTACGCCGCCAGGGACTCAAATCCTGCAGTGCCAGACGTGTCCCCCTGCTTAAGCCAGGACATGTCCGGGCCCGTCTGAAGTTTGCTAGAGAGCATCTGGATGATCCAGAAGAGGACTGGGAGAATGTCATATGGTCAGATGAAACCAAAATGGAACTTTTTGGTAAAAACTCAACTCGTCGTGTTTGGAGGAGAAAGAATGCTGAGTTGCATCCAAAGAACACCATACCTACTGTGAAGCATGGGGGTGGAAACGTCATGCTTTGGGTCTGTTTTTATGCAAAGGGTCCAGGACGACTGATCCGTGTAAAGGAAAGAATGAATGGGGCCATGTATCATGAGATTTTGAGTGAAAACCTCCTTCTATCAGCATGAGCATTGAAAATTAAACGTAGTTGGGTCTTTCAGCATGACGATGAGCCCAAACACACTGCCCTGGCAACGAAGGAGTGGCTTCGTAAGAAGCATTTCAAGGTCCTGGAGTGGCCTAGGCAGTCTCCAGATCTCAACCCCATAGAAAATCTTTGGAGGGAGTTGAAAGTCCGTGTTGCCCAGCGCCTGCCCCAAAACAACCTTGTGAAGACTTACAGAAATCGTTTGACCTCTGTCATTGCCAACAAAGGGTATATAACAAAGTATTAAGATGAACTTTTGTTATTGACCAAATACTTATTTTCTACCATAATTTGCAAATAAATTCATAAAAAAATCAGACAATGGGATTTTCTGGATTTTTTTTTTTTTCTCATTTTGTCTCTCATAGTTGAGCTATGATGAAAATTACAGGCCCCTCTTAAGTGGGAGAACTTGCACAATTGTTGGCTGACTAAATACTTTCCCCCCCCCCACTGTAACCCAGTCAAATATTTTATATCCCACGTACCAGCAGAAGCAGGCCAAGTGCCATTTGTACTAAACTGGTCTAAAATAGACCTTAACCCCAACTAAATCATGCTTAAAAGTGCAGAGGACCTAGAAGAAGCCCAAGTGCTACCACAGTTTTAACACTGAACATCTAGCTCATAGTTTCCCTTCTTATTTAAAATGTTTTGACTAAAGCTGAATATATTCTAATTTGGTATATGGTTTCAACCCGTAAATCATTGTCTACTGGCACAAAAGCAGTGAATAATCAGAGCTTTATCCTCTTTAAAAGTGATTCCAGATTGTTAATGACCTGTTTAACTCCCAACACTCCTGTCTAAATTGTTGCTCTTTCAACGCCTTGTGAATTCCATTTCCCCTGCTATTAAATTTGACTTGTAAATGTTTCTTTTCTATCAGGGAGGCAAAATACCCATTCGCTGGACTGCTCCCGAGGCCATAGCGTACAGGAAGTTCACCTCCGCCAGCGACGTGTGGAGCTTCGGCATCGTCATGTGGGAAGTCATGGCATTTGGGGAACGCCCCTACTGGGACATGAGCAACCATGAGGTACGGCCCAGCGCACGCCTGACTGATTGCTTACTTTGGCCTATGTGTAGTTCATCTATGTTGTGTAATGTTAAGTTCCCACAGTTCAGGGTAAATGGAGTGGAAAGAATAACACAGGCACACAGCAGTTTTTTGGCAAAAGCACATGGGCCTCACTTATAGTTATTGTTATCACCCCGTCCCACCCATCTAAACTTTGTTATTGTGATTAGATTTACGGTTTCTGTGAAAATGTAAAGATTCAGTAAAGCCAGACTATTAGAAAACATATTTGTAGAGGTCTTAATGACGTGTTTTTGTCTCAGGTCATGAAGGCAATCAATGAGGCGTTCAGACTGCCGGCGCCGATGGACTGTCCCTCGGCCATCTACCAGCTGATGCTCCAGTGCTGGCAGCAGGAGCGCGCGAACCGGCCGCGCTTCACAGACATCGTCAACATTTTGGACAAACTACTCCGAAGCCCAGAGTCCCTGAAAACCATTGCAGACTTTGACCCACGGTATGTTGGTGTTAAAAAAAAAAAAAAAGGTCATATTGTATTAAAACTGGCGGATTTCAGTGGCTTCATATAGTAGTGTGAAAATATTTACGTCAAGAAAAGAATGTAATATTAGAGTTGAGAGGGCCTTTACTCTGTAGACCTAAATAAAATGGTATACCCCTTTCCCTATGTCCCCACTGTTTCAAACCATATCAAATGCACACATCTGCTGTTCCTGTACTAATAATGGAAACCGTATCCGTTTTATGTCCCAGAGTGTCGATCCGCTTGCCCAGTACCAGCGGCTGCGACGGCACCATGTTCAAGTCTGTACCCGAGTGGTTGGATTCCATCAAAATGAGCCAGTACTCTGACGGTTTCGCCCGCGCCGGGATCTCCTCCATGGACCAAGTGCTGGCCCTGAGGCATGAGTAAGTGGCAACACATGGCACAGGTGCAGCCCCTGACAACACGCCGTAACTCTTCGGGCAGCACGCCACATTATGCTACACAGTGAAAGTATTGAACTCTCAACAGGAACATGTGTTAGGCAGTTTGTTAATACAGAAATACCCCCACTCCTCCTATTCATTCCTTTCATTGCTGACAGCCCAGAAGTGGGTTGTAATGGGCTACATTTACGAGAGTAACATTTTAAAGGGGATTATAACAAAACTTTTACAATCTAGACTGGGTTATTTAATTGAAGACATTGTAGTAGCGCGATACTTGAATCTTATTTAACAAACCTGTTTACAGTGAAGGACTTTCTGTCTCGCTATTGACCGAACATGTGCAAAGGAGTGGTCACAAATTCTGAATAACTTTAGAGTATTTCTGTCCCAACTTATTCTCAAGTAATAGCACTAATACTTACTCTGTTTTTATTAGATGAGAACTAAAATAATGTATTTTGTTACATACCAATAATTCTCTTGGATGGTGATTTAGACATGCAATTGAAAAATGTAACCCAAGATGTACTCTAAAGACATCAAGCTAGTTGTAGTATACTTGCAATGCACATTACCTTGTTTTTCGGCTTTTTCGTATGAAGAAATAGCCATTTTCGATAATTGAAAAATAGTTTCCACTTGAATGGTTATCTGAATGACTCATGCTTATATTGGACTAATAGTCTCTGCATGCAGGTGCTGACTGCTGTCATTTTAAAACAGAAATCCCCCTCTCCTCCATTAGCCCCGTGTCATTCCTCTCATTCCTTACCGTCACACTACGCCACGGCTTTCTTTAATTTAAAATGGTTCGCACATTGTTTTTAGCTTAACCATATCAAATGTCTCCTTTCCCCGCTTTTCACAGAGACATCAGAAATATCGGAGTGCGGCTGCCCGGTCACATGAAGAGGATAGCCTACAGCATCCTGGGCTTGAAAGACGAGACCAGCTCCCTCAGCGTGTTTGCAGTGTGATCTAACCATTCCTCCAAATCAAAGTGCACTGACCGACTATGCCATTTCACCAACGGAGGACCCGCGTGGGGGCTGAAACCGAGAGACCGAGTGCAAGATGCTTTTTCCCCCCTTTGGCACAAGACTGAAAAGTTGTCCTCCATGTCGCACAGAAATGACTGACTTTGAGTAAAGAAAATACACTAATGTACTTTATGATAACTGAAGAAAATAATTTATATTTTGTTAAAGCAATGTGCATATTGAATTGTTTTATAATGTGAGGCTATATAGAAGTGCTTGGCATTTAGATAATGACTGAAATATTAAACTCTATGAGATTAAGGGCTACTCTTCCCAAGCACAGTCGTGGTCTTATCTGGATTTTTAAGTAGTATTTTTGCTACGCCAGTTTTAGCTACTTTTTTGATCGAGACGTCTTTTATAAATAATAGCTAATATTTTTCCACTCAGGGCAAAGAATTCAAACATTGTTACTGTTTCTTGTTTCAATGTTCAAGTTATTTCTTTGTTTACGTTGTCTTACAACTGTTCATTTTATTTAATATTTATTTAATATTTATGTTAAATAAAACTATTTTTTTGACATGTTATTGAGTAAATGTTTTTTGTCTTAATAAATAAATGTTGCCTTGTGGACAGTACTGACTGGTGATGATTTTGTGACTCTTTAAAGAAGTCAACGGATCTCGTGGTCTAGTGGTTCACAGTGTCGCATAAGCACTTTTATACAATGCTATGTGGTTTTGTGGCAGAGCTATGACATAAGCATATATGACATGTGGCGTATGACTGACCTGGATGATAAAACACTGTCAAGGTCAGTGTTCCTATCATTGTGTGAAAGTGGAAGTTGGTCCATTGTTAGCCAAGAATGTTTTTTTCAAACATTTGATCTATGTAGCCAATATTGTTTTGTGGTCTTTGCCCAAGGTGAATGGCTTGTATTGGGCTATAACTAACTCAATAATAGACAGTAGGCCCATTGGCAGTAGCACAAGTGCCTGAGTGGTTAATGCCCTTATCTGTCTGTTTGGATGGGTTTCTCCTGGACGCTCCTGTTTCCCCCATCAACTCAACATGCACAATAGGTTAATCTTCCTGCCAGATCCTCTTGACCAGGTGACCAATATCTGTAGATGGCTCTGTACCGACTCCTCCTGACAGGTCGCCTTTGTGGCACTGATGGATGGATCAAATGCATTCAAACATTTTTCTTTTTTTTTTTACAAAAAATGAAAGAGCAAGTCACTAAATTCAAAGCTTTCTTTGTGGTCCAAACTCATTCCTAACTTTCCGAACATATTTGTGGCATCTCAATTCTTCACAAAGACAAATGGGCACATTCCATAACTTGCAGGGTCACTTTCAGAGAAATGCTAGAAAACTCGCCTGAAAGCTTATGGAATTGATAAAATGCAATAAGATAGGTTTTTATTGATCGCACATTGGGGAAATTCACTATAATTAAATGCACAGTGTTTTCCCCATGAATGTCTGAGTTTACAATATCCTAAAGGGGGACAAACTCATGTTGCTCCATTACTAGCAAAAAAAAAAAAAAAAAAAAAAACGGGTATAGTGCCTTTAACGCTTGGAAAACAATGGTGTTTCTACCATCCGGGTACTTTCAGTGCGCCGCAGATGTGGAGGTGAAAACAATGGCGGTATTAAACAGCGTTTTTGCCTGTGAGTGACAGAGTGTGTTCGATGAATTTAGCTTTTCTTCAGTAAATCCTGCTGAGCTGTTGTGCGGTTGGATGGTCCATTTTGCTTCAATCTTGTAAACGGAGTTAAATGTTATGTGTAACAGCAGTTGAAGTTACCTGTAGTTCATATTTCAACCACTAGGTGGAGCCTTTGTTAAGCTAACGCAATTTAGAATGTTTACATTGCGCATTTTATTTTTATATGCTTTTATTATTATTTTCCCAACATTAAGGTACAATTTATAGGGCCATATAATTGATAATATTCGGTTTATAATTAAATGTAAATTTAGTAAATTAAGTAAGTCTATCTAATTTAAGGGCACGAAAAGGTCACTTCCTGTTTACCGCAAAGCTAAGAAAAAGCACAAGTGACACGGACCTGACAACGACAGAAATTAAGAATAATGAAGCAAATTAAGCACCGGTTTGTCCACAAGCAGGCCAAAGTGGTATGTTTATTTTGTAATCTGTATATTGTATGTTTTTATGTTTGATAAGTGAGCTAATTTTATTTTACATCATTTTTCACCAGTTCTACGGTGTGTACCTGTGATGTTAAAAAGACAACAAATTACCACAGTAAACATCAGTGAAGAAAAGAACGCTCGTGTCTCTCTTAATTGTGCACAACCCGGCATAGTAGAACACTACACTGCCCCGGAGAAGGCAACGAGACGGTCGGGACCGAAGCTACTAGCAAGAGATGCTACACACGTGTAAGGGAAGTATCACGTGCAAGGACAAATGCATTGAATAAAGAAGCAAGCTAACAAGTAAAAGCTAATAAAGCAGGCACAAAAGTTCGTGTTTTGGAAGTAGCACAAGCACTTGTAAACTGCTATCAAAGCCTCAATTGCATTCAAGATCCAAACGTGGCATTTAAGAAGTTAAGAAGATAAATCAAGTAAACGTACAAATCAAGTGAAATTACTAACAAGTCAACATGGCAGATAAAGATACAGTACAGCCCACTGAGAAAGACTGTGCAGAGCCTAATGTACAAGTTGATGATAATAAAGATAATGATACAGAAGAGCAGGCAAATGGAGAAGAAACTCCACAGTCCTCAGTATCCACTGATAGCACACAGTCAGAGAATGTGCGCAGAAGTCAGCGTGTACGCACACTCACTGAAAAGGGAAAATCCCTACAAGAGGAAAAGTTAAATGATTTAACAAAAGATTTTGAGCGACTCTACAAGAAGTGGAAATACCATATAAACTGTTTCAAAAGAATGGTGAAGAATAAAGATGCTGAGTTAATTCCTGAAGCTGTGAGTATGATTGACTCTATTATGACCGACATCGGCAACACTTATGATGAGATAAGAAAGATTGGAAGTCCTGATGTTGAGATAAGGAGAAAGGGTGACATGTGCTGGGCTATAAGTAAAGCAGCCAGAGCAAAGGCTTGGTGCCTTTTGGAAGAAAATGGTGATCCAGCTAGCATTCCCTGGCCCGACTCGCAGTCAGTGTTTGAAAGCAGTTCATCCAGTGCCTCCTCTAGGACCACATACAAGTCAAAATCTGTGTCTGAGATGTCTAAACGGTCATCTCTTGTCACAATACAAAGACAAGAAGCTGCAGCTGAGGTAGCAGCGACGGAAGAAGTCATTAAAATAATGAAAACACAGCATCAATGTGAGGAAGAAATAAGAGATCTTGAGGTTGAGGATGCAAAGAAAAGAGCTCAATTTCTCACAGAGAGCACCACAATAAAGACAAAGTTAGAAGGAAAGAGAAAAGAAGTGGAACTATTGAAAGAAATGCAAAAGCATAATGCAGCACAAGCAAGATTAAAGGTGTACGCCGAAAGCATAAGCAGTGAGGATGAAGAAAGACGATCTGTTGTTCACTCACAAAGAAAGCAAGACAGAGCCCTCCCGCAAACAAGCTTTCCAAATGTGCACTCCAAACCATTCATCCCTCTCCAAGTTAAAGTTCCAACAAGGCACCGATCTGCACCTCTCCAAGCGTCTGTGCCTCAAACAGCATTCCCAACTGCAGATGAAACGACCTCAATTGATCTGGTAAAGACACTAGCTGAAGCAATCACAGCCAACAGAATCCCAATCCCAGAGCCTGCAGTCTTCACAGGTGACCCTCTGCAGTATAACGATTGGAAGCTGTCCTTTCAAACATTAGTTGACCGCAAAAATTTGCCAATCCAAGAAAAGCTCTTCTTCCTAAGAAAGTACGTTGGAGGTTCAGCTAAGAAAGCTATTGAAGGTCATTTTCTCGTTGGAACAGACACAGCATATTGTGCTGCCTGGGAAATACTTGACGACAGATTTGGAGATCCATTCGTCATAGGCAAGTCATATCGTGACAAGATTCAGTCATGGCCTAAAATCAACAACAAAGAAAGCAAAGATCTACGTGACTTTGCAGATTTCCTGAGCAGTGTTGAATCAGCCATACCCTATGTTCAAGGTTTACAAGTTTTGAACGACTGCGTGGAAAATCAGAGAATAGCAGCAAAGCTACCCGATTGGCTAAGCGCACGCTGGAACAGAAGAGCAACACAGTTCCAAGATGAACACAAAATGTTTCCTGATTTCAGTCATTTTGTCAAATTTCTGAATAAAGAAGCAAGAATTGCATGCAACCCCATCACCTCACTGCACGCAATAAAGCCAACCGAATCAGATAACAAGTATCTATTCAAAGACAAGTTAAGAAGAAACACCACTGTGAGCGCTAAAACACTTAGCACAAGCTCCAATGAAAGGGCAAATGTCACATGTCTCTTTTGTAAGAAACCTGGTCACCCACTTCACAAATGCCGAAAGATGATGGAAAAGCCAGTTGAAGAAAGAATAAAGTTTGTGCAGTCTGAAAAACTGTGCTTCGGTTGCCTCAAGTCTGGTCATAACTCTAAGAACTGTACGTCCAGAAGTATTTGTGACACATGTCGAAAGCCTCACCCAACTTGTCTACATCAAGACAGAGAGAAAAGAGACAAGGAGCAAAGGCCAAATAATAATCAACAACCATCTAAGACAAATCAGGAAACAGAAAAGGTGTCTGAAACACGAGAACAAGAATCAAAGCAAGTAACATCCAACAGAGTTGTGCAACAAAAGTCAAAAGGTTGTACTTCCTCAGTTATACCAGTCTGTGTCAACTGTGAATGAACCAGAGAAAGAAAAGCTAGTGTATGCTTTGCTCGACACTCAGAGCGACACAACTTTCATCTTGAAAGACACAGCTGATTCACTAAGCACCAAGTCTGAGCCAGTCAAACTTAAGATTTCCACAATGACATCCAAAACAAAGATTGTGTCAAGCAACAAGTTAAAAGACCTACAAGTAAGAGGCATGAACTCTGAAATCAGAATCAAGCTGCCAACAACCTATACCAGAGACTATATTCCTGCCAACAGATTGCATATTCCCACAAGCAAAACAGCGGAGAATTGGTCACATCTGAAACATCTCGCAAAGGAAATGGCTCCTAAGCTTGACTGCGAGGTCGGTTTACTGATTGGATATAATTGTCCTCAAGTCCTACTCCCTCTAGAGGTGGTCAGTGGTGAAAGAAACCAGCCATTTGCACAGAAATCCCCGCTTGGTTGGAGCATCATTGGCTACAGTGACTCTGAAAGTGATTATGAAGATGAAATAGGAGTAAGTCATCGAGTTATCGTCAAGCAGGTGTTGCCAGCTGTAGCACCCACTCACAAGCTCAAAAGTGAAGTCCACTTTGTTAGCAGGAACAAAGTCAAGGAAGTGATCAATCCAGCTGAGATCATCAAAGTGCTGGAGATGGATTTTGTTGAAAGAAAGGTAGAAGAAGAATCAATGTCACAAGAAGATCTCAAGTTTTTGGCTAAAGTAAAAAAAGGCATAAAACAAAAGCAAGATTGCCACTTTGAAATGCCGCTACCATTCAAGCAAGAAAGACCTGAATTGCCAAGCAACAAACCTTGTGCAGAACACAGGCTCAAGTGTCTGGAAAAGCGTCTCAGAAAAGATGAGCGCTACTTCAAGGATTACTTGGCATTCATGCAAGACATCATAAAGAGAGGCGATGCTGAGAAAGTGCCAGAGGCTGAGCTAAGTAACAAACCAGCATGGTATATTCCTCACCATGGCATTTACCATCCACAGAAGCCAAATAAGATTCGCGTCGTCTTCGATTGCTCGGCAAAGTTTCAGAATACATCTCTGAACGAGCATCTCCTGTCAGGACCGGATCTCACAAACACCCTTGTTGGAGTTCTGTGTCGTTTCAGGAAAGGACATGTGGCCATCATGTGCGACGTCGAGCGCATGTTCCACCAATTTCATGTTGCTCCACAAGACCAAGATTACCTCAGATTCCTATGGTGGGAGGACGGTAACATGGATCAGCCACCATCCGTGTTTCGCATGAGAGTACACTTGTTCGGCGCAGCATCCTCGCCTGGATGTGCAAACTTCGGATTCAAGCATCTAGCTGCCCAAGGCGAAAGCAAGTTCAGTCAAGCTGTTGTAAAGTTCATACAACGCAACTTCTACCTTGACGATGGGTTGGCAAGTATGAACTCAGAGCAAGAAGCTATACAACTCGTAAAAGAAGCCAGAGAACTCTGTGATACAGGAAAGCTGCACTTGCACAAGTTCATTAGCAACAGTAAGGAAGTGATTGCTACTATCCCAAAGGAAGAATGTGCAGCAGGAGCAACAGACCTGGATCTTGCACTAGGAGAACCGAAGATCGAAAGAGCCCTAGGTGTCCAATGGTGTGTTGCCTCCGACACATTTCGCTTCAGAGTTATTGTAAAGAACAACCCCTTCACCAGAAGAGGAGTCCTCTCCACAGTGGCTTCAATATTCGACCCACTTGGATTCGTCGCTCCATTCATTCTTGTAGGCAAAAGAATCCTCCAAAGAATGTGTCAGGAAAAGCTGGACTGGGACGAGCCGCTTCCAGAAGACCTCAAGCCTCAATGGGAAGCTTGGCTTAGAGACCTCCAGAACTTGTCCTCCATAAAGATACCACGTTGTTATGTCCCATCAACATTCAACAAAGTGAAGCAGAACGAGTTACACAGCTTTTCTGATGCCAGTGTATCCGGCTATGGCGTGTGCTCGTACCTAAGAACTGTGACTGAGGCCGGAGAAGTACATTGCACCCTTGTAATGGGGAAAGCAAGAGTTGCTCCCTCTAAAGTGACAACCATCCCAAGATTGGAACTTTCAGCTGCGGTGGTAGCTGCAAGAACAGCAACCTTTCTAAGAAGAGAGTTAGAAATCCAAGACATGCAGGAGTACTTCTGGACCGATTCCAAAGTCGTTCTTGGTTACATTAACAACGACGCAAGACGATTTCATGTATTTGTTGCCAACAGAATACAGCGAATCAGGTCAAGTACGGAACCAAGTCAATGGCGATATGTTGCCTCTGAACAAAATCCTGCTGATCATGCATCTCGTGGAGTCATGACTAAGGAACTAGTGGAGTCCAACTGGTTCACAGGACCAAGTTTCTTATGGCAAAGGGAACTATCAAAAGAAGATGAAGACATCAAAGTGAAAGAGATAAGTACTCAAGATCCAGAACTCAAAGTTACACATGTTTTCACTGTCAAAGCAAAAGAAGAGAAATTTATCTCAGAACATCTGCAAAAGTTCTCAGATTGGATGAGAGCTGTGAAAGCAATAGCAAGATTGAAACGACGTGTAAGGTACACAAAGAACTTGAAAGAAATGTCTAATGAAAGTACTACATTGGAAGAAAGAAGGGAAGCAGAAGAATTCATTATACGCACAGTGCAAAGTGAAACATTCAGTAAAGAAATCAAGTCCCTCGAAAATAAGGATGAAGTCAAAGTATCTCACTCCAAACTATATCAGTTAAGTCCATTTCTTGACAAGCACAATATCCTGAGGGTCGGAGGAAGACTTACAAAAGCGTCTCTCCATCCCAACATCAAACATCCAGCCATCCTGCCAAAAGAGCATCATGTCTCACGGCTACTCATCAAGCATTTTCATGAGAAGATACATCATCAAGGTCGAGGGATGACAGTTAATGAAATACGCGCTAATGGCATATGGATAATTGGCTGCAGCACTGAAGTGTCATCATTCGTATACAAATGCGTCAAATGCAGAAAATACAGGAAATACAATCAAGAACAAAAGATGGGTGATCTGCCATCAGAAAGACTCGAAGCTACCCCTCCATTTACGTACAGCGGTATGGACTGCTTCGGACCATTCTGTGTAAAAGAAGGGAGGAAGGAAGTAAAAAGATACGGACTCTTGTTTACATGCATGTGTTCGAGAGCTATCCACATAGAAGTCTTGGATGACCTCAGCACAGATTGTTTTCTCAATGCACTCCGTTGTTTCATTGCAATACGTGGCAACATCAGTCAACTGCATTGTGATCAAGGCACTAATTTCATCGGTGCAAGGAATGAGCTTTTAACACAAGCAACTCAAGCGAAGGTCAAAGAGCTGGGTATAAACTTTGTTTTTAACCCACCTGCTTCTAGTCACATGGGAGGTGTCTAGGAGAGACAGATTCGAACAATAAGAAATGTTCTAAGATCCATTCTCGACCAGTCAGCTGCAAGACTAGACACTTCATCATTGAGAACGTTCATGTATGAAGCAATGTCAATAGTGAACAGTCGACCACTAACTGTAGAGTGTATCAACGACCCTGTAGGACCAGAGCCGCTGACACCAAATCACATTCTGACAATGAAATCAGCAGTTATTACGTCACCACCTGGAGAATTCGTCAAAGAAGAAAAGATGGAAAAGAGTACAATATTTAGCTAATGTATTTTGGACCAGATGGAGAAAGGAATATCTCTTAAACCTACAGCAGAGAACCAAATGGAACAAGAACAGAAGAAACGCAAGGATAAATGACATTGTTTTACTCCAAGAAGACGTTCCAAGGAACCAATGGAAACTCGCCAAGATCATAGAAGTCACCCCAGGAGCTGACGGCAGAGTCAGAAAGGTCAAGCTTCTCATCAGTGACTCTACTCGAGACAACAAAGGAACGCGTACGGCTAAGACGGTTTTGGAAAGGCCTATACATAAGACTATACTTTTACTTGAAGCAGAGTAAAACAAAGAAGTAATGTTTGTTTGCTAAATTTTTGTTAAGTTGATTGTTGTGTTAACTTCTATTTAGGATCACACGTTCTGTAGCAGTAGTGTGATGGTGGGAGTGTAACAGCAGTTGAAGTTACCTGTAGTTCATATTTCAACCACTAGGTGGAGCCTTTGTTAAGCTAACGCAATTTAGAATGTTTACATTACGCATTTTATTTTTATATGCTTTTATTATTATTTTCCCAACATTAAGGTACAATTTATAGGGCCATATAATTGATAATATTCGGTTTATAATTAAATGTAAATTTAGTAAATTAAGTAAGTCTATCTAATTTAAGGGCACGAAAAGGTCACTTCCTGTTTACCGCAAAGCTAAGAAAAAGCACAAGTGACACGGACCTGACAACGACAGAAATTAAGAATAATGAAGCTGTTGGAGCCATTTTAGAATGTATACGTTTGATCCTCCTGCCACTGCGTGGCGCTCTGTGTAAAGGTGTTCAATTACCTGCCCTATATAAGGGGGGGAGGAGGAGGCACTCGGGTGTGGCAGTGTGGAGGCATACATCTTTTGACCGTGTCTACGTGTCTATTGGAGTCTGAAACCTGTGTATATTGATGTCGGCTATGCAATAAACCTTGGAACACAGCGTATTTTTATGGTTCTTTGAGGAGGAAGACACGCGTCCGAGACGCCTAAATCACTGCTGCCAGAGCGGACGTTTGCACAGGGCAATCCTGGCCGCTACATTGTCAAAAGATAGCCTCAGGCACCGGGCGTAGAGAGCTTGCGCCGGCTGTGAGTGGCACAGCGCGGTTTCCTGGAGTGGACCTACCAACTACCGTAGCGGTGATCGTCGTAAGGCCTACGGCGACCCGGCGGACTGTTGGCGGGAGGAGGAAGAGGAAGGAAGGGGACTGCATGCGCGTCCTCTACCAACAGCGGTGGTGGCGACTGGCGCGGGACGGGCTCGGCGCCGGAGCTTCATTGATTGCTGCGTGCAGCACGAGGGAGCGGCCTGCCGCCACGCGTTGGAGACTACAGGAAGAGCAGATCACCCACCTAATACGGTACTTCGCGGGAGTTTGATCGTAGAAGCGCAGTAGCGCACAGTATCTAACTACTGGCGCATGAAAAAATGGACGAGTTTTGGGAACGGGACAGGGAGTGCACTGTAAAAATGAACACTGTAAAAAATGCACACCTTCTGTATGAACAATTTGAAGTGGATTGGGAGGGACCAGATATTTTTGTCCCGGAAATGGCGGCCTGTGAATACACAGGGGCCGGTGATGGCTTCGATGAGGTGGATTGGGAAGGGCCGGAGCTATTTGTTCCAGTGGTTGTTACTTGTGACGATACAGGGGCCGGTGACACCACTGAACCGCAACCTTCACTTCCGACTGTTGACCAGAAGGCTACAACTATGGTCAAACTGGACTGGAAACATGGATCACTGGTCGACCAGCCCTGTGCCGAGGTGGTTGCTGCTGGTTCCCTTAAGG
The DNA here is from genome assembly GCA_021464625.1 of Proterorhinus semilunaris. Classification (NCBI taxonomy): domain Eukaryota; kingdom Metazoa; phylum Chordata; class Actinopteri; order Gobiiformes; family Gobiidae; genus Proterorhinus; species Proterorhinus semilunaris. The sequence goes on along the minus strand of CM038344.1, from coordinate 27,062,424 downwards.
ATAAGGAGCCTGAGAAGAACACCGTGATGATCGAGGGCAGCAATATTCTTCTCGTCGAAAGGCCACTATTGGAGCTACTTCATACTGGCCCATCTAAGGACCTCTTTGATGCAGAGAACAATTTGATGGCAGCAGTTCTGCGGCTCTCTCAATTTCTTGGAGAGTCCACATTTGTGAAGGATGGCTCAATGAGCGCTGAAAACTGTGTTGACATTTTGACCCGTTTTTTGTTCTTGGTTGTTGGACAGATCCACAAACTGTTCCAACTTAAGGAATACAAAACCTTCAAAAGAAAGAGATGGAAATGCATTTACTGAGCTAAACTAACCAGGATGTAAACTACGCTATTGACTATTAAAATGTATGATTACTTGCATGTTTTGGAAAATTGGTTGATTTTGATGCTGGTATGTAAATGTGTCCTTTTTAAAAAATGTAAATGTATGAAATGGGTTGGTATGGCTCTGACATGTTCATATTTTGTATTTGTAATTGTTTCCGCATCTGGCTTCAACAATTAAGGGGCCGGTGTGTTGGAGCCATTTTAGAATGTATACGTTTGATCCTCCTGCCACTGCGTGGCGCTCTGTGTAAAGGTGTTCAATTACCTGCCCTATATAAGGGGGGGAGGAGGAGGCACTCGGGTGTGGCAGTGTGGAGGCATACATCTTTTGACCGTGTCTACGTGTCTATTGGAGTCTGAAACCTGTGTATATTGATGTCGGCTATGCAATAAACCTTGGAACACAGCGTATTTTTATGGTTCTTTGAGGAGGAAGACACGCGTCCGAGACGCCTAAATCACTGCTGCCAGAGCGGACGTTTGCACAGGGCAATCCTGGCCGCTACAAAGCAAATTAAGCACCGGTTTGTCCACAAGCAGGCCAAAGTGGTATGTTTATTTTGTAATCTGTATATTGTATGTTTTTATGTTTGATAAGTGAGCTAATTTTATTTTACATCATTTTTCACCAGTTCTACGGTGTGTACCTGTGATGTTAAAAAGACAACAAATTACCACAGTAAACATCAGTGAAGAAAAGAACGCTCGTGTCTCTCTTAATTGTGCACAACCCGGCATATTATGATTAGATTCTAAACACATTGTGTGGATTATGTTTTAAAGTTTAACGTAACTGTGCCAGACACATCAGGCTCTACATTCTACGATTGACTTTGCTTTAAACATAAATTAAATTAGTTTAATGTTTAATGTCATGACTTGTGTTAGCTCAGTCATGTTAGCTAAATCTAAAGCTGAATAAACTAGACAGAACGTCACCTAAAAGCTTCGAAAACATTTTCTCGTCATCATTGCGTTAACTTAGATCATGATTATTTTCCCGAAAGGCGAAACATAAATGCGTGAAATTCTACACAAAGTTACGACGGATTAGCAGTTTGTACAAACATTAATCGAGAACAATTAAGTCCAATTTGTTTATATCAGACTTTTGCCTCAATATGCAGGTTGTCATGGTAATCAAATCACATTTCATCACAATCCGACAATTATTCACCTTCATAAATCCTCTCAAACAACCACCCAATATCAGCGATCTCACATTGTTTTCCATGAAGGAGAGCGCTGTATTCACCTTTGTGACGTAGCACCGTAGAGAGGAGCTATAGGCCGTGTTAGGAGCAAGCCTAACCCTAGGTGCTCCTGTTGTGACAGCGTCGCCTTATTTTGATCAAACTTGGTCACTTTTAACAAACTGGAGCTAAAAGTCACACTCACACACGATTCGCTTCATCACAGTTCCGTCACTTAGCAAAAGTAAACCCGCTCCCCTGTTTATATCGACAATTCCCTGGAAAAGTACACATTTTTTAACAACTTTCTTCAACCACTGCCCTTAAAACAGTCAGTTTGTGAATTTTGACACATAGAAGCTGACTTTGACTGGCCAGAAATAGCAGCACCTATGGCAATCTTGAACTCGGGAGTGACAGTTTGAGCACTAGTGGCAAATATTGCACAAGATTAATGTATCCCACCCAATGTTTTAGACAAAGATTGCACTTCCAGGCAGAGGTGTGGCCTGAAAGATTGGCCTTATTGTTGGATATAAATGAATTGAACCACACAAGCCTTTAAAACCTCAATTATACTGTATGTTTAACAGGGATTTGGTGCATCTTTATGATCTAAAATGGAGAAAAGACCTGCTTATGTGGATCAATCAACATGTCTTCAAGGCTATGGTGATCACAAATTTAGGCTACAAGAAAACGTATTGTATTTGGGATGGATGTATTTATTTTTGTGTGTTTTTGTGCCAGAGCATTCATATCCCACTGGCAAAATTGAAGTCATTGGAAATACTTTTCAGTTCACTGTCAATGTGAGTGAGTTTGCTCCTGAGGATGTTATTATCACTTCATCTAACAACCTGATCGAAGTCCATGCTGAAAAGGTATGCCGGATATGTGTGATTATTTTTGGTTAGACCTGACTTCTAGAGATTTTCTACTTGAAAATGGATTTATACATGGTTTTGATTTAGATGGGAGATGATGGCACAATAACCAACTCTTTGTCCCATCGCTGCAAATTTCCAGCTGATGTGGATCCCATTTCTGTGTCATTAAACCTGGGCAGCAGTGGTGTCCTGACAGTCAGAGCTCAGAGGGTACCACTTTTTATCAAAGGACAAACAAGTACGCCTTTTTCTGTGCAATAATTTTTACATTTTTGTCTCTTTCTGCAGCTTTAAATTGGGGACCAGCGAGTATATACTGTAATCCATGGGACCACCCAGCAACTGCAACTATAGCCCTCCTCATGTTGCAGCACTTCAGCGCCATCTAGTGGCTGAAATATGTTACAACGCCAAACAACAATAAATATTTTTACTTTGCAGTTACTAAAGTTTTGTGGATCTACTAAACCGGGTAAACAACTGATTCCTAATTATTGTTGGCTGTGTTTTCTAATTACGGAGGCATATTAGGGCCATCTAGTGACGGAAAAGTTTGCAAATATGCAAATGTATGTGAAAAAGTAGCACATTTTCGAGATTGAAACATACAAAAGACTTTAGAATCTTGTTGTACCGTCTGACAGCAGTGGGGATGAAGGCCTTACAGTAGCGCTCCGTCTTGCACTGAGGATGTCTCAGTCTTCCACTGAAAGAGCTGCTCAGCTCCTCTACAGTCCCGTGCAGTGGGTGGGAGGTGTTGTCCATGATGGAGGTGAGCTTAGCTACCCTCCTGTCCCTCACCTCCCCCACAGAGTCCAGGCGGCAGCCCAGGACGGAGCTGGCCCTCCAGACCAGCTTGTTCAGTCTGTTCTTGTCCCGCTCTGTGCTGCCAGTCGCCTCAGCTCTCTCCTCACCTGGTCCAGTGTGATGGAGAGGGGGCGTGAGGGGGGGACTGGGGTGGACTGCCAGGGGTGGGGCAGGTGCTGTATGGTGTGGGCTGGAGACATAGGTGCAGGGGGCTGGAGGCAGGTGAAGGTAGTCAAGGGAGGGGGGCAGTGTCCACTGGGCTGGAGACGTGTGAAGAGGGGGGCAGAGGGAGTGGGGGAAGAATCCAACCGGTTGAAATGTTCGTTGAATTCATCCGCCCCGCGCCCATCATCTGTCCCTCTGGCACTCTGTTCATGTCCGGAGATGTTCTTCAGTCCCCTCCACACGTCCCGCACGTTGCCCTGCGCCAGCTTCTGCTCCAGCTTCTCCCCATATTCCTTCTTGGCCTTCCTGATCCTCCACTGGAGCTCGTGCTGGACTCTCCTCTGCTCCTCTCTGTCCCCTGAGTTGAAAGCCCTTTTCTTCTGGTTCAGGAGGGCTTTAAGCTCAGGGGTCACCCAGGGGTGGTTGTTGGAGAAACACTATCTTCCGGGTCGGTACAGTGTTTTCCACACAGAAGTTGATGTAGTCTGTGATGCAGTGGGTCAGGGCATTGATGTCACCCCATGAGAGCTAGCCTGGAAACCAGACTCACCACTGTACAAAAAAATATAGAGGGGACTCATTCTGGTCAGATCATGCTCCAATCTGTGGTTTGGAAACAATCTCTCAGTCTATCTTCTGCCTCTTCATTCCACACTTTCCCAGACCTTTTCTTTGCTGGTTCCCTTCGCACCTTCGGTGTGTAATCCGGTCAGTAGGACCAGGTTGTGGTCTGAGCGTCCGAGTGGGGGCAGGGGGGCGGAGGTGTAAGCGTCCTTAACGTTAGCATACATTGGGTCCGGGGTCTTATTGTTCCTCGTGTGGCACTTTACATACTGTGTGAATGTGGGGACAGTGGCGGAGAGAAGCATGATTAAAGTCACCGGTGATGAGCAGCAGGGCGCAGGGATGACGCATCTGGATCTGGGCAATAGAGCAATTATTACAAAATATGGCCTTTCTCATGTTCAAATTTGATTTATTTGACAGTGAACATGAGAAGACAGGCTGAGTTTCACTTAAAGGATCTGACAAAACAGACAATTATATGACAAATTATTTTTATCCAAACATAAGTTATGATAAAGTATTGTCAACATTTGTATAGCAGATGGAAATGAGCCCTATGAGCTACAGTCTGGAAGCATCTTCTCCTGTTTAGATGAAGCCAGTAATGGCGGCCCCCAGTGGAGCAGCGCTGCTAATGTTAAAACTGTAACAAAACCACTGCGTCAGTGAAGTGGACGTTACTTTTAGTCACAGCTTTCAACATAACGTTATGTCGCATGGTTTTAATTATATCTGGTTTAGAGAAACTTTCATAAAACGTTAGCCTCTTATGAGCTAACTGTTGTAGCATTAGCCGTTTTGTTTTTCATTTTTTAAGTGGGGAAAATACAAAATACCAGTTGCCAGTTGCACATAACGATGAGTAAAATCGCAGGGGCGGAGCAAATCTCCGGCGGAAGTGACGGCAGCGTTGCTAAGGAACTTATGAGTGTACGGAAGTTTTTATCGGCGCCTCAGAGCATCCGCCTTTAATTCAATTATTTTTTACGATTTTTGTTTGTTTATAGAGTGTGTATATTGAAATTTGACATTCAAACAATTGAGAGTCATGTCAATACGGGTTCCTTAACGCAAATGCTAATCGATTTCACGCTAACTTTTTAGTCGAAACAACAACAAAAAAATGACTCAAGTACCCACTCCTGGATCCATATTAGTGAGGGACTGGCATCAGTGTAAGGACAGTAAAGAATATTTCAGCAAGATCTTACACAAGAAACGGCGGAGACAGTTTGGTATGGCCACACAACGTTTGTCCTATTTTAAAATCGCAAGCAAGGAGTTGAATCTCTTTATTTCCAGGTCTGTTGGAGTCCCCGGTGATGTCCCCTTCTGCTGCTGTGGACACTGTTCACTATAATATATATCTCTCTGGGAAGAGTGGAGTGGGCAAAACGTCTGTAGTGGCACGACTTGCTGGTCTAAGTATTCCCAGTACACACTATGAAACCACAGGTAGTTTAAGTTTTAGAAAATGTGTATTTTAAGACGTTAACATTGTAATATTGTAGTCTTGTGTGGTTTAGGTATTGAGACAACAATAGTGTACTGGCCTGTGAAAATCAAAGACACTGGGAGGGTGCTGTTCTTCCGCCTTCAGCTGTGGGACTGTGGGGAGACTGCTTTGAGGAGATTTGACCATCTACTTCCAGTAAGTTTCATTAACTGCCACGTTCAAAATGCAATGAGGCCTGCCAATGTTATGACCAATTCTCCCCCTATAGTCATGTAAGGAGCAAGTAGATGCAGTTCTTTTCCTCTTCTCCTTCACTGATCGGACATCATTTGAAGACCTCCCAAATCAAATATCAAAGTGGACTGGACCGTCAGACAGAGATGGCAAATTGGTGGTCGGCACAAAGTATCCTGTTTATGCTTATTTTTGCTTGATGTGGTTCTTTAGGGTATTTTCTTGATAGTTGATTAGTTATGTATTTTATTCTATCTAATTATATCAGTATTTTGGTACCAAATTAGAATCGCCTCAACTTTCAAAGAAAAGAAAAAAGGAAAGCCGTGAAAGTATGTAAACTCTCTCCTCCCAATTTAGTTTTCAAAATCATGAAACAGCTATTGTATTTTTCTTGTTTGTCCAAGACCATAAGCTACATAAACTAATTTCATGATATAGGCTATATACTGTAACTATGTGTGCAGCATTTCCTTTACAGTTTGCTCCAGATTTGACCTATTCATGCACTGTGATGTGACAGAGAGGGATGTGAGGGCGTTCTGCACATCCTGGGGGTTTCCGGTGCTGCGCGTGGGGGGAGAGGTCAGTGATGGTCTGGGCGATGTGGCACCACTCCTGAACTGCCTTTGTGAAAACTTGTGGCATTTGGATCGTCTCAGAGCAGGGGCCAATAGAGACCAGGCACAGATAGAGACTGAGACTTATCTTTGACCGCGCAGACTGCTGTATGTATATAGTCTTTTGATGCTGTACATTTGTGTGGTTAGGGACAGGTATTTTGGACTTGATATCTACACAAAATGCTAATCTCCAGGACCAACTTTTGCAACATTATTGTAAATGATCACACGATTCTCAACTTTAACATACAGTAGCAATAATCTTATAGGCATGTTAAAGGTCCTCAGGCAGGCTGTAGTACTGGAAAGACACCTCACTGTGTTTTGACTTTATACATGTCTAGGAGACACCTGCAGCAAGAACCGCAAGGGTTCATAAGGTACAAGCAGTTCTGAAGGATGAGCAGGCCCAAGACCATTTAACCCTCCCAGCAAAATTTATTGATCCTGAAACACACAGGGAGCCAATGCAGTGATTTTAAAACAGACCTGTGGGCCTGATTAAGATGAGGGTGTAGAACCTTGTCTATGAGTGGTAATCTGCAAGTTGATCTGCGAGTTAAGCAATAATTATATTTTTCTAGAGTCCCCTTTGCCGATTTCAGCAACTATTCAGAATCCCCCGTGCGAGAACTTTGACCGAGCTGGTCAGATCCAATCAAGAGGGAAGGAAGCTTGGTTTACTTTAGAAACGTTTCTCTTGCTTTTCTCATTCTGCAAAGTAAGGGTGGCTTTCAGGTCCAATTACAAAAGCAAAATTGTTTACTTTAACATTTGTCGCTCCTCATTTTGCCATCCACTTAACGTTAATTCATGGATTGTTTTTATGATTGAAAAGTATTTCTAGCATGTTTTATTGCAATCATGTGTTTTTGCTGCTCGTGGAAAATGTGTTAGACTTATTACTTACTAAGTAAGTGCTAGGGCCTCCTGTTGTGAGTGAATTCTGGAGGTTCTTAGCTTTTAGATGAGGAACGTCATGTTCACATGTTAAGCTTGTGTCTTTATAATGCAGTCCAGGTTCAGTGTGTTTCTTTATTAAAAGTCATACACCTCTACATATTGAGCAATAAATTACATTAAAGAAAAAACACGCATCAATCAATTAAAACATTTGCTAATGAAAATGTGTGCAAAACATTGAGCTTTGTGTTTAAGTGATGTACCTACATAAAATAGTGCCTTATTAAAACCTGTGAATTTAAACAAAGTGAATTAAACGGTTATAATTTTTGAAACCAATTACTCCTTTGAGGATAATACGTTAATCCATCTCTCCTTGGCCAATCTGCAATGTCACCAAATATATTACAAGAGTTTCTTGATTAAGTTTTATACATTACACGTCATCCCTTACCGTGTGTCAGTAACCAGCACTAAAACAGTGGCTGGTCCAGTCTGCCTCTTGGACAGATGAAGTAAAAATGAATTTGGAGGTAGACCCAGGACTTCTGCCTTGAAGTGCTCACAGCGACTGTGTGTGGGGAACTCTGCGCGATCCAGCACTTCAAACCTCTCATCTCTATTGGGTAAAGAGTTGAACCAGCAGGATACGTCTGATAGTTTGAATTTGATTTTTGATTGTGTTGGCAAACCTTTTTGAGGAAATGATCAACATGTCGCTGAGGAGGTGCAAGTAAATGTGTGTGAATGACATTCTTGAGTGAGCGGGATTCTCCAAACTCAGCTGCTTCACTGGGCCTTGGTGCATCAGGAAACGCCCACTTATGACCAGGGGAATGGGCTGAAGAGAGAAATGACTTTGAAAGAAATTGATGCGCACCACAAGTTCCTGTATTCTATTGTGTGTACTTGGCAGCGCGTTACCTTTACTTTGTCAAAATCCAGGTGCATTTCTAAGCAGATAAGCTCCTCAATTCGTTTCATTTTTTGGACACCGTTGTCACACTCTTGCACTACCTGATTAAGAATACAGAAGAGTGGCTGCCTTTGAGCAATTTTTTATACAATATGCTACCATTTTGTCTATAATCTTACCTCATGCACAGCTTGAATCGCTTTTTCCAGATTTGTGGAGGAGTAGGATTCTGCTTTGGACAATCTGAAGATGGTCTGAAATTTAACAAAAAAAAGGTGTTGCCCCTATTCAAATTTTTATTCACATCTAAATCAGTCAAAATAGACTTGAATTGCTTTGACCGGAGGTGATTTTATATCGATTATTCTGCGCCTATTCCTTGTATTCTGATTGGAAGCAAGAGACTAGACAATACAGTCTACAGTCTTAACTTACTTACCTCCAGGATGAGTTTAATCCGAGTAATTCTCTGAAAGGGCAGCACCAGGAAGGACTTTAAATTCTGCCTCTGACAAACAGGATTCTTCTCAAGTTTAGAGAGAACACTCTGGAAATCTTTGTTTTGTTGCCTGTGAAAAGATTACTTCACTGTAAATCAAAGGACAGCAACAACTATTGAGATAAAATAAAATAATGAACAAATTGACTTGTGTGCCATGTGACAACCTAAAATGAAAATGGCACAAAATACATGTTTCTTCAGTCTACCATAGTTTTATGGGTAAAAATTAGCACAATGTTTGACTAGTTGATTACTAAAATAGACATACAAGTCAAAGTCTTACTGTAGTTGCCTGATCAAAGCCTCTTGGTACATCATATTGGTTACATAAGCAACATAAAGGCGGTGAAAGGCTGGGCAGTGTCGAAGAACTACATCGCCAACCTGTGACCCAATCAGAAAACACTCCCCGAGTTGAAGCTCCAAATCTGTAAGAAATCTTAAAAGAAAAAAAACATTTATAAATTAATTGACCATTTTAATGGCTGAACAACTTGCTGACGACATTGGCACAGATGAAAATTGACTATTTGACAATTAGAAGGGGAAAAGAAAGCGCATGTTTGATGCTCTGCCGTGAATAGTTTTGATAGAAAGTTTAGTTTTAGAGGGAGAAGATATTGAAGGTATAGAAATGAAGAAGAAACCTTAGGCCAGGGGTAGGCAAGTTTTCTTGGCGGAAAAAGAAATAGCCAAAACTGAGGCTTCATCAGCATTGAACTTACTTCTCACTGGTGGTCATCACCCACTGAATATTAGAGAACAGAATGTGATGCTCCATTTGTGTCAGTGTCTGTCTCAGGGCTTCAGATCCATAGAAATGTTTCACTGCGATTTCCAGACTTCTTAAGTAAGAAGCTTCAGAGCAGATCAGCTCGAAGGCAGTCTGAAGGGGAAATAAAATGTTTTGATTTGAACTTGCGTCATGAATTTGTGGAATTTCTGCACAAGTTTCAGTAGAGATTACAAAGTTGATCATTTATGGTGAATTGTGATTTGAATCTAGAAAAGGGATTTCTATGCCATTTTTAGACAGTTTCAATTGTAATCCAAATAAATCCTTGACTCCTTTCCCTTGATTAAATTAACTGAAAATGATTTTTTTTTTTATTCTAAAACTAGGGATTTGTTATCATAACTTGCCATGTTTCCACAGCTCACTTTCGCACTCCCTCACAAGTAAAAAGTATAAAAAAAATAAATAAATTATCGAGTTGAATTTATTATCACTGCGAGATCAGAGGTGTTTAAAACCGTAAAGTGGGAAAAGCCAGATTGATTATTACCATGCCAATAACATTAGCACTGATATCAACCTGGGATAGCTCCGGCTTCAAACGTTCGGGGAGAGGACGCACTTTCTGCCGATTGGATCAAGTGCAAATCCATAAAATATTTAGTTTTGGGTTTGTGAGTATGAAGCAGCATACCTAGTGTTATTTTTGTCGTCACGTTGTGATTTAGTATCCATTTGGCCCAAACCAATTTTGGTTTGGTTTCAAACAATGAAGGCGAAGGACCAGTGCCTTAGCAGAAGCCTACACTCCATCAGCACTTTTAATCTTCATTATTTTGTGCTGCATCTTACTGCAGTTTTTACCTCATGTAGTCTGATCTCCTTTGAGCATAAATTTTGGAGCAGGCCCGACCCCTTCACCTCCTCCAGGTCCTGCCACAGTGTGCTGGGAGTCACTTTGATCAACTTGGGAGGAGGCGTGGAGCTAGCAGGAGAGGGGCTGCACTGAGGGGAACAGGTCTGAGAGTGGTGCAACTTTTCCAGCTGAGCTTCTAAACCCTGGACGCACTGAGGGACAATGAGTTCAGACAGGGAGCTCTTCTGTAATCTTTTGATGCTCTCCCTCACATCCTGCAGACAGTACTCCTGGTAGAGGGGTACTGCAGATGAGAGCAAAGTATTAGTACAATTGACAAACAAAACAGGGCAAGAGTGAAAATATCAATATGGACGGTTGCAATTTAAGACACAGGCTTCAGACTTACAATTACGAACAAACTTTGGACGAAATCTTGCACTTTGCACTTCATCGGACTCTGAGGACCTAAAATAAATGTGTTTGCAAACATTGTGTTCCCAGTATAATAATCTTTTCAGATATTTTTCATACCCAGTGTCATTCACACCATCATTGATTTCCTTGTTTTTTGAAGGGTCAGAGAGCACCTTGTCCACCAGAGAAATAATCCTTTCAAAATCCAATGTTCGCATTAAGGCCATTGATTTCAGCGATGATGAGGTTTCTTTGACAGGACTATGGAATAATGATAGAAAATAAACAGTGACATTATTATGAAATAGGGTTGAATAATATGGTATAGTAAAGAACAAAAAATACGTAATAGTGAGAGTCAACTTCAACTGTACCCAGAGTAAAAGTTTAACCAAGCTAAATCAGGTTGGCTAGAGACTATACAATAGAATCAAACCGTGCTTATTTGGCTACATTACAAACATACAAAAACAGATGAATGGGCAAATGGAAGGCACATACCTGCTGTCCCCTTGGCTGTTTGAGTCTGGCTCCGCTTCACTGCTGGTTGGAAAAGCCAACTTTGAGACAAATTGTTCTGGAAATGTCGTCATTATCGGTGACATTAATGCATTTCCTGACTGATTGTTTTCAAGCCAAGAGCACATATTCGAGATGATCAGGCTCCCAAAACCGGGGTCCTTACCGCTGCAGCCTGACTTAGCCATGGTAGACAGCAAGAGGAACAAAGGTGCTCAGAATTAAAGACACTCCGAGCAGGTGTGTCTTTGCAAAGACCTGCCCACAGAGGGTCAGAGTTCAAAACGAATGGAAACTATTGTATGTGTGTGATTTTTTTTTAGGAAATTGTAGAGTTTGGGTTTTAGCTGTTTGTCCACAAATATACAGCCAGTTAATAAAAAAGTGGCTATTTAGGCACAGGATTAACTTAAAAGTTTAAAAAGTAGGGATAATGCGTAAAATCTAGTAAACTAAACTAGCATTGTGAGGCGTAACAGAATTCAAGATATGACAGCTTCCACTACCAATGTGCACTTGGTGGCATGTTTTCTAAGGGAAACCGGTTAAAATGTACACTTTCTCCCCTCTCTTTTTGAGGGATGCCACGTTGTTGTATTACAGTTTTTTCCCCCATTGGTTTGGCTCATTTCTTGAAACAGAAATTACATTCTCAAAACAACATGGACAAATCTCCAGACCACTTGGCAATTGTTCACAACAGAATTTAATTTCTCATTAATTTCATCAAATTGCAAATGTCTAAGTCCATGTCTCAGTGTCTCAGTACATCTTTGCAAATGGTTAAGTACATGTAGCCTACAATTAGCACAATTTCCAAGTGAATAGATCTTGTTGATCTAAACTGATTGTTGATTCTCAGTCTAATGGTTGTTCGCTCCAACACGTGTCAGAGTCATTTCATTGTATAAGTCATCACATGCACAATGTTCAATTGTCAAAATTGGTCAAGAACACAATACCATGGATAACATTTGATCAATTTATTACAACAATTAACAGTCAGATGAAACTAGAGTGAGGAGTGTCACACATCTCAGATGTATATGTTTAGTTACCTGACAGGCAGCGTGTGGATGGCCAGGAGAGTGAGGACAGCGACCAGTGAAGAATTGTTGTGAAACACCAGCTTTATTTACAGCACTGAAGGCTGCATATAATTTTCATTGTTTTTGTTTTGTTTGTGTGCTATGTTACAGTATGTTATGCTGAACACATTTTCTTTTTACTCTGATGTATGGAAGTTACTTTATTTGTGTGAATGATAATGGTTACAATTTCCTTACCCTCAAATCCTATTTCTTTGTTGTTTTTTCAGTTTTATGCACAATTGTATTCTGTTAGCTAGACATTTTTTTTTTACAGTAATCACCGTCAATGAAGGACTGGCCTAAGACCTAAAGGTGGACATGAGGGACATTTCAATGGTCCTTTGCCATAGTGACAAACCGTGGTGAAGTTAGTTTCACGTTGGACGTTGGATATTCGGCTCCAGCACTTACGGCGGGAGGAGCCTTTAACTGCGTCCCACCCGCTCAGTCAGGGTTTAGGCAGGAACACGCTGAATGCCCCGCTATGATCTCTGGGCGTTCGAATTTAGGGACCGTCAATGAATTACTATCTCATATAAACGCATTGGTTTAAAACATGTACGTCTCATGAAAAGAAAAAGAAAAAATGCTTTAATAAAAACAAATACAACTACGGGAGAAAAAACAAAAACAAATGCCATGTGCAGGTTTATTTAATGTTATTAATTGTTATTTTATTACATTTTACAACCATTTTTGAATAGGCTATAAATATATATGTCAATAGCTTTGGGGCCATGTGACCCACACACCCCAATCTAATTTATAATAGTAGTTCTAGTCTTAGGCTACCACATACACCTTTTTGTTTACCCATTTGGGAGTTTTACCATTTTTGAAAAATCAAAATGTGCCAAAATCAGCCAAAATCCACCATTTTTGCTCAATGGCTTTTGGGCCATGTGACCCAGACACCCCAATCTAATTTATAATAGTTGTTCTAGTCCTAGGCTACAACATACACCTTTTTGTTTCAATTTTTGGAAGTTTTACCATTTTAGGAAAAATCAAAATGGGCTAAAATCAGCCAAAATCCACCATTTATGTTCAATAGCTTTTGGGCCATGTGACCCAGACACCCCAATCTAATTTATAATAGTAGTTCTCGTCATAGGCTACCACATACACCTTTTTGTTTACCCTTATTTGGGGTTTACAATTTTTGAAAAATCAAAATGTGCCAAAATTAGACAAAATCCACCATTTCTGTTCAATGGCTTTTGGGCCATGTGACCCAGGCACCCCAATCTAATTTATAATAGTAGTTCTAGTCACAGGCTACCACATACACCTTTTTGTTTACCCTTATTTGGGGTTTACAATTTTTGAAAAATCCAAATGTGCCAAAATCAGCCAAAATCCACCATTTCTGTTCAATAGCTTTAGGGCCATGTGACCCAGACACCCCAATCTAATTTATAATAGTTGATCTAGTCCTAGGCTACAACATACACCTTTTTGTTTATCCATTTGGGAGTTTTACCTTTTTTGAAAAATCAAAATGTGCCAAAATCAGCCAAAATCCACCATTTCTGTTCAATGGCTTTTGGGCCATGTGACCCAGACACCCCAGTCTAATTTATAATAGTAGTTCTAGTCCTAGGCTACCACATACACCTTTTTGTTTACCCTTATTTGGGGTTTACAATTTTTGAAAAATCAAAATGTGCCAAAATTAGACAAAATCCACCATTTCTGTTCAATTGCTTTTGGGCCATGTGACCCAGACACCCGGATCTAATTTATAATAGTAGTTCTAGTCCTAGGCTACAACATACACCTTTGTTTCAATTTTTGGGAGTTTTGCCATTTTTGAAAAATCAAAATGTGCCAAAATCAGCCAAAATCCACCATTTCTGTTCAATGGCTTTTGGGCCATGTGACCCAGACACCCCAGTCTAATTTATAATAGTAGTTCTAGTCCTAGGCTACCACATACACCTTTTTGTTTACCCTTATTTGGGGTTTACAATTTTTGAAAAATCAAAATGTGCCAAAATTAGACAAAATCCACCATTTCTGTTCAATTGCTTTTGGGCCATGTGACCCAGACACCCGGATCTAATTTATAATAGTAGTTCTAGTCCTAGGCTACAACATACACCTTTGTTTCAATTTTTGGGAGTTTTGCCATTTTTGAAAAATCAAAATGTGCCAAAATCAGCCAAAATCCACCATTTCTGTTCAATGGCTTTTGGGCCATGTGACCCAGACACCCCAGTCTAATTTATAATAGTAGTTCTAGTCCTAGGCTACCACATACACCTTTTTGTTTACCCTTATTTGGGGTTTACAATTTTTGAAAAATCAAAATGTGCCAAAATTAGACAAAATCCACCATTTCTGTTCAATTGCTTTTGGGCCATGTGACCCAGACACCCGGATCTAATTTATAATAGTAGTTCTAGTCCTAGGCTACAACATACACCTTTGTTTCAATTTTTGGGAGTTTTGCCATTTTTGAAAAATCAAAATGTGCCAAAATCAGCCAAAATCCACCATTTCTGTTCAATGGCTTTTGGGCCATGTGACCCAGACACCCCAGTCTAATTTATAATAGTAGTTCTAGTCCTAGGCTACCACATACACCTTTTTGTTTACCCTTATTTGGGGTTTACAATTTTTGAAAAATCAAAATGTGCCAAAATTAGACAAAATCCACCATTTCTGTTCAATTGCTTTTGGGCCATGTGACCCAGACACCCCGATCTAATTTATAATAGTAGTTCTAGTCCAAGGCTACAACATACATCCTTTTTCTTTCAATTTTTGGGAGTTTTACCATTTTTTGAAAAATCAAAATGGGCTAAAATCAGCCAAAATCCACCATTTCTGTTCAATGGCTTTTGGGCCATGTGACCCAGACACCCCAATCTAATTTATAATAGTTGTTCTCGTCATAGGCTACCACATACACCTTTTTGTTTACCCTTATTTGGGGTTTACAATTTTTGAAAAATCAAAATGTGCCAAAATTAGACAAAATCCACCATTTCTGTTCAATGGCTTTTGGGCCATGTGACCCAGACACCCCAATCTAATTTATAATAGTTGATCTAGTCCTAGGCTACAACATACACCTTTTTGTTTATCCATTTGGGAGTTTTACCTTTTTTGAAAAATCAAAATGTGCCAAAATCGGCCAAAATCCACCATTTCTGTTCAATGGCTTTTGGGCCATGTGACCCAGACACCCCAGTCTAATTTATAATAGTAGTTCTAGTCCTAGGCTACCACATACACCTTTTTGTTTACCCTTATTTGGGGTTTACAATTTTTGAAAAATCAAAATGTGCCAAAATTAGACAAAATCCACCATTTCTGTTCAATGGCCTTTGGGCCATGTGACCCAGACACCCCAGTCTAATTTATAATAGTAGTTCTAGTCCTAGGCTACCACATACACCTTTTTGTTTACCCTTATTTGGGGTTTACAATTTTTGAAAAATCAAAATGTGCCAAAATTAGACAAAATCCACCATTTCTGTTCAATTGCTTTTGGGCCATGTGACCCAGACACCCCGATCTAATTTATAATAGTAGTTCTAGTCCAAGGCTACAACATACATCCTTTTTCTTTTCAATTTTTGGGAGTTTTACCATTTTTTGAAAAATCAAAATGGGCTAAAATCAGCCAAAATCCACCATTTCTGTTCAATGGCTTTTGGGCCATGTGACCCAGACACCCCAATCTAATTTATAATAGTTGTTCTCGTCATAGGCTACCACATACACCTTTTTGTTTACCCTTATTTGGGGTTTACAATTTTTGAAAAATCAAAATGTGCCAAAATCAGCCAAAATCCACCATTTCTGTTCAATGGCTTTTGGGCCATGTGACCCAGACACCCCAATCCAATGTATAATAGTAGTTCTAGTTATAGGCTACCACATACACCTTTTTGTTGTAAAAACTCCCAAAAATTGGGAGTTTTGCCATTTTTGAAAAATTAAAATGTGCCAAAATCAGGCAAAATCCACCATTTAGGCACAAGCTTAATATATATAATGCTGTTACACGTAAGACCTGAGGTGGCAGTAGTGAGTATAAAAATGACAACTTGCATCTCGTGTCTTTAAAGTAAATTATTTTTCATCAACACTAAAAAGTAAACATCTACATGAGTTTGAATGACCAAAATTCAACGTAATTATCTAAATATTAGCTGTTATGACAACTTAAGATGTAGTAGCTCACCTAGGTTATTAAGATTATTTCACATGTTCTGAGTAGTTTTTGACTTGTTGATAATATTTTGGTCAGTCTGCCTCAGGTAAGCTGCCACAATCGAGTTCGGAGTGAATGTAAATTGAACCATGTAAAGCGCTTATTGACTATGTGAAAGAGACTATAAATAAATCTATTATTCTCTTTCTATAGATTTCTTCTCATT
Source organism: Proterorhinus semilunaris (assembly GCA_021464625.1). Classification (NCBI taxonomy): domain Eukaryota; kingdom Metazoa; phylum Chordata; class Actinopteri; order Gobiiformes; family Gobiidae; genus Proterorhinus; species Proterorhinus semilunaris. The sequence goes on along the minus strand of CM038344.1, from coordinate 27,045,812 downwards.
TCAAGTACATTTATTTGCTAATGTGGTAAGAACATTGGTCTTTACTTTTTTGGCAGTTTTATTTTCATATTTAAAGCAAGATTATTATAGGATATATCAAATGGAATATGACAAATCTACATGAAGGTAGTCAATGTTTAATCTAGTCAATCCACTCAAAAATACGTAAATATTCTACAGTCAAGTAATTTAAAGACGATTTTAATATTTGAAGTATTAAATCATCCATCCATCCATCCATCCATTTTCTTCCGCTTTATCTGGGGCCGGGTCGCGGGGGCAGCAGTCTCAGCAGAGATTCCCAGACTTCCCGATCCACGCACACCTCTTCCAGCTGTTCTGGGGGGACCCCGAGGCGACACCAGGCCAGCTCGGAGACATAGTCCCACCAGCGTGTCCTGGGCCTTCCACGAGGCCTCCTCCCAATAGGACATGCCTGGACCAGGAGGCATCCGGTACAGATGCCCTAGCCACCTCAGCTGGCTCCTTTCGACGTGGAGGAGTAGCGACTCGAGTCCGAGCTCCTCCCGGGTAACTGAGCTCCTCAGTATTAAATCATGAAAAAGATAAATAATTGTCATTTATTCAGTCTTTTGGAATATTTTTATTTATTTTACCTGAAACAACTTAATCTAGTGCAGTCTCAACTACACAAGGTCTTAAAATGTGCTTTCAAAAGAATAGTTTTTGGTATTAATTTGTTGACATTAGCCGAATCTGGATTTTTATTTTTACATGGTAGTGTTTAACAGTACCCAGTCCTATCAGTTACATCATCTGGAGGTCAGAAGTGACAAAAGGAAGCAAATTTAAAATATTGTCCTATTGTGGCTGTTGGTACTGGAACAGTGAAAAACAAAGGTGTGTGTGGCCTAGGACTAGAACAACTATTACACATTAGATTGGGGTGTCTGGGTCACATGGCCCTAAAGCCATTGAACAGAAATGGTGGATTTTGGCCAATTTTGGCACATTTTGATTTTTCAAAAAATGTAAACCCCAAATAAGGGTAAACAAAAAAGTGTATGTGGTAGCCTATGACTAGAACTACTATTATAAATTAGATTGGGGTGTCTGGGTCACATGGCCCTAAAGCTATTGAACAGAAATGGTGGATTTTGGCTGATTTTGGCACATTTTGATTTTTCAAAAATGGCAAAACTCCCAAAAATTGAAACAAAAAGGTGTATGTTGTAGCCTAGGACTAGAACAACTATTATAAATTAGATTGGGGTGTCTGGGTCACATGGCCCAAAAGCCATTGAACAGAAATGGTGGATTTTGGTTGATTTTGGCACATTTTGATTTTTCAAAAAATGTAAAACTCCCAAATGGATAAACAAAAAGGTGTATGTTGTAGCCTAGGACTAGATCAACTATTATAAATTAGATTGGGGTGTCTGGGTCACATGGCCCAAAAGCCATTGAACAGAAATGGTGGATTTTGGCTGATTTTGGCACATTTTGATTTTTCAAAAATGGCAAAACTCCCAAAAATTGAAACAAAAAGGTGTATGTTGTAGCCTAGGACTAGAACAACTATTATAAATTAGATTGGGGTGTCTGGGTCACATGGCCCAAAAGCCATTGAACAGAAATGGTGGATTTTGGTTGATTTTGGCACATTTTGATTTTTCAAAAAATGTAAACCCCAAATAAGGGTAAACAAAAAGATGTATGTTGTAGCCTAGGACTAGAACAACTATTATAAACTGGACTGGGGTGTCTGGGTCACATGGCCCAAAAGCCATTGAACAGAAATGGTGGATTTTGGCCAATTTTGGCACATTTTGATTTTTCAAAAAATGTAAACCCCAAATAAGGGTAAACAAAAAAGTGTATGTGGTAGCCTATGACTAGAACTACTATTATAAATTAGATTGGGGTGTCTGGGTCACATGGCCCAAAAGCCATTGAACAGAAATGGTGGATTTTGGCTGATTTTGGCACATTTTGATTTTTCAAAAAAGGTAAAACTCCCAAATGGATAAACAAAAAGGTGTATGTTGTAGCCTAGGACTAGAACAACTATTATAAACTGGACTGGGGTGTCTGGGTCACATGGCCCAAAAGCCATTGAACAGAAATGGTGGATTTTGGCTGATTTTGGCACATTTTGATTTTTCAAAAAAGGTAAAACTCCCAAATGGATAAACAAAAAGGTGTATGTTGTAGCCTAGGACTAGATCAACTATTATAAATTAGATTGGGGTGTCTGGGTCACATGGCCCTAAAGCTATTGAACAGAAATGGTGGATTTTGGCTGATTTTGGCACATTTTGATTTTTCAAAAATGGCAAAACTCCCAAAAATTGAAACAAAAAGGTGTATGTTGTAGCCTAGGACTAGAACAACTATTATAAATTAGATTGGGTGTCTGGGTCACATGGCCCAAAAGCCATTGAACAGAAATGGTGGATTTTGGTTGATTTTGGCACATTTTGATTTTTCAAAAAATGTAAACCCCAAATAAGGGTAAACAAAAAGATGTATGTTGTAGCCTAGGACTAGAACAACTATTATAAACTGGACTGGGGTGTCTGGGTCACATGGCCCTAAAGCTATTGAACAGAAATGGTGGATTTTGGCTGATTTTGGCACATTTTGATTTTTCAAAAATGGCAAAACTCCCAAAAATTGAAACAAAAAGGTGTATGTTGTAGCCTAGGACTAGAACAACTATTATAAACTGGACTGGGGTGTCTGGGTCACATGGCCCAAAAGCCATTGAACAGAAATGGTGGATTTTGGCCAATTTTGGCACATTTTGATTTTTCAAAAAATGTAAACCCCAAATAAGGGTAAACAAAAAAGTGTATGTGGTAGCCTATGACTAGAACTACTATTATAAATTAGATTGGGGTGTCTGGGTCACATGGCCCAAAAGCCATTGAACAGAAATGGTGGATTTTGGCTGATTTTGGCACATTTTGATTTTTCAAAAAAGGTAAAACTCCCAAATGGATAAACAAAAAGGTGTATGTTGTAGCCTAGGACTAGATCAACTATTATAAATTAGATTGGGGTGTCTGGGTCACATGGCCCTAAAGCTATTGAACAGAAATGGTGGATTTTGGCTGATTTTGGCACATTTTGATTTTTCAAAAATGGCAAAACTCCCAAAAATTGAAACAAAAAGGTGTATGTTGTAGCCTAGGACTAGAACAACTATTATAAATTAGATTGGGTGTCTGGGTCACATGGCCCAAAAGCCATTGAACAGAAATGGTGGATTTTGGTTGATTTTGGCACATTTTGATTTTTCAAAAAATGTAAACCCCAAATAAGGGTAAACAAAAAGATGTATGTTGTAGCCTAGGACTAGAACAACTATTATAAACTGGACTGGGGTGTCTGGGTCACATGGCCCAAAAGCCATTGAACAGAAATGGTGGATTTTGGCCAATTTTGGCACATTTTGATTTTTCAAAAAATGTAAACCCCAAATAAGGGTAAACAAAAAAGTGTATGTGGTAGCCTATGACGAGAACTACTATTATAAATTAGATTGAGGTGTCTGGGTCACATGGCCCAAAAGCCATTGAACAGAAATGGTGGATTTTGGCTGATTTTGGCACATTTTGATTTTTCAAAAAAGGTAAAACTCCCAAATGGATAAACAAAAAGGTGTATGTTGTAGCCTATGACTAGATCAACTATTATAAATTAGATTGGGGTGTCTGGGTCACATGGCCCTAAAGCTATTGAACAGAAATGGTGGATTTTGGCTGATTTTGGCACATTTTGATTTTTCAAAAATGGCAAAACTCCCAAAAATTGAAACAAAAAGGTGTATGTTGTAGCCTAGGACTAGAACAACTATTATAAATTAGATTGGGGTGTCTGGGTCACATGGCCCAAAAGCCATTGAACAGAAATGGTGGATTTTGGCAGATTTTGGCACATTTTGATTTTTCAAAAAAGGTAAAACTCCCAAATGGATAAACAAAAAGGTGTATGTTGTAGCCTAGGACTAGAACAACTATTATAAATTAGATTGGGGTGTCTGGGTCACATGGCCCAAAAGCCATTGAGCAAAAATGGTGGATTTTGGCTGATTTTGGCACATTTTGATTTTTCAAAAATGGTAAAACTCCCAAATGGGTAAACAAAAAGGTGTATGTGGTAGCCTAAGACTAGAACTACTATTATAAATTAGATTGGGGTGTGTGGGTCACATGGCCCCAAAGCTATTGACATATATATTTATAGCCTATTCAAAAATGGTTGTAAAATGTAATAAAATAACAATTAATAACATTAAATACACCTGCACATGACATTTGTTTTTTTTTGTTTTTTCTCCCGTAGTTGTATTTGTTTTTATTAAAGCATTTTCTTTTTCTTTTCATGAGACGTACATTTTTTGATAGTAATTCATTGACGGTCCCTAAATTCGAACGACCGGAGATCATAGCGGGGCATTCAGCGTGTTCCTGCCTAAACCCTGACTGAGCGGGTGGGACGCAGTTAAAGGCTCCTCCCACCGTAAGTGCTGGAGCCGAATATCCAACGTCCAACGTGAAACTAACTTCACCACGGTTAGTGACAAAACATCTAAACATTTAGACTTGCAGTGCTTACACAAAGCCAAAGGGACAAAGCATTTTGGGGGCACTAACTGTTTAAATGAGAAGGAAATTTAGTTTTGACACATGAGTGAACTGTTTTGGGAGAGAGATGATCTTTTGCAGGTGAACCATGGTGTTGTGCCGAACCATCCACGTTATTTTGGCAAGAGCAACAAGGGTGTTGAAAACATCCGGTCTTTTTTTCAAGAAATGAGCCATGAGAAGGATCTTTGCCATTTTCGGGCTGTTTAATTGACTGTTTAAATGAGTAGGAAATTTAGTTTGAAGCATGAGTGAACTTTTTTGAGAGAGATATGATCTTTTGCAAGTGAGCTATAGTGTTGTGCTGAACTGTAAGACTGTTTTGCCAAATGAGTTTTAAGAATGTCATTTCTGTTTCAAGAAATGAGCCAAACCAATGGAGAAAAACTAACAGCAAAAACACAAGATAGTAAACATTTAAAAACAATTTGTTGGTGGAAAAAAAACATCTCTCACAGACACAGATGGAAATTGTACAAATACTATTACCATTTTATTTGCAATTTTAAAACTTCATACAAGATAAAAGTAAATAATTCAATCTGCCTGAATATTATTGACTCAGAAAGAGCCATTAAAATCCTGGACGAGGACAAACACAGAAATGATGAGATGGCCTTATTCTAACAGATCTGCACAAATTAGCAGATGATTTGTCATAACGTAATAAAAACAGAAACTGAATCTAAAATGGCAACAATGGAGAACAATATTTTTAGATAATTCCCATACTTTGCAAACAATCCCATATAGTACATCTTCTTCTCAACACTCATTTGGTATCTCAGTGCCATACAGAGAAAAATAAAACTACTTTCCCAATATTATTATTTTTTTCCCCACAAATCTGTAAACCGGAGGCTAATTTCAACACACTAAACTTAATTCAAAAGCTCATCGCCTGAAATATACTTTGACTGGGAGCGCATGAGTAAAAATCATTTATTCTCTATACAGAAAATTAAAATAATGTCAAGTTGAGCATGGTCAAAAAAGAAATAATCTAAAAACAATTTACTCAGCGGGCGCCCACAACACCTGCATGCATGCAAACACACCTCACATATTCGCAAAACCTAGAAAAAAAAAGAAAAGTTTATTCCACTTGTAATCTTGTCTCAGATATTTCGTGAGAGAAATTTGAGAGACAGCCATTCCTTGTGTTCCCTGTTCAGCTGAGGCCCAGAAGTCAGGGTTGAGGCAGTGTAGACCAGAGGTGGAAGAAACGACGACTACAATATATGGAAACTTCAGGACACTTTTAAAAGTATACTGTATTAGTAGCTTTGTGGTTCAAGTTCTTGTATACTCTTGTGTGAGCCCTTCATAAAGTAAGGTCTATACTCCATTAATGTGTGGGCTGAACAATTATTGCCAAATTATAGTTATTGCTCTTTTATGTGACACACTGTCAAATTTACAATGCCTTGCTAACTCAACACAAAAAGGCACAGTAAAATAAAAAATGTGCAAAAGTTCAGTCTTGTTCATCCTTTTCCTGATTAACTTTAATTTTAGCCTTTGCTTGAATCTTGTTTTGAAGTTGGAGCATGTTGAAATGTTTCCGTAAAACAGATCATTGATTTATTTTCCAACTGCATTAAGTTGAAAATAATAATTGTATTAAATCAATCATGTTGTGCCACCATGTTATAACATCTATACACTCGCATCCCTTCTTTATCTTTAACATAGTTCTATTTTTTGCGTATGTACTGTAATTATACTTGAGTACACATTCTTTATACTCTTTCCACCTCTGGTATAGACTTCTGCTGAAGCACCCCAGGCCTGAGTGGTTTTAGGTTGGCACAGTGATGCTACGGGCCAACAAAGCGAAGAGGGCGACTTCCACGACGCCGTTGGCCCTCTCGAGTGCCTCCGCAGCTTCCCGGGCCGTAAAACCAGCCGCTTGGATTCTCTGGATGTGCTCTACGGGGAAAGGTCCGACTATGGTTTGTGGGGTCACGGTTTGAGATGAGAGACGGGCTAAAACAGCAGCGAGGGGGTCTTGGGGATAATTTGGCGAGGCCTGGGTAGTTTCTGGAGCCGCGGCGATGGCGTTTTGATCATTCGCAACATCTATACTTAAAGGGCTAACAGTTTGTAAGTTGATATTGCTCTGAGCCCTTCCTACATCTTGCTGCGCGAGATCTTCCCTAAACTCATCACCTAACATTTCTAGACTGGCCTCAGAAGACAGGACATTGCTTAAATCTGTTATTTCTTGGACACTTCTCTCCACCCTTGCCTCCTCCGCCTGACATTGCTGAACTTTCTGTTCTTCTAAACTCTCTCCCACTTCCGCTGCAGTGTTGTCCTCACTGCTTGATAGCTCTACAAGATCGGATAGTCCCTCGTCTGACAAAGTAGTCGTATTACTAGGGTCAGCTTTGGCATCAGTTTTTTGAGTAATGGCAGTAGTAGATGATTCAGATTGGCATGTTTCGGAACAATCCGGCGCAGGGGAAGTCGAGGCGCTGCGGTTTTGACTGGACACAATGAGCTCATGGAGTTCTTTCAAAGCAGCAGCCAAAGACGGGATGCTGTTGGACCGGGCGCGAGTCTCCGATTCAGGCTCGTTCTTCTCAGAGCCAGAAGAGGACGCCATTTCTACAGAGTTGAGCTGGTTTGGGGTATTTGTGTCTGGGATCTCCTCCTCCATTGGCTGCACCGGGGACAACTCGAGGTTTGTACTGCTGTTCACTTCCTGTTCTGTTGCGCGACTTTCTTCTTCCACCTCTGGGGCATCTGTTGTAATGGGACTACCTACATGGGGCACATTGGAGGCAATCTGACCTGAAATGGGGGCAGTATGGCTATTAGATGGTCCACCATCCTGGTTTAGCCCTGCTGTTGAGGCCGTCTCTGCTGGGACCATGGATGACTGACCCGGGATCAGTGGCTGTGAGCAAGTGGACGACATTTGGTCTAAAGTTTTAGGTAATGAGAGCGGAGTCGGGGGCAGGGGTGAGGTAGTTTGTCCATCTGCAGTGTCTAAGAGGAGATACAGGTGAATTAGATCGCCAGAATAAATTGAGCTCCCTAAGATTTAGAAACAGTCATTACAAGAATATCAATAGTTTTCACAAAATATAGCTTTTTTCCCCAATAAATTGCCCATGAAAAAGTTAGCCCCTTCTAAGCCTTTTATGGATTAATTACATTATCTGAGGCCATTCGTTTCAGGGGCAATATATACAGTAGATACCAAATGCTGTGCAAAACCCAAAGTAAAAACTAGAACAGTAATACAAATAATAATAAAAACAGCAGCAAAATAAACCAGAAATGAAAAACAAAAAAGGGCAATGGACTTAGCACTGGCTGTAGACTGTGGTTTGCAGTACCTTGTTGGTAGGGCCCTCTCCAGCCGCCTCCAGTGCATCAGTGCTGTCCTGCTCAGGTTAGGCGCACACCACACACATCATGCAAAGGACGAGAGAGTTAGCGGTCAAACACAGGGCATGCAACACACGGTCAGCCTTTTCACGCGCTGAGGTGAAAAGTGCCAGCCTCTAAACAACTGACAGAGATGTTTTTTTTATGGAGTTACTACGTGACACTGACATATCTTAACTAGCACTGTATATAAATGTATTGCTATTAGCCTGTTCTAAAACAGTAATATTTTTTAAACAATTTACGTAGATGTTTATTGTAGTTTACCGAAAGACATACCATATTTTCCGGACTATAAGTCACACTTTTTTTCACAGTTTGGCTGGGGGTGCGACTTGTATATCAAAATATATAATTTCAAATGTTTGTTATTTTCATACTGACAGCAGCTAGAGGGCGCTCTAGACTTGTGTACCAGTCTCTGCTACTCCTGTACCGCTAAAGATTTAAAAAACGGTAATGGAGCAGCGAGAAACTTGTGAGGGACTGGCGAAAAGCGGAGGTTACTGCAATGAAGAAAACAACAAAAGGAAAATCGCGGGCTAAAAGCTAGATGGCAACAAGTTCGCAAATGAGAGCTTGAACAACGTACTGCTGGGAGAGGCTTGTAAACGGTGCAGTTACGCCTCTGTGCCCAGGTAGTTCCCAATGGTTCGATTTATACTTCACGCGCTGAGTGCTTCAGAGCAACTTGTATGTTTTTTTCTTCATTATGCATTTTTTGGCTGGTGCGACTTATAGTCCGGATATGGTACCTTAATTTATTTTCTTTTTTGTACTAGGTCTATATAGTATTATCTTATATTTACCAATTAATTCCTTAAATACTTGATAAATTATCATTTGTTTTTGTATATGGAGCCAAATTACTTCTCAAGAAATAGTCTAATCCAAAGCAATATTGGCAATCTTACACATTATAATAATAATGCATCGGTTTATATAGCGCTTTTCTGGACACTCAAAGACGCTTTACATTGCATTATTCATTCACTCCATACTTTGTGGTGGTAAGCTACTATTGTAGCCACAGCTGCCCTGGGGTAGACTGACAGAAGCGAGGCAACCAGTCTGCGCCATGGGCCCCTCCGACCACCACCAACCACTCACTACATGCGCTAGGCTTCCTGGTGTTACTAAACGGTCTCCCATCCAAGTACCGACCAGGCCCTTCCCTGCTTAGCTTCCAAGGTCTGACGGGATCGCAATAGCAAAGGCGGTATGGCCACATGTCTTTACACAAACTGATTCCAATGTTGTGCACTGATGAAACTGAGAGTAAAAAGCTTCAAGTGGAACATGCAGATGTTGTTCTAACTAAAGTGAAGAAGCAAACTGAAAAGAGGCTACAGCTCAGAGTGGTTTCTCACCGCTCTCCTGGATGGACCTCTGCAGCGCCTCAGCCAGCTCCCTGTCAGCCATCTCCTCTGGACGGGCCTCTTCTCTGCCCTCCGCCCCGTATGCCAGACGGGCACACTCTGGCAACTCGGCCTCTGCCAGGAACCGGGTCTCTGTGCCCGTGGTGCCTATTAGGAGCACATTCTTTTTCAAGTCGATAGAACACTGCAAAAGAAGGAATACATTACTCCCAAAACCATTTAAAACAACTGTAATAATAGTGACTTATTTTACTTGGGGGGTCTCATACCTGGTGTCTCTTCAACATGTCCAAACCAAGAAGCATGTCCATTGGCTGGTCCTCCAAAATGGAGAAAGAACAAGGCAAAAAGTCTCCCTCAATTTGGACCTGAGCTAAATGCAAACAATAGGATGTTAATGGTACTCTTTACTTAAATTTGGATGTGAGAAACACCTATATGTCTGTCAATGGTTTTCAGTTTTTTTATACACTACAACACATCTCTACTATAATTTTTTATGGAAAAATACAAACTTAATTTACAACTAAACCAGGGAAAATGCAGGAGGCAACCAATACTGAAATGACACGCGTAGATCAAAACAAAAATCAGGACTACACTATTTGGAACAAGAACTAATGTCTAGTGCGGTAAAACAAACACCTACAGCTTTACTTGTCTATGTCTATACTTACCCAAATGGACCCTGCCAATGATTTTCTGCGTGCCCACTCCTTTGGCGATGCCTGCCCAGCGCCGGTCCACCAGCCGCATGATATTACAGCGCTCGGCACACGCTTGGCTCATGATGGTCATTTGAGCTCCTGTGGCAATAAGACAATATTGATGACTGAACACGACTGACATCCGACCTACTGCAGAAGACGCATTACTTTTATTACCTGAGTCCACAAAGGCTTTTACCGGATGGCCATTGACTTTGCAGTTAATGTAAAGCATTACTACTTGACCAAAGCTTTCTGGCGCCTCTTCCATTGCAATCGTCATGTTTTCTTCTACATTGTGCTGTCTGGTGTGAAAAAAAAAAATATATATATATATTATTTCTGTACTTCTATAAATACAAATTTACAAACAGCAGTAACTCCATTGTCCATTACTATTAGAATTACATCAGAGTATTGTAATAAAGACACATTTAAAATATAAAATACCTTGGCTTTTAATCTAAAAGGTTTGAATATAGACCATAAAATCGAAGAGCTAAGAATCTTACCTAATTTCCTCCTCAATTTTAGCTTGAGCTTCTAAATCAAAGGGATCTGCAGTGAGAAGTCTGATTCGCTCTTGTTCTCTTTTTGCTCGATCCTGTTGTTGCTCCAATAGCACTTTAGTAAATCGTTCTGACAAAAGAAAATGATATAAAGATAAGTATAGCATGGTGTGAGGGAAAAGCCTGCAATGATATAGTTAAACAAAAAAGCTCACCTAGATCTCCACTGAGCAAGGCCTCAGCGAGTGGGGGGTTCCTCTCCTTTAGGAGGGAAAGCTCGTGTGGACTGGCTAACAGCATCTGCTGAAGTAAGGCAGGGTCGTCCAGCCCCTGAGAAGAGGAGCCGCCGCGGAAGGCCATTGGTGTGGAAGGCTGTGCACTGCGCTGCTGCTCCTGCTGTGGCTGTGGATTCGGCTGTGGAGGCCTCACAGCCGTATTACGCTGATTATTTGAATTTGAGGTGCCCGGGACTGAGATGGAGCGAAAGTCAATCTGGGGCAGACCTAGATGTGTGAAGAGCTCATTGTCAGTAAAGGCAGTGACATAGTAAAATAGTATCGTTGGGATATATATATAAAACACAACCAAACCTATACTTGTTTTCTTTATTGTATGTAATAGTGGATACATTGTAAGGATAAATGTATTGCAGAATTCCTTTATTATCATATTACCAACCTTATTACATGTTTTAGTGATTTGTCTATTCAAAATATGAATTCTAGACATAAAATCTCCAGAAGTTTGTTATGGTCCTTAATATAGAAACGATTGCATTATACCTGGAAAGGCTGGCTGAGTAGGTGGCGGCCGTCTGTCAGCTTGTCTGAGCAACACCACATCTCCATCCTTTACTCCATAATTCCCCAAGGCACGGGTTGGATCTTTCAGTGGCTGCTCTATGTAGATTATCTGGAAGTGTAAAGATAAGAGCTAATATTACTAGTTAATCAAATCTGCAGTACACTATATGGAACATAAACCACAATGCCAACATGTGATAATATACATGTAATATATCTTTATATGTAAATAATTTGCATTTTCATCTATTTTCCTCAAGTCTGATTAGGCAAATAGAAAGTGAAACATGAGTTTAACATGCTTTGTACCCCCAAATAAAACATGTTTTATGTCAGTAAATATAGTGAATATTTAGACATTTGAAATGCACCCTCGATTCTCTATAGTGTCATGCTATCATCGTTACACTTTAGTATCAGGTTTCCAAACAAGTACCTGCTCAAAATAATCCAATTCATGCTAGCAGATAGGCTAAGTGGCTATAGCTTTGTTAGCTCGGAGGCTCCACACTCGTCTCCTCACCTGGATTTCCTCAGTTGGGATGCCCGTCTCCATTTCACAAAGTGCCACGAAGTCTCTGAGCTCCAAGTCCGGGGACACGTCCAGGGCGAAGGTGGTCTCGGGACGGTCCCTGGGTGTGCAGAAGACGGTGACAAGCATCGCTTTGATGGGACAGACTCACCGGACAAACCCGCTGCTGCAACAGACTGGAGTGAGTGTAGCTCCTGGGATACAAAACAAAAAGAACTCCGAACAATAATCAGGGTTCATCCAAGAAATGTGTTTATTCTGTCAACAAAAGGGAATGTCCTGATGTCAGCGTTTGGCTTGCACTTACTAGACTGAAGCAACTAGTGAGTTTCGGGTTTAAACAACAAGCAAAACAACATCGGTATCGGTTTTGATTATAGATCTAAGATTCAATTTACGGCATGTCGTGAGCATTTCTTCTCCGTGCATTAACTTTTGCAGAAGCCTGGACTGCGCCACCTATCGATTAATTCAAGCTAATCACATAATCAAAATGTCAAATTTGTTTCCAGATAATGAATATGGGTTATGGTTGAACAATGAATAAAAATACTTAAAAAGGAAGCAAAAATATAAATAAATCAAATAATGTATTAATCAAAATAAATCAATGTAATTACTTTACTTACTTTTCAAGTCATCATTGCTGCGATTTCGGCCACACACTTGCTCCACATCGTCCCTTTCTTCTCCCACACGTTTTTCAGTTCATCTAAAGCGGCACCTGCTTAACCGATACAAACGCTAACTGCATGATCCATCGCTATTTAGGTTGCTTCTGAAGTATGTGAAATTCTCAACCGCTCCTAGATCTTCACCATCTACTTTTATAGGTTTTAGGTCAGCAGGTGGTAGATCCATAATTTAGCTTATTTTTTATTTTTTTTATGTTACTGCATATTCATAATCAAGCACAAGACTGAACAGGAACGGGGATAGTATATAACCCTGCTGTACCCCATGTGAATATCAAGGTTCTCACTGATTCCTGATTCAAATACTATTGAGGATTTGGAGTTTTTGTAGAATTAGTGATTTTATAATATATAAACAGTGCATCGGGAAAGTATTCACACTCCTTCACTTTTTCCCCATTTTGTTGTTACCGCTTTATTCCAAAATGCATACAATTATTTCCCCCCATCAATCTACACACAATATCCCATTATGGCAAAGCAGAATAAAAGCTAGAATTTTTTTCAAATGTATTAAGATTTAAAAAAAATACTGAAATATTGTGTGTACTTAAGTATTCACTGTCTTTACCCAGTACTTTGTTGAGGCGCCTGTTGAGGCAATGATTATAGCCTCAAGTTTTCGTGGGTATGATGCTATAAGCTTGGCACACCTGCATTTGAGGCATTTTTCCCATTCTTCTTTGCCGATCCTCTCATGCATTTGTCCTACATAGAACATTTTGCATTATTCAAACACATTATTCATATTCATTCATTCACAGCTGCCCTGGGATAGACTGACGGAAGTGAAGCAGCTATTCTGCGAATGGGCTCCTCTGACAGACAGACAGACAGACAAAGGACAGACAGATAATCAAATCCTCACTGTTGCAGCTCAGAGTTCTTCTAGACATGAACACCAGAAATAAGGTTTACAGTCTTGCATGAGATCTTGCGCTGGATTGCAGTTTGCAACACAAGGTGTCTACTGTTTAGCCTAAGAGGGCGACGGTGGCGCAGATGGTAGAGCGGGTCGTCTCATGATCGAAAGGTCATGGGTTCGAATCCCACCTCCTGAAGGTGCACACTGTCGTTGTGTCCTTGGGCAAAACACTTCACCCACCTTGCCTCCAGTGTCTGCGTACATAGGTGTATGAATGGGTGAGAGGTTCCTTGCTGTAAAGCGCTTTGAGTGCCTAATGTAGGTGGAAAAGCGCTATAAAAGTTGAGACCATTTACCATAAGAGCAGAATGGAAGTCTCTAATTTGTATGTAGTTGGAGTTTTGATCACAACATTTTGAGTTTGTGGATATAATACTGTATATAGTATTTCAATTCAATACGCAAACCTGGTTTACCTTTTATACCATTTAGATTTAGATTGATTGATTGATTGATTAATTAATTAATTCATTCATTGATTAATTTATTCACTCATTCCTTCATTGTCAGCACTACAATTGTTCAACTACCTTGTGGTAAAGTCTGTCGGCAAGTCTGTACACTTTGCCAGTAAAAACAGTGCAGCCTGTTGCTCTGCAGGTGGAAACAGCCACATATTATGATTATTCTGCAAGATAGAACCACACATACAGGCGAAGGCTGTTTTTGAAAGCGGATGTAAAAACACCTCCACTTAAGTTTCACAGACGTTTAATAAAAAAAAAGAAAAAAAAAAGCCAACATTTTTTCCATTGACTCCACTTCACAACAATTCTCATTTAGCCGGCATATTGCGAATATGGTTTTAAATGTAGCTATCTGATTTTCTTATTTATAGAGCTATACGCCTAACTATTACTGTATGGACCATGTCAAGTAATAATTCACATAAGTAAGTGATACAAGGCGCAAATAAGAACCATCTGCCTTGCCATTTGATGTAGTCTAAATAGAGCTCTGTATCTTTTCTAATTTTATGAGATTTTTAATTTGGGGTTTTTACAAGCTGAGCCATAATAATTAAAATGATAACAAATAAAGGCTACACACATCTCACTTTGCATGAAATGAGTCTATTAGTTTCACAGTTTACTTTTTCATGATATTCTAATTATATGACAAGCACCTGTAGTTTCACTGTTCATTTGTATCCTGCGGTACATTATTGCTTTGCTCTGCATATCAGTATTATCAGTATTTCCAGTTCATGTAAATGTGATTCAGTTTTACAATGAATTGAGTCACTGATTACGCCATTACGTCACTCATTTAAGTAGTTGAGGATTTCGAGGTCAACCTTGATTCTCTCTTCATTCACACAGGAAGCATCGCTGTTTGTGCTGTTACAATGAACATGTGGCTTCCTCAATTTGCCATATTCATTTGGTCTTTAAATGCACTTACTCTGGGTTCAGAAGCCATCACGTGCCCAAAAGGTAAGATCATAACATCTCCTACAGCCTTTTCTCGATAAAACGCAGATATTTCAATCTTCACATTGTGTAAGTCATATTATTTTTACCACAATCTTTCGCACACTGATTTTATGAACTGAAGGTTGTTCATTCAATAATTCAGTATTGGCTAAACTGTCAAATGAGTTTTGGGCACTATTTCTAAAACATTTGTTTAATATTAATAGAAAAGCATTAATCCAAAATCTAAATTTGAAATATTATACAGTGTCTGTACCACATTTTGAGAACCACTGATTGCATTTGTTTATCAAATGATGGACAATATTTTAACATTTCTGTCATAATCTGATTCAATTTGTAAGGTCAGATGGTGGACAAGAAACGTGGGAGTTGTACTACTTGCCTAGACGATTACTTCCAGCCTGAAGAAAACCCAAATGAAGTATGTCGTCCATGCAAAAAATGCTATAAAGGTAAGTCGTTTTGGAAATATACAATTGTCTGAAATGCTCGTTCCTCATTTCTTTGACTTGGTTCTTGTTCCAGCGAAAGGCAGTGAGGAGGGGGAAACGTGCAACTCAATGAGAGACAGAAAATGCAAATGTAGAGAGAATTTTGTTCCCGACAACTATGACTCAAGCATCTGCAAATGTGCAAGTGGATTTACTAAGCAGAGGGAAGGTACAGTGAGATACAACTGTGTGTCTTATATGTTCAACACTGATAAACACTTTGTAGGACCATTGTGAAATGTTGATGTTAAGTTAAAGTGTTTAATCCGTATTTTGAACTCAAGATGCAGGATGACACTATGGAGAAAACAGTTAGACTTAACCCATAAAGTTGGCCCTTTCAACTCTCACCAGTCACTCACACCTCATTCACAGATTGATAATGTTGGAGCAGTGATTCTGACCGCCGATCCATGGACAAATACTGTGACCACTGACTGAGCCACTGTGGCTCAATTCAGTGCTGGTGCTTGTGTTTAATTGTTTAAATATAATATTTGGCTTTACCACTAAAACATGTACAATAGGCGAGGATGAATGGTGTGTGTGCGTGAATGAATGATGGTGTGTGTGAAGGAAAAATGGTTGGTGCGGATGTGTGCAGTCGCGCTTCTGTCAGTCTACCCCAGGGGAAACTGGGGTTACATATGTAGTGTACCACCACCGTGTGTGGAGTGAATGAAGAACAAATTCCCTACATTGTGTGAAGCGCTTTGGGTGACTTGTGTCATGTGAAAAGCGCTTTACAAATATGCTTCCATTTTATTTTATTCATATTCAGTATGTCCAAATCATTCAAATCTCGGTGGTGACTTGACATGAATTGAGATTTGCCATCAATTCATTTAGACTCAATTTGGCCTCATTGAAACCAGACTTTGGCATCTCAATCCAGAAGAACTAAATTAAAAAAATATATTAGCTCTCGTATAGAGGGGGAGTGAACAGGGCACCATTAATATTATTGCATGATTGCGCAGCATAGTCTATTTTTAAAATTGTAGACCTGTCGCTGATTCAAATTTGACTCGGATCTGACACACAGTTGAACTACAGGCAACTAAAAATGGTGACTTCATAACAATTGACTCACTGAGCACTTTTAACTGGTGTGCAACCAGTTGTCTGGTCTATGACTAATTTATGTTATGTTCATATTCACAGATTGTGTCAAAGTGGAAGAGAAGCCCCATGTGCCTCCGCTGACCATCCTGACTTCTCCTCGGCCTCAAGAGAGGACTCCAACTCAGAAGCCCGCTCACAACATTACTACTGCTACTATTATTCCAAATACAAAGAACACTACCACTACGACTGGTCAACTCGAAGTTACGACAATAACAGAAGAAAAAAAGAGGGATTCACACGGCTCCAGTATTGGTAAAATGTCACCACAATCGTTTTTGGATATTATTAGTAATAGTTGGAATAATCTTAAGGGTAATCATGACTGGCCTACTTTTATGTTCTTCTTAATGTTTAGTGGTCAACGTGGTCCTTACTTAACTGTAATTTTGTATCATCTGTTTGCAGTCGTGGGCCTTATATGTCTGATGGTTCTATTACTTGCACTGACTGCGTTGCTCTGCAGACAAAATGTACTGTCACGCATGAAGAGGGAAACAGAACAAAGTAAGTTTATTCACCACATTCTTGAATCTAAATATGAAAACATTATTCAGTAAAAAAAATAAAATAACAAGAGGCTTGAATTTACAGCAAGAGAGGCTTCGTTTCGAGTCCCAGTGGAGGAGAGCGGAGACGGCAGCCAGGATCCACTCAAACAGAACCAAGAAGAGCCGTGAGCGGCATCGAGACAAATCCATCATGTCTTCACTCAAGGACAAAGTTGATCAAGCGGAAAATCAAAGCCATAATAATACAAAACAAATCTTTATATAGAAATAACACATTATCAAATAAAGTTATTCTGTAATTCCACAGAACAGTGCAACAACCGTGACGGAAACCGGTTGTGGCTTTGATCTTCCATGAGAACCTTTTGATGTCATTTATAAAAACACATTCATCAAAACAATAATTTAAAACTATTTAACTTGTTTTCACTGATTTCATTCTTTCTCTACATAGGGATATTACAATGTATATATTCATATTGATAGATAACATTTTGTTTACTCAATATAAAGATTTGCATAACCATTAATACCTGACATGTTTACACTGATGGATTTTCAAGGTGCTCTGTGATTTGATGTTGTATCTAAACCTAACAAATGTAGGAGAACTGTGACATAGTTGAGTAAACCTTAACAAACCTCAGATACGCACACATAGAAGTATCCAGTATTACGCCACATATAATTTTCATATTTTTTACTCTTCTTTTCTAAACTATGTGTTGTATTATGTAATATGTGATGAATACATTTATTTTTGCTGTATTGCTGCTTTTTGTATGGGCAACTGACATTTTTCTGAGAGTTTACTGATACATATGTTGAACATGCATTGTGGTCTATTGTAAAACATGCCTTAGTTGGCTGTGGTTCCGGGAGTTCCCCTTTTATTAAACAATATACATTCACTGACACACTTCCTCTGATGTTTTTTTCATGCCACATTTGGAAACTGTGACGTTGTAAATGTGGAGTTTCAATTTAAACGGTAGCCTGCAGATTTTCCCCACAGCAGAGAGTGGAGGCTGAACACTTTGCATTACAGTACATGGCTTTTACAACATGTTTCTAAATTCACTATTACGCAATCTTAGGTTTCAGCATGGAGAAACATGATATTTTTGAGAATATGTACAGATATAATGTGAAAATAATAAGGCTGTTGAAAATACTGTAATGATAATGCTAATAACAATAATAACAACAATAAGTGCTATTATTATCATTGTTATAATGGTGATGATGATAATAGTATAATAATTTTAATAATAATGTGTATGTTGATTATAAAAATTATGTAACACTTAAATAATAAGTAAATATAAATAGAATGGTGACTGGTGTTTATAAGTAATGATTGGATATGGAATTATGTGAATGGGAAAATAAAGTTACCACATACATTTCTATTTTTGTTCCACGTCTTCCATACTTGTAATATTTCAAAGTTGTCTTGTAAGTCTCATCAGATTTTCATCTTGTGAAATGTAAAAGCTGTTCATTATCAATGCTGCTAATTGTGAGGTTAATGCTGATAATTGTATTGATTCAATTTGCAATAACATAACTGTAATTCATAAATGGGTACACCCACAGGGCTGTGTGTGTGCCTATGGAAAAGGGGAAATATGAACTTGTCATTTTCTAAGTACTTGTACGTCAACAGCCACATGCACGCTCTGGCTGTGCATGTGGTTCTTATCTCTCTAAATATTCATTATTAAGTCTCCATCAGTCTGGTTTGAGACCAGGGCAGAGCACCATAACAGCAGCAACTAGGGTTATAAATGATATTCCTATTGCTTTAGATGGGAATGAGGAACGTATTGCTTTTTTTAATTCAGTGGATCATTGTTTTTTGTCAGAACGTCTTGATATCTTTGGCTTTGATTCAAATGCAAATTATCTCACAGATTGAGCCCAGGCGGTTGCTGCTGAGGGCTACCAGGGGATAGCTACAATTTACATTAACTCTATTTGTGAAAACTTAAAACATTCCTCCATTCATGTATGTATTGTTTTAGCTTAGCTTTTATTTAGTCTTAATTATATATTATATAAATATATAATTGCGCCTCCTCTGGGCTCTCTTGGATCGGTGCCCTGTAGCAGCGCTGGACTGCTGCTCCCGGTGTGGATGGCTCCTCAAATGGGGTTTCCAAACTTGTCCATATGTACCCAGCCTTATGTATCTATTTATTTTATTCTATGTGTGTGTGGGAGTGTGTGCGCGTAGACAGTGGGGTAAAAGTTTGAGTGTGTGCGTAATGTTTGTATAGTCGGAGGGATGGGAGGGGGTGCCAGGCGTACTGTTTTAAATGTCGTAAGCTGTAAAACACTTTGTGATAGCTTTCGGTATAAAAAGCGCTTTATAAATAAAGTTTATTTGATTGATTGATTGATATGCAGACGACGCAATGTCTATGTCGCCCTCTGCTGCACAAGCGACTCAAAATATACAACATGACTTCAATTTGACTCAACTCAATTTTACTGATTTGAAAATGTTTTTGAATTCCTCAAAAACAAAATGCATGTTGTTTTCTAGAAAACATTTGGTTCTGTCACAGAACGTAACAATCTCTGCTCTAAACTGTTCTACTATTGAGCAAGTGCCATGTTATAAATATCTTGGCATTTGGATCGAAGAGAGGCTCTCATTTGGTAAATATACTCAGGAACAAACACAGCTGTATTTTTTCTATAGAAACAAAAATTGTATCCCAGAGGCAACCGTTCAGGCTATGTTGCTTTCTATTTTGGATTACGGTGATATCATATACATGCATTCCACTGCATCTGTGTTAAAGCCTCTGAATGCAGTGTACCATTCAGCAATTAGATTCATCACAGGAGATGGTTATAGGACCCACCACTGTGAACTCTATGCTAAAGTGGGATGGCAATCTCAGCACTGTCTGCTGTTTACAAAGCTGAGGCACAGGGACTTTGGGTGTGGACAATCTTGTGACCTTTTATCAGTTTCAATCCCTTGTAAAGGAGTATAAAATAATAATCTAAATCAACTCAAGACATGTGTCAATCCAAAGTAAAGCAGAGTAAAAGACAGAAATATGGAGAAAAAGAAAAATATACGTTAGTTAAAGAAGACAAAGTTTAAACCTACAATAACATTTGTAGAACTAACAAAAGCAATCAAACAGATACACCGACAATAGGAGTGGTTCTCATCAGTAATAAAGCATTGTGATATTGCTTCAACCCAACTTCAACATGAGAACTTTTTCCATGTGCGCCCAAACCACTGTCATGTGTGCGCATGCTTCTAAACCTTTTTTATACTGACTATGAACAAGGAAGCACTCTTCCTCCCACCAGACCACACTACCCTCATGTTGTGGGTGAGGAGTGTGACTGCTGATACACAGACCTCTGCATGTGACGCAAACTGCCGAGAGTGACGTTGTTGAATATGCGATTGTAAACACCTACTTCACTTATTATAAAGATGCATTTAAAAGGTTAAGTTACACTTTATTACACCAATAGGGAAATTTGTAGATTGGATTTGACCCCCTTCGATGTAGCTGAAGAAACGTGTCAAGAGCATGTGCCCTTCTTCAGATAGGTCATAGTTGGGAGTATATATCGGGGGGATCACCTTATGTTTTCTATATGTTTTATGTTGGTGAGCAAAGAAAGAAAAAAACATGGCAATGTGCGGCAAGAGTTCTAACCACTGTGCTTTATTATATGTACTGTAAGTGTCACTCTACACACATATATATAGAAACCCTGTTGGATATGAACTATTACATTAATAATGGCTGGTGAATCAAGATAATTCAGAGGCAATTTGTTCCCTCAAAAACAGACAAAGTAAAAAGTAAATGTACTTGTGTAGCTCTTTAGGTCTAAACTGAAGTCTGTTCTGAAGAGTTTCATAAGTTATCAAGTAATGTTAAGATTTATTTGAGTTTGATGATGTAAAAATCCATTCTAAACACTAATGCAAGATATTACTGTATGAAACATAAACGTTTTAGGACATTTACTGACAAAGCTGCATACATTTCCATGCTTCTAACAACCTCCTGATAGTAGTTTTCATATTAGTCAGTAAACCACAGCACCATGATGACTCTAATTTACTCTGACCATACAAGAGCTACCACTGCACTCACAAAGATCACATTATTTTTCCCCGTCTTCTTCATATCAGGATACAATAAATAAAAGATATATACATAGATAAATCAATAAAAGAACACATTAGCAGAATTCAATTATGTAAGTCTGTTTGCAGAATTCAGGTATTTGTAACTTCTTGTCTCTCTGGTCATTCCATCAGAGGTTGTGAAGAATAAAACAGCTTGGTAGCCTGGTCATTATAATTATAACATGGAAGCAAGAGGCGCAAAAGGAAACAAAAAAGGGACAAACGAGGAGGCAAGACTCAAGCTAAGTCACACATGCCTTCTGTCCCTACTAGTGTTCTGGCTAATGGACGTTCACTGGAGAATAAAACTGATCAACTGCTAAGCTCTTAGAAGATGGTGAACAACTGTTGTGGAGCAGAGGGAGCTGCCAGGAGTAAGAGGAAGGAGGAGGTGAAGGAGCTGACCAGTGCAGGAAACCACGCTTTGAAACAGGGACAAACTCAGAAGGTAGTGCACCGTTTCAGAGGATCAGAGGAGACTGAAGGCAGCCAGCCAAGTTTCCTCCGAATGCTATATTTTCCCTGACCTTCAAAAAAATGCTGGTCAGGTTGGCCCACAGTGGCAGCGCGGCTCAGGAGTGTGGCTTAGCTTTGAGTCTTGCCCAGATACCTCCTAATTTGTCCCTTTAGTTTTCTGTTGCACCTCTTGTTTCCATGTTATAATGACCAGGCTACTTTTAGGCTATTTTCATCTTATTAAGAACTGATCACAATTTAATTGTACGGTTGTACAATGACAAATAAAGCCCTATATTACTTACATGACACACTCATTTTATTTAAGGTATGATGATTAATTGTAACTCTTATCCTAACCCGAATCCAGTTTAAAGACTGTAATGAAACATGGCTTTTCTTAGCAATAAAATAGGACTGCATAATACATCATCCCTGTTCAGCCGTGTTACCAAGGTATTTTGATTCTACGTTATTACTATGCTTTAAAATAATTGCAACCAAAATAATTTTACAATAAAAAAAAATTAACAGATTGTGTTCATGCAACATCATAACATGACCTGAAAAGCTGAAAAGTTTCATTAATAATGCATTTTTTATATTTATTTGGCACTTCGAAAAAGGCATTCCAAACACTGATGTAAGATAGCCGTATTAAACCATTAAACGTTTTAGGAAATTCAGTAAAAAAAGATGCATACATTTTCATGCTTCGGACCACCCCCTGACAGTAGTTTTCGTATTAGTCATAAAATTCTTTAGACACATTTTACAACACATTCGTAGTAAAATTTGTCTAAATGCTTCTTTTGGCCTGGTTTGATAACTGGCACAAAGTTCAGTGTCTACTCTATAAGCAAAAATTAACTATAGTTTTTTCAAAAAATAGTGGCATTAATTAATCAGTTATACAGGGTTGACTGTCAGTTAAAGGGATTTCATGTAATAAATGGGAAATTTGTGAAACCCTTGAAAAAAGAGGAGGCTCAACATATGTGGATTGTCTATTTAGATAAATCTCTCTCAGCATTATATCAATATATAGTAGGAGCTGTGATATATTAGTTTGTCTTCTTGCTAATAGTAAAACCTATGAAATGTCGTCTGCTCTCCCTTGGATGGACTACGTGCATCACGAGAGGTCTGTGAGTTCGTCTGTTATACAATGCAGCCAAATTGTTTTTTTTTACTGGGGATGAGCACGGCCTTGCAGTGTTCTAGGATACATATTTGGAGTTGAAGTAAACAGCCTAGTCCACAGGTGTAGCTTATCATCCATGGACGAAGACAACTGTTTACGTACACTGGGATGGGCTTAGCTAATGGTATAAAATATAATAAATATATGGGATGTAACAGGACTTCGGACGTCTACTCTGGACTGTTTCTGTTATGGCATGTCTGTACACTTGCTGAAAGACTGAATAAAGAACTCCTGCGAACGCCATCACTCTCTGCGCTGTGACGATTTCTTACATTTAAATACTGACAGCCTGCCTTTTCATTCGAAATTATGACCTATTAAACCTATTGAAGACAGTGTATGTCGTCTATGTTGACTATTTTATACAAAACTATATTATATATATATATATATATATATATATATATATATACACTTCTTTACACGACTGGATTAACGCCACATAGTGTCTTTGCTTACACCCACTTCCTAAATGCAAATGTGAAGTGTTGGCCTAAACCACAGTGCTTCTGACGTCACATACAGCAAACATAAATCAATGAGGGACGAGCACAGCACTGGCCACAATGGAGTTTCTGCACTTAAGCCTCCAGCTCCTCTGTCTACTCAGCATCACTGGATTCATTATCACCTGCGAGCTGGAAATGAATGGAGTCTGCTGCAACAAGTGTGCACCAGGTAAGAACAGAGGGGGTATTTTTATGTCCTGCAATGCTTTTACTTTGAAATTTTATTTGTAAACATGTACTCAACATCACTCAAAACAAACCTTTACTATTTTTTTGCTGAAACAATAGGCTATGTCTCCAATTTGTATAATTGGGCCCTTTTCTTGTGTATATAATATATTATGTTATCAATATACATTATTGTGTCTCCATAGGATTTTATGCAAAGGAATTATGCTCTAATCAAACACAAACCATCTGTGAACAGTGTCCTCATGGCTACTTCTTTGATAAACACCATTTTTTTGACCGCTGTAAAAAGTGCCGCACCTGTGAACAAGAAGGTATCACTATTTTGACACAATAATTTTTTTTATTTCACAAATTATCTTGTCATGAAGTAATCTGAAGCCAATGTGGTTTGTACTGTGTCTACAGAGTATTCTCAGAAATGTACCCCGACCACAAACGTGGAGTGCTCTTGTGGCCCTGGCTTCCTGTGTTCCAATAATATTTGCTCTAAGTGTGAGAAATTCAGGTGCGTCAGAGGAGAAATACTCAAAAAAAACGGTAAATCTACCTACCATACTATCTTACTAAATTATTCTTACGCATGAAAAAGTTTTAGGCCGGTTTAAAGAATGTTGTTTGTGCTTTTGAGTTCCGTTATGGCCAATTAACAATTTGATATGGGTGCAGAAATCATGTGCCATTTTTGCTGTTCCTGAAAATTTTAACTTTACTCTTTTAATTCCCTTCTTTGTTAGATAAAAGTAGTAATTTACGTCCATTTTAGGCCTTTTGTTTTTTGACAGACAAGTGTTTTGGCAGTTCAAAGTTCCTTAAAGGCTCTTAGATTTAGTAGGAAATAAATACATCTGTTCAGAACTGAGACTGTTGCTGTAATGTATTTGTGTTGACTGAACGTATCCATCTTTACAGCCGTTGTTATCAACAATCTAAGTAATCTGACTAAATACACATATGAATGTGAACCTATATGTCAGAATCATGAGTACTACGACGAGAAGGAGGAAGTCTGCATGCCACGGACATTGTAAGACAATGTTTCCCCTTGTTTTTTTCATATATTCTCAAACCGCAAAGAATGTACGTAATTGTTCTCCTCTAACAGGTGCAGTGTCCACGGACTTGTGGAACGTTTTGTAGGAAATAAAACCCACAATGCGATATGCCAGTCACTTGGTAAGAGTCGTATCATCCAAAAGAATGCAACTAATGTTTAATGTAGACTTATAATTACTTTGAAATTGCTTTGGGCAGAAATGCAGAGGGTATACATGGTTGTAATTGCTGGATTTGTCCTGCTCGTGGTCACCGTTGCAGTGGTTTTGTCCTATCACTCGGCTAAGAAGATAAAAAAGATAAAAGCTTGTAAGTACATGAGTATTGCAGTTGTGAGGTTGATAATGTAGTCCAAGGCTAATGCCGAAACGTAATCACTATCATTAAAATTTGGACATCGGCTTATGAGTGTGCGATGTTGTTTTTTGATTTATGATAATGTAGTCCAGTCACAAATAGCTGAATAATAATTTTGCTATCACTACCACCCCCATACCACTAGAACCAACACTACTACTACTATGACTACTGTTGCCTTCTCCCATTTATTATTTCTTGAAATATTAGTGACACCTGAGTGTTTTCTCAAATTGCAAATTGTCACATTTATGGCTTTTTTCAACCTGCTGGACCTGGACACTTAAAGCGCTTTCTTCTGCTGTTGCCAGTACTACAGGAATATATTCTGCAATCTTCTAATTTTACCAAGTTCAAATTTGCGTTATTTGTGACAACAACAACAGCAACACGAACAACAACAAATATAGCCACAAAGCGGCAATTATTGGCCCTCGCCGACCGCTCTGCCCAAAGCAAGGGGGCGCTTCGCGCTCTTTTGTCTCCCTCAATCTACGGTACAATTACGGTATTGCTACTGCCTTTATGTCTGTTTTAACTTTTTTCCCTATGGTCTTAGTTTTAGGATTTTTGGAATGCGCTAACGCGGTTATCCAAGTACTTTGGATAACCTTTGGTTCCTCACTTCTTGCTGAATTATGGAGTTTAACAATTTTCCATCAGAATAAAATGGGACATTCTGGTCATCGCTACGGCAACACCGTGAAAAATTGAAGTTTGTGCCAAATTATTTTGCTATCGCGCCCAATTTAAATTTTACCAAATGAAAGTGTTTGGGACTGGGACTTTAACAACTGATAACACAATGAGCGAAATCAGGCTTCATATGTGCGAATGGGAGCCATTTTTTGTTTGCGAAAAATCTATTACTTCGTACAGTTTGAAAAACGTAAAACTTAGAAAAGTATTTTGGATCACTTTTAAAGTTCTACTTCTCAAGATTATTTTCCAGCCAAAATTAGCTCGTTCCGATAAACGCTCTAGGAGAAGATAGATTTTGTACGAAGTGAAAAATAAAGGCGGATTCCCGCTTCGCGGGCTGTCATCCAAAATGGCTGACACCCAACATGGCGGACGGCGTTGCCATAATAATATTTTTTGCTCAACTTGTCATGATGCACGTCTGTACCGATTCATATGATTCTACGACAAACTTCATTTTTGCCCGCATCCTATCTCGCAATGTTAAAGAAAAACTGATTGCGCCACTATTTCGAAATTCAACATTTGGAACTAATCAAAAGTTGTGTCGGATCGGGTTTGAATTTTGGGCCAAAATCTGTGACTTTTCGTCAATGTTCACTGGGTTAAAATTGCGACGGTGCGAAAGAAAGAAAGAATATAATATTCCCATACGAAAACAATGTTCCCGCTTACGTGAGTACCATATATATTTTCGGAAAGTGTTCGCGCATTCCTACTTCATGATAGAGGTCCTGGGTCAACAGGACCCGTTTTGTGCGCTCGACTACTATACGATTACAAGTGCCCCTTCGCCAGCCCTGATAGTGCTCGGGCCTAACAACAACTTACACTTGTATTGTGATTTACACATTTTGCTTCAAGTGAGCTACACAAAATACAATATTCTTTTCTTCTCATTTTTAGCCCAAGCCATCAAGGTCACGACCGTTGAATCATGTCCACTGTCAATGGAGGAGACTATAGGACCCATCGAAGTTGAACACAAAGAAGACAGCTTTAGATAAAAATGTATACATTGTCAAATACGACTTTGTCAGTGGTCTGTCTAGAGAGTTGGAATAGAGATACATAATAGTGCACTCTATATGTCGGTATTCCATGTAAGGATTGAGTTACTCAAAGAGCGAGACCAGGTTACAATGCTAAGGTTGGTTCAGTTGTGCTGTATCATAGCTTTTAGTTGATCAATAATAACATGTCTGTGTAAGTTCTCAGTCGTACAGGAGTTGTCCATCTTCATAATCATAATAACATGAATAAAACAGAATTTGCTATCCTGGCTCACTGATGCAAAAGCACATACTGTTGCCATTAAATGCAGAATGTATTTTCAGGTTGTATTTTCAGTCTGTTTCAATAATCTGCTAACATGACAGAGGGGAATCAATAGGCATTTTAAATGTAGCTGCAATAGAGCACTCATTATGTCAAGCCGGGCTCTGGGCTGGATAAAATGTATTTCCTAAGCAGAGCTAGAAAAAAAAAAAGTATTTGTTGTACCTTTTACTGTTAGTGTTTTTTCTTTCTTGTGTGCATGGGATTTGTGTTACTTATTTTACAATGCATTATGCATATTGTAACATTGTTTTATTATTATTATTAACTAAACTAATTAAACGATCACACCTTTTGTAACATTGTCATCTGTACTTCTCTGATTGACCTGTGGGGGCGCTGTTGGACATTGTGGTTGATCATATGACCGACTACTATGTGCCACTTCCCTTCCTGGTATTGGCTGGAAAAAAACGCCACATCTGAATGCTCCTGACAGGGCAGAGGAGAAACACAGAGAAGCACAAGAGAAAGCGTCCACCGATCACAAGATGCTGGCGCTAATAAACCGGCTTTTGGACTGGTTCCGGTCTCTGTTCTGGAAGGAGGAGATGGAGCTGACGCTGGTCGGGCTCCAGTACTCAGGGAAAACAACATTTGTAAACGTGATTGCTGTAAGTCTCAAGCCACCTTGCTAAGCGCTAATGCTCCTAGCTTGAGTATTAGCATAACAATGTGTCAGAAATCATATGCTTCACTTTTCATCATGACGTTTAATATGACTAAACCATGATGGCCGCACTTATAAATCGCAGAATAGTAAAAATACCCGGGTCGGATAATGTTACTCACCTGCGCGACAACTGTGATGAGTCAGGCGTGACTGTGTTATTATGACTGTATGGCACGCTGAAACTAGTTAGCCCATCTTTAAGCCCACTTCTGATACATTTTACTCCGGTGTGTTAGTAGTATTCAGGAAAGTGCGTATTAAGTGCAGGCATAACGCAGTTTTCAGACGTGTTAAGTCAGTGTGGTGAATTTGCTCTCACACTTACTTCTGTGACGTCCTGTGACTTGTTGACTGTGGTTGGATTGCTTTGCTCCCTGATTGGCTCGAGATTTCTCACACGGATATTGCCCAGTAAAGAAACGAATAGAAATTTGCTCTTTAAAATGATCATCCCAATAAGATTTGTTTTGAGTAGAGTAACCTGATAAATAAATCCATTGCCACATTGTTGTCTTTAATTTGTCAATGAAATCCACTGTATAGTCTATAAAAATGCAATAAAAAGAAAATAAATAAATAGTAATAATTAAAACAAATGGAGATGGAATTGCCTAAAAATATCATTTTATGTATTTATTGTTTTATGGTTTTGAGCCCTATATGGACACCAAACTGTCTACAAAGTGGAGTAATAATGAAAATTCTAAAGTCTGATGATGAGATGTTACTATGAGTGAGAGCAATAGAAAATTGGTAAACATCACAGTTATGCAGATCTATGTTTTTTTTCACTGTACTATTTTTTTACATTTTGATCCAGCACACTGGTTTAGAGCTGTAGATGTGTGTGTCTTTCCTCTAACACTGATAATGAATAGGAAGCGCGGTTTCAAATAGTCCATGCACACGAGATACATGCTCTAATCTTGCAGAGTCAGAGCAGGTGTACATTTACAGGAAGTCCCTAACAAACCAGTGGTAAAGCTGCATTCCAGCGTGTTGACTTTGAAAGTGAAGTGAAGTGAGGTGATTTAGGAAGTCCCTGAATTGTGTCAGTCATCTGGCGGAGGTGTGAATGTTGTCGTCAGTGTGCGGTTGGTTTTGAGTAAACGGGTTGTAGAAGTCACCGGTGGTTCCTCCTTCCTCCTCAGTCATAAGACCACCGCACCCATTTCCACATAGCTTTGTCAGGTGACTCTGAAGTCATGTGCAGTGAGAAAAGTGTGTGTAAGCCACATAAACAATGTTACTATAACTGAGATATGACTGTGAATAAAAGCAGTGTAGAATAGAGATTTTGTAATGTACTACTACTACTACTACTACTACTAATGAGTATCTTCTGCCTTGGCTTTGTTTACCTATAATAGATGACAAATGAACAAGGCATTTACCACATAAAACCCAAAGTCTAAAAACAAGCCATAGTAAAAATTGGGATGGGAATGTACCTTTTTCTGCAATATAAAAATAAAACTGTAGAACAATTAAAGATCATCTATACTGTACCCTATATTCTCAATCAAATCTTTGGAAAAACACAGACTAAAGCCACTATTATGTAGTAGTATGGAAGATTTAGAAAGTTTGGGTTATTGTTGCTTTTTTGACAGAATTGTGAGTAATGGTCTATGAAGACTTCTGCTTCTTATTTTCCCCCTGTGTTTGGAAATTCCATATACATAGTGAACTACATTCTACTCTATGAATATGTTTCTTGTAACTTTGTAATAATCTTTTTCCCTGTCTGTTTTGTAGTCTGGACATTTCAGTGAAGACATGATACCAACAGTCGGCTTCAATATGAGAAAAGTCACCAAAGGGAATGTGACCATCAAGGTACACCCCTAGTAATACTACTATTCTTGGCTTATAAATGTTTAATTGTGCAGCTCCTTTCCTCTTCAAATGGAAGTGGTCATATAAAAATGTGATGAGCCAATATTTTCTTCTCACAGATATGGGATATAGGAGGGCAGCCCAGGTTCAGGAGCATGTGGGAGCGGTACTGTCGGGGAGTCAATGCAATCGTGTAACTTTACCATTTCCGTCTGAATTATGAATAATGTAGTTCTGAAACACTTGAAAATAATATTTTATATTTGTAGATACATGGTTGATGCAGCAGACAGAGAAAAGGTAGAGGCGTCGCGAAATGAACTTCATAATTTATTAGACAAACCTCAATTGCAAGGAATTCCTGTAAGTATTTACCAAAAGCCAAATTTCCTCTGGATATATGTATGATATATTGTTCATTGACTAATGACTTGTATTCATAGGTTTTGGTTCTTGGCAACAAAAGGGATCTTCCTAATGCATTCGATGAAAAGCAGCTTATTGAGAAAATGTAAGTTAAAAAAAAATGACTACATTACATCTTCAGCAATGAGTAATATTTTTCCTATATAATGAATATGTGTATATACAGTGCCTCTCGAAAGTACTAATACGCCTTGAACTTTTTTACATTTTGTCATGTTTACAACCCTAAACGTAAAGATTTTATTTTGAATTATTTACTGAAAGTTCACACAAAAGTAACAGACAACTGTGAAGTGAAAGCAAAATGATACATGATTCTGTTATTTTTCAAAAAATAGAAAAGTGAAAAGTGTGACGTGCATAGGTATTCATACAGTATGACTTAATACTTTGTGGAACCCCCTTTTGCTGTAATAACAGCAGCAAGTCTTCTGAGGTTTGACTCTACAAGGTTTGCACATCTAGAGACTGACATTTTAGCCCATTCCTCTTTACAAAACAACTCAAGCTCTGTCAAATTAGAAGGAGAGTGTTCGTGAACAGAAGTTTTCAGGTCTTTCCACAGATTTTCAATAGGATTTAGGTCAGGACTTTGACTGGGCCATTCTAACACATTAATATGTTTGTTTTTAAACCATTCCATTGTAGATTTAGCTTTGTGTTTAGGGCCATTGTCCTGCTGGAAGGTGAATCTCCGCCCCAGCCTCAATTCTCTTGCTGACTCCAGCAGGTTTTCCTCCAAAATGTCTCTGTATTTGGCTCCATCCATCTTCCCAACTATTCTTACAATCTTCCCAGTCCCCGCTGAGGAAAAGCAGCCCCATAGCATGATGCTCCCCCCACCATATTTGACACTGGGGATGGTGCACTCAGGACGATGAGCAGTGTTAGGTTTGCTCCATACATAACGTTTTGCATTTGGGCCAAAAAGTTCAATTTTTGTCTCATCTGACCAAAGCACCTTCTTCCACATGGCAGCTGTGTCCTCCATATGACTTCTAGCAAACCTCAAATGGAATTTCTTATGGCCTCCTTTCAATAATGGCTTTCTTCTTGCCACTCGTCCATGAAGGCCAGATTTGTGTAGAGTACGACTTATAGTTGTCCCATGTACAGATTCCCCCAGCTCAGCGGCAGTACGTCGCAGCTCCTCCAGAGTTATCTTGGGGCACTTGGTTACATTTCTGACCAGTGCTCTCCTTGTTCGGTCTGTTAGTTTAGGTGGATGGCCGTTTCTTGGCAAGTTCTCTGACCATAGCTCTGAGGCCCTCACAGAACAGCTGTAATTATACTGAGAGTAGATTACACACAGGTGGCTTCTATTTAATGGTTAGGGCAAGGTGTGAACATTCTGCAGTCATTAGGAATTTTATAAAGGCAATTTAATGCACTCAGAAAATGGCTGTATGAATACTTGTGCACACCCCACTTTTCTATTCTTTGTAAAATAACAGAATCATGTATCATTTTGCTTTCACTTCAAAGTTGTCTGTTACTTGTGTGTGAACTTTCAGTAAAAAATTCAAAATAAAAATGGTTGTAAACATGCCAATGTGCAAAAGTTCAAGGTATATTAGTACTTTCGCAAGGCACTGTATACAAAAAACATTTGAGAGAACTAAAAAAAAAAGTTAAGGGAGACTCGTACCACTGCACTGCAGCACTGAACTGTGTTCTTGCCGACAGTGATCACATGACACTGCTGACCAATCGGGACACGCACGCGTTTCCCACGCTCATAAACCGAAGTCCATCTTTGTTGTGTAGTGTTGATCCCAAAATCTTTTAAGACTGAACAAATCTTGTAGTCTGTGCTCAGCCTAGCAGTGGCCACGAACGACAAGTTCACTAGGTCACAAACAAGGCTAATCACGCAATAAAAAAAACTTAATGCAAATACATTTTAACAGCATAACATGTTAATAACACGATATTTTTGACAGTGCCACTAATATATACAACTAATACACGATGTTGGAATTGTTCCTGTGGACATTTTTGGTACCCATCATCAATTGACCAATCAGAGAGTCCACAGAGGCCGGTACTTTGTGTTGCCAGATCCTATGGCTAAAACCAGCTAACAATAAACCTAAATATGACAGGTTAAGGCACCCCAGTTTACTATTATTTCTGTGATGCAATTTTAAACAGAAAATGTCTGCTACATACCCTCCCTTTAAGTTGAAACTCGAGGGTAGGGTATGCAGCAAACATACTTTCTCAAGAAATTGAGAATAACTGCTTTCATCATCAGAAAATAAATCATTTCAGTTAACGGTATGATTTGGTTCTGTAGGAACCTGTCAGCTATTCAAGACAGAGAAATTTGCTGCTACTCAATTTCCTGCAAAGAAAAAGACAACATAGGTAAGTGGAGTATATTAATTACATTTTAAACAGTTTAACATAATTCTGTATTTATCACCTTATTTACCCTCCCCCTTTCAGATATTACTCTTCAGTGGCTCATCCAGCACTCAAAATCAAGAAGGAGCTGAAAAATGTTTTGATTCCAAATGTTATTTCTCTGTCAAGCCACACACGCATCACTGCAATTATGTACAGTTTTCAGATCATGTGCTTCAGTTATACTTGTCAACATTTGTTTTTTTTTAGCTTTGTTTTTCTCTCACAAGGCCGAAGAGTGCATTACTGAGGAAGCAGTTACGTTTTACAACCAGTAATGTGTATAATACTGTAAGTTGTGATAATATGGAAGCTAGTTTCTGAACAGCGTTAGGCATTTCCTGTTCGATTATACTTGGTAGTTTGACACTAAGGGTAAAGAAACAATGAATTCGCAAGGCCTCTCATTAAATTAGATTTTTGCTCATAGATGATGCCAGGAAATGTCATAACTATTTTGTAAAGTATGTAATTTTTCCTCAATGATGGTTTGTTGATTTAAGACGATGCATCTAAGAAAGGTCAGTTTATGCAGATGTACAAAAATACTGCTAATATGATTTTTACTGATGTGTGTGAATTTGTGTATGAAACTATTTAAAAATTTGAATTTACTAGTACTTAAAGTAGGCTGTACTGGGTTGGATGGGTGGTTCTGTTCTCTAGCATTCATGTAAAGATGTCTTGTGCTGCCTCTGAGCTTAAAGAGTGGCAGAATATGAAGTGCCTTGTGCAATATCTCTCACATCTTAAAGCAAAGAGGCCTGCTGTCTGGGCTATGTCAGTCATCAACTCAATATAGACAATTAAAGGCAAATGTTTTAATTTAGTCTTCATTTGGCTATGTTTTGTCTATCTTTCCATAGTTTGATATTCATCCTGCATTTTGTCATTTTGCATTAAATTGCCATGTCTAGCAATCTATTAAACTTAAAATATGACTGAGATAGAAAACTTGGCAAAGGTTTAGACTCCTTTTTTATTAACCACACAAAATACAGTAAGCTTACTTTATTGTTTCAAGTCACTTAACAAACAAAAGAGTTTTTATAAAATTGCCAAAATACATACTCAAAACCAATTTGCATTTATAGAAACGGAAAGAAGAACAAAACTAATGCTTGAGTGCATCCTCATTGTGGCTGTTTCCAATTGGTGAATGACCGACCTGTAAGACACGTCAGGTAAACGAAGACAGAAACGTAATTGATTGACAGCTCATGGTCCAATGGCTGTGCGCTGTAGGCGGGACGTTACCTCCAGAGAACCAATCAGAGTAGAGTTTAGGGAGGGGCTGATTTGTTGACAGGAAGCGTGTCAAGAGAGACCGCTACGACCAAGCTGTGAACCAAGTGTAGTTAGTTAGATCTAAGGAAAGTGAGCATTTACAAACCTAAAGAATGCGTTTTAACACATTCCCGCGGCAAAGATGCAATGGGGGTCGTTAATTGTGGGACTAGTGGTTTTGAGACTGTCTCTCAGCTGTTTGCTGTGGCTAACGTTGGGACTCGGACCAGGCGTCAGCTTTGGATTTAACTTCCACCTTGGTTTCAACTTGCACAAACTAGACCTATTGTTTAGGGAAGACAAGGGGACTGAGTCCAAGGGCAAAACGTGGTCTCAACAAATACAAGGGAAGAGATATGAGCAGACAGCGAGTACCTGCGCTCAGGTGGGACAGCAGCCCCCACAGCGGTCCTACATGGGGCTATTCCAGGGGAACCAGGACGAGTACGCCCGAAGATACAGCTCCTTCCCGGACTCTCTGAAGACAAAGATGAGGGGCATGGCCAGAGACATGTTCTATTTCGGATATGACAATTATATGAAATATGCTTTTCCCAAGGATGAGCTCAACCCTATTGACTGTGAAGGGAGGGGACCAGACGTGCTAAACCCGTGAGTCTGTCCTGGGACACACTTCTAATTGTGGATAATTGCATTGGCTCAAAGAGGCAAATGCTCTTCTGCACATACTGCAGGCCAGACGAGTGTCACAGCTCTGCTCTGCTTTACATGAGACGGTTTGTTTATGGTGCCACTGCCAGCTTTGTACCAGGATGGCCAGTCACACCTCATTGCTAAATCCAAAACAAATCAGAGGCAAGACTCCTTGTCATTATGTGTGTTGAATATGTACAGAAATGTGTTATGGGAGAGCGAGGAGGGTTCAGTCACATTAGATATTTATTAGCTTTACTGCCAAAGCTTTCATCCAGGAAATTATGATAAGTGTGAGTCAGCGTTCACGCTGAAGAACTTGACTTTCATTTAACAACCAAACGTTTACAAATGTTTAGCCTGGTCTCTCTTATTAGGTCTAAAACACTGCGAGACCCACCACGCTCTTCCCTATTCCTTTCTACCCTGAAATTCAAAGCTAGTGTGAAACGGTGTTTTAATCTCTTGCTTTGGGACCACTTAAAAATTGTTGAAAATGCTGCAGGCGGACATTCTTTTTAATTATGGATTGATCTGACTTATTTATATTTAGTTGTGTTTTTTGTCTAAATATATATTCTTCTATTTCAGATCTAACATCAACATTAATGATGTTTTGGGAAATTATTCACTCACATTGATTGACACGCTTGACACTCTTCTGGTAAGATGTTTTATACAGATTCATTATTACTTGCAAAGATAACACATTGACATTTCTGCTGCCACACAGTGCAAAACTACGGCTCGTGTTGTATTGTAATTACATGGAGACGAGACATATTGTAGTTTCCTGAGGTCTAGTGTAAACCAGGTCAATGGTAGCAAAACATGTATACTAAATATTGTAGTCCGTTTCTGATTTGTTCCCTAGGTGCTTGGTAATGTATCAGAGTTCCAGAGAGCAGTGCGACTGGTTATAGATACTGTGTCTTTTGACAAGGATTCAACTGTTCAGGTGTTTGAAGCAAACATCAGGTACACATATAATTATTAGTATACAATTGGATGCTTTTTGAGTATGGGTGTCTTATTGCTTTTTCTTTCTTTCTTTTTTTTTTAAACTTGCAGGATTTTAGGAAGCCTTATCTCAGCACACATTCTCCTGACTGACCCCAAGCACCCGTTTGGAGAAGTGGGCTTTGAAGACTACGACAATGAACTGCTGCATTTGGCTCACGACTTGGCTGTTCGCCTGCTGCCGGCCTTCGAGAACACCAACACAGGCATTCCTTATCCTCGGGTAAGGACAGAAAAAATGTATAAAGTAACATATTCACAAGTATTCATGTTTAACACAGGAGAAGAGATATTCGTGAGAAACATACACCCGTGTATTGTTGATGTGAAAGTGATCTACAAAATGAATAAAATAGAGAAGCAGTTTGTCTAATGTTGGGTTGTATGTTAAATGCAGGTGAACTTGAAGACTGGTGTCCCCCCTGACAGCATCAATGAGACCTGCACGGCTGGAGCTGGCTCTCTGCTGGTGGAATTTGGGATCTTGAGTCGACTTATTGGCGATTCAACCTTTGAGTGGGTGGCCAGACGAGCCGTCCGAGCCTTATGGAAGCTACGAAGCAACGAAACTGGTTTGTTAGGTACAGTCCATACTGTCATGTGGAGCACCAAATGTAAACACAAAATCATACTATTAGTTTTAGGTTCAGTCAAGTATGAGACCTCAAATGATCATAGAATATTATTATTTTTTGTTTTTGGTATTATGCTAGTTACAACAGCTAGTCATACTTTTTCTATCGTCATCTAAATCTTTGTGTATTTAAGGGACATTGTAACATTTTGAAATGACAAAATACTCATACTACAGCATTATTACTGTATTAATGCATGCACTACTAAAGATACAGACCTTTTTCCAGTTTTGTCCTCAAAACTGGATAAATGTGGAGCTTGTTCCTTATTACTGTACTACTTTTTGGGCAATGCTTACTATTATTGCTTCTCTCCTCTCGCAGGAAATGTAGTCAACATCCAAACAGGCCAGTGGGTTTCGAAGCAGAGTGGCCTTGGAGCTGGCATGGACTCATTTTATGAATATTTACTGAAGTCGTACATCCTTTTTGGGGAGAATGAGGACTACAGGATGTTCCAGTCTGCTTATGAGAGCATCCAAATCCACATGCGGAGAGGGTGAGGCCAAGTTTAAAAGGCAGTGACTTAAGTATCAGGTTTAGTGGATAAAAAGAGCCAATAATGTCATCTTATTTGACCAAGAAATATATACCCGGTGCTTTTATTTGCCTTTCTTTATATAGCACAAATATTTTGTATTTTTATAAAATGGCAAAAGTTTTAGCTTGTGTATCATGCCACTATGCACAAAATGATAAAAACGTATAGATAATGTACATCTGTATAGTATCTTAACAATATATTAAGTATTTTTTCTTCCTAGTCCTCTCAAGGCAGTAGTGTCTGCTTAAAAACATGAATGAATTTGGCATTAATATGTTTAAGCACTATTTTTTGAAATGTTTTCTGCAGTTTTATACTATATAATACAAAGGTGTCTCTTGCTTGAATCAAATGTGTGTGTATGTGTATATATATATATATATATATATATATATATATATATATATATAAACTAATCATTTAAATGGAAAAGAATGAAAATGAGGGCCGAGTGTAAACTGGCATCCATTTTGTATATCCCCAGGCGTGAGTCGTGTAATGAAGGAGAGGGAGACCCGCCTCTGTACGTGAATGTGAACATGTTCAGTGGAGAAATCATGAACACATGGATCGACTCACTCCAGGCCTTTTTCCCAGGGCTGCAGGTCAGATTTAAATACATCATATTGTAAAAGCATTATCTGACGCACTCATTCAACTTCCTGCATTTATTTATTGTATTTATTCTTCACATAATATTGGAATATTACTATACTTTACACTTCTTTTGTTGATTGCAGATATAATTCAGCCTTAAAAATTCAACCGTACAATTTTGACAATGTATTGTCATTAATTGTAACACGGCGTAGATGTGTTTTCTGTCAGACCCTGAGCCAATGTTTTTGCGTCTTGTTGCTGTAGGTGTTGAATGGGGATGTGGATAACGCCATTTGTCTGCATGCCTTCTACTATGCCATCTGGAAGCGCTTTGGGGCTCTGCCAGAGAGGTACAACTGGCAGCTGCAAGCCCCTGATGTGCTCTTCTACCCTCTCAGGCCTGAAATGGTGGAGTCCACTTACCTTCTCTATCAGGTATCACAACCCACTTACGCAGTATACAGTATGAAGATGAGATTTACTAGGATTTTACTATACAAAATCAGGATGATAGTATCATTTTGGCAATATTGTGGTAAGCCCTTGTTAAATTGAGTAAAAAAAAAACCGAATAGTAATATGGTTATCGTCTTTGTAGTTCAACCTGCCTTTAATTGTGCCACTGAAATGAAACAATACAGGGTTAGAGGTTTAAAAATATTGAGAGACTTCTTTTGTATATATATATATATATATATATATATATATATATATATATATATATATCTCGCCAGCGCAACATTTTGTTTAATCTCAAAGAATTTCTTATTTTGCTTATTTATTCTCACAGGCAACCAAAAACCCTTTCTATCTGCACGTTGGTATGGACATCCTTCTGAGTCTTGAGACAAATGCCAAAGTCAGGTATGTCAGTGGAATATATGTTACCTTAATATATTTTTAATATACAGTAACTTGCGAAAGTATTCGGCCCACCTTGAACTTTTCGACCTTTTGCCACATTTCAGGCTTCAAACATAAAGATATAAAACTGTATTTTTTTGTGAAGAACCAACAACAAGTGGGACACAATCATGAAGTGAAACGAAATGTATTGGATATTTCAAACCTTTTTAACAAATAAACCACTGAAAAATTGGGCGTGCAAAATTATTCAGCCCCCTTAAGTTAATACTTTGTAGCGCCACCTTTTGCTGCGATTACTGCTGTAAGGCGCTTGGGGTATGTCTCTATCAGTTTTGCACATTGAGAGACTGAAATATTTGCCCATTCCTCCTTGCAAAACAGCTCAGTGAAGTTGGATGGACAGCGTTTGTGAACAGCAGTTTTCAGTTCTTTCCACAAATTCTCGATTGGATTCAGGTCTGGACTTTGACTTGGCCATTCTAACACCTGGATATGTTTATTTGTGAACCACTCTATTGTAGATTTTGCTTTATGTTTTGGATCATTGTCTTGTTGGAAGACAAATCTCCGTCCCAGTCTCAGGTCTTTTGCAGACTCCATCAGGTTTTCTTCCAGAACTATTCTTAAAATCTTCTCAGTCCCTGCTGAGGAAAAGCAGCCCCATAGCATGAAGCTCCCCCCACCATATTTGACACTGGGGACGATGAGAAGTGTTAGGTTTGCTCCATACATAACGTTTTGCATTGTTGCCAAAAAGTTTAATTTTTGTCTCATCTGACGAAAGCACCTTTTTCCACATGGTAGCTGTGTCCTACATATGACTTCTAGGAAACTTCAAACGGGATTTCTTATGGCCTCCTTTCAATTATGGCTTTCTTCTTGCTACTCTCCCATGAAGGCCAGATTTTTAACAGCTGGAATTATACTGAGAGTAGATTACACACAGGTGGCCTCTATTTAATGGTTAGGGCAAGGTGTGAACTTTCTGCAGTCATTAGGAATGTTATAAAGGCAATTTAATGCACTCAATATAAATAAAATATTTATGTTTAGGGTTGTAAACATGACAAAATGTGCAAAAGTTCAAGGTGTATTATAGTACTTTCGAGAGGCACTGTATGTATGTATGTGTGTATATATATATATATATATATATATATATATATATATTTATTTCGGTATGAAAAGCGCTTGATAAATAAAATTTTATTTGATTGGTATATGCCTGCTTATAGACACTACCTGCTGTGTTTGCAGGTGTGGGTATGCCACTCTCCACCACGTTGTTGACAAATCCAAAGAAGATCGCATGGAGAGCTTCTTTCTCAGCGAAACCTGCAAATACCTGTTTCTGGTAAGTTGTAATCGATAGGTTTTTCTTATTATGAACTTGTCCACAAACAACCCTTCTGCTACGTTAAATTGAATTTGTTGACATAATGTATAGATTTTTCCTGTCAATGGGTTATCAATCAACCATAACACGTAAGTCCATATGTCCATATGTTCAACCTGTGCAATAAGTTTGCTTTTTTGTGGTCCCAGCTGTTCGATGAGGACAACCCCCTGCACAGGTCGGATAATAAGTACATCTTCACCACAGAGGGACATGTTGTGCCCGTCGACAAACGCTTCAGGGAGAGACAGTGGAGCGACCTGGACCCCTGTGTGGACGGCGCTCTAAGCCAGACACAGTCAAACAACTGGCATCGCAGCAACACCAGCAACGTGAGTCACACTTCCCCCGCCCTACCCTTGTATGAATGCGGGTGAGTGTCTTATTTTGGTGGAGGCCAGAGGATCTGTTGGCAGAGATCGACAGCCTCGCAACAAAAGCGCTATGACTTATTATTATTGCATTGCATTATTATTATTATCATTACACTTGATGCAGAGCCATTTGCGTACTCTACATATTTGATTTTACAGTGAATTGTCTATAAAATATAAATGTCAGGTCATACTGTACAGCTGTGCAAGTACTAAGTTCATACATGTATCTCTTTCTCTCCAGTGTAACAGAATACCAGAGGAGCAGCGCTACGCCCTGCCTTTGAAGAGCGTCTACATGAGGCAGATCGATCACATGGTGGGACTATTTTAATCAGCAAACTCTTACAAATGGTCACCTCAGAACAACACAAGCCGACGGAACAAGGTTAGAAAGGAACAGTACTGAACCAAACTGCATCTCGTCTGCTGCTTGCGATCAACATAAGAAATACTACCATTTTGAAAAAAAAAAAACAAGCCTGGTCAGCCAAACCCATGCACCTAGTGGCAAAATCTGAAAAGAGTGTTTGAGGCTGTCATCCATGTTACTGAACATATTTGAGACGTTTGCCATTGAAGTTTTTATTTATGACTAAACAATATTGGTCAAACAATACCAGGCCACTTCACTATGTAACAATGTGAATTCTCAGTCATCTGTCTTTAAAGCAATCTTATTTTTGTTTATAAAAAAAAACAAAAAAACAGCTCAATTTATTTGGATTTTATTATTTTTATTTTTTTATTTCAAGCATGCCACTTCCTTATTTTTCAATTCAACACAAAGAGAGATGTTAATCAAGTGGCATAGATTTGTATTCAGTCGATACCGAGGTGATTTTCTTTGTTCAGATTTTGCCACCGGTCTACATTCCTTTTTAACAAAGCGTGTCTTTAAATGTTTGTAGGAGTCTTCCATCAAGAACAATCCTTCCAACCAACAATTCACTTACTTTACTTTACTTACTTAAAAAGTCTCTTTGTCTTAAATAAACTTGTTGTCTCTAAAAAGAGGTCAGAATAGGCTTTGACTGATCAGGCTCTAGGAATACCCGAGAAAGCATTTTTTCTTTTAAGTTTACGTGAGAGTGTCTGTTTGAGTATTTAATTTTCTTGCTGGACAAAGGACGGATGAGAAAAGTGAATGAAAAAATTGTATTTTGTGTGAATGTTATTTTTGAACAGTGCCAATTCGCCACAATAAATATCGTGGCCGTTTTACCAGATACACCTCAAACCAGTGAAGTGTAAAAACAGTGGTCAACAGGTGCCTCTTCGGTCAAGTGACAAAAACAGTGATTCTCAAACTACAAGAAGGACAACATCACCAGGCATTTTATTCACTGAACCAATAAACTAATTTCAGGTGAAATCCAAGGACAAATCTGGGCCGAAATCACATCTACCCTGGAGGAAAACCATAATTGAACCAATAGAGTTCTCGATAGGTCTAAGTAACACAATGTGTGGAGTTTGCATGTTCTCTCCGTGTCTGCATAGGTTTCCTCCTGGTCCTCCGGTTTCCCCTGCCACTAAAAACATGTACAATAAATTCCCCTTTGGGACTCCCGTGGAAATGAGATTCTTAATCTCAGTGGGACTTTTCTGGTTAAATAAAGGTAAAAAAGGACTAAACCAGAGCAAAAGGAGAGAACTAACCCAGATTCAAACTTGCATTAGGCAGTGGCGAACACTGTTGGATATTCCTAAAACTAAAAACTCAGACTTAAAAGACTCTTCAGTATCACAAAGTGTACCTGGTTTGAGAACCATTGACCTTTTAGTAAAAGGGCTGCAACAAACGATAAACGTGGCCTATGCACCTTTTTTATAAGCCCGGTTGTATTACGCGGTGTCTGAAAGGTTAGTGGATCTGAATGTATTCACTCTACTTTAAAGCCATACTGCGGAAAATTTCACTCAATAAATACAATAAAGCACTGTACAAGCATGAATTTTAGAGTGGGTAATTTTTCTGGGAGCGGGACGTTGCTGGTTTATCTCTGTGGGGACTCTACTGCTGCTGCTGTTGCTTTGACTACAGAGAGTCAATCCACATGCTGTATTTTGCTGATCCATTGCAAAAATAGCATTGTTTCTGTGTAGCTGAACATCTCCAGCTCGGCATTGCTGGCATACATCAGCGTTATGCAACAGGCTTGTCATGTGGTACATTTAACCTGAAATGTTCCGCAGTGTGGCTTTTAAAGTTGATGTTTGGTTTTCAAATATAAACCATTGTTATACATTCAGACTATTAAGAACATTTCTGTGAAAATTGAAATGTGTAGATGTACTGCTGAAGGATGAGAAAATAACTGTTAGGATGGCTGCTGTGTTTTAAAGTGCCTTCAAACTTACTTTTAAGATATTTTGTTAAAGCCATTGATCTTGCACACGTCATTCCATATGTGTCCATGGCATGTGTGAATTATTATTATTTTTTAACATAGCTTTAGGTAAATCATTTTAGTTTTAGTAGCATTTCAATTTGCATTCAAACTTTCGGTTCAGTTTTGCACAATCCTTCTCATGTGGGTTAACTCAGGGCTGACAAATTAACTTAATGTCTCAAATCTCAC
This sequence comes from Proterorhinus semilunaris, assembly GCA_021464625.1. Lineage (NCBI taxonomy): Eukaryota > Metazoa > Chordata > Actinopteri > Gobiiformes > Gobiidae > Proterorhinus > Proterorhinus semilunaris. Next base: position 27,003,374 of record CM038344.1, on the reverse strand, counting down.
TTTTTTGTTGTTGCCAAATTTGTTTTTTCTGGGCTGAAAAGGGACTGCACTGATTTGAGGAACTGTGAATGTCCTAAATCTCTCCAAATCGGCAGGTTCATTTTGTCTGTATATGGTGAATGGGTTTCTTTACTTCTTCATTACTCATGAACCATTATGTTCTCTTCATCAACATACAAAACTTTAGAAAGCCTTGATTATACAAATGTCTCAGGTTTTCTGAAATCTGTTAAACATTAGGTATCAAAATAGGGCTACATTTTTGTATCTTAATAAAGCATATTGAAACAAGACACTGGTTTGTGTTGCTTTTTATTCCAACAACAACAAAGTACTAAACAAGCTTCATGTGTACATTTAAGTTTACAAAGTATTAGATAAATAATCGTTTATTCACTCATTATCCCAAATACTTACTATTATGTTTAGAAAAGCTAACCATAATTTTGTATTTTGGGTATTGTGGGTAATGTTATTTTAGACTATAGTATGTATAATCTAACATAATGTACATAAAAGCAGTTCTATTCTTATTTACACATATCTGACACAGACAGAAGTGCGTTTGCAGGTGGTGAAATCTTTTTGTCATTGTCATTTTATTAATTTTTTAAAATTATTTATTCGTAAAAAAAAAATTAAATAAAGTTAGTCCTGAGCTTGAGGTCGGAACTACAGAACCGTATGTAACCCAACCAACTGGATATCGTGCCAGGAGTCCTTGCCCTCAGCACTCAAAACATGAGATGAAATGTCGACTTTAATTAAATGCGTGTTTTATGCCAATTGAAAGTAACAATTTTCAGTAGATTAAAGGAGCACTATGCAGCATTTTATGTAAAACAATTAGTGCATATTTGACCTGTCAGTGACCTAGTGGCTGCTTGGGTGGTTAGCGTAGTGCTAACCATCCTGGATGCTCCATGATCAATTGTTTTTTGAGGGGGATTTTGGGTAGGATTGAACCTTCTCTATTGTTACGCATGCATTTCATTCCGAAAACTTACCAGAAATCCTAAAAAAAACTTGAAATAAAATTGATTCTGAAGCATCGTCGGGGTCACCGATGGAAAGTAAAGACGCTTAGCCAACCACCCATAGAGGCGCTGGGTCACTGAAAGGTCAAATACGCACTCATATCAACTTATTATTTTTTTTTTCACATAAAAAGTTGCATAATGCACCTTTTTAAATGTAAACATAAAACTTTTGTTTTCAATTATAGCTAGGGTTAGGCGTGTGTCCCAAATATAAATTAACCATGTTTAAATTTTACTGATAACAGTAATATTCTTGATTTATTTACAATAATAATAATGAAAAAAAACATTTACAGGATGTAGAATGTGTTTAAGTTAATATTTTTGTTTTGGTTTTGACCTAGCCTGGCCTTTGCCATCCGTAAACTCCGGTCAAATATTTTTCCCTGCATGTACGTCTGGGTTTGATCTCAATGGCTGCGATTCAATCGGTTGAATTTCATCCTACCATTCAGCGAGCGGGGGAGGCGGGTGTTGTAGGTGACGTCAAGCATCGCTTGACTCGGCCGGGCGCATTACTTCACAACCAAACGCTAGCGATTGGGTAAAATCAGACCCAATAGTTTCAAACTTTAAACAGAGTTCACTCCTCCCACTTGTAAACGGAGCTCAATTGAGAAAGTCCAGACCCTCTGTACGAAACAAGTACGAGGGTATGGTAAAACCAGGCTAGTTTTGACCTGAATATCGAATCAGAAAGGCTCCCACATTTTGGGACAATTTGCAGTGAAAGGGATTTCTCTCTCCCGTTCAGAGTCCCTGAATCTGCCTCTAGCAAAGTCTGAATTAGTACAAGTGCAGATGTCCTTTAGTTGAAGCTCAGTAACTGAACTCTGGAGGACCTAAGCTTTCAGTTGTAGTTGCTGTGGCGTTTGTAAACATTTAAAAGTGCACCCTACACACCTCTCCTGACTGAATGTATACAAAATAATATAGTATTTCATTTAAGTTAACATTTACATTATTTGAGTGAACTCTTGTGTCAGTGTACGGCTGACGGTTAAAGCTTGATGGCGGCTCCACAGCAGATGGGGCGGATGTGTAGGAGGTGGCATACGCGACCTGTAAGGAACAATGTGTGGGGTTAGCTCACGAGTGGTTTCAGAACGCAATCGTCCACACCCCAAAGTCTGTGACGTATACGTTACCTGTTTTCTGCTGTGGATCGCTCAGAACAGCCCACAGTCCTTGAGGTTTTCTTTGATGATGATGTCGGTGACGGCATCAAACACAAACTTGACGTTCTCTGTGTCAGTGGCGCAGGTCATGTGGGAGTAGATCTCCTTGATGTCCCGACGCATGTTCAGGTCCAAGAACTGCATTTTGATGTAGTGACCTGCGTCCTCGTATGTGTTCGGGCCTGGACAGGGAGCAGCAAGCTTATAGTTTAGTTTACTTAACAAAACTTGCCAAACCCAATACATGTATAGTAATATACAACAGACCAATTACTTGAATGTAGTACAAGACTATACATTGTAGTTTAGCATAGCTTTACTAAACTTACTCTGTTACTTTAGGGGTGTTCAATTATTGCAAACAAATACATTTTTAAACATGATGTCCACTTCATAGCTTTGTGTTGCCTATAATTAGATAACTGTTCTATTTGGCTCCTCTTACACAGTGTCAGATGATCAGATCATGACTTGATTTTTCTTTTATAGCATCACACCACTCCTAGTGAAACTGAAGGTTTCATTTAAAGTGACACATTCCTTCAGTCCTCCAACATCTTAAGCTCACCGTCGTATTCGGGGAAGCACATGCTGAGATGAGCCTTCTTGATCTTCTCCGTAAACACGTCCTTCTTGTTAAGAAACAGGACGATGGAGGTGGCGGCGAAATAACGGTGGTTACAGATGCTGTTGAACAAGTGCAGGCTCTCGTGCATCCGGTTCTGAAACACACTCACAATATGTTAGTGCTGTCAGTGTTTATAGCCTTTTATTTTTAATTTTTTACCGTGGGTTCAGGAAATATTCATGGCCCTATTTATTCCTAGCTTTTGTTGTCATCAGTTCAAATCTTATTTATTTATTTGTATTTTTTTGTAAAATAACTACACTCAGGATTATGTAAAGGCTGTACTTTTCTGTGTCAGAGGCCACGAAAAGAACTGACCTCATTAGTTATTGTAATACATTACATGAGGTGTTGGTAAAGACTAGGGCTGGGTACCGTTAAACGATACCAGTACGGTACGAAAAAGTTTAGGTTCTACTGGTATCGGAAAAATGAAAGTATCTAAAGCAGGTACCGAAAGAAAAAAAAAATAGTTTTGGTGCTATTGGTCCAGGCCAGGGACAGCAAGGTGATTGTTTCAGCTGAAATAAATGAATTCCTTGATAAGTGCCTCCATTTCTCTTTTTTTAAATATTTTTTTTTTCTTCCCAAATTTTTTATATATATTTTTTTCATATCTTTGCCCCCTTTTTTCCCTGAATGTTTGACCCATTTTTCACTTTTTGTCTTTCTTTTTTTTAAAGCACAATTTTCTCTAATTATGCCTTTTTCCTCAGATTTTTTGCCCCATTTCTTTTCTTACACAATTTTCCCTTATTTTTTTGCCACGATTTCTTCCAATTTCCCCTACTTTTCTTTTCACACATTTCTTGACATTGGTGAAGAACCCGATATTGTAAATTTGTAGATCCACGCACTATCGTTTTGATTGGTATCGGAAAAAGCATAGTTCAGGTATCGGTATCGAAAACCAAGAATAAGTAAGCCCTAGTAAAAACTGTCCTTCCTCACCACTTCGTCGTCCTCCACCAGCACCATGTCGTAGGCGCTCAGAGCGGCGATGAAGATGATGCAGGTCACTCCCTCAAAACAGTGGATCCACTTCTTTCTCTCTGACCTCTGTCCACCCACGTCAAACATCCTGAGCAGACACATCATCATAATGTGTTGCGGAGATCTCCAGGCCTTGTGAAGAGTTACACATTTTAAATATGATTATTTTTACCTGAAGTGGAGGTCTTTGAATGAGAACGTGGTCTCGATGATACCAGTGGTCTTGACTCGAGATCGCAGCACGTCCTGCTCCGTGGGCACATACCCGGGCTGAACCAGTCGCTCTAAATCATTCAGGTAGCTGAGAAAGGACGAGATACCAGAGAGTGTTGCATAGTCTTAAATGAGCAGTGTGCATTTGAAGACTAACGTAGGCCTACATGACCTCCAGCAAAATGAAACCCACATTTAGAGCATTTATATGTGTGTGTTTTCTTACTATCCAGCAGAGTCGTTGAGCTGGTACTCGGAGGCGCGTTCGAAGCAGGCCTGGATCCCGGAGTCCTTCCACAGACGCAGGATGATGTCTGACATCTCTTTAGGCATCGAACCCTCCTCTATGGTGTCTGCGAGGTGCATCAGCTTCCTCGCGTCGTCCTACAGGCACAAGACCGGTAAATATGATTACATTTGACTTAACGAGTTGAGAAATGAGCACACGAGTTTAAATGTTATTTTAAGAATTTCATGTGTACTCATACAGATGATGGCTTAAGATTTACTGTTTTCATATTTTTTGGGATGTTTTACCTCCCCATAACTTTCTTTAGAAACAAAATAACAAGTGGCCCTAAGACTAATGGGGAGTTTTGTTGTGGGAAAAATGAAAAATACCTGGTACTTTAGTTTTTCCTTTTCTTTCACGAGGTCCTCTAACTTCCTTTAAATATTTTATAATTTTTTAATAATTTGAGCGTAGTATTTAATGCTGTTCATTTTTAAAATAAGATGAATTGCACTTGTGAAATTCGATTAATCGCGGTTAATTTTGATCTAATAATTATATTCATTATTAATACTTGGCCGACATAAAACACTCAAATTGAAAGCATTTGGTCACATTTCATTAATCAAACATTCATATTTCTATGGGAAAAGACCAACAGCTTATAACCAGGATCTCTCAAGCCATTTCTGGGTCGCTCGCCCAAGGCTTAAAGTCACATTTTAGATATATTTTCCTTGGTGCTGGACATTTTGAACAGAATATACATGAAGTGGAATATAAGGACAACATTAAAGTCATTTTCGTTGAAATCGCATGATTAGACAAGTCTCTTCCATTAGTAGCTCTCGGTCGCTTTTGTTACATAAAAGTAGCTCATCATGTGAAAAGGTTGGAGACCCCTGGCTTACAATATGTAGTTAATACAAGAGCCTTGTCTTTCAGGTCATGTGTGTGCTCAGAAACAGAAGTGTGTTTGGTCAAAACATATAATGCTATCAAAAAATGATTAATCGTGATTAATAATTGTTTTGATTCATCATGAGTTAAAGCTTTAATTTCATTGCTCTAATTTAGATCAAAGATGGTTAGTTGTTGTATACTCTGGAGCTTAAAATGCATGCTGACCAAAACTAAAGGTATGTTTAGCCCAAACGCGTGTCATGCTTCAGGGGCGGGTGATTACTGTGTATTGTCTATAAGAACAATACACAGTATTACACAGCTTGCGCAGGCAATTATTTGCACGTGTGCGTCGTGCACACGTGCAAATAATTGCAAGCGATTCACGTGACGATTCACGTGACGGCTCTATACAGCAGGTGAATGCGACATTAGCCTACATCAGGCGTGGGCTATTGATTTTTACAAGGGGCCACATGAAATAAGTGTGAGGGCCGCACCAATGATAACTTAAGCTTAATCCTGCTCAACTTCCTCCCATTGCAAAATGCAATAATTTATATCTGGAGAACGCCTGTACAACTGAGAGCTTAGACAAACATTGACATAAAACAACAAAACTTACTCCTCTGCAAATGTGTATTGCCTGAATAAAGCCCCTGAATAATATTCTCTACCCAAGCACTGACAAATTAACTGTCTGTTAGGATGTGGAACAATGTCTATACAAAGTGTAAAGTCTCCTTAGCTGGCTCCACACAGAATAGTATCCTGTAAAACATCTGAAGTGGGAACTATTTAATAATGTGAGTAACAGAAACAAAACCCCTGAGGCCTATTCTGTTGTTGTTCAGCCCTTACCGCCTGGTCTTGGTGCCCGTAGTTGATGTTTAGTGTGTTCATAGCTTTGATGATGGCCATCATGGACTGCATTGTGTTACCGTAGATGATAACGATGAACTCTAAACACTCTTCAAGTGAGTAACCATCTTTGTGGATAATTCTGCCAAGACAATATGATGCTTTAGTGTAAAAAACAAGGCTCAAGGAAACGCCTAACATGCAAGAGTCGAGCAAACAAAGCTTACTTCATCTGTTTGACAATTGTGCTTTTGCCCGACTCTCCCGCACCTAAGAGAGAGAAAGAACCAAAAATATTATTGATGCAAAGTATCAGAAATGATCTTTGAGATCATGATGGAGCTCACAATCATTGAATATGTTGTACTTAAATAACTGTAAAGTTAAATATATAAACAAACAAATGAATACAAGGTTCTACACTTCCTCACTATGTACTTGTAATCTAATAGGATGGTGGATTCCTAAAATGTAACACATTCAATGATATGAGGACATTTTTGTGAGGTTATATATGTATATATATGGTAAATGGTAATATATATATATATATACATATACAATTGTCTACTCTTGTTAGATGCTTTAAATAGTACTAATTCTGACAGGGATATTACGTGTGACCTTATTTCACATCAGTTATCATAATGCCTCTAATCTTGTTCGAGACACCACCTATGACCCAGATCAACAAGTGATGACAAAGCACAATTAATTTCTACTACATCAATGACTGTAGCTCTAAAAGTATTTCACTAATTGGGTACTTTATACTGTATGTTGTTCCACATGAGTTCCCCTTTGAAAGGCCTGTCCTTCAGTGATAATCCTGTCGTATTGATGTGCTGTTGTTTTAGGATTAACCTGGATTAATACCTCTGTTCGAGCAGGGATCTCGTCTAAATCAAACTAGCTTTTTAACTATTCTTAAACCCTCTGATCTTATTTTACTTTCAATTACTTCTACCAGTGTGTAAATCTTTTCATATTAAAATGCAGGGTAGAATTCTACAGTAACGTCTTTTTTCCAAATTCAAACCATTTTCAGGGAGTCCAGGCTCCAGAGGGTTACCATACTGTACTTAGACATGGAGAGAACATCCAAACTCACAGAAACACAGAAAGGCCCCACCAGCTCTGTGTCCTTATATTTTGATTTGATCATATGTCATTTTTTTGTTCTCCTACTTGATGAATTTACATGCATGTCTGATTATTACCTAGCAGCAGCAGTTTGACCGTCCTGGCATCTTTGTCCGCATCTTCCTTGAGCTTCTTGTCAAGCTCCCGAGACTGTTTCTCTTCGGCGCTCGCTCCGGCACCCATCCTGCTTCCCCCACGTTAGGCCCTTGTTTCCAATTAAAAACAAAAAAAAAAACTCCCAAAAACTGGAAGCAGGAACCAGACAATGGCCCACAATGTGCCAGGCGGCGGCTGCAGACACCGTTTGACCAGGTCTGAGAATTTGCCGAACTTAGGAGAGGATTTTGGGGATCCTCTGTCCACCTGACCCCAGAGGACCAATGGAGAACAAGGACAACAGTGAAAGTGTGACTGACAGAGCAGCACAGGGCTCACCTTTAGGAGACTGCTGTGCTCAGCGGAAGAGCCCAGCGGCTCAGGGGCTAATCTCTGTGGTCCTCAACAGGTTTCCCTCTGGCTCAATTCAAAGACACTTGTATATACATTTTGTGAAAACAGAAGTGTGACATTCTTAGTTTTATTCTATTCTAGCTCTATTTCTTCATTTGTACTAAAGGGGATAAAGCCTTTGTGCTACTCTGCTGCATTTCAACCATCTATTAAACCAACAGTCTTTCACTTTCATACCCATTGTTCATAGTTTTTTGGTCATCCGGCAGGAGTGGGCGATGGGGATTAAGTGCATTGCCAATGGGACACAGGGACAGCATGTAACCAGGTGGGCCTCAAACCACCACATTTCTTCATTCAAATTGCTGCTTCACTGATATAAAAGGATAATTATGCAACTGATGTTATCCTTCTAAAAAAGTCATATTTTCAAAAGCATTAAAACCTGTCATATGCACATTAAACTAAATGCAGGTAATGGGGTCAGTTCTATAACAGGTACAGTGCCTTGTGAAAGTATTCGGCCCCCTTGAACTTTTCGACCTTTTGCCACATTTCAGGCTTCAAACATAAAGATATAAAACTGTAATTTTTTGTGAAGAACCAACAACAAGTAGGACACAATCATGAAGTGAAACGAAATGTATTGGATATTTCAAACATTTTTAACAAATAAAAAACTGAAAAATTGGGCGTGCAACATTATTCAACCCCCTTAAGTTAATACTTTGTAGCGCCACCTTTTGCTGCGATTACTGCTGTAAGTCGCTTGGGGTATGTCTCTATCAGTTTTGCACATTGAGAGACTGAAATATTTGCCCATTCCTCCTTGCAAAACAGCTCAAGCTCAGTGAAGTTGGATGAACAGCAGTTTTCAGTTCTTTCCACAGATTCTCGATTGGGTTCAGGTCTGGACTTTGACTTGGCCATTCTAACACCTGGATATGTTTATTTGTGAACCACTCTATTGTAGATTTTGCTTTATGTTTTGGATCATTGTCTTGTTGGAAGACAAATCTCCGTCCCAGTCTCAGGTCTTTTGCAGACTTCATCAGGTTTTCTTCCAGAATGGTCCTGTATTTGGCTCCATCCATCTTCCCATCAATTTGAACCATCTTCCCTGTCCCTGCTGAAGAAAAGCAGGCCCAAACCACGATGCTGCCACCCCCATGTTTGACAGTGGGGATGGTGTGTTCAGGGTGATGAGCTGTGTTGCTTTTACGCCAAACATAACGTTTTGCATTGTTGCCAAAAAGTTGGATTTTGGTTTCATCTGACCAGAGCACCTTCTTCCACATGTTTGGTGTGTCTCCCAGGTGGCTTGTGGTAAACTTTAAATGACACTTTTTATGGATATCTTCTATCTATCTTGCCACTCTTCCATACAGGCCAGAGTTGTGCAGTATACGACTGATTGTTGTCCTATGGACAGAGTCTCCCACCTCAGCTGTACATTTCTGCAGTTCATCCAGAGTGATCATGGGCCTCTTGGCAGCATCTCTGATCAGTTTTCTCCTTGTATGAGCTGAAAGTTTAGAGGGACAGCCGGGTCTTTGTAGATTTGCAGTGGTCTGATACTCCTTCCATTTCAATATTATCGCTTGCACAGTGCTCCTTGGGATGTTTAAAGCTTGGGAAATCTTTTTGTATCCAAATCCGGCTTTAAACTTCTCCACAACAGTATCTTGGACCTGCCTGGTGTGTTCCTTGTTCTTCATGATGCTCTCTGCGCTTTAAACTGACCTCTGAGACTATCACAGAGCAGGTGCATTTATACGGAGACTTGTTTACACACAGGTGGATTCTATTTATCAGCATTAGTCATTTAGGTCAACATTGGATCATTCAGAGATCCTCACTGAACTTCTGGAGAGAGTTTGCTGCACTGAAAGTAAAGGGGCTGAATAATTTTGCACGCCCAATTTTTCAGTTTATTTGTTAACATTTTTGGAAATATCCAATACATTTCGTTTCACTTCATGATTGTGTCCCACTTGTTGTTGGTTCTTCACACAAAATTACAGTTTTATATATTTATGTTTGAAGCCTGAAATGTGGCAAAAGGTCGAAAAGTTTAAGGGGGGCGAATACTTTCGCAAGGCACTGTATGTGCTGCAGAGAAACAGCCCTCAGACTCACAGAGCATGTATTTCAGATGGATAACGTGCAGCTCTAAAGTGATTAAAGAGATTTGCAGTTTCACCTGACACATCTCATTGACCTCAATCTGGACCTGGTGAAGGATCCTAATCCACTCACTCTAATTGGCCATAGATGTATATTCGGTAACCTGTGTAATAGAAGGTTTACAGTTAGTAGTCTGTGTTCGTGTCGGCGTCTGACATGCTCATGAGAAAATCACGAAAACTAGATGTAAAAAAAAGTTTTTCTGGCGCTTCTTGTCAGCCCATCATCACCAGAAAACGCATGTTATTATAAAATATAGAACTTTAATTTATTAGTTGTCAACATTTATGGAGGAAGAGAAGAGAATCAATTTACATTACAGTAACATCCACGGTGCATGTTCAGAAAATGAAAAGCTTCACCTCCAATGGAGAAAAAGATGGAGAAAAGGATGTTTGAGAAACAACGTACAAGGGAAAGGGGGGGAGGGCAAAAAAGGGGACACGAAATCCAACTCCTCTGCATTTCTGACCTTAAAAGGTGATTCTTGCACCACAATGAAATAAGACATTCACAAACATCCACAGCAACATTAGACAAGTACCATTTACAAACACTGTACATGCCATGCACAAAGAAAGGTAACAATAGGCTACATTTCTCTTTAGCTTTATAGTGGTTGTGCTTCTAACAATAATTGAGTGCACCTTACGCCAGTTTTGGTGCTAAAATCTTATACGGTGAAATTACAGCACCCTTAAGATGGCCTGAAATTGTATGTACGATTAGGAATGCAAACTTTTTTCCGCCAATGAGTTAAGTACCAAAATTGTTGAAATTTTAAGACCACAAGGGTCGGGTCTTTTAAATCTGAAAATATTATATTTAGCTGCCTGTCGGAGTTGATAATCCCTAAAAAGATGAAGGAAATGAAATGACTATTCTGTTATTATAAGACCCTTTCCCAAACAGCTTATCACGACAGTCACAAAGACACAAGGATGTCTTATTCACATATAAACAAAACGGTATTGAAAACTGGAAGATAGTCATGTGATTGCTCAGGGAGGTGGGGCTACGGGACTGCCGGCCAATGAGCTTCCGGGATGTTCGTCTATGTTGTGAAAGCTGCACAATTAAGTCATCCATAAACGTCCCATGAACTGCAGCGAAGGATAGTACAGTAGAAAAAGGTTTTACGGAAGTCCCCGAAATTCACTTGAAAATGACACGGCTCGACCTTGAAAGACTGAATACTGCCAGCAGTCTAGAAAACTGTCCACCTTTTCTTGTAAAGTCCTTTCAGATGTTTATAGCTTCATCCCCAAAACATCAAACATAAACATGTTCAACATAATACACAGTAACACTAATATACAACAACCATATATGCACAAGTACCTATTCACAAAACATCTTTCTAGATAACAAAGATTTACTTTTTACAGCATACAATAAATATGTGTGTTTGTGCTGTCGCTTTTGGTTTTTAGTCTTTCCTTGTCCTTCCCTTCTGTAGGGTTGCAGTGTTGAGATTTCAAAACACTCCGCATTAGTCCGTCTCCTCATGTCAGTGGCGCTGGGGTCGTCTCCTCGTCATGATGCCGGCGATTGCGTGGCTTCCTTTGCTCCTTGAACTCCTTCAAACCCTTAGCCGTTACCACCGGGCTGTCGCTAAGTCCGCTGTCGCCAAGCTGCCAGTAATCTTGACAGTACTGGTTGATGAGTCCCATCTCTGGCTGGCTCAGGATGGTGAGGATGTCCTTGTATTGTCCCGCGCTGGGTGTCCATGCGCTGGACTGGAGAGGGGGCAGAGCGGGGCTGCCGGTCTCCACCAGGACGTTGTTGACGGTGCGTCCGGACAGAACCACGAGCTGCAGTTTGACCAGGGAGTGTTTGAAATTCTTCTCGGTGGAGGTGCACTGGTAGATGCCGCTGTCGGACGCCTGCAGGGAGCGGATCAGGAGCCCGTTTTCGGTCTTCAGGACACGGCCCTCGGAGCGGATCTGAGCGGACGAAACGGGACAATTAAAGATCTGTTTGGACCAGTGACCCACATCCAACCCCAACAGTCAAGCCGGAAAATGTGCATGTTTGAATTTTGTCTCACAGATTTGGTTGCAGCACTCGAGGAGCATTTAGTTGTAGTAATGTTTCACTCTGACAGTGAAGCACAGAGCAGCAACATCCCATTTGTAACTAAGATGTAAATAAAACTGTTCACCTCTTTCTTCCTGTCACTGTTCTCCTTCTGCAGGTGCCATTTCAGAGACATGTGCGGAGACCGGGCCTGACACTCCAGAAACGTGGTGCTGCCCTCCACCCCATACTGAACTGACTCCAGGGTGTTCTTATTGGCTGTGGATCAGAAAACACAATTTACATGATTTTAAGGAAAAGACTTTTTACTTCATGTGCGTTGTGGTGGTGAAACAATAATCTGCACTCTTCACTCACCATTGGAGTTGTAGCCTCTGCACTGACGGATTGGGTTGCCGTATTTGACATCCTGTCGTCGACTGCGTCTAAAGTTGTCACAGAAATGTGCTTAGTATGTATTTTATCTTAATGTGCTGTACATGAGTACTGCAACACACAAACTGATCATAGCTTCTAAAAATGCTAATTGTGCATTTAGATGATTGAAAAAAACAAAACATTTGTAAATAGTATAGTATACACAACAAACACATGTGTGCTTGTATAAAACAATGCATGTACTCGTCTTCTTTGTTGTTTTGACACTGACCTCTTCTTGGAGGCGGAGTAGCGGGAGCAGGACTTGCCGTCCCAGGCGCAGTATGGGTCTCGGGCCAAACAGCAGTCGGCACAGGCCTCTCCGTAAACATCGCAGCGATGCAGCGCCAGGTGGGTCACGCCCAACACCGAACTCACGTACAGTTGTTGCTGAAGGAAAAAGACATGGCAAATGTGTAAATCATCATCATACACATTATATCTGAAATATGACTTCAGACGTGCTGCGCAACTACCTACCCGTTTGGAGGAAATCTTCATTGTGGTAATAGGGGTAGGGACCTGTGGTGATAAACATTAAGGTAAATTTATGATTTTTATGAATAACTTGACACTTAGGGAAATCTTTTCAAGACATAATAAAGTATACACATATCCACCGCAACAAGTGACCGACAACCTCAATCTGTTAGAATAAACGGACAGACCTTGAAGACCTCGACCTCCTCCAGCACCAGTTCCTCGGTCAGCAGGTCATCTCTCGGAAGAACAATCACCTTTTGGACAGTTCCTCGGTCTGCACACAAAAAAACATAAACTATTACATTAAACATATTGCCAACTTTAAGGAACCGTCCTTCAAGATCAAACCACTTAAAACATACTGAAACAATGTTTACTTTTCATGTAACTCTGCCCTTAATGAATGAAATGTAATAGTTCAATTGTTCAACAAAACAGATAACGTATTTTTTTCCTCCATGTTTTAACATCAGACTTTGAGCTCCGATATGTCTGATATATTATTCTGTATCACTAATTCCACACATGTATAACGTGCAGTGTGTCATGCATTGGAGTTGTTTGGTTTCACTGACCTGTGCCCAAGAAGAGCACCTCATAATTCCCATCTGCAGCTGCAACCTGGTCCACTGCTATTGTGGTGAACTCGTAGTCCACGTTGGTCCTGACCACCAGAGGGCGCTTGTGCACTGGGTAGACCACGTTGTGCATGGTGGGGTGGTTTCTCATGAAGTTGATCACCTCATCTGGATAATCCTTTGTGGATTTCATGTTGGGGGTGAACGTGCCTCCCGGACACTAAGAGGAAATTAGCAATAACAATATCAGAAAAAGCAATTTAGGAGATAGCATATTACTGTGTTATGGTCATTGTTGCAAAAAACAACTTTACATAAAATACAGTCTCAATACAGTGTAAAGCTCCACAAATTACACAACCATTGAAGGGTAAAATGGGATGGTTGCATTTTAATCAGATATATGAATGACAATGATTAATTTATAAGTCATTTTTTCTTTTTTTTTGACAATTGACAATTTCACAGTGAGAATGTCACCAGATAATACACAATTTCACTCCAAAAATATTAACAAGATGTTTGGGGTCTTTTCATTTCAAAGAGCCAATTAAAGGACTGTTGAAGTACCTACAAAATAAATGACTTAATTTGTGGCACATCTTTTGATTGAAACCATCCAAACTTTACGCTGGGACTGATTTATGTGTAGGTTGATAACAATTGGAGCCACAACTAAAGAAACAAGACAAACAACTGCTATGCCAAATCATTTTAAGTCCAAAAACCCCAACACACTATCAACCATTTTGCCTAATCTGTCGTCATACTTTTCCTTGCGTTTGTTCAGTTACACTTGACAAATGTCTGGCTTATTCATAAGACGTGTGCGTTCATGTTAAAAGCCAGGTCGAAAGAGCCCAATTAGAGTAAAATCGCAAAAACTCAACTCGCTGTGCTGTCAGTCCAAATAAACGTTATTATCATGTTATGTTATATTTGAGCAGTGGCTTTGCTCACCGTGCCGGGTCGTGGGTATGGGATCTTCCCGCTGTAAGCCACCCACTGGTAGTTGGGTCCTTCCTTGTGAGCGAAAGGCCCGTTGAAAACCATCCGGATGTCGGCCATAGAGTAGACACAGATCGCGGATCCTTTGAAAACACTGGGAGAAACGCAAAGGGATAATTACTGAACTCCTACTTACAGTGAATTTAGAGCATTTTCTATTTCATAATGTAGTAGTCTGATACTCAATCATTTACATTTCTTTTCTATTGGTTAAATTCAACACGGATTGCGTTCCATTCCTCTCAATCACTGTGCGGTTCATATAAGCATTTACAAAAAAAAAAGTTTAGGTCTGTGGTAGCTGCGTTCATTGTCTAAATAATACATATGATACAGAATAAGTCTATATACTGTATATAAAAAGAACAATCTCAGTAGCAGACTTTAGTATAATAACATAGGAATAAATACTTTCTGAACCCACTGCATTATATAGTACTCCACGCTGCCGCTCATGGGAAATTCATGTCAACACCAGAGCGCCCAAACTATAGTCTGGCTGTCAGACATACTGACACAGGGAGGAGATAGACGGGATTGGCCAGAGGATACGCTCCCTGCTGTCGAGAGGCTGAGGCTTCTGTCAGTGCCCTGTCATTAGTGCTTCTTGCTGCTTCCTAACTGATGCCAGAGACGACGATGGATAAATGAACCGTATCTGCTGCTCCTAGGCATGACTGCATTTTGTACTGTTAGGTTTACTGCATGTCTTTTATTTTTGTATTCCCTGATGGATATAAAAGAACAGTAACATTACAGACAAAGCTATACACACTTCTCAAAATCTTGAAAAAAATTGTTTTCACCTTTAAGATACTCAAAATGTTTTACATTACATAGTATATAAACCTCTTACCCCCCGCCTTAACCGAGCACATTTTCTCTAGTTCAGCTTTACCCAAATCTAAAAACTGCTTGACTGGAGCTTAGCCTATAGGCCAGCCTAATGCTTCATTTGAAAGCCAAGACCTACAAAACTGATCTAAGGTTTTTAGTTGCTTTTTCATCACTTTTTTGCCACCCGTTTTGATGTTCTGTTGGTGCTTTTTTTGCTGTATTTTCATCCTTATTACGTCTCGTTTTTGTCGCTATTTTTCAAGAATTTGTACTTGGTTAAGGCGGGGGTTAAGAGGTTAATTCTGATACCAATCAATCACACACCACATTCATACATAAGAACGGTGGGTGATGTGTCTTGCCCAAGGATATTCAGAAATGTAACAGAACAATATATAACTACATTCTTGCACCGAGTGAGGTCAAATGACTTATACTTGGAGTATCAACACTGAATGACATGATATGGATAATACAAAGCTTCTGAGATCAAAGTCAATACAGAAAATACATTTATGCTCCTCCCAAAATATGCCTTTAAAATTTTATCTCTCGCTCATGCTGTATGAAACAACACCTTCAAAAGTCTGCACATCAACTTCCTTTTACTTTGTAGCTTGGATCTGACGGGCCCAAAACATTTCAATATCAGAGGAGGATGTCACTTTGAGGTGCAGGAATAGGTACTGTATGAAAACTGCAGAAGTGAACCCAAATATACACCGAAGTGTTTCTTTTCCCCTCCACGAAGTTTGATGAAAATGTCAAGAAACTCACCCAGAAACTGAGAAGACGCCGTAGATGACTGGGTTCCTGGTGTCTTGAGTTGGTTGGATATAGATGTCCCCTGAAACAAAGGGAAAGGATGTGGGAATTATACACTGACATTAATGCACACCAGTTACTGATGAAGAAGCAAGGATGGATATGTGTGCAAATGTTTTATCTTTAAGAGAATAATAATAAAACCTCCATATAATGTTGAAATAATAAAAGACAAAGCAAACCGTGTATCTATGGGTAATGTCGACAATGAATTCCTAAGATATTTGCTTTGCTTTGACTACAGGTAGCCTAACGAGAGCTTCAAATACAGTAGGTCCTCTTCCAAATGTCTAATTTCTGCAAAAGTAGCACTCCGCTGATATGTTTATGTTCACTTTTCTATCTGGTGCAATCTTTTATCAACCTGTCTCATTCAGACATGCTTCTTTCTTATTTGCTCCCCTGGCCCCACACACCGTTCTGCACTAAATCATTAAAACGCAGACAGCGCGATTGTCTCAGCCTTAGCTCTCGAGTCTTGGGACTTAACAGCGCTACACACATGGCTCTTATTAAACCCATGCTTTACCAGAGATCTCCATTTCACATAATTTCACATCTATTCCCCGGTGAGTTCAGGGACTGTAGTTTTAAACATCACCCTGTATTTACATTGCGGGTCCCATTGAGGCTCTTGTAACCACTCGCTGTTCACTTCAATGTCCCGAGAACGATTCCTCTCTGAGCCAAATACAGGTGGATTCTGGGAAACTTCCATAGAAACGCAACGAGCGGTTTGATAGATTCATATTTATGCGAAACACCACTTCCCAGACCAAGCAGCCACCACCAACCACATCACAACCTGCCTTTCCTGCTTTTGTTGAAACTGAATAGTAAAACTGCAGAGATTTGCACAATAATAAATGCCTTAAACCTGTTTAAAGTCAATAATGTTACGCCATTCTGGAAATGCATCTAATTGCAAATTTGTTACAATTTCGATTTTCAATTTATGACTTAAAATTCTGTTCAGTTTAAAGGAGCATTATTTATGCATTTTTTGATGTGGAGAAAAACTGTTGATATTTGTGCGTATTTGACCTTGTGACCCAGCGGGTGTATGAATGGTCAGCATAGCGTCTTTACTTTCCATCACACTGGTCTCTTGTAGTCAGTATGTGCTTTATTTGTCACTGTACAACCGTACATTGAAATTGTGTTCAGGTGTTAGTCCTGAGCTGCTGTAACTGAGCTGCGCTGCCACTGTGGGCCAACCAGACCCACATGTTGGTTAATCTGTTTTATTCTCTAATAAATGTCCTGGGACAATAGTATGGACAGAAGGCTTGTGTGGCTTAGCTTTGAGTCTTGCCTCGTTTGTCCCTTTTTTGTTTCCTGTAGCGCCGCTAGTGGCGCCTCCACTGTGCTGAAGGTGTAAGGGACTCTTGGTGCCTCTTCAGTGTTTCAGAAAAATGTATTTGTAATTTTAAACTCATAAGCTAGCTGTTTGTTTCCAAAAAAAAAAAAAAAGATGCTTTCTTCAGGACCATTGTAGGCTCTTTGCAGCGAAAAAATCTACCGATCCCCTCAAAAACACGGCAAAGACCAGAAAATCTACAAAAACAATTTATCCTGGAGTGTTGTAGAGACCACCGTGATCGAAAGTAAAGGCGCCATGCTGACCACTCATACAGCCGCTGGGTCACAAGGTCAAATACGCACAAATATCGGATCTATATACTGAACAACCTAAATAATTGCACCCTTTTGCGAATTCAATTCAATTGAAAGTAACCGCGCAGCATTATAGAACAACCATTCCATCACCTGATTTTCTTTTTACGTTGAAATCGCTGTGCTTTCACTTCAGTTTAGACTTCAGGTACCTCTTCCAGCATTGTTATATGAACAGGTATGAGTCAACACCATATGGGAGAACGATATTACTTACTATGCACAGACATGCAACATTATATGCTGTGAAGTAACCTGGCGTGTTTGTGGAAGTAATTTGTAAAAACAGGATTCTGACACAAGAAGCAGGCAAGACCGGAGAGAGGCCTCAGACTCAAATGTCGATGAGAAAAACATATATCAGCGCTTGGGGCAAAGATGCATGGCCCAGAGAACGAGAAGTGCACGAACTTACTGTTTTGACTCTATAAATCCGAGCTTTATGCGAGAGCCAGCAAAGTGCACCAAGTAAAAAGATGCATGGTCTTTGACAGACGTTTTGTCAACAAAGCAATAAAAGCAGAATATAAATCATAATGTGTTGCTTGAAATCTAACTTGTTTCTAAAGTGTCACATCAAACACAGTCTCAAGTCTTTTATCTATCCGTCACGAAGCACCGAGGCAAACACAAGAGGCAAAGATGAAGAAAGGCATGAAAAATATTAGGGTAATGTCTGCAAAGTGAAGCTGGATAAAAGATGGCGTCAACACTACCATTGTCTCACTTATCAAAGCTGTTGAAATTATGATAGAACAGTGAAGCTCACAACACCAATGAGAATATTTGTCTTACAAAGTAGCAACAGACTAAAATGAGCACCAAAGAAGGGACTACACCAGGAATAAAGCCGGGACAAACGACCATCAGACCAGGACTACAGATGTAATTAGAAATCAAGTCAAAAACAGGAGTAAACTGATGACCAAGAAAACTAATTAAAGTCAGAAAGAACATGAGCCTGTCCTCTGTCGAGTTATCTACAGAGATTTTTCACTCAAAAATAATCCAATGAAACAACAATGCTTCACTCTGACATTATCGAGAAAAGGCAATGAAACTTTATTGCTTGGTTGATTGCACGTTTACTTCTTAAGGGACACGCTCTGTCTTTTTGTGTCCCATCCCTGGACAAATCTCCCCCTTTATCTCTCTGTATGATTGGTTGCAAACTCAATTGTTGTTTACTCAGTTTAAAATGATCTGCAATAGTATGCAAACTCATTGTTCCAAGTTGTGTAAGCCACACACACATATTCAATAGATGGTCCTCACTTATCTTACTTAGTGAAGTAATTCAATTTTCAAAACTTGGGAGGACATTGTTTGCTTAACCACAAGCCCTAAAAGGGCCAACAGCTGATAGCAGTAGAAAGACACTACATGCAGTATTTGAATGCTCTTGTTTTGATAAATTCATGTCTTTCTCATACAATCCACGCTGTGCAGAAAAAGATTTGCTGCTCTTTCCACTAGTTCTTGTAATTTCAAGGCCTGAAGAACAAATCCCTTTTTAATCTTGTCTCATTCATGTTACTGAGGGGCAGGTCGGGATAATCTCTGAGGGTTGGACTGATGCCAGCTGCTCCGTGCTGTACAACGTTAGGGCGCTTAAATCTGTTGAGTCTCAAGTTGTAGCAATATCACTCAGGCGCCATGGCAGTGCTCAAAGCGGTGTCAGATTTGGTTAAACATAAATGTTATTGTTGATCTCCTATTGGAGATGGTTTCTGCTCTGTGCAGGAATCAAGTAAAAGCGTTCTTTGCTTGCAGATTGGTAACCTGTCTTTCAACTTTGTGTGAGCTGTCTTCATGAACCTGCATACATATCTCTTTTTAAGAACGTATGAATTAAAGCAGAAACATGAAACTCATGCCCCTAAAGGCCATAGTTGCCACTGCAGATGTCGTAGCATGTGTTTTTTTTTACTCATTAATTGTCCGTGAGAGTAAATACTACACTGACCGAAAAGACAAAGGGAGAGAGGGATATTGTTGTGATACACAGTATGTAGAAATATCTGTAACTCAGACTCACTCAGTTCATCAAAGTGCGTCTCGATGCCGTCAGATCCGGGCACAGAGCAGATCAGACGAGCTTTGAGGAAGGTGCTCCACTTGTTCACCAAACAGCAGTGTCCACCATCGTCATTCTGTGGAGAGGAGACATTCCCTGATCAGCCAAAACATAATGACAACTGTAAGGTGAAGACACACTCAATTGTTTCCCAAGTTATTTTTTTTAATGCAATTTTTATACATCTTCTCTCTTGGGGTGTCTGAAAAATGTCCAAGCGTTGATGTCTTAATTTAGGTCCAAGTATTCTTCCTCATCTCCAACAGCATTATCCGTCAAATGCAAATGTATCCAACAAATTTGTGACATTAAACAATAGGCCACATACTAAGCTAAGGAAGTCTACAAGATGAAGCACATACTTCATAATTTAGAACAATTAACTTTCAACGAGGTGAGTCCAGATTTTCGGGTGAACATGGTGGAGCTAATGGAAAGTCTAACACCTCCTCGCAATTAATAAATCCCGGTTTGCGACCAGAAGAAGACAAACATCTGCAATTATAAAACCTACATACTATCTCTAAAATTGCATCAGCTTCTGTCCACGGTGGTCCAATGAGACAATAAACGGTGCATAACAGTTCATATTTGACCATTTCTGTCAGGTGGTCATAATGTTTTGGTGCACAGGCTTAGCTCATAATAAATAACATGCCTCGTGCTCTGCCTGAACTCTCCAAGGTGAGTGTTGTTTTTGGGACGAGGCGCCTAAATTTCGGCCCGTCTCTGTCACTACTTGGACCACATGCATGAGCGCATGGCCAATTCTTACTTCTGAGGCGGAGGATAGGACATGGGAAAGTGACTCAAGCCGTTAAAGGGTCAATATCAATTGTCCAACACTGCGAAATGCATTTAGCTTTGAGGGCGATTTGGCGATATTTGCAAAAGGGAAAATAGATGTGAGAATTGAGTAACACGTAGAAAATCAAACCAACGAGTCGGGACAATGGTGTCATGAGATACGTACAAAGGCAATAAGTTCATCCGTTAAGCTGACATATTGTTGGAAAGCTCGCGTAAGTAATACTATTCGACACGAAAGAACCTGTTCCCGCTGATTCAAGTTTGATATTCAGAACAAATGCATGTATACAGATTAAAAGCAACGGAACATAATAATGACATAACCTCTGACAGTACCAGTAAATTAGAAGAATATATAGGCTTATTTCACACAGGCTCTAGTTAGGTCGACCTAAAGTGGCTCTCGACCTGAGAGCGACACTTTTGGGTCAGTGTGAATCCAACCGCAGCACTTTAAGCCGGTCTAAACAGCCACTCCGAGTCCGGCTGAAACAGGTGGTCTCGCATGGGCTCCACTCGTACTCTGGAGCGGAGCGGTTGTGGTGTGAAGACAGCTAACCTCCGGCCAAACTACTCTCGCTTTCACACCTCTTTTTTTGCACGAAGAAAGATTGAATATAGGCATGAGGACGTCTGCATTACTGCTCTGGCGAGTCAAAATGGATACACTGCAGTATCTTACAGCTGCGCAGTAAAGATTTCCTCTCCATGAGCCGATTGGCTTCTCCTCGCTTCGCGTATATCAGCCTCATTGTATATTGTTGGAGCCATTTATGCCTTGATCCATGTTTTAGCCTCCTGCCACTGCGTGGCGCTGTGTGTATCCTGTTACCTGATTACCTGCCCTATAAAAGGCAGAGTCAAATGCACACAGGTGTTGCAGTGTGGAGGTAAACAGTCTTTCGACCGTGTCTATGGGGTCTGAAACGTGTGTATTTTGTTGATGGCTAAAGGTAATGCCAATAAACACCTTTCTAGAACACACTAGTTCTCTGGACTTCGTTTGGTGGAAGACACGCGTCCGAGAAGCATTAAAACACTGCAGTCAGAGCGGACACTGCACAGGGCATTTGGCCGCTACATATATTTAACCACGAGAGAAGTGATGTCATGGGAATTAGCTGATCATTGTTAAGTGGCTGATGGTGCAACGTTTGGTGCGGCGCATGTGAACGCGGACTGAACTTTGAAGTAAGTACAGTTGAAACTAGAGCGGTCTCGTGGGTGAAAAAGGCCTTAAATACTATTAGAACCATTATTATAGTGATGACAACTACTGCTAGAACTACTATTACCACTATTACCACTGCTGTAGCTGCTGCCACTGCAAGTACAAACACTGTATTACACAAATTCATAACGCTCATTTGGTGGCACAATACAGCTTTAACGGGAAGAGACTGAGACCTACTATGTGAATGGGAATCGACAGTAGGGATTAAAGTCTGTAAGTTTAAATGTTTAACAATTTTATTAGATTTGTCAATAGAAATATAATTGACCACCTGGAATTTGACGTAACACAAGCAATATATTAGATAATAAAAAATTTTCCCTCCCCCCAATCAGAATGCCTGGTGCCATAATTGACCAATAAGACGAGCTTTCCTGTGAACCGGCCTGTTCGGTCCAATCAGGAGGGAGGAGGGGTGGAGCACGACTGTTTAATTACGAAATTTCTTTCACTCTCTCCTCATTCTGCAAACTAGGACTGGCTTTGAGGTGAATTAGAAGGTGGGGAGGTGGACTTGATGGTTTATTTACCTCTTTTTGAAATCCTACAGACAATCACTTTAAAGTAAAACAAAATAAAATAAAATAATGTTTCGATGCTTAACTGACTTCAAATGAGGCACGTACTGTACAACCAATATGTTTTAAAGCTCCACATTTTAAAAATGAAAATGCTGAATAATCTGGAAAATCAATGTAATGTTTTTCGATGTGAACAAACTATGTGTGCAAAGATGTAGACAAACTGCACTGCTCTGCTCTAACTCCTAATCCAAAAGCACCAAAAATAACCACAAAGACATCCAAACTTAGCCGTGGAGCCCAAACATTAAAGATGATGCTGGAGTCTGTGCAATTGTACTGGGTGAAGTATAGCAATTACACATGATCATGGGGACCTCCTTGAGAATGACAGAGGTATGTAGATACAGTATGTTAATGATTACCAGGCAGATTCGGCCAATCCGGGACTGGGTCATCGGACTCTGGCCCATCTCTGTGGCTTTCTCCCTGAAGAAGAAGTAAAGTTTGTTGTCATTTTGCTCTCCACTGTCGGGAATGAGGTGGGCGTGGACAAAGGTTGGATCTGCAGAGAGGAGACAAGAAAGATAAATTTAAGTAGCAGCTTTGAAATGCATGTGTTTTGAGAGTAATTATAAAGCTTTGCAGGAAAACATCTTATATCACTCTCCAAGCAACAGCAACTTATCTTGATAACACTGTTGATTTCCAACAGAAAATTACACTGCATCAAACGACATACAGTGCCTTGCGAAAGTATTCGGCCCCCTTGAACCTTTCGACCTTTTGCCACATTTCAGGCTTCAAACATAAAGATATAAAACTGTATTTTTTGTGAAGAACCAACAACAAGTGGGACACAATCATGAAGTGAAACAAAATTTATTGGATATTTCAAACATTTTTAACAAATAAAAAACTGAAAAATTGGGCGTGCAAAATTATTCAGCCCCTTTACTTTCAGTGCAGCAAACTCGCTCCAGAAGTTCAGTGAGGATCTCTGAATGATCCAATGTTGACCTAAATGACTAATGATGATAAATAGAATCTGTATAAATGCACCTGCTCTGTGATAGTCTCAGAGGTCAGTTTAAAGCGCAGAGAGCATCATGAAGAACAACGAACACACCAGGCTGTTCTACAATACAAGCCACCTGGGAGACACACCAAACATGTGGAAGAAGGTGCTCTGGTCAGATGAAACCAAAATCTAACTTTTTGGCAACAATGCAAAACGTTATGTTTGGCGTAAAAGCAACACAGCTCATCACCCTGAACACACCATCCCCACTGTCAAACATGGTGGTGGCAGCATCATGGTTTGGGCCTGCTTTTCTTCAGCAGTAACAGGGAAGATGGTTAAAATGGATGGGAAGATGGATGGAGCCAAATACAGGACCATTCTGGAAGAAAACCTGATGGAGTCTGCAAAAGACCTGAGACTGGGACGGAGATTTGTCTTCCAACAAGACAATGATCCAAAACATAAAGCAAAATCTACAATAGAGTGGTTCACAAATAAACATATCCAGGTGTTAGAATGGCCAAGTCAAAGTCCAGCCCTGAATCCAATCGAGAATCTGTGGAAAGAACTGAAAACTGCTGTTCACAAACGCTGTCCATCCAACTTCACTGAGCTCGAGCTGTTTTGCAAGGAGGAATGGGCAAATATTTCAGTCTCTCAATGTGCAAAACTGATAGAGACATACCCCAAGCGACTTACAGCAGTAATCGCAGCAAAAGGTGGCGCTACAAAGTATTAACTTAAGGGGGCTGAATAATTTTGCACGCCCAATTTTTCAGTTTTTTATTTGTTAAAAATGTTTGAAATATCCAATACATTTTGTTTCACTTCATGATTGTGTCCCACTTGTTGTTGGTTCTTCACAAAAAATTACAGTTTTATATCTTTATGTTTGAAGCCTGAAATGTGGCAAAAGGGCAAAAAGTTCAAGGGGGCCGAATACTTTCGCAAGGCACTGTATGGAGGTTAGACTTCCAGGTTGGTGTTTAAGGCCCTGTCCATACGAAGTCAAGCTGAGGACCAAACGCAAAGATATTTTATCAATCCAGTGTATCGTCCATACGAGCCCGGCGTTTTGGGGGTCTGTAAACGAACATTTTCCAAACTAGGTCCCAGAGTGGAAAGATCTCAAAACGCCGTTTACGTGGCGCCGTTGTTACAACGTCTCCGCAACTTTTACTAAAACGATGACATCACAGCACAGGGGTGGAGTCTGTTCTCCATAATCTACTGACCTTATAATGAGTTTTACTCATGGATCTATGATGGTTTTACTTCGCTCCTCTTTGCTCCACTGTAATCCGCAAGTCACAGGTGATAAGTAGAAAAACATGGCCGAGTCAGTCTCTGTTTTTGGACTGACAGTAAGAGTCCGGTCACTGACAGGTTTTTCTGCTTTAGTCCCGTTACGTCTGAAGAATAAACTCGCCTCCTCGTCTCTTCCGTAAATCATAATCCTTGAATCCGTTTAATTTTCACTGTTTACATTCCAGAAAGGTTTACTGCGCATGCGCCCTCTATATCTTGTTCTATTATCTGTGTTAGCGTCACAGCGCCACACACAGGCCTGGCAGGTGAATCACGCCGTTTTCACAGACCTGAGTCGACCCATGTGGACGCACACATCTACTAAGCTGGCTTCGTGCTTACAAAGAAAGTTTCTGAAAATATAAGCGTTTTGTCTTCGTGTGGATATAGCCTTAGAGTCAGGCTATTAAGATCCTAAAATCATCCCCCACAAATTCTTTGTATCAACAAATATTGCCTGTGCACTGCACGCTCATTTTATTCTCTGTCTTTGATTTGGTGTGTGTATGCATACTCACAGACCAATACCTACAGCTGAACATTCTCATTCATAAATATGATGAATACAAAAGGCTAAATTCAGGCCCAGTTCTACAGGGGTGCAAAAGGGTGCATTGCACCCTCATTTAAAAATGTTTACAGTATACACCAAAAGTGTTTAGTTGCCTCAGAATGTCTTTTAATTTCGAGAATCTGTATTTAAACCCCTTTCAAATGCTAATGCACACTCAGTCAGATTTATCTGGAGCAGGCGCTGTTATATTGTATTTTTCTACAAGCTGAAAAGGATGAAATGTGAACCGTGTGAATTTCTCTCTAGTTTGGGTAAATGCATAAACTTTGGTAATACTTCACTAATTCTATGTATCTACAATTTTACATATTGTGGAACGTTATGAAGCGGATGATTGTCTGTTCTCTCAAAGAAAAAGAAAATAAATCAGAAAAAAAAGAAGACTCAGATATTATAGAATAAAAGTATAATAAATCATTACCAAAAAATAAAGTAAAAAAAACCTTTACAACACATTGTGTCTTTAAACTCAAACTGCATAAAGTACCACCACAATCCTCTGAACTGTTAACGACTCATTATTTTCTCTCTAATGCTCTCACTCAATATGGTATCCCAGCATGCTTCAGCTGACTGGCTTAGTAGGACACTGCACAGCAGTGGGCGGCCATAGTCCCAAAAGGGACCAAACCAAATCAAGAGGATCCAGGATGTCGTGCACCGGGGGAAGGAGAGTGCCGCACTGATTGGACAGCTGATGTACCCCCTCAGGTGTACCCCTTTTTTGCTCTCACATCACTGCTGTTGTCGGGAGCAACAGGGTCAGAGGTAAAGAAAATATAGTGATATGTCTGACAATGCTATGATTGATTGGGCGACATGGCGCTACATCAGCATAACAAGCAGAGACGGAACAGCGGAGACAAACTATTACTGCTATCAATGTTACTATTACTGCCCACTAGTACTGCAATAACTATGACTTTCTCTTGGAAGAACGTACACTGAACAACACTGTTACTTACCAAAATAGAATAAAAAAAAAAAGGTTATGTCTAGGTTATGGAGTAGAAAAAATAGAAAAATAAATAAATAAACAAAAGGAAATAAATGGTTAGGTTATTGAATAGGTTATGGAATGCCTGATAGTCTACCTCTGGGACAAGCACCATCTGCAACATTCACTGACTATCACTACTTATTTAGCCTGGCCTTAGCCATCCGTAAACTCCGGTCAATTATCTTTTCCCTACATGTACGTCTGGGCTTGATCTCAGTGGCTGCGTTTCATCGGTTGAATTTCAACCTACCATTCAGTGAGCGGGGGAGGCGGGTGTTGTAGGTGACGTCAAGCATTTGCGCCACATTTTATGGTTGTAGTTCAGTAATGGCGGCGGATACGAAAGTAAAGGAAGCTCTTCAATCCGTTTTGGCTCGGCTCCCAAATATCCAGAAATTAAAATTGAAGCCTTGGAATGTGCAAGGAATGGCCCCAAGAGTCATGATAGCTGCTTCACTCAACACGGACGCAAACGCTAGCGAAAGTCAGATCCAATTGTTTCAAAGGAGTTCATCCCTCCGACCTGTTAATGGAGCTCAATTGTGAAGTTCCAGACCCTCTACGAAACGAAATGAGTACGAGGGTCTGGTAAAACCAGGTTACTACTTCTTATAAGAATGTCATAGATTTGTATTGCGCTGACGCTTTATAAGCCTAACAAACTTTTCAAAGCACGGAAGGAGAACAATATGAAGAAGCTTTATTTCTCATTATACAATTGTACAACGAAATTGCATAAAGATGTAGGGTTTGTCCTGAGCTGCTGCAGCTCCACCGCAGTGGGCTAACCTGAGCAGCATGTTTCTAGTGGTGGTGCGTACCCAGAAAGGCACCAAACCCAGGACTTTATAGCTGTGTGGCAAGTGCACTCAGTCACCACTCAGTCACCATGCCGCCCAATACATAGTCACTCTCTGGATTTAGCAGAGATGCACAGAAGTCCCTCACCTGCAAGTCCAAATCAAGTCCAAGTCCCTGACCCACAAGTCCAAGTCAAGTCCAAGTCTCTGACCGCAAGTCCAAGTCCTGTGGTTTCTATGTTTTACACTAATTCAAATCACAGTACAATAAAACCATTTTAAAATCAATAAACACCTGTAAATTAAAAACAACTATTAGACAAATACAAGCCCAGGCCTTCCACACACAAATAATCAACATCTCAATATTTCTATGAAGCATGAGACCATTCACAATCAATCCCAATGTAATGGTAAGTTAGGAAAACCATTTACCACTGTCCTCGGCCCTGTGTCATTCATTCAACTATTCCTCCCACACCACTACATTACTTAGTTCAGTTTTGTAAAAGTTATCACAGCTGTACTCTGTCACAAACATGTCTGCAGAATTAGCTTCAGAATGTTACTGAAGTGCCCTTTATTATACCGTAAAACTCCACTGTGGATAATAATACTTTCAGTCCTACCTTTTAAGGCTTACAGACTGTTGACATGAGTGATTATCTTCAGCCTGTAGCTACAGGACCCGCTATATCCACTGCCAGCTTTTGGTCTTTGACAAAATATTCCATAAATAAACGATAGCCTCGTAATGGTTTGATCATTAATCACTTTACGGAGTAGTAGCTTTAAGTTACAACTTATGCAGCAGCTCAAACTCCTTTTAACTCCGCCTTTTTCCTTCACTCCTGCTGTGGCGCTTACGCTAGTATTAAGCCCAATGAAGGCTTACCGCTGTGGGCTTTACATTAACAATGAGAGAAACTGTATTTCACCGTGATTGCTAGAAGTACAGTCCTAATAGTGCGCTCACGATGTCAACAAACCCACGACAGGGCAGCGTGCACACGCAGGGAGGGGGGGCATACGGCAGGGAGGGGGGGCATACGGCAGGGAGGGGGGGGCATACGGCAGGGAGGGGGGGCATACGACAGAAGAGCCGATGGGCAGCGCGGTGCTGGATGAGAGAGAGAAAGCAGAGGAGACAGAGACAAGGGAGCGGCCGATAACAAAGCCAGAATCAAGCGTCCAAACAGCGTGTTTAATAAGTGCGCGAGGGACTCGTAATGTTGACGAGTCTCAGACCACGAGTCCGAGTCAAGTCTCGAGTCACACTCGCGTACAGAGACAGATGGGTGAGTTGCACAATGTTTTGCACAATGACAATATGGCAGTATACATTTGTTGACGCAGGTATCGAACCACAAACCTTCTCTTTATGAGACAGATGACCACTCAAACATATGAGTCATTTTCCCCAGTAACACTGCCACAATAATCCACATTGCCAGCTGAACATTTCAATCAAGAATACTGGAAAATAAATGTATTTCTACAACGCCTCTTAGTAACACACTTGAGCTTAAGTGTCTGGTTCCTTTCCACTGTTGCTAACCAGAATTTTAGTAACCTGAACCTCCACAGTTCATTGGCAATTACAAGCTCCACTCAGTGTCATTATTGACATGCTGTAATTAGCTATGGGCCACTGACCCCACTGTCCAACCCTGCGGACTGCACGCTATCAGCAATTTTCTACTTTGTTATCGAATGATCACTGGGTCACGTGAAACAGCACGGAATGACCGATAAATCTGGTTCCTAAAAGATGCGGGCGCTTCTGCAGGACACATTTTAAAGGGGACACGATAAGAGATACTGAGTGGCGCCTTTACCATTGAGCCATCTGGAATTGTACTGATCGGTCCTCATGGCTGTCTTCTTGCCCAGTGTGCGGAAGATGGCCGAGTCTGTTCCCATGAAATCGACATAGACGCCGGCGTAGAGCTCCCCATCTGTCATTCGCACAAACACAAAAACACAGGAGGTTGTCATGGAGGTGAAGTCATTCCTCTCGCAGGTTAAGAAAGATATATATACAGCATGATTGAAGCGCCGGTTTCAAGTTGCCTCATCTCTCAAAGACAAAATCCGGCACGCACAGCAGTGGTTATTTAATGACCTTACAATCATCATAATTTCTGAATAGGGGCCGAGAAAGTCATACAAACTCCCTATTGGCTTTATGTCATAGTTATGTTACAATCAGACTGCGTGAACTGAAGAACAGCTGGCTCTACGAGTGAAGTAAACATGATTATATATCCACCTGTCTGTCATAATGTCACATGTTATGACCCACTGTTTTTGGAAAAATATATATATATTAAAAAAAACCTGAATGCAACCTATAAACTCCTGCAAATTGTGTGCTACTGCATGTTGTAAAAAAAAAAGTTAGGAGCAGGATTAAACCTTTTCACCTTCAGTCTCGCCTCTTGGATTGGCATGCCTCAACCAATGGGGTGGGAGTGAAAAAGTCTTACTACTTCCCACTCCCTTCTGAGTATTTTGATACATTTGTGAGGTAATTTACTTATTGACCATAGTCTAGAGAAGCAGTTTCGGAGATGCTACAATCCAGTGGTTAGTCATAACCTTTCAAACTCTCTCACATTCTTACACATGACACTATCGCTGCTTTTAAATCTACTCTAAAGACAAAACGTTTACTGGCTGCCAAACCTATACCATATAGAAATACAGTAATTTACAGTAAAATTCCATCATTTAAACACTATGGTTTGAACATTACCCCGACATGTTGGTCACGTGAAAAGGCAAGCGTATTATGCCATATTATGCCAACAGAGAAAACCCACTTGCTCAGGAGGTAATAGGAGGAAACAAAGGTTGAAATGTAGCTCAGGTCAGTGGTCACATACTACAACGGTGCAGAGGGCTCAAAGAGAATGATATCAATTCTGAGAATGTGAGACCTCCTGTATCCACTGACAACAGACCACCCAATGAACCATGGCAAACGACCAGGCAAGGTCGCAAGGTGCAATTGCATTAAAGATTTTGTTACAAATTGTGCTTCAAAACCTATTTTTATTGTAGTTTAAATGGTCACCATTAGTTTCAATCATTTATTTTTTAAAGGGACTAGATGCAAGTTGGTCATTTTTATCCTCACTACTGCATAATTGCCATTTCTATATTAAGCTCGTGCATGACGGCAATTCGGACCCGAATTAAGAACTTTTTGAGTGACAGTGCAGGATTTTAGAGGCAGTTGTGGTGAACAGGTCTGAGCTCATTCTACACATTAGGACATGACTGGAACATGTAGGGGGAGTAAAATATATAATTTTAACATTTTTAAACTCCGTACAGTCCCTTTAATGTAATGAAGATTATTAATTGCAAATGAAATCTCATTTGCAATACTTGCATGCCCTATCCCTATTTTTTTTTTTGCGTTTGTCCCTCATCATAAGCAATGTCAGCTTATTGTAAAAGCAGTTAATATCCTTTACATTACAGTGACAGAATTGCTCCCTGAACGTTGTGAAACATATAAACGGATCCCTGTAAAGAATTGGAATGAGTTTTGTAACAGTTAAAAAACACACTCCCTTCATTGTTGGTACAGATAGGACGATTAAGCTCAGATAAGATGACAGTAAATGACAGTAACTATAATTCATTTGTATTGTGAGCATCTTCTAAAATTAAAAGTGGTGAGCAACAAATTAAAAAGTTTGGGGGGGGAACTTAAGACGCTGTTGACTAAAGACATTTCCATTGCCAGTGGAAGAACTATGACAGGCTCCTTTAGAAAAGTATTAATCTGATCAAGTCTTTACATGTTGCATTATCTCAGAACTATTATTAACCACCTATCCATATTCCATTGTAATTTACTGCAGACGTTTAAAATACATGGTGACATCATGGAGGAGAGGAAAGTTGCTTCGCCTCGGGGCACATAAAGCCGAACTGTAACAACTTTAAATACAGCACATCGAAATACTGTGATGACATGTTGTATAGACGCTGTACTTACTGATCAAAGCCGAGACACTGTTGAGTTTGGGGTCATAGGGGCATTTTCCTTTCCCAGAATCCACTTTGCCGGGTTCAAGTCTGAAGATGTACTCCTGTAACATTAGAAATGTCTTTTAAATGGTTGCTTTGTCTTCTGTTAATTTGAATTTAATTCACGTTTGTGCAAGTATGGGGCGGATTGAAGGCACTTTAGTGATAAAAAGCACTCTTGGTATACATCAATAAATAACTTGAAGGAGGTAACTGCCAAGGTGTGACCCTAAAGGCACTTAAACCGCTCTTTGGCAGGGCCCTAGATCTTCTGAGGAAAACAGAAATGCATCAGTTATCACACAGGCAGGAAAGGAAGGCTGAGGACAATCCAACACTCGTTCAGCATGCGTTTGATGTTAGTAATTTGTTCAAGAATGCCTTGTGTTCATTATTTCCCTGTGAAAAACATGCCGATCAACTGGGCCAAGTTTTTTCTGTTTTCCATAGTTTGTCGGCGATCTGTGTTGGATCTTTTTCTTCGTGTTTGTGTTTACCCTTTACATTTATCCAAGTTTGAGCTTGGCACAAAAAAAAACCTTCCCTAAATGACTTGATTTTCTTGTTTTTCATAGATCAAGGCAATTTCCTTAACATGATTTTCTTTAGTTATGAATTAAGTACAGACTTCTTAATCACGTACAAAGTTGAAGTGATGAAAGAGAGAGAGAGAGAGAGACCGAGAAAAAAAAAAAGCTAAGTATCCCGGAGACAGAGAAAAGAATGTCAGGTGGGCACCAGACCGAAGTGTCTTCCCTGAGCCCACCTTGACGTCCATGGGCTCTGCTGTGGTGCCGAGGTCTGCGGCGCGGCTCGTCCTTCCTCCAGACAGAGACGGCTGTAGGAACTGGGAGCCCTAAAACACACACACAAACACACACGCACACGGGACAGAGGGCCACGGCGTTACTGACACGGGACATCCCACAACAAGGCCACATTACCCCGATGTGCACTATGGCCACGGAAAAAGGGAGGGGGGGGGGGGAAAAAAGTGTTTGGAAAGAAGAAACATTTTTGAACTGAAAGAAAAAAAATGGATGAGAAAGTGGAAAGATAAAAAGCAAAGCAGCTATTGTTTAGAGAAAGTCCAATAAGAGTCATGCAAACACAGCTGGAGGCGTCATGCAAAACGTGCAACTGTGAAAAAGAAACTTAAACAATAAGACATGAACAGCATGGGTATTTGGGGAGATTTCACATGCATGTATAAACCCAATGATACACAATGTTCACCGACTCTAAAGCTCTTCGAGCATAGGATGAGTTTCCCTGCATACGTGCTTCAGATTCACCACTTAGCCACCAAGAATTTTGTGCCCAGACTTTCATGAGGATTTGTGTTTACATCTACTGTTACTGGCATAAATCTTTACACTGCGACGTCGCATAGCTTCGGGCCCTTTGGGGAGAAGCCGCATGACAAGACGGGCTCTGACCTTTGCATTGAAACCTGAGCTGTCCATTTGAATGGTGAGACTGAACAGGCGCAGTGTGGACGAGCGCGGGCCGGCAGCTGCTCCGGTCTGAGTGGACCGAGGAGGCCAGGGGAACAAGGCCGATGATGGATGAGAGAGTCTATCAGCGCTGATGGGCTCTGCACGGGACATGCTACAGGCTCGCCGGCGTAAACAGGTGAGGGGGCGGAAGCGGGTGTGTGTTTTTAACTGTTTAGAAATAGGGCAGCGTGCTTTTTAGAGGTATTATTTTTAGCTGAAGTTCCTTTGCCTAAGTATATCATCGTGTCCTTGGGCATGACACTTTACCAACTTGCCAGTGTGGACATGGGGTGTGAGTAAGTGATGGGTGGTTGTCAGAGGGTTGCCATTGGCACACATTGGGAGTCAGTCTTCGGTCAAGGCTGAGCTCTCTCCGTCAGTCAGCTCATTAGGCAGCAGTGGCTACAACCGTAGCTCGCCACAGCAGCAGAGTAAATGATCGATGCAATATAAAGCACTTTGGGTTTCTTGCAGTGTGTAGGAAACATTTATGTAAAATAAAAATAAAAATTTCTGTCCTGTATGTAACAAACTATTCACAATGAGAGTTGATTGCTAGTTTATATGTGTCACAAAGTATTACACACAGTATTTTGCAATAACACTAGGGCCTTGCATGACAAAAATATATTCTTTACTGAAACAAATTGTAGTGTTTTCAAAGTCCCAGTTTAGACCTACTTTTCCTAAGCCAAAAAAGAGCTTATTTATACATCTTCTGTACCAACTTTGTGAATGGATATATTGTTTTTCATGCATTTATTTCAACAGGCCAGCTCACTACCATTACTGCATACAGCACTTATCGAACCATTCCCCAACCAAACAACTACTGTAGGGCAAATGATCTATATGATACAGTATTGTAAAATAATTAATGTGATTTGATGTTTAAATTATGTTCCTCTCTAAACATTGTTGAACGGCAGTTCCCATTTTGTTTACTGTTAACACACACACACACACACACACACAAACACACACGCACACACACACACACACACACACACACACACACACAATACAATACCACCTAGAAAGCTTCTAACGCTGGGGCTTATTCAAAGATACTTATTGTTTCTCTATATCAAAGATAAGGTTATAGGCGATACACAGCTCCACGAAGGGCACGACTGTCAGCGGGAAATTCACTGTCTGTACTAAACTCAATAGTGAGACAAGATTGGTGTCTCTGAGATAGGCCACTTAGGGCCCTCACCAGCTGCAATCTTACAACAATAATTGAACTCCGGAAAGGAAAAGCTCTTGGGTTTTTCTCATAGAGCTCCAGACCGTGAAGTTGAGCAAATCGATGAAAGCCAAGAAGCAGAAAATTAAGAATAGACGCAGTGCTCAGGGGCAGTCTGTCTGACTTGAGATTGATTGACAGATATGTTTCTTATGAAGAGGTCAGGAGAGGTCAAAGTGCATCTCTGCGGTTACCTGAGACCTGCGTCCGCGGTCCACATAGGTGCAGATGGGGTTGTAGGCGCCTGTCCCGCACACGTACAGGTGAGTGCGGTTCCATGGCTCGATCAGGCGGATGAAGTTTCCACATTCACCCTGAAACACAGACATGCAAAAGGTTCTTCAGTGAAAGCAGAGAGAGAGGTAGGGTTTTGCTACGTTCTTTCAGGTTTTAAATGACTTTACAGCTTCACAGTTTACAAAAACCAAGTTTGCACAAACAAACAAACAAACAAACAGCAGCAGGACAAACCAAAATGAACATGATTAACTTTTTAAACAATGAATTGACTACTTTATGCTTTAAAGACTTTGTGCTACAGCCCTATTATTGAATCTTTTCATACTGAGTTTAAAATGCAATGGTAACGAGGGTCTTGTCTCTAAAGTAATGCCCCCTGATGGTTAATGGCGTGCTGCCTGGCTCTGCTCCAGTCCATCTATTACTCTGCTGCTGCCTCCGTTGTCTTTGGCAGCTCAGGCTCTGGCTCCCAACTCACTAGAACCACACTGTCAATGTTTCCCAACACCCAAACGGAGTAGGATAGACCAAGAAAAGCAGCGAGGCCTCTGGGTCCGAGCTGCGGGACTCAACAAAACCCTCCTCAAACCCCTGTCAGAGTTGGTAAAAGAAAAATCATTTGGGTCAGGCAGAAATACACCGATGACTGTCTGAAATACAAATGTGGTTTTAGAGCTTCAAGTGAAGGATGTTTTTATTATGACTGAAGAGAAATGGTCGAGTGGGTGATTGGCAAAATAAATCATCTTACTCAATGTAATATGGGCTTCCCTGTGGTGCATTTAACTGTCACTAATATTGTAGGGACTGGTTGCCAAATAATAGCATACGCTCTCAGTTGTGCAGGAGTTTTTCGTTCTAGCAAAGATTTCAAAAAGTAGTCATCTGTACAGGTGTGTTGAGATTTGGAGACATTTCACCACGGTACAGTTTGTAACACTCCCACAGAGTATAAGTATCATATTCAGAGTAAATGTGATTGTTTTACAATGTTATTGTATATTGGTATATCAATCAGGACTGAAAAAAAAACAAAAAAACAATCACATATAGGACATCAACAGTCTTCTCCAATCAGATAAATTGTATTATTTTAATAAATAAAATAAAAAAATACTCCCAAAACTCATATACCCGCGGGCCTTTATTCTCCGTCAGTAGCCAAGTTCATTGATCTGTGCACTTTATCAGTCTTTTAGACCCACACTCACCCTAACAAACAAAACAATAAACAGAGGGCAATTCGTATTAATCCCGCACCAAATCCAAATATAAACGGTCTCTTGGTCCATTATTCGAATATAAAGATTGGTAACTACTAACACTTTGTGGGAGTGTTACATGACACCTGCTCTGTTCTGCCACATATTTGCCACCAGCGCCATTCACTGCGATTGGGAAATTGAGGGAACAAACAAGATGAATAACTAACCAATAACAAACAGCTTCAAGTAATCCACAGCAAACGAAAACAGCAGATTGAGAAAACAATGATATTTTGTCATAAAACCCACAGGATTAATGGAAACAAAATTACGTAATTTTCCTTTAAGAGATTGCTGATTTGGATTTTCAAATATGGGACACCAAAACAGCTTGCTCTCTAAGAACCGCTGGTAAAAACAACTTTATAATCTCTATTTAGCTGTCCAGCTGTCTGTTTCCTTCCCATTTCTCTCTCTCTCAATCTCCTCCGCTTCTAAAACTCCCAAAATGCACTACAGCTGATGATATCCTTTCCTGATTCGTCCACGCTAGTGACAGCTGGTGTTAAAGAAAGGGATGTCCCGTCATAAAAAGGATTGTGCTCAGGACTTTGGGGAGGGAGGGGCTGGTTAGAGGAGTCATTTTGGCAGTTCTTAGTGGGGCGACAGATGCAGCCTGGTCAGAGGTTTTGGGGATAGTGTGTTTGTGTGCGTCTTGTATTATTCATTGCACCCGCCCCTCCCTCTAGAGAGCACACACGGGGGATGATTGCCTTTGACCTCCCTGGCTGAACCGACGTCTCCTTCTGGATAGCTTTCCAATTGTCATCATCTGTCATTCCCTAAAGAGCAGCTAGGATTGCCAACATGTTTCCTCCGAGCCAATTTCTTATTTTTCATGGTGAAATTTCAAACCAGGACCTTCCAAAATAGCTCCATGTACTCGAGTAACATGATGTGTCCGGAGGTGGTGAGTGGAGTTGGTTACCAAGTACAGATATTATGAGTACAGATTGTATAAAATCATGTGCAGTTATTAGCCCGATCACACCTCGTAATGTGTGAGAGAATCTGGTCCTGTATGAATTCTAATGCAGAGTTTTACAATGCACTGAGGGGGTCTGGTCTGGTCCAAATCCCATTAACACATCACATTATGTTCAAGCAATGTCAAGACACCAATAATTCAAGTTAGAAAATGCAAATAAAATATGCTGTGAATGACTGCATTAGCAACACTTAAAGGTTAAGATGATCGCAAACCAAAA
The DNA here is from genome assembly GCA_021464625.1 of Proterorhinus semilunaris. Taxonomy (NCBI): domain Eukaryota; kingdom Metazoa; phylum Chordata; class Actinopteri; order Gobiiformes; family Gobiidae; genus Proterorhinus; species Proterorhinus semilunaris. Next base: position 26,966,825 of record CM038344.1, on the reverse strand, counting down.
CGTCACAGGCAATAGCAGTTGCCATTCCCGTATCTTTGGGCACCCATGTGAATTTGCCCTGATCACCAGAGAGCCGTCTCTCTTTCTACTCTTTTCATATCCCAGCGCTGTCAGTGCATTACATTCATATAAATGTACAGAGGTATTGCTTAGGTATTGTTTGGCTCAATAAAGAAAGCGCTTGACTTAAAAGCAGTCAGTCGTGGGATTGAGTCTGAAGCATATCAATGTTATTTGGTGAGTTTAACTGGGCGCCCACTGAGAAAAACATAAATCGGCACCAATGGTTACCATCTCAAACAATAGTTTGAATCCAATCAAACAAACCAGCTAAATATTCTTGACTTAAAAGCCAGCTTTTTGCCACAAAACTAAGTAGCATCTTCTAAGGCTGGGTCAGTGACTGTGTACACACACATGACAGTGCACAGGTGTTTGAACCCAAGGCCGTGGGAACCCAGGGTGCTGAGGGCGCTGAAGCACCCCCTGGTGGATAGTTTGCAAACTGCAGGCAATATCAATAATAATAATAATAATGCCTTACACTTGTATTGCGCTTTACAAGTCTGTATTACCAAGTTTTTCTCAAAGCGCCACATTGTCGTCATTAATCATTCACTCCATACTCGGTGGTGGTAAGCTACTGTTGTAGCCACAGCTGCCCTGGGGTAGACTGACGGAAGCGAGGCAGCCAATCTGCGCCATCGGCCCCTCCGACCACCACCAACCACTCACTCACATCATTCATCCCGGCCTATTGTACATGTTTTTAGTGGTAGGGGAAACCGGAGTACCCGGAGGAAACCTACGCAGACACGGGGAGAACATGCAAACTCCACACAGAAAGGCCCCGTCCAGGTGGGAATCGAACCCGGGACTTTCTAGCTGTGAAGCCAAAGCACTAACCGCTGTGCTACCGTGCCGCCCAATAAATAGGAAATATGCACAGAAAAAGCGTTTTTGGGGTACATTTTTTTCCTCAGCACTCCCTAAACTAAAATGTCTTCCCACGGCTCTGTTTGAACCTCTGTTTAAGATTACTTCCTCAGTCATCTTTACCATTGTTTATTATGAGCAATTTTGATGTGTAAGCAGACTGTAACTTACACTGGAGTAGGCCATTGTTGTAATCCTCAATAATAAAGCACAAAAGACATAATAACAATATGTTCTCTTATGGGTTTTCAGATGAAAAAAATAAATACATAAATAAACTGCTTATTACTGTATTCGTGCAAGTCCAAAAATATCTCACAACCGTGTACTTACATTGGTATCTTTTCCCGACAGCACACACTCCATCCTCCTCTGCTGAGCTACAGGCCAATGGATCTACAGGAGAAACAAAGTGTAAAAAATGTGGTTTTCCGTAAAATTGATATATGAAATGGTACTGTCTTAATGTGTTTTTTCTTACAATGAGCGGCTCCTTGTTGATATCGTGCAGGTCAAGAGAGAGGATGTAGTCTTTGCTGCCAACGTACATGCGGTCGTGGTCCTCGTCCATGCGCAGTATCCGGTAGTCCGTGGAGTTGAGCAGAAAGGAGAAGTGATGAGCTGTGCCCGTGGACTTCAGCTCTGTGGAAAGAGGTAGAAATATTGATTAAGATGCACTAGTTTGTAAGTTCGAAGTCAGTGTGCATAATAAAAAAACATATTAAATTACTGATGGACGGAAATGGACCACCTGTGATCACACTATCACCCTCACGCATTCACACAGGTAAGGTGGATGAAGTGTCTTGGCCAAGGACACAGGACAAAATGCACTGGTGGGAGTAGGGATCGAGTCACCAACCTGCCAGGTTATAAAATGCCACCTCAAGTCAAAACTAATGAGTTATAATATTTACAAATGGTATGATTCAGAAAGACAAAACAAAACATGCATCACAGCTTTGGTGAATCCTAGTTTGGATTCAAATGTTGATTTGCTAAAAGGAAGTAAAAGCAAAATCAACATTTTTAAAGAGACTTCAGAGAAAGAGAATTTAATCTGGAGTACTAACATTCTACTATTTTATTAAGACCAGAGAAAAAGACCACAGTAAAGCCAAGTTTTCGATACAAAGATCAGATGTGCAATCCTGATGTTTCTGGCACAGCAGCGTTTTGAAACAATGTTGGCTTCCTATATTTGAAATATGAAAATAGTTAAATTGCTTTGTCTTGGAGCAGTCACCCATAATCCTTTCTGTTCAGTACCAAGAATGACTTTCCTCCTGATGTAAGTATGATCTGTGGAAGTGTGGAAAATTACAGAAAGATGCAACTGCATCAACATGTAATTCGGTAAAACCCAAGCAACACTATCTGACATTAGACCATTACAACTGGTCTGGTACTGAACTCACTTGACCTCACTAATACAGACGGATTATGTCTGGACTGGAAACATTGACATCCATTTCTCAATATCAGGTGACTTGGTCCCTATTGTATTCTTTTTATATGACAGAAAGAGACTTTCGACATAATCCTCTCTTGTATTGCACCTTGTAAGCCACTGACTTAATATCCCATTACGGTACACCAGAGTTGTCCTAGCTGCGTTTTTAAACGAGAAAAACAGAAGTGTAGGTGTGAGGAGGGTGTTGAAACAGCCTTCCTCCTGGTTGTCCCATTACCTCCGTGCTGCTCTAATGTTTTCAGACTGAGCTTGAGAAAGTGCAACCTGAGAGCTGCAGTAATCCTTGAAGAGAAAATCGTAAAGGATCTGATGAATCTGTCCATGTTACACTTCAACTCCCTGTTCGCCAAGGTCAAAACCAAACCATGAGCTGATTATCAAAGGCAGTTTTCATGTGACATCATTTATTTATTTATTTGTTTATTTGACGTTGACAATACACCATCCAGCCCAGTTCAGTCTTAGGAATTGCCGGTGCACATCCTCCTCGCAGATGGAGAGGGCATGGGGGGAGGGGTGTCTACGTACGACTCTTTGAGATCTCCTTGGTATCCAACAGGTCTCAGAGACATTGCAGGACCGTCACAGAAACGTCTCAAAGGTTACAGACAATAAATAATGTTTGCAACATTGACAACATAGACCTCTCGGAGATCTCTAGGAGACCATGCGGACCCTCCACTGAACTCAAACCTGTTTTCCCTGACTTCCTGGAGACTCACCTTATTGCCAGGGGACGTCTCGGAGACATCTCTGTGACCAGCGGCGAATCGAGTCTCCAACTAGTCTCCAGGCCGGTGAGATAGGCCCTTAAAGTGACACTGATTTCAGAACATCCATAGGCTGTAATTCATGCGTTCATGTGTTTTCTCCATCTGTCAGCATTAAGCTCAGATGCCACTTTTATATACTCATTCTTATTTAAAGTAAATTTTCTAAATGTGGTCGATGGGTTTCCAGTATTTAATGACTAACGCTGATTGCTATAGGAAAGGATTTCTGAAAAGTTCCATGGGGATTTAGGGATATTATGTTTGGAAATGTCAAAAGTACTGCCCTCCATCTGAACTTGTGACACATTTAATTATTTAATATCCACGACAAAATGAACAACTGCATTTGATCCAAAGCAAAGTGCGCCATATTCTTTTCCACTTGCCCACGTTGAAATGTGGATGTGACTCTTATGAGGAAGCTTCATGGAAAGAAAGCTTAGAAACTGTGAAATTCTCCTGTCACGCCAAAGCATTACGGCACTGTGGCGCATAAGCCATTCAAACACATCAGTCACTGTAATGCTATTTTCCCTTTATAAATCACACTTCCATATTTGATTCATGTTGTGAATCTGTTCGTACGACCTTATGAAATTTCTCCTTTTCACGCCACAAGTATTAATGCGATATTGTTGACTTTTGGCTGAATAAACCATCTAAAATGCTGAGAATTGATAACTGATTTGGGAACTTCCTCATTTTGACAACACTAGTGATGTGAAATGTTCAACTGGACGCTGAGAAAGTCTTAAAAAAACATATACTGTATATTTTACACTGTCGCCCACCCCAAATATCTGACATTACGTATGGCTCCGAGTCCTAGAAAAATCCATTTACACCTTGCACCATCAAAAACCTCTTGCTGCTCACCCAACACCATTGGCCGAGACATCGCAAAGACCCCAGACACTCTCAGACCCAGACTTGCCCCTGGACGGCCCACATTTATCACCTCCTCGCTCACATTCTCACTTTGAACAGGAGTCTGCAGCTCATGTCACAGCGCGGACGGGCTGACAGACACACTGCCACTGCCTTTACAATCAAATACTCCTCAGAACACATGATCTGTCGGGGCTTCGAGTATCTCCTTCCCACGTCCTTCAGCCTGACCGTTTGATCAATACTCAATTTATCTGGTCATGGCGCGCGCTGGTGATTGAAACGCTTCTGCCACTTTTGCCGGTGTGGCGTCTGACTGAGCGGTGGTGGGAGGGCGCAGATTAGCAGCCACAAGTCCATCAATCGACCCTGGCTATTGAGTGCCTGGGAAAAGCGCGATAAAAGTCTTTAACTTTTTACAAGGCTTGTAAAAGACGACCAAACAATGAGCGTTATGCAAATGGTTGAGTGCAATTTGAGGTCATAGTTGGCCTGTATTCGATCATGTACGCCGTAAAAGCATTGTTTTCCCAGCACTTGAGTGAACTAAAGATCAGAGAGGCAGATTATTTAAATGTTTTTGTGTGTGTCTGCTTTAATAATGTGATCACGGGCAAAATTACACGTCTCTTTTGGGAAGAAAGGAAAATAAATAAAAGAGGCTCTTTTCAAAAAGTTCAATTCCTCAAAAAGAATAATTACCCTGTTTATTGTGATTGAAGTTTCTCATTATCTGCAATTATGGGTTTGGCTAATTTGAAATAATTATGAAAGAAAGATGAAAGTGTATTTAATTTTTCACTGAGAAACCATTACTGTTACAATTATCCTTTTAACACACATGTCCATGTCCAAGCCTTTCAACTTTACAAATAAACATAATTAATTAAATTTCTTAATTAAAGCTGGGGGGGGGGGGGGGGGGGGGAATGTCAACTATTTCCAAAGCGCGGCAGGCTAAAACACATTTTCTCTGACTTTGTGCCGGTGGCGTGTTGAGATAAGGGTTGGAGCTATGATAACAGCCCACCTCGAAGCTCCTGATCTCGCTGTCAGCACCGCGACTCATCCCTTCAAAGACATTCCTGCTGCTCCTGGATTCCCCCAAATTTTAAAGGAACGGTTCTCAAACTGTGGCAGCCTATAGCACTTATGAGTCTATTGCATGAGCTCGACTCTGTTATAAACGCAATCCCTTCTTCTGTCAGAGTTTTATTTCTGATATATACCTATAATGCAAATTTAGATGAGTTCTTAATTTGGTGTCTTCCCTTTTCAGGCTTGATAATCAATTTACGCCATAGATTCTCTCCATAAGTCTTAGTCCGGTCTTGGTTTTGACCTGCGATGTTTGGACTTGGTTTAAAATGAATTAGTTCTGGCCTTTGTAGATTCATCATAGCTCTGTCTAAAAAAAAAAAGATTAAATTCAGAGATGATCTTAAACGGCGTGGGAACTCTGGAGAACCGCTGCTGAAGAAGAGCCAGGAAAAACTTTCAGAGCGAACCCAGCCTTGACACGGTGTTAAATGGCTGTATTTGCGAGCAGCTGGTAAAGACTGCAATAATATGGCACAAGTGTCTGTCAATGAGGATAACAGGATCTGGAGAGTATCACTGCGTTCTCCTCGCAAGGCCTTTGTAATGGCTGCCAGATCCACCCGAACTCATGCAGTTCAGAAGCCCCCCTTCCCTCTCCCTCTCTGCTCGGGGATTGTCTTCACTCCAACGACTTTCTTGGATCAAACCCAAACTGGCTTCTTTTTTTTCTTTTCTTTACTGAATATGACCCACATCTGCTGGTAAACTGAGCTTCCTCTGCGCCCACCTGTTGAGGAGATCTCTGTGACCAACGGGTGTCCAGCGACGATTAGCTTTTGTACATATTGTGGGATTTTGTAAGTCATTGTTAAAGGCTGTGGAAGTAACTAGATACATTTACTTTACGGCTTTAAAGTAGCGTACACACACACACTAATTCTAAACAAAGAAGTCGATCAAAAGCATTTCTTTCCATTGTTTTGCACTGCATAGTCATAGTCAGCAGCATACAAATAAATAAGACATGAGATGCCCCTCCTGACACACCGCTCTTCCTTTATTCAGGCCTGGGATCTAACACAAGGGCACACATACAGATGTTATAAACGTTTATGCAAGAGTTCAACGATTATGATGATATTACATGCAATGGAAGTGTGATATCGACGTAGATTTATACAACAGATGCAGTAAATACGTAACTCTCAGTCTTTTCTTATCATTCCGTTTTGTTTGGTTTTTCTTAACATGTATTTTGCTTGACAAACTTCCGTTAACAAACTTCTCAAAGCGCGATACAGCAGTCACTTTTCTTTCACTCCACACAACGCGGTGGTAAGATACTCTTGCGCAGCACCGGTCGGATCTGTGGATGAACGTCCACAAACTGAGCCCCTGACGCGCTTCGGGATAAGTAACATCACTCGCAAAGTCGATGACAAAGGGTCCGTGGGGATCCTTTGCAAGTGCCTGCATAAGAAAGAGAGAAAACCCCGCACACACTCCCCTATGCGTCTACATTTCTGAATCGGCCTTATCCTCACTTCTCATTAAAGCAGAGGTGTGGCGCTGAGTCCCGCTGCAGCTTGTATCTAATCATGCATGCACTGCTCCCCTAATAGCCCACATTCAAAGGTATAAGCTTACATCCCCTGACAGCGTGTCTTATAAAGCAGAGGACGTACCGAAAATCCCACTGCAGAGGGACGTACGTGGAGATCAAAGACACCAATATTCCACCACATCTGTAAATAAATGATGTTTAATGCGGCCTAACAGTGTAACCGCTATAGCCGGTCACCAACTGTAGTCAGAATTTGTTTTGATTGCCATTCGCCATCGATCTTGCTTGTCCTATTACCAGCGTTTGTCGAGGGGGAATAATTGGGGCGGTGCATTCGGTCTTATCTGGTGGATCCTGTCACTCAAACCCTCTTCACACTTGTCTAACCTTTTGATACAGAGCTGCGGCGTCCACGTATATACTGTACGTGGACGTGTGCGTTACTCCTTTTTTGATCGCACACACCTGCCTCCCAGCGCATAATGAAAAGCAGAAGGTTGACTTCACATCCTGAGACGCGACCACAGATTATGGCAAAGCTATTTCTGCAGTTTCGGATGGAAGGAGAGGTTAATTAAGGCGGATCCCTCCTTCAAGCGACAGTACAGGTTATTTTGAAACCGTGCAAGCCTTAATTCGGTTCTTATTGTCATCTCTGTGTGTATGGCTAGGTGGTCATTGGGACAGGATGTAAGTGGCTCCTTGGTTTAACATGACAAGGCTTTTCATCATGATGGTAATGCAACTTCTCTTAGGGCAAAAATATGTTGACACTGGTGGGTGGAAGCCAAAACCAACGGTAACCAGTTCACGTACTGGGGCTCCTGGGTGGCGGAACTACCTCTGGCCACAAATAACCAAACTTCATTGACTTTGGTGCAACTTAAGAGTAAAAATAAAACGACTTGGATTTCCTCACGACACTCGAACCATTGCCTATATGAGCTCAGCAGCGCAGTGGAGCCGACCCACGCCGCAGGTGAAAGGTTACAGGTCACAAGGGGTGAAAACGCCACCTAACCCCTCTCATACACTTCTCCATAATCAGGATTATATCAGGCAGAGCAGGGCGGCCATATAAAGGACGGGATGAAGCGGTAAAATTGCCCAAAAGAAAAGTGGCATCTGTCATAAAACTTAAACGACACAAATGGAAACAAAAGGACAAAAGTGTGGACACAATAGATAAGAAGGACATGTGATGTTGGGAAAGAATGCTGGTAAATGCATAAATACAAAGATAAGATTTTTAAAAAAGAATGTGTTTACTGTAAAATGAGTTTGTGATATAATATTTTGCACAAGGACAGTGGCCATGGTGAACATTGGTGAACAATGAAGCGTCGGTGTTCATGCGCCCCTGTCACTCGCAGCTGGCCCCTCACCGCGCTGTGGTGTGGCCAGTGGTGACGGTCTGGTCTGAAGGATTACGGGACGAGCTAAATAATGAGGCGACGTGGGTGTGAATGAGAGGACAATCCACCTCTCCCTCAGCCACCTTTGACCCCGGACCTTAAAATAAATACTCTCCCTTTTCTGTCAGCTGCACCAACAACGCTGCCTCGTAATCCCCAGTGAGCATTTGCATAGTGCTTGAACCGGGATGTCGATAAAGCGGTGTCCTGCGGATTTGAGCCAGAAAAGGAAAGCGAGACGAGAGCAAGCCAAATCTTTAGTGTTGTTTGCTATAATGTCGTGTTATATATTTTAAAAGACCTTGATCCTTCTGAGTAATTGAATATTGGGACTGACACAATGAGCACACTGGCGGGTACACGAGGAAACAGTTGGAAAACCATTAGAGACAATCATCAAAATTAGATAATATATCAAGTCAAATGTTATAAATCTTCACATAGACTTACAGCGCATGCCCTTTCACTTTCGTCTCCATCAAGGTTAAAGGCTGGCGGTGGTGCTCGCTGTGAGGGCAGTAATTAGTGGGTAAATTTAGAGATGCCATTAGCAGCAAATGTAGACTCGGTGTCCGCTGGGGACATAAGCCACAACCTTTATATCCCCCTCTCTGGGTGTCCCGCCATGGAGGTAACTTTTCAACCGCAACAGCAAATGGCGCGGTTAGAGATTGTCTTGCTATAGTGAAGGACCCCGCGGGGAGGGCAGCCCGTCAGCGTTAAAACTTCCATTCGTCACGCGACAAGGGGCGCTGTGGAGAGTGGATAGAGCCGAGACACAGGGGCCAAAATGCGAAGATCTGCTCCAGAGCAATGCATTTCCTGATCAGGAGGGGGATAAAGGAAAGAAAAACACACTCGGATTTAATATGAAACATTGTGCGACTAGATGGAAATGATGAGGCAAACTAAACATTATGAAACCAGCACTTACTGTTGAAACTTATGCTTGTGTTTCCAGAAAACAGATCTTAAGATGTTACATGTGTATCCAAAAAGTTTTAGAATATAAACAATATTGTATAAAAATACAATGATCTCCCTTTGGAAATAAGAAAAATAAGTCATGTTTGAATCTATGCCAAACTGGGTAATGTATACAGAAAACAGCGAAGAAGTACCAACCAAGTAGCAAGAAGCAGCACAATGGCTTTCATAATATAAACTAAGTAATTCATGCAGAGACAAAAAACAACAGGTGTGATTGTAAGGATATAGAAAATGTCAATACTGTCCTCACGATAGCACATTTGATTGTTTGATTGATTTTTCTGATATATTGAGACAGAAAAATATTGTGATAAACATTATTATTGACTATAAAGATACTACATTCTGTCAACTCTAAAGCATAAAAATTACAGTAAATCTTTGTTCTAAAAGTTGATAATCATATCCTAGAATGACACACACGCTGCAATAAACATGAAATATATAATAAATATTGATCCCAAAAGTGTATTGTTTATCTGTTATTTATTGAACGATAAGTCGATATAGCGCCTATTATCGTGACAGCCCTATTTGAAAAGATCGAATTACACGCAAAGAGGTTCAACTTCTCAAATTGATTCTGATCCTGCTGTGTATTAGTATTATGCATTGGTAATTTGCAAAATTTGGGGTTAAGGAGTAGCCAAGTTAGATGATGCTATTCACAGGAAATATGGTGAAACTGCTAATCTATTCACATGTGTATCATCTTTCTGTGCTATTGAGTGTTACCATTGTCTCTTATCTTGACAATATTCTGCAAGGGATGAGTTAAGTTTAGATTTATAGGAACAAGTCAACATGGTCTGTTGAGCATCGTGCAGAGGAGGAAGCAGAGATTGCATTGAGGGAGTACATTCTACAAGAGCAAATATGCAGGTAATCATTTCCTGAAGTTGTGATTGAGAGACTGAACCTTTAACACCAAGGTTCGATTTGACAAGGGAAGAAAATATGTTTCTGCCGTTCAGAGTAGCAAACCTTTCGGCATCTTGTTTTGTTCTTCCAGTACAACCCACATATTCTATAAGATTTGCGACTTTAATAATCATATTGGTGCCATGAGTGACGAGGAGGAAATTTATTTTTTCTGACCCGCATCAATACCCACAGATAACATGAACCGCCATCTCTTCACCCCATCCATGACTTTCCCTTGTCACGACATCCTCACTCACTCTCTATCCCACATCTCTCTCTCAATGGCTTAATGCTGTGCGGCTTTATTAGCGAACTTCCTACAACACCTTCCTCTTTTTTTTGCAGCTTGTCTGATCCTGCCAGTGTCTGTGAGCCGCCGTCTGCATTCCAATCCAATGAGATAAGGCGCTTTATACCAGTCTGTGCTTTGCTATCCCTTTGGGTTAGCAGCCGGCGTGCCACAGGTGTAGGCAGTCGGGAGTAGGGACATGGGGGAGATGCATGGTTTAACGAACAAGGACATGATGTATGGGATGTTTCTGTCAGGATCGGGAGCGCTTGATTGAAATAGTGATGACAGTCTCTCCAAGGAAATTGTGAAAAGTGAAGGATGACTAAAAGTGTTAAAATAGAGCACATAAAGCTGACTGTAACTGTAGACTATGAAACGAAAAGGTAACCGTGAATTCTGAGGACGGTTAAGCAGTGGTGGTCAAAGTACTTGATTTAAGTGAATGTACCAAAGTGTTGACTTTGTAGAAAAAAACATACGGGCTTGTTGCACGATATGGCTATGCTAGTTCATCTGAGCTGTATCATATTGTGAGGCGTAATAACACCTGGAGTACTTCGACATCCGCGCAGTAATATGTCGAACTACTCCAGGTGTTATTACGCCTCACAATATAGTACCCCTTTTAATCGGCTTAGAAAATTGCCATGTTTAGTTTTGTGTAACTAGACTTGGATCGTGTAACGTTTCACGTAACTGTATTTAAATAGGGGAAACTTTGTAGCTTAGTAGCTTCAAACTTCACCCCAGTTTGCAGCTATACCTTTGCTAAATGCTAACAACATTTGCATGACAGAGCGCACGCACAAAGACCAGACAGGTGCACATTAACTCGTCTAAGCTAAGGTAAGAACATAATCTCAGTATGTAAAAACGGTGGCCTATTCCTTTAAGCCCTCAAAAAATACTAAAACGTGCTCAATGCCGAAAAAAGAAAAGAAAAATGGTGGCAAACTTTTACAGCCTCGTTTCCCTTTTTGTTCTCCGTGCAATCATGGGCCTCCTTCTTGAGCTCAAGTTACCTCCCACCATCCAAAGACACTGGAGGTTAACAGCAGAATCTAAATTGCCTGTTGGTGAGACAATAAGAGTGAATGCTTGTCACACTCCCCAAATGTTAGCCCTGCAACTAACCGGCTTTTGTCCAGGATGTGCTGCAAACCACCCGCTCCCTCGAACAAAGATGGATGAGTGAATTAATTCATAAGATGGTCTAGACCATTGTACTGCTCCTTGATGACACTGACATACGTAGGTCCTGAGAGGTGCACGGTACCGAGGCTCACAGCTGTCAATTACAGGGCTCTGATGTGATGTCCGCTAATCCCCCGTGACCAGTAATTCCACATAGTTAGTCCTGAAGTCACCCGCATGTGTGAAGTTATCGCACAACAAGCCACTAATGAGCCGCGCCCAGCATCCCATCTGCCCCCTATTTGCCCCATTCTGCCCCCCCCATGCCTGCCAAATGTGCTGCCGCAGCCGAACACCCCCTCTTGACCCCCCATCCGAGCGGGACAAAGCCAGGGTCAGCCCCCACGCAGGTACATGTCAGCGCACATCCTCCGTTCAAGTCCCAGGACCTAACGCCTCGTGACAGCTCGCCCGACATGTGTCTGAAGTGGGACCAGGAAAACTTTCAGGGGCTGCATGTTCATGTTTGAAATAACAAAAACACACAAGCTAAAAAACACTGTCAGTGTTGTTTTGCGCCTACTAAAATACCTCAATGCAAACAATGCATGCTAAAATAGAAACTTGGGTACAAAGAGAGGTTTCACAGAAAATAGACTTTCAGAAAGGTGCTCTGAACGGACCTTCAAATTAATATTTTCCTTGGTCCAGGCCTGGTTTATTTTCTTCAGCCATAAGGAAAACAATCAGATTGTAACTTTCAAACCAATTATTACATACCATGTCATTATTACTTGACCCAAACTGATCATAGCTGTTGTCAAGGGTCACAAGTTCCTTTCTTCATACCTCTTTAGAAACAAAACATTCCTTCAATAATACCCATCCATTACTCCAACAGGTCCCTACGGCTCTAACCTCTATCCCTTGTTCCTTGCATAGAGGGTAATTTCGCTGAAGCACCTCTAGCTCCCTTGACCAGTCTCTAAATCTCTGCACCAACAACTAAGGAAGGAAAAACATATTAGGCAGCCAATAGCTAAACAGTCCTTCGGCCTCCTCTAAAACCAAAACAAATAGATAGGGGCTGACAAGTTATTGCAGGTAATTCCTTGTCTGTTATTATCTGGGAGAAGCCCAAAAAACAATATTATGTTCCTATATAGCCGGGTGAGAGCAGTCGAATCCCAGCAAATGTGGAAGCTCGGAGGTTTCCCCAAAGCAGGTCAAGCTAAAATGCTAAAGCTACTTATTTTATGATGAAACCACCAGCAGAACCACTGCCCCCCCTTTTATATGAGGAACAGTGGGACTTGTCTCCCTAGGTCTTGGCAAACAGCTGTTCCCTGCATACTCACTGACACACACTTCTGACGTCACATCCAGATCCTAAACGTAACATAGCTGGAATCTGAAATGATAAATGGATTTATGCAGCTGGGGAACATAGGTAACTCTGGCGTCTGGGATGCGATGAGCTGACTCCGACAAATTTAGTATTACAGAGTTGAATGTAACTATTTCAAAACTCTACACCTGGATATACATTATCTGGATACATGCACTGGCCAAACAAGTAAGACTCACATTTTTTTAAATGTACCTTTCCTCCTTTATTATTAGGGTCTAATGAGTGACAAAGTTAGCATTTATTAGTAAGTTGAGGGCTAATACTAAAATCTCAGAGTTTGATCACAGAGTGAATTTTACACTGCCCAGAATGTGTTACCTTTAATTCTTTCCATCTTAGTCCCAGTGCCCAAAGATTTGTAAAATCCAAATTATAGATAAGATAGACAGATAAGATCTTTATTGTCTGTCCCAATAGAGGTAGAAATTGTAGAAAATCCTCTTTGACGTGGCTTAAAAGGCATTCAATCGTTTAGGAAAGCAAACAAACACCTTTCTTTCTTTTAGATAGATCGGCATTTGAGTGCAGGATTTTTGATGAATCACATCTTGAATTATCTACGGCTATTGTAACTTTAAAAGAGGTTGTTTCTCTCGAAATGTACACAACTTTAACATTGGAATTCGACTCAGACATGAAGCGTTGAGACCTGTCCATAAAAGAATATGATGCAACAAGAGTAAGTATAGTTCCATAATTACTAGTTCATGGCCGGGATACATTTTATGTAGTGAGCTGTTGGTGGATTTATTACAAATCAAACAAAAGCCCCTATTGTACCTACAACAGCGTGGTTTATGGAGCATAAAAAGTTACATGAGATCATATGACGTGTCAAAACCAAAGTACGGGTTGGAAATATAGTAAAAGTATTGTGCGATCCCCCCAGACAATAAAGTGCGACTGTTGAAGAATTTCTTAATTGGAAACTTTACTCGTTCATTTTGTTGCAACTTGAAAATGTACTTGCCGAGTGCAGTCCAAATACACCAACGGGTAAAAAAAAAAAAAATTGGAAAAGAAACATTACTCTCAATCAAACTTGTTGGCGGTTATTGAAATAGATTTTGAAGGAGCAACACCTTCTGTTGCCCATCCCTGACTGACGCTCTGGTTCCTCCCATTTAAAAACATCAGGCCATGTTCATTTCGGGGCCTTTATGCTTGACGGACAGATGGGACGTCCTACTCGCTGACCCTGTGGCCTCTTTTTCACCCGTGACTTCAGGGGTCAGTGGGAACATGAGGGTAATGGGATAGGTCCAAGTCTGCTCCAGCCCAGTCAGAGGGAGAATTGAACGCGTTTTACTGCCAAATTGCTATACTTTTGTTTGGTTATTAATACGCAGCAATTTGTTCCAGTTTGGACATGGACATGGAATTTAGTCAAAAAACAAAAGCGAAGTTCGACATAAACGTAGGAGTCCTGTCCTGGATGACCCACAGCATGCCTTCCTGTTTGCAAACTGCTCAAGTGGGCAGAAAGCATAGAAAAGACACCGAAAAGACAACGGGCTCTTTGTGCTTTGCTAAAATAGATTTAAGAAAAGCTAACACAATGTTGTAGCGATCTATTCAGGAAGTTAAAGAAAACTGATGCAACAGTAAGTATATCCCTGTGTGCCAAGCATTGCTCCTAAAAACTATAAACTACAAAAAAATCTATCCATCACAGAGCCAAGATTAACAAGCCATGTCTAGCGTTTTATACTAAAAGTTGGAAGTCTGGTAAGCCAGTCAGGCGTACTTTCTGTTCAAAAGGAGGAGTGTCTGGGTTCCTGTTCCCTGCAAATCATTTCTACCACAGGTTTGGTGTGGATCAAATTACAGATGCTTGTAACGCACTTGAGTGATTCAAGAGCAGAAGATATGTCCTCTCAAATTCACACCGATTGTGCATCAAAGCAAACTTAATAACTTCTCTCGACATAAAGCGTTTAGTTCTTTGCCTGTTGGTTTAGTAAATGTTCTGTGATTCCGTCATGTCCATGGGAAAGATAAGGTTCCGGTCTACGTATCTTTGGACAGAGAAAGAAAACCACACGGTCTGGCTGACCAGGCTTAAGAAACAAAACCATTTCCCCGTTATGAAAAATGCTGCATTGAAATCAGTGTTTGATTGTCACAATATCAGCAATGCAGATGCAGATCTCTGTTTTGAGCCAAGTGCGTTAAAGAGTAATCATGCCATCGTTCCAACATCTTTGGAGTTTACATCAAAGATCTGTAGTGGATCAGTTGTTGACAGTTGGAGTTGCAAAAACTGAGTTCCTCTCAGATGTGACGCGTGGAGAGCAGATAATGTTGTGTATGAAGGAGTGTGAACCTCTGAAGCTCCTTCCTGGTGTGGGTCAGTCCAAGTTTGTTGGCCTTATCGCAGCAGAGAGGATAGCTAAGCGCTGATTTATGTGACAGGGGTTAGATAAGAGGTTTTGGAGAATCTGTGAGTGTGCAATCAGCACTCCTTCAGCCCCAGCCCTAAGAACGAGCCATGGACTGTCACGTGAAGGCCTAAAGTGACTCTCAAATCAAGACCAAGACTTCCAGCAAATCAGACTTTGTTTTTTAGGATATAGAAGCATAGATTCTTAGACATGGTTTGTAAATTACTTGAGGAAAACAGTTGCCAAATCGTAAACAGTATATTTTGTTAATCTTTTCCTTTCAATGTTCAATCAGGCAAATCTAATGTCCCTAAGCAAGCGCCACCCTTTGTAAACCATGTAAAGGAACTGCGCAAAACAGCACAAAGCTCTGAATTTAGTGGCCAAACTTTCTCCGCCGAAACAAAATCACAAATAAGAAATTTCTCACAGCAATTTGCAATGTTCTTCTTTTTTTGTAATCTTTATATTAAATCTGAAATCAGAAATCCTCCATCAGCATGGAATGATTTGAACATTGGCTTCCTAAACGCTGCATTGAAACACACTGAGCTAACCTGGTTAAACACGGTAATGAATTTAAATAGAGGGAAATGCGTCTGCATCGTCTGAAAGGGAAGTTCCTCTCCTTTATGCTCTGATTGCAAGCTTGTTTGTGACTAATTAATCATGCCTAGCTGGTTTAATAGGACAGCATAATCCAGCCACACTGCTGCAAATAAATGTAGGCTGAATTTCACGCCGTGCCCAAATCCACTTTATGAATGACACTGGCTCAGTCAAAGCCAAAGACTAATGGGTGCTAAGCTTTTTACACTTTTCAATGTGATTACAACCGAACAAAGCATCATAGTTTGGAGATTCTCAGCGAGTCACAAGACGTCTTTGTTCCCTGTGTCTCCATTCTCCATTCAACCGAGCCCATTAAAAGTAGATTTGTCACCCGTTGAACAAAAATGTTGTGCCTGGCCATTGGTGCCAAGAGTTGATGCATCCTTGGTGCATTTAGAAAGTCTGTCTGCTCCTTCATTATTGTAATTCAGCAGAACAAGTCATTTAACAGGCCAATCAATTCCTGTATGACTATTATTTAAAAAAGTAAAGTTTCATGTATTGCTTTCTAATTTATTCACAAACAAAACATGACAAATAAAAAGTGAGACATTTCTGTGGTGTAAAATATCATCAGAATATGGTCTGATGACCTTTTTGGAGCTCTTTTTTAAGAACAGCATGGCCTTGTGATTAGAGCAGTGCCCAATGCGTCATATCAGCAACATTTTGTTACAGAGTACACATATCGTGGCATCTTTATTGTGATGCGCAAATCATTTTCTAAAACCTGTTTATGATTGTTTGACCCCAGGCTTTCTTCTGGATGTAAAACAATATTCACACTAACTACTGTAATATAAGGCGCTGTATCGGGATATCGTAAAGTTGTTGGCAATACCCAACCTAAAGATTTATATTACATGCACAATAGATGTCGTTTATCAAGGTTTTTAATTATTGACTAAAAATGGAAACATTTATGGAAACAAACAATATGGAGAATTTGATCAAATAATATTTGGTTTGGCCCTCCTAGGACCGCCACCTTAACGTGGTGGAGGGGTTTGAGCACTCGAATGATCCTGGGAGCTCTGTTGTCGGGGGCTTCGTGCCCCTGGTAGGGTCTCCCATGGCAAACAGGTCCTAGGTGACGGGTCAGACAAAGAGCGGTTCAGAAGCCCCTTATGAGAGACCAACAGGCCCGGTTAGAACAGGCCGTCCTGCAGGAGGAGCCATAGGGGCTGGTGCTATGTGTTTTGGGCATCTCCAACAGCTGCCCCCACGAGCCGGCAACGGACAAGTGGAAGAAGATGGATGGATGTATGAATATTTGGTTTGATAAATGTTGCTGATATAAATACTCATCAGTGACAGCTTAGCAGAATACCTTCTCTTTGGGAGGCCAGAGTCCTGTAATCTATACTGGCTGGGCCTTCAGAATCTCCCGGTAGCTTACACACTGGCTAAACACGCCTGCTTACACATCTCAAACACATCTCACATCTCAAATAGTTGGGATACAGTTGGAATCATTCAGTACTGTTCATACAATTAAAGCTCCTCTTTAAAAATAACCATCTCAGATTTTTTGGTTTCCAATGACAAATTGTTGCTCCCATTAAATTCCACCCACAACTTTAATTTACATTTAAACACAAACAGTTAGACAACCAAAATGTATAAAGAGAAAAAGGGCTGATGTTGTGTGTTGTTTAGGCCACGCCCCATGTGCTCCTCCAGCGACGTGAATGAAGTTAATGAATGATGAACCTGACCCACACAAACGGCCTTCTCTCTATTGAGTCTGCACAGTCCATTCAAGCGGATGAGCGAGGCGTCGACAGCCGACAACAACAACAACACTCACACAACAGGCAGGAAGCCCTGTGCGCTCCCATATCCCATTTTGGCATAGCATAGCATATACACAGTCTAATGCACACAAACATACAGTGCATTCAGTAAGTTTTTTGTGAAATTAATAAAGAAAACCTGAAATCTTGCAGAGAAATAAATATTCAGACCATTACCAACAGGTGCAGCGCTATTGCAACACTCAAAGCATAACATAGCAGTAACATCTAAATGAAAAGGATTTGGATTTTTTCCCCTGAACCCACTGAAAAGTAGAAACCCAGTCACATGCGTGTAAAGTCATAGCGCCGTTAGCATTGAGAGCGCTGCCAACGTACCATTAGCGACACCTACGGGGGTCTCTTCCTGAGAATAGGGCCTAAAGACAAAGCCTGAAGGCAAAGGAGACATGCGGTGTACAGGGCGAGCATGGAGGAAATCTTGGCATCTTTTCAATACATTCCACCACAATCAGAACATTATCAGCTCGCAGGACGCCCATATAAGTGCATGAACCCAGAAAACAGGGGCCGATATATACACCCCCCCCCTCCCCCTCATCCATCCGCTCTCTTTACCATCACCACCACAACGCTCTTCTTCTTGGCTTGGGGGTTCACAGGGTTTTCGCCCACACAAGCTAAGCTGACCTTCATGCCGAGGCATTACTATAGCCTAAAGCCACAGCTAAATGGAGCACAGGGAATACAAAGCCGATTGAGGCTAGATCAATCTGAAAAGGAGGATTTTGCTTTTTATCAAGTGGTTCACATCGCCAAGCTTGGTGATGATGTTAGTATCCAACTGTGGGTCATTTTTCAGCAATTATATAAAAGAAAGAGCATAAATGTGCGGTGTACGAAGCACTTTGGTTTCATCTAAGCAGAGTTAAATTATGTACTGATTGGATCAAAAGCCAGTGTAAAAGATACACGGAGATACTTTGTGCAAAAGTCACTAGACGTATAACTAACAAATACAAAATTAAAGTGTAAAAAATCGAATGAAATGTCAAATTGGCTTGATAAGCATGAGGTGTGTCTAGATGTTTTTCAATGGGATGTCGCCAGAGCCGATCTATGTGTTTTAAGAATTCTAAATCTAAATTCTAAATTCTATTCTGAATATGTGAATTTTCTAACATGTTTCTAAACATGTATATTTGTGTTCAATTACGTTTCTTGTGTCGTCTTCTGAACTATGTGGTTGAAGTGTCGAACTTTTCACCTCTCATCCAAAAGGCTTTGTCAGCGACACTTAAGTTTACGCTCAGTCCGCAGACTACATGTAGACCACTGGGAGGGGGCTAGCTTGGCTAAGTCCCTCCCCTCTATCACCTGTAGGTAAACATCTTTGTAGTTGTAACACAGGTGAGAATACGTTAGAGAAATGTTAGTGTTGCAGACGAAGCCTTTTGGATGGGAGGTGAAACGTTCTATACTTCACCTACAGAGTACAGCAGGTGACTCAAGAACCTTCATTGAAGATGGACAACTGCTGTACGACTGAGAGCCTACACTGACTATCTGTGGCAATTTCTCCATATTTGCTTAAAGTCAGATTCCAGTGATTCTCGTCCAAACTCAAAAATCAGAAATCCAGTCACACATCTTCACTGATTGCAGTCCAACTACGCTCTCCATGTAAACACACGGGCTCCTGTACTTTCCCGACAGCGGAAGAGTTCTGAACGTGAACGCGAGACGGCTCTGCTGTTTTTCCTCCCGCGGGATCAACCACAGGCTCATAATCTCTCTCATAATCTCACCGACCGCGAATGGGCCAACACACATACAGCACAGCAGCTTGACGGACGAATACTCCGAATCCCCCACACCTGAGAGGTCTCACGAGGATGTGGGCGCTTCAGGCTCTCAGCTTCTGTCCAAATCTCCAAAACACTTAAACCCTTCATTTAGGCATGACAAACGGAGCAGTTGCTTCCCGTCGGGCACACAGGCACGATCTGCAGAAGTTTGATTGCGCACAAGAAACAATATTGACGCTTGTTAAAGATTTGGCATCACTTTGTTTCGTGACTAAGTAGATGTATGGCCCTGCAATGCATTTTCGGGCCCATGTCCAAATGTACAACTCAGGCAAATTACTAACAGGACTTCTTCCACTAGAAGAATTTGTATGCACAGGACACAGTAGACCACTGGAATTAAAAATAATAGATACCACTGGAATCTCTTCTCTTTCCTCTAATGTCTACTCCTTCGTGCACCTCACAGACCATCACACTGAGCTGAAAGAGAGGTATGAAGTTAGCCAAGAGCAACATTCAAGTTTACGTGTAAGAAGGCGGTTTTTACAAGGCCATTCCTACAAATGCAAGTTCCTGCTCATGTTTAAAAGTGCACAGTTTAGAATGAAAAGCTTTAAAAATCAAGGTTAGTGGGTGTTCAGTTCAAGTGATCTCGTTTTCTTTCCCCCCTCCCCGAAGCTCCATCAGAGTGAGCAGTCAGCAGATTTCATTGACTTGAACATGAGTTTTTGCAACGGGAGGTTATAGCCGGGGCAGGGAGCTTCACCGCGCGGGCCGTCACCAGCTGAGGTAAACCATCTCATTCGACACTCAGACGCGGCTAATGGGAAACAGACACACAATTTGTCCACAGTGAGGCTTTGTGCGGGCCCCGCTCCTCCCTGTCCTCATTCCCAGCGCCTGCAGCGTGCGCTCAGTGGGCGCAGTGGAGATAGCTAACCTGACACTGATGCCCTCAAGTCCATTAGCACTCTCACAGCTCGGCCCGCGTCTGCCCTGGCAACTCCTGCACATTTTACACCACTCACCTCATCACTCTCGCTCCCTCTGCCTTTTCCTCCTGGATGGACTACTTAAAGCTGCATTAACTGTGAACTTCCAGCATATTGCCAACATCCTTTTCTCCAAAACATACAGTAAAAGCAACTTGACTTAGTTCTTTTTGTTTTGGTAAAAGGTCAATATTGGGTCCATTTGTTATCATAAGCTTCAATGATTCTTTTACATGCGGATTTTGCTTTGCTGTTGCACTCCAGCACAGAAACTGCAACGCAGCCATGTGTAACACCCAACGAGAGAATCATAATTGAGGTCAGCAAACATGTGATTAGCCAAAGCTTACCAGCACACACTTTAGCGTTCTTGTCCATTCAAATCATGACAAAAAAGCTGGGTCACTTTCCCCGGGCCATTCAGAAAGTGAAGAGGCGACACGGTTACCCTTAACCATTCTGCAGGGTTGGTGAAGTCTCCCCCTCTTTGGTGAAAATGGTGACCATGCAGAGGTCAATGGCACTGGTGTAACAGGATACCAACACTGACAGACAAACGATAATGAATGAAGCTGTGAGAGTAAACACAAGCGGAGCTAACCTTGAACCCTGGGGTTTCCCTAATATCCATATGACCAACAGGGAAGCAACGTTGGATACAGACATAGTAATGACACCTCTGACAGATCTGTAAACCAAACTACAATTTCTATTTGACAGGTCGTAATTAGTCAATTATAAATATCCCCACATTATTTAAAGACTCGATTGAGGTCTTGCAAACAAAAACTAAATTACAGTCTACTGTCTTATATGAAATCTGCTAACCCTGTAGTTTAGACCAGTGGTTCTCAACCTTTTTGGAGCCGCGACCCCCATCATGAGTTCGTGACCCATATGTATGTATCTTATATTTTTCCACTGTTGGGTCACAGGGTGAGAAACACGGATATTAGCCGATATAATTCTTTAAAAAGACAACAACAAAAAATAGGCCAAATAAAATAAATAATATTAAGAACAAAATGACACTCTGGTAAAATAGCACACACATGCTACAACAAAATAATAGTGTGTATTCTTTTTAATCTACATGATCTGATGACCCCCTGATTTTTTTCTCGCGACCCCTGGGTTGAGAACCACGGGTTTAGACGACCTCGTCAAATACCAAGGTACAGTCGGTGATTCTTATTTTAGTTTAGCAGTTTAGTATCCTCTCAAAAGTCAATGCCAATGGATGTTTTTTAAATGTGTTCTATGGTCTGAATCCGTACAGTAAAACATAATATATAAATACAGCAACAAGTCGCCAATCAATTGCCATTTATTTAAAAAGAAGAAAAAAAACGATATGACAATGTTCACACATCCTTAGCTACTGGCAGGTGCGTATACCGAGGCGAGGGAAAACCCAGCGTTTGTGAGCAAAATGACAGGGTCAGGCTGATTACTGATGTGTGTGGGACTTGTCATTTTTACTATGATAAAAAAAAATCCACCAAATTGCAGATTCCTTTGGTAAAAAATCATTGCTCATTAGTTAAAAATAAAAAAAACACCTCCTAACAAAGAAGGATTTAACGTTCTTCTTGCAATATACTTTTTATATGTGTTTGTGAAAATACTCACACTCATGCTCTGCATGAAAATGGAGGATAATATTGAGACATATTCTGCGAGAATGGAAGAAGTGACCAAAACATTATTCAATTGTGTATAGAGGCTATTTTTGGACGCAGGCAATGCAAAACTACTGTTTGTGAAGAAGCATTTGAACCCCCTTTCCCTTTGACAGGTACTGACAGGTACATGCTGCTATGGCAACCCAACCAAATCCACCACAGTCTTTTATAGCTCTGTCAAATCTGTGCCCCCAGTGCGTCTTCTCTTCAAACCACAAAAAAACTACAGCAGCGCAGCCACAGGGCGCTCAACATGAATCTTAAAAGGCCGGCTGTCACTCCAGATCTGAGCAAGCCACCCCTCGACAATCCATTAAATCCATGTTTCAGACCACAACAAGTGCACTGTCCTCCGCCATGTTAGCACGCCTCCGCAGGTGGCTTCAGCACGTGCAAGTTTCCTCCACAAATTCCTTCACTTTAGGATAGACAGTGCTGGCAAAACTGTGTTGTTCCCTGATTTCCAGGTTTACTTTATTTAAAAAAACAACAAACAAAACCTTCTAATCTTTTAAACAGACTTATTATTTCAAATCAGACACATCTCAATAAGATACTTTTCGGAAACCATGCAGCCCTTGCAGCTCCAATCAAATGCAAGCACCAAAACACACTTGATTGTGCTATTACGAGTGTAACTATTTTTATCATGCCTGCCACATTAAGATCTGAAGCACAAAATATTAACACCCACCAGGCTGCACCAAGACTTCCATTGTTTAACAGCCAAAGCCACACATTAGTCTGAATTTGCAAGTCAGTTTCACTATGAATGCATTTGTGATTGATTCATTAGTGCCAAACACGCATCTTTTCTGCTTTCAAGCCACTTCTTATACTGTTTTTCATTTGTTTTGTTTTTTTATTTACACCCCTCAATGTACAAGGATGAGGCACAAATTAGATTATTTAAACGGTACAATATTAGGACAGTAACATTTTATTTCACTGGGGGGGAAACTATCTCAGATGATTTCTAATTGACACTTTAGTGCTGCAGTCACTACAGGAACAAATCAGATGCACAAAACTAAAATAAATGGAACAGCTGTTCACAAGTGGCATTCATTAGAATTTTAATGCAGTTTGTTCGGAGTCTGGGGGATGAATGTGCTCCTCGTCAGAACAAATAATTAAATCTATGATTAAAATGCCCAACAGCCAAATGGCTCAGACTCAATAAATAATCATTAGCCTTTTATTCACACGTTGTTCATTTAGACATTATTACCATATTACCGCATTCGAGTTTGAGAGGAAATAAGACTGCCTGCAATTCCAGAGATATTAAAAAGACTTCACAACATAAATAAATACACTAGCCCTGTTATTATTATCATATCTATTTTTGTACTTCTTAAATTTACAAATCTCATAAACTGCAAACTGCAAAAGTATTTACGATATTTTATGAATACAACGTATCATTGTGTTTATTTTTTCCCCTAAATAACTTTTAGTGCAGTTCCAGTTCCACCACAGTCAAGCCAATATCCTCATGTTATGAACTCATTCACCTCTGCTGAACATCGCCTTCCCCTCTTTATCCAGTGCGCTAAAACAACATCACCCTATGGTTCACTTCACGCACTGGGGGCTCTACTCCCAGGACGCTCCGTCGGCCCCTTATCAAAGGGCGGCACAGTACGTACAACACGAGACTACGAAGGACGAGGGGAGACAGATCACGTAGGAAAACAGTAGACAGGAGAGACACTATATTTAGCCCGTGAGCTGTCGCCTCCTGTTCTCCTCTCCTGAATAATCCCACTCTGACAGCCGGGATCCAGCAGAGCAGAGGTTGCTGGGATGCACCGAAGCGCCGTTCTCTTTTCCATCAACACAAACATCTCAGGAGACGAACCGGGAAACTGCAAACACTGGAAAAAGGCTTTAAACACACCACGTCGATAAGTGTTATGCACAGGCAAACAGGTGTGGGGCACTGTATGGGCAGAACACTTGATCCCATTAGCTTGTGGACAATGTTACCATCATGTAAATCTGTTTGAGACTGTTGAGCGTCTTGTTATTTTAATGAAAGCTTAAATACATCAGATGCTGGTTATTTGAAAGAACACGCTGCTCCCAGGTTTCTTCCATGTTTAGTATTGTTTGTACTTCAAGAGTTGGAGCGGTCACGAATGTTGCTCATTTAAGGATCACGTTACTTATTTTGGAAAACTGTAATGCCTGCACAGCTGGAGTTTTTGAGGATGATGAATTATAAGAGCTTGAAAAGTGAAGCAAAGAAATCAACATAAGCCAACACTAAAGTAGCTGCGAAGGAATCCAAGCTCTGACACATGACAGATGACACAATTTCAGACCCAAGACAAATAGGAAAACTATGTGAGATATTGTAGATAAAAGAAGATATGGATACACCTAATGGATTGACTATATTTTGTGTGTCTAGACTCCCTGTTGCTCAGTCTCTGAATGATTTGTGAAGAAGCCAGGGTTCTTCTCCAACACACAGCTCCACTCAGGGCTCATTGATTTGGCCAGACTTGAGGCACTTAGCTCAGCCTCTTGCTTTCCCATTACAAAGTGAGCTGACTACACAAAACCTCTGAAAATATAAAGGTAACGCACTTCTTTGGAAATGCTTTGACCTCTGCTCTCAACTGTGTCCTCAACTTTTCCTTTTCTGAATAATTTAATCAAAATACGTCCCACGCTTTGACCAATTCCTCTTAACCACACCTTTAGATTGTGTTTGAAATATTGTTGTTGTCTCTGTTTGGAAATGTATTCTCTGCTTTTGCCTTATAATTGAATGTTGCTGGATTAAGAAGTCAAAAGCAATAAATATAATTGATTGATTCATTGATTAATTTATTTTTGGCATTTTTAAACCCAGGCACAAAACGTAAATGTATTCAGTCTGGCTCCAAGCACTGGATTTGTTTTATTGCATAATTCTTTGTAATTTTGTGATTTCATACTTTATTATGGTTTTATTCTAATTTGTATATTGTTTTTTTGGGAATCCCTTTGGTAAGTGTTGGAAAGGGTTCCATAAATAGATACTGCTTGATTGAAAACCCTAATCAGATGTACTGAGCTGGACGACTGGTCAATGTTTTTAATACAGGGATTTACAGCTCCTCACACGAACACGATGCTTACCAGGTGTAAGCCAGTGAGTGCATCCACTTCTTTGAGAGTTTGCTTTGAGACGCTTTTGTTGCACTTGTTTGACATCCTTTTCAATCTCCAGGAGACAACGGAAACGCGGTGAACTCAGCCGTGCCTTTCTGACCTGCAGGACCACCAGCTCAGATTAAAATACCACAGAGTCAGAGCTTTTACTAGACACACGATACTGTAATTCATAAAATAATCAGTGTCACATTGCCCATTGTCTGAGACTGAACATATTTGAACATTGAAATCCAAAGCTGTACAGATTAAGGAGTGCCATTTCTGTTTCTACAGAAAAGAAATGTCAGGTCTTAGTCAAAGCGTGACGACTGTTGACCCATTGCCTTTGACATAAAGGAGCGGGCAAGAATTCAACGCCTGGAGTTAAACTGTCGCAAGCATTAGTCCAATTAGGGGACTTCTGTGCTTTGTTGCACCTTCACAAAGTTAACCTTGCCAATTCTGGGAGAAAAACAGCTTAAATGCTTTCAAATGTGCCTTGGAGTTATACTGACAAGCTATTAGTTGTTAATACGCTGCTATTCTCCCACACTTTGACGAGCAGCTAACCTCCAATGGGGATTTGGCTCCTGTTTGAAGGGTCACAACCTTTCAGAGCCCCCAAAACTAAAATAGCATGTGATTATAGAGCCCATTTAAAAAGGTAAATATAGGAGTGGTCAGCGGCTGATCTAAGCCCGCCTTGTTCTTTGTGCGGAGATGAATTTGCTCACAATTTTGAGCTACATATTGCCATTTTACTACATAAGACAAACGACACAAAATCGTTATTTATTTGAATTGATTTGCTTTTATTTTCCAGGAGGGCCCCACTGAGGTTAAGAAAATAGTTTTTGAGCTGTCCTGGACCCGTGTTGTACTTGTTTTAGTGATATAGGGCTAAATAGAGAGACCTATGACACAAGTCGAAAATGCACATTTCAGACAGAAAGGCCCTGGAATTGAACCTGAGACCTTCTTGCTGAGAGGTGAGAGAACTAACCACTGCTACACCATGCCATAATCATAAACCAGGTTGACCTATTTCCAATACAACAGTTAAAAGGCAAAAGTGTCTTCCACCTAAATGAAAATGTACACTGTCTTATAGAAATGAAATGCTGTAATGAACCACAGCCTGAATACTATGGCTTAGTGGTTAGCACTTGCCCAGTGTGGAGTTTTTTCTCCATGTCTATGGTTTATCTCCGGGTGCTCCAGTTTCCCTCATCATCCCAAAACATTTAAGTTCAATCCTCCAACTTGGTACCCAGTCTCAATAATGAACCGAGCCTGTGACTACCCCTGCTCCAGACAAGTTGCCCCATTGGCATTTAAGAATGAGTCAAATTCCCCTGTGGGAACATTATAGTACATCTTAACCTGACGACAAAAAATAAAACAAAATATTTTGGACACATAATATACATACAGTCTATAAGTATATATACATGTGTGTACATACATACTGTACATACATGCATTACATTGAAAACCACTGGCAAAAATAGGTTTTGTATTACAATTTTGCACAACACAGTTACCATATTCCTAGCTCAGTAATACTCTACATATTTCATATTATGAATAACAGTAAAACAGATGCTGGTCATTGTCCAGAATCCATTCTCTCGTGTTTAAATAAGCTGGAATAGAGTCAAGCCTCCATGACTGCCAATGAACTTATCCAGACTTTAGTGATGCTTTAGGCATCCTTTGTGTTCGTGTTTTGGGTGTAATCCAAAAACATCTAAATGTGTTTCAAAGCCCTTAATAAAGTGAAAATAAACTATTCCACTGTTAAATGAGGTCAAGTCAGGATTCAGTGTGATGTGAAAAAGCAAACCACTTTCCAGTGTCTGCGTACACTGGTCTATGAATGAGAGAGTGAATGGGTGACTGGTTCCTTACTGTAAAGTCTTTGGGCCTGACAAAGGTAGAAAAGCGCTATATAAGTTGAGTCCATTTACCTTTTACCATTTCTTAGTTCATATCCAGCTCAAAGTGTGCATTAGCAATCACAGGCGGCTGTTTTAATTACTTAATGAGTATATACTCCATTGCCTCTAGTGGCACAACGCAAAGGCAATATAACTTTACTGGTTCTCCACTGCTAATTAACACAACTTGGTTCAACACAAGCTAAAAGAACGCATTCCACCAAATTAAATAGAGAAAACCAGAATTGTGCTAAAATGCCTGCATCTGAAACAAAGCACATTCAATTGTAAGGATTCTGCCTGAATAAAAAAAAACATAATCCTCATAATGACACTAACCCAGTTGACCCTAAACTAACAAACTGAACAAAAACAAGTAACACTGTATGTCACTTATGTTTGACATACAGCTGCAAAGTAAGCCCATAACATTACCCTGTGGTTGAGGTAAACATGAATGACAGTGTCTCAACTTTTATTCCCATTCACAGAGCCCTTTGTGGTCAACTCCACTGTCTGCTGTCTATACCAGAGGCAACGCTGTCCTGAAACTATTTTTACTCTCACAAAGTATGCAGCACCATGTTTTCCTTCTATTGTAACTCTTTGGGCTTAAGACACCAAAGAAAACATTGATACTACACCACAAAAAGTGTAAAAAATGACAAAAAGAGTCTCAAATATTTCCTTTTCTCGTGTGTCTCAAAATGTTTGTCTAATACAAGAGCGCAAATGCCATTTAGTTGAAATCGCCCCCACAAAACAAACCAGCACATTATTGCAATAGGAAACACTGCAATTCAAAATAAATTGCAGAAAATAATTGCGAATTAAGAAGATTATTACGTTTATGGCGCATTGGCCACATTGTGAAATGTGTTGTAAGGTCAGGAATGTCAAGTTTATGACATTCATGCATTGTCAACTAGTGGTTTGTGGTTTGGGGCCACCGGCGGAGTAACTGCATCACAAACAAGTTATAATAAATAAAAACTTGAGATAAAAATGAAACAATGAAATATCAAGCTTGAAGAGCATGTTACGATTGTGAGTCAGACAGTGACGGTGAAACAGCGTACGCTTTAACACACAATGGCACATCCAGTGGCTGGATACAACTGTGTGAAACGGTTCTAAAGTAACCACACTGGGTTAGACTGACAGAAGCGCAACTGCGTCATCCAGACACGGGGAGAACATGCAAACTCTACACAGAAAGGCCCCGTCCAGGGATAGAACCCGGGACCTTCTAGCTGTGAAGCACCACATTTACCCACAACAACATGAATTAAGTGTAAACTCTTACCTTTGAAGGACAAGAAGATCCTGGGAGCGGACATGGGCTCATTGGAGGGGGGCAGTGCCGCAGATGAGAGGGCCAGCAGGGCCAAGAGCCAGCATAGAGGATCCCACAGCATTGTTCCAGCGTTTGTAAAGACAACCAGAGTCAAGGAGCTGAGAGAGAGAGAGAGGGGTGAGCTGTCGGGGAAAACTACAGTCTGGAGAGTTAATGTATAGTTTACTTTATAACATGCCATACACTATATAATCTATAGCCAGGGCTCATTTAGAAGAAAAGGGCATATCATTGTAGATGTTTTTCAGGAGAGGCAGGGGCCAGAGCATTGATACACAAGCTTCCATCTAGCAAAACATGACTTCCGTTCTTGTCAGACAAAGTTTGAAATTTCAAACAACATTCTACGAAATAATAATAATTAGGGATTTCGTAGGGAGGTCCCTTCTTTTATGTAAATGTTTCAGTAACATGGGCAAAACATCGCAAAACACATTTCGCCACAAAATAATGACAGGGCTGTCACTGAAAGATGGCCTCTGTCCGGCCTGTGCGCACGGGGGGTTTAAGAGCTTGCCTCATCATCCATCATGCTTTTAAAGAGAATACAACTATGTCTTGTCCGTGTGCGCGCATTCGCCACGCATGGGACTGATCTGCTTGTAAATGTAGATCTGAGGAGGTCAAACTGTCAGTCAGCGGCATAAAGATCAAGTTCCCACATAAAGCCCCCCGAGGGCACAACTCCAAAGCGGAGCGTTAACCAAAATAAAGCGTGACTGAGCTTTGGAGTTATTGGCACACGCATGGACCACGTGTCACGTATACGGGCAAATAATCGTGGAAATAAAAATGAAAATACAGCCGCGTCCTACCCTGGTCATCACTTCAGATAGCGGCTCTGCGTTACATAAAGGACACAAACTTTCCTTCTCAAAACTCGAGATTTCCTACTCCTTTGCTCATTAACACCAGCCTCCCACGCACTTGACGAGAGTGTGAGAATAGCGAGGAACAATGTGTCCTCATTTAAAAGTTTAATTTGTGAAATAGGCAGTGTTATTCAGAGATCCATCGGGGGGCATCCTGCTGCTCTTTGCCCCTCGACTCAAGCCTCCCCAATACGAGCCTACACTGTTTTACGCGCACGTCTGACGCACAACTAGACTTCTTACCCATAAATAAACATTTTCAAGTGACTATCTTGCATGACCTACCTTAGCGTTACGGCCGTCGTGCGTTCATCCAAATCAGGTCCACATTTAAAAGCATCCAGCCACAGCGGCGGTAGATCCCTTTGAGCCCCTGAGCCCGCACGCACTCGTATTGCCTCGGATCTCGCACGATTATCCCACAGGGGAAACAATAAAAGCCCGGATTTTCAATTAACTTGACGCAGGCGCCTTAAGTTGAAGTGATGTCCAAATCGCATGAAGAGCTTTGGTATTTTCCACTCAAGAAAGGGAGAAGAAACAAAAGACTTGCGGCTGCGATGAGGCGCGTCGCTGCGCAGAGTGCCACACAGCGCTGCTCGTGGGGAGAGCGAGAGGGAGCGAGTGCGGAGGAGCGCCTCGTGCAGGTGGATAGTGTCGCGCGACGCTGGACACACCCACTGGGGACGACTACGACCTTTAAGCATCCTCAAGTGTCGTGCCCGCCTTCAATCTCTGTGTGTCTGTCTTTACGCAGGTGAGCTCCAATAATGTGGAGGAATCAAAACAGATGACGCACTGGTCTAGCAGAGCTTCAGTGAAAGGGGAACCGACTTCTACTGTATCCCCTGCCTTCCAATGCAATCAGATTAAAAAGCAACACGTGGGCCAACATTAAAAGTTCTCTCTTCCGTTTGCACAAGAACAACTCATTTTGTTATTGAAACATGACAAGATGAGATAAAAGTTAAAAAGTTTTGCCTCCACTTTGATTTGGCGGCTGCACATGGAAAAGTTGGACTGAGGGGAAAGGAAACGAAGTCAATTTGCCATCTCATGAATCATAGACTGTGCTACATATACTGTACTTATTAAATCTGTAACAAAGGTGCTGTATTGATCCATTGTGTGGACGATCGGCTAAATCCTGCTGTTTGGTTGAGATCTGGGTGTGTCCCCGGGCTCTGCATTGCTGGAAACTTCCATATGGGGACAATAAAGTACACACATAGTGATCAATATATTTAGTATATTGATCTCCTTATTTCAGAAAGTTACAAACAAGGGCCGACGGTTGCACAGTTGGTAGAGCGGGTGATCTCATGATCCAAAGGTCAGAGGTTCAAATCCCAGCTCCTGCAGGTGCATACTGTCGTTGTGTCCTTGGGCAAGACACTTCACCCTTGCCTCCAGTGTCTGCGTTCATTGGTGTATGAATGGGAGTGTGAATGGGCGACTGGTTCCTTGCTGTAAAGCGCTTTGGGCCTGATGAAGGTAGAAAAGCGCTATAAGTTGAGACCATTTACATTTACAATTTTGTAGTCTATTATTTCAGTCCAAATGATCACAAATACAGTCGCTCACACACAAATGGAGCCAGATTCCTCCCAACACCTCAGCCACCCTCCAGCGAGGATCACTGGCATCAGATATTCATGGGCAAATGGAGTCTCAAATCTCTTAATCTGGCTTTAAACCCTTGCCTGATCACACAGGCTCATTTTGCTTTTTATCCAGTCACCGCACAAGGCAGCTGACACCCGCCGTGCATGCTTATTATTATTCTATAAATGATAAACATGGAGGCTTAGGTGTCACACAGTCTGTCCAGTTACTGTGTACAATCAGATTACATTATTGGAACATAAAGCCTTGTGATTCACGCTTATAGAAATCTTATAAAAGATAGTGTTACAGAGGATGCATGGGGCGGTCGGCAAAGCTGACTTTTATACTGTAACTAAAAGGTAGGGGATGTAGCAGCACACTTCTAAAATTTAAATGTTTACATACATCTAATAGATTTACAAAGGGTGATGGATGGTAACCAAAATGAAAGAAAAGGTACTTTAAAATGGTATGACTGAAAAGGTCTGAGGCACATCTGACTTGTTAAAAGTCCTTCATTATGAATGGGACACGGACACGTTTTGACCTTGTTCAGGTATTTAGGGCTGACCAGCTATGTCCCGTTCATAATAAAGGACTTTTAATAAATCCAATGTGCCTCGAACCTCTTCACTTTTTCTGCTTAAACGGATTCCCGAAGAGCACCTGCCTTTTTGCTTCATCCACAGAAGCGCTGACTTTTTTTCTGCATATGTTTGGCTTATTTCTATTGACTTGTGCCACAGGATCTGGCAACATAACTCAGCAGAAATAAATATTTGGTCATGTTTAGATCCTACATAGCCTACCTAAGGTTCAAATGTATGTCAAATAAAATGATTACCTACAGTATAAGTCATTCGAGGAAGACAGAATGGTGTTCCTGAAAGACAATTGTTGGCCTAATCTATGCAAAACCGGCTGTACAGTGACTTTGATGCTCACAGTAGGAAGAGGAGAAAAGGGCATAACAGTTGCATTGCCGTAAGCGGTGAAATTACCATTAGAGCTTGTAAACTATAATTTGTATGGGCTGGATATGGAAGCAGCTTGAATTGAAAGTCTTGGTGTTGGTATTTTTGACAGAGTGGAGACTTTGCAGGTGGTTCAGTTCTGAGAAATGTCTGTTGACCAGACTTGACCAATAATAACATGAACTTCCACTGACAACAAATCAAACACAGAAATCTGAACAAACTCTGATCGTTTAAACAGTTTCCAATCAGAGAGTGTGCTCGGAGCCAAGTCTAATCCTGTCATCAACTCTCTTTACTGACTCCGTATATAGTTTTCCTTCATTTAGATTCTCTTTCTTGACCTGACGCCAACAGCTGCATGTTGTTTCCTATATTTCTATATAATCAACAATATTATTCCCATCTTTAGGCCCCTGGTGGCCTTACCATCTGTCACTTGCGTGAGACAAGAGGCAGCAATTATTGAATCCTGCTTTTGTGGAGTGGCTGCTTCATAAAAGTCCCTCTTGCTTTCCAGCTTTTCCTGCAGCACAGTTTCTTGTTGCTATCGAACACAATGTGAAGCAGAAACGTTGAAGCAGAGATCAGAGTCGGCGCCAGACACAGGGAACACATTTAGACCAACTGTGAAAAACGGCCAGTTAGGCTTTGTGCTCTGCGGAGGAGATGCTGGGTATAAATCCAAATGCTCTTGGGGAATATGTTACATGTTGTATCACTTTAACATTTAGTTTCCTTGAATTGATGGGATTTCACAATGTGTGTTTGACTTCAAGTTCAACCTATCCATTTGGAAATGTTTCCATTTTCCAGGCCGGCCTGAATGTAACACTGCATGCATTATTGAGAGAGCCTCATTCTGAGAGCGAAGTGTTCGCAGAAGCCACTTTCCATATAGTTATCCAGTTCAGCGCCAGCATAATGTGCACTGACACATACAGTATATTTAATGAACACTGTGCTCTTCAAGTAAACAGGTGCCGGCAGCAATACAGATGCACAATGAAGACACACCGGCCTTTCCTCATATGAGTTTCATTGCACTCTAACCTTTGCCATAAGTGGTTCCTGTGCCACAAAAAGTAATTATTAACAGACTGTGACAGGCCTCACCACCGCCTCGCTGCGCCACACGGGGACGGCAATTAATAGCTGTTGATGGCGGCGAAGTGAGCAAACATCTGCCTGAGCACCAGGAGGACAGAGAGGGGGACAGGGACACTGACGGGCCTTCAGTTTAGTTTAAAGTGGATTTAATGAGGAACATCCTACCCGGAGCTGCAACCTTTTAGTTTGAAAAGATATTAAAAATTCTGCAGAGCTTTACCTGTCATGGCAGCATGCTCATTAGCATTTAAATGGGAAACAGATAATGGTACGGCTGTAGAGTCACACTAACCTCACAAGACGAAAATAAAACCTGTATTTGAGCTGATAAACTCAATGAATGGACTTCAAATAGGCAGTTCATGGACACCTGCTGTGAGCTCACACACCAGTCCCTTCATTTAAATCTAAGGCTGTGTAATTAAGACTTTTTGAAGGTGCAATATGAAACTTTTTATGCGAAAAACCAACTTGATATGACCTTTTTGTGACCCAGCGGGTGTACGGGTGGTTAACGTGTCGCCTTTACTTTCAATCAGGGTGGCCTGAACAACGCTCCGGATCAATCGTTTTGTTGTTTTGTCGGTTTTCTGGTGGGAGGTTCCGTCAGCAGTGGAAACCAGAACCAGAAACTCTAAAAACGATTTATCCTGATGCATCATAGAGGCGACCGTGATGGAACGTAAAGGTGCCATGCCAACCTCTGGGTCATTAAAAGGTCAAATACTCATTAACCTTTTAAAAAGTACATGTTCTACCGATTAACCTCAATCAATATTATGACTCCCCTCCCATTACACAGTTATTAACAAAAGATCCATCAAAATATTGAACACATTTCTGTCCTGGTTAAATGTTGTTAGTTTGGTTTAGAACAGGCTTAGTCGAACCTCTTTCAGTTCATAAACGGAGCCCCGGGTGTTTTTGCACCAGTAGTAACCCTCCTTTGCTGCTTCTAGTTCAAACTACACAAACTGTCATATGAATGAATATTTGACTACTTTTGTTGGCGTTCTTCAGTCCAGGAAACCGCAGTGTACATAAAAGATACGTCAGAAAACATGAAAGCACATTTTGTTAATCAAACGTTTGATTTATGCAAATATTTAGACTTGGTTTTGATTTGTGCTCGATGCCTCATCGCTGATTACTAACACATGCACGTTCATAAACAGCATATTTTCCATTGCGACTGCTGTTTGACAGGTTGCGAGGTGTTTGCATTTGTTGTTTAGTCACGGGAGCGGATTCTGACTCAGCTCAAGCTTCACAGGGATGAAAACTGGGACAGCTGCCATTTTGAAATAACATAACTTTGTCTCATGGTGTTGGCGAAGGCGGTAGGAGGAGGCTGCGGTGAAGTTGTTTGAAATAAGTCATTTTATAAGTGGTTCTCAAACCGTCTTACTGGGCGACCCACTGGTGGCTCACAAGCTTCTTCTCTGGAGGAGGGGTAATATTCATTGAAGATAAACACCAATAGATAGATAACAACAACTAAGCAATTCAATATTTAGTTAAAAACAAACAAACAAACAAAACAAAACAAAACCTCTTGTTTGTAAGTCTGTAGCAGCAGCAGCTGTATTATCACTAAGTTGATTTCTGGGACCTGTTGTTGGCCATATTCCAAGTCTATTTAGTCTAATTCTAAAATATTGTAAAAAAATTGACACATAACAGAATTGCAGAATTGTTTGGGTAACTGTCAGTTTAATCTTGATAAAAAAGCACAGGTTTACCAGTCAGAATGAAATACTTTTTTTGTTATCCAGTTCGCACATAGCCGGTTGTACTTGGTGCAGTGAGGAAATTGTGTTTTTTGGAAAGCCGATCATTGTTTGTGGTGGAATACTGAGTAAAAAGGTTTAGGAGACACTGCCCTGCACGGCTCCGTAGGTCTGATTCAGTCTTGTTCGGTTTGGGCTACAACACTACTGACTTCAGGGGAGCCCATATTACATTACATCAGCCCATTGAGGCCACACCGCTGTAAAATGGGCTGTGAACATCAACAATGGCTTCATATTTTGCCGGACTGTGCGGCTGGAGGTGTCTTGGATTGCTGGTACCAGTGGTCAGCTGGTGGTTGGTTCCTTTAGGGAGGGGGGTGTTGGGTAATAGTTTTCCCAGGCAGCCGGTATCGCTCTGTCAGTGCATCAGCCACACATCTCTGGCTCCTGGTCGAGAAGGAAGACGGCGGCAGGAAATGACTGGGCATTTTTACACAACTGCTGATGATGACCTTAAATCATTGCTTAGGTCATAATCTGACAATGGACTTAGAAAAAACAACTTACTGAGATCTGTCAGTATACAGCACACAGATTCAAACATACAGTAGGTGCAGGATCTCTCGTCACTCTTCTAAACTATTAAACAACCTCTGAGTTCACCATATAGACTGAAGTGTTCATTATGGTTTTGCTGCATTGGCCAAATGTATATTTATTATGCTAAGGCTACATATTTGGTAGTTTGAATCACGGCTCCTGCCTCCTTTTGGTGTGTCCTTAAGTGGTCGATGGAGAGTAGTGTGAAATGGCCCACTGTAGCACTTTGAGAAAGTTGTCAAGCTTGTAACATAAAATACATAGCCTGAGCTGAACTATATAGATATTATAAAGACAAATTGCAACAGTTATCCTATAAGCTACACAACATTGTATCTTGAGCACTTTGCAAGTCGACAGGATTGCAAAGTCGATGTATGCACGATGTTTCTCTACTTCTTGTCCACCCATCCCTGTCTTGCATGTGTGTGGTTCAACATTTCTCGTGTATGGTGCTTAAAATATACAATTACTATGTGTGTCTTTAATTGACCCTGGTTTGGCAGCGGCTGTGATTGGTGGAAGGAGTCCCCTGTCCTTCACCCTTTCCCCTGGGCCTCCTTCACGTCTCATCCTCCTGTCAGCACCCGCTCTGACGAAGCCCCAAACAGGTGGCTGCAGAATGCACCCAGACACACAGGCACAGAGCAAACAGGGGCAGAAGACACTGGACAATTGTGATCACACAGCACCCTCAACAACACAGTAAGTTCGGAAAGATGAATAGAAAATTGGAAAATATAAGTGCATTCAAAAAGTTTCCCTTAGCAGTGTTTCCCACTGGGGTCCCACTTCTAGCTTTGAGAAATACTCCTTACCATAACTCGAGCATTGGTGACTTTCATATGATCAATTAAATGAAATTTTATGTGCAAAATCTTGCCACACAAACGTTCTTGAATTCATGGAATTATAAAGAAAGAAAATCACATTTAAGTAGTTTTCGATTTAGCTTTTAGTTATCAAAAATAATCCCATGCACTCCCTGCTGAGTGCCCGCAAACCAAACAATGGACAAGAGCAACACCAGGTACCACCCTATAAAATACTGTATTTGACCTTTTAAGCGCCACCACCAGACCTAGATGAATAACTTGAATTTATAAAGGGTTTAGAATAGACTGAGCTAAATCATGTCGATACTTTAACTGGGTGTAAACCAAGTTCAAATCAATAAAACACAAAACGTTAACACATTAGGGCATACTATTTCTTTTACTGTGAGTAAACTTGGACCAAGATGAGATGGTGACACAGCACAAACACATTTACCAATTTGATTTAAAGTTTATAATAGTGTGTTGATAGTATTGTAGTTTTTTAGTAGTAGTAAATACGGTAAATGGTCTCTATTTACACAGCGCTTTTAATAATAATAATAATAATAATGCTTACACTTGTACTGCGCTTTAAAGCCTGTGCTACATATATTAGGCAGTAAAAGTGCTTTATATCAAGGAACCATTCACACATTCACAATCTCATTCATACACCAGGGTCAGACATTGGAGGCAAGGTGGCTGAAGACTGTTGCCCTAAAGTACTCGTCGTCGTAGTAGTAGTAGTAGTAGTAGTAGTAGTAGTATTGGTGGTGGTAGTAACTGCAGCAGAGGAAGTAGCTTTAAAGGTAATAAGAGAAGCCGTAGTAGTACCAGCAGTTAGTGTCTACTGCTGGTACATTACACTACACTAATAATAGAGTGTGACATTTTGTAATAACTGCAGTGTGACTCATGGACACCCTGGAGCAATAGTTGTAGATAGTGGCAATAATGTAGTACTTAAGCAGAACATCACTTTTACTCAAATACAGATTTTGACAAACTCTCTAACAAAAATAAAGTCTGATAATATGAGTACAGCAGCCCACTATAATTATATCTGAAACTTGTGGATGTTTCAGCATTACCGACACACATTTGTTCACTGATTTGATGACGACATATTTTAACTTTGTATTACACCTGTGGTAGATGCACCTACTCCTGCCTCATAGGTAATTCCCAAAATGTGAATGCAATCTTTTATATAGAATTATACAGAACTTTGTTTCCGTTTACTGTATTCTCAGTGTTAGGTAACGGAAGGCATGTATTAAGAATATATTTAGAATATGTATTTAGAATACCATTACTCATTGTCAGTAACACATGTACAGTTACTCTTTCCTTTGAAGGTATTTAGAAAACCGTTTCTTTCCTAAAATCAAAGGAATACAATGGAGAACTTAATCCTTTTATTTCAGCTTCATCCAACAATGCACATGTGCTTTGCAAAGTGCTTTTCTCTGTTCCTAATTAGTGGTATATAAGTTCCCGATAGGTGTTCCAGCAAGCATCTATATTTTTTCAATCAAATGCTGTATTTATACATAACTTCAATGCAAATCATTTTAAAAGTATTCTAAGTATTCAGAATACAGTGTCGGTACTCTGATTGAAAGTTACAGAATACATTACAAAATACATTTTAAGTATTCAGTATTTTGTAACTAAATACAATTTCACAGTAATCTCCCCAACACAGTGTTTTCCAAATACCTCTTGTATGTCAGTGATGTTGTCACGTCCACTGTGGAATGTGTTCAGTGTCTCTCACCAGCTCCACTTGTGTGCAGAGGAATCCCCTCTAAGTTGTCTGCAGACAGTATCACAACATCAATGGACCATTCAATACTTTGTCTCTCACAGCAGCTTAGTTCAAAATCTAATTATGTGGAAATGTTGTCAGAGGGTTGTCACAACTGTCCCCCCGGTCCTCGCTCGGTCTCAGAAGAAGCCTACTTTCCCATTAAAATGGTTCTCTATAAAACTCACATGACTTTTTATTTTATTTTATTCAGCTTTTACCTAGCATTATACAACTTTTTTTGTCACAAGATCATAAAACAATAACTTTTCCCTGTTTCTACAGCTGTGCCCCGCTGTTGAAAAGCTAAAGCTGCTGATCTCATTGTCATTCCAATGTGAAACTATTAGCCGCTTAATTTCTCCGCATGTTTTATCTACTGCCATGGTCGCTGCACTACTATGAAACCCTAACCCTACAATTCTGCTGAAAAATTCTATTCAACCCTACAATGAGGTAATTCTAGCCTATGTTCAAATGTAGCATAGCTGTAAGGAGGCTCAGTATTATTAATCTATGTTATTGATTTCAATATCATTAAGAATCCATGGACAAAAACATTATTGTGTGTTAAATAAGCTCTTTTCTATTAGCACATGCACAATATAGCTTATGTGACTCCACTCACATAACCTATTGCATTTCTGCATTAGATGTCATGTAGCCTCTGAGAGCTTCATGTTCTTGTCGCCTATGTCTAGACAGGAGCAATGCAGTTGATTATACAGAGCTGTGCTCAGAGAAAGCTGTCCCTGTGCTGTAATGTGTAACGTAGTTGTGAGGCACATGGTTCACAAAACTGAATTTTGCTGTTTCCAAAGATTGTAGATTTACCATAATATGGCTTTAACATGTCAGAGATGTACTTTGGTGCCTGGCCATGAAGAGACTTGTAACAAGCAGTACTATTTTAAAGTCTATTCTCTGAGCGACAGGAAGCCAGTGCAGAGACCGGAGCACTGGACTAATGTGGTCGCATTTCCTGGTTCAGGTCAGGACTCGAGCAGCAGAATTTTGAATATACTGCAGCTCGTTTGGAAAGGCCAGTGAACAGGCTGTTACATTAGACTAACCGGCTGGAGACAAACACATGAATGAATCTCTCCAAGTCTGGTTTAGACACTATGTTATTTATTTTAGCAATGTTTTTAGGTGGTAATGGGCCGCTCATGTAATTAACTTAATATGACTGTTGAAATTCAGGTCTGAGTCCACGATTACTAGACATATTAGAGCGTGTGACCTTTTTATTTTTTTTGGTCAGTCAGTGTATTATCGGTCTACCTACAACGTGCACTAGTCTACATTAAATCTCCCATGCCCAGCAGCTAAACAAAATTATCATTTGGTAAAACAATTTGGAGAAAATGTCATATTGCTCTCATTCACTTCCGTTGGAGCTTTGTTTTGAACTTGAACTTCGCTGTGGCAGGCTACAGCAGTTTCTCCACGTAAAACAACAACACATGTAGGCTTAGATGATGGCGACAGGAGCGGAGGAGGCAGACGGCCCGGGGAGAGCACAGGGGGATGGATCTCATTAAAGACTGCTCCGGGTCACCCTTTGATGGACAGAGAGGCGTCTATCATCTGCCACACAGATTAACACTGTGACAAGCTGCATTTTGACATCCCCTTCCTGAGATAGGCTCAATGTTATATTTGAACTGCTCATACCGTATACAAATGTAACAATTTAGACGTGGCAGGTGCGTTGTCTTGTGTGGTTTTTCTTAAAGAGAAGTCCTGAGTTAAACCAGAGCTTCGCTGCTAAAGTTAATAATGATCTCAGAATAAACACTGTTTATTCCTCCTTGAATAGGGCCGACATCCCACATGACTCTGTCCTGCCCTAAGATGTCCGGACAATACTGTGGTCAACAAGTGATCTTTGGTGGTTCATTTTCAAAACAGCCACAAAAGTAAAATAAAATCCAAACAATGTCTTACCGAGCGGATTATATTTAAACATTCAGATTGGACCTTTATTTAACCAGAAAGTCGTACTGAGATTAAGAAACAAATTTTCCAGAGGTGTCCTGGTCCCAAAAGGGAACCTATTGTACATGTTCTTAGATGTAGGGGAAACTTGAGCACCTGGAGGAAACCTACGCATGCACGGGGAGAACACAGAAAGGCCTGATCTGGCCTGGGATCAAACCCAAGACCACCATTGCAGCAATAGCTGTATTGAGCCTGTATCGCATTTGTACGGAGTCCCTTGAATACTATAACTAATGGTAGGGTCCGTAACAGAATGTATGGGAGATACTGACCACAGTTTGCAAACTACTGCTTTTGACACTTCCTAGTCTCTGGAGAATTAGGCCACTGCGTTTTCCAAATGGCAGATGTTTTATTGTCTCTTGATGACAGTGGGAATCTTCCATTACTATGCATTATAAATTAGCTGCTCACGAAATGCAGGTCTAATTTGGTTCGCTATCCACTTTTTCCAACTCAAAAACAGACCGTCCACAATAATCTTCCCAGCATTCCCAAGAGTTCACATCTCCAGTATTAGAGTCATGGCGCGGTGCCCAGGACGAAGATGCCATGCTCAAGGCTGCCCCACTCAGAGCAGCGCAGGATTCCCAACTATCCCCGACACGTTGACCCGCTCACGTAATACAAAGTCCATTTCAACTGCGCCTAAATATGGTGTCGGCAAAATAAAGAAATAGTGCAAGCAATTTAGTAATGTGAAATCTTTCTGGAGCTTGGGGTGTGAGGTAATTTGTCAGTGTTTAATAACTCTTATCAGCATTTTGATTGGTGACAGGCAGCCAGATGATGTGATGAAGTATTCCCCATTCGATCCACATTGGAAACCTACCAATAGCCACTATGTCATGCCTTATGCATCTGTGGTTATAAAGGCCAAAGTTAGTCAAGACAGACATGGGTTTTCTGTTGAGAAATATAGTCAATGATGTCAGGCGACCTTTGCAGAGGTGACTGCTGCCCACATGAAACATGATGGGGATTTATGTCCCCGTGAATTCACTGGGCTCTGGGATCTCGTTTATAGGGGAGCCTCAGATATTTATCTTCTTTATTCGATCAATCACTCTGGTTGGATGCCTGTATTGAATTGTATTATTGCAACCTCTTACATTGTTTTTTATTTTTGACATGTGCATGAACATTCCAAGTATGTTTATATATATATGTATATATATATATACATCAACATAGGTGTTTTATGAATTTATGATTATCGGAAAAAACAAGATATAGTTCCCTTTAACAAAAACACTTGAGCACAATCGCTCTTGTAGCTGGACAAGTGAAGTGTCCCTGGGGTAAACAAAGCTCTCTTCACATTTGCTCAAAGGTCAGAGTCCAGTGTTGGGTGTAACGTTAGCCCTCTTTGTTGAAGGATTTGGACTTTTACACATATCTGAGCTGTCCCAAAATGCCACGGCAGGATGAGCCACGGCCCTATAGGTCAGCGCGACCTCTGACCTCTTCAGTAGTTACACACTTTACCAGTGTTTGGAAAACTGATACGTATGGGAAAAGTGAAGTGGTATGCACGCTATGTTTGCTATTCATTCTTTTCTTTGATTTGTGCAAGTGGACCGTGTTCGTTTGTGCAAAACACTGGGCCTAATTAGCCGACGTTATTGCTGCGATGCGGAGTCTGTTGAAAGAGTTAAGGCAAGGGCCATAGCAGGCAGTGCTGTGGGTATTAGACATGATGAAAAGAGTGAATCCAGCAGAGTTAAACACAATACACAGCTAATCACAATAAACTGGCTAATCCCTTCCTGAAAACAGTAGGGGAAAGCCAACATGGAGCGCAGCCCGGAGGCAGAAAGACAAAGGCACTTGATTTGTTCATACTGGATTGGTATGCCAGTAATACGACAGGGAAGGTTGTTATTAGCTCACAATGACAAACTGGGCCTTTAATCGTGGTGAGATACTTTTGACAAATCTAGCACTTGAGTTAAGGAAATGTGCCTGATATAAATAGGCAAGGCAAGGCAAGGCAACTTTATTTATACATATACATTTCGTACACAAGGCAACTCAATGCGCCTTGAATGTTTGTTAACAAATGCTTTATATGGTATAGCTAAAAGTACAATGTGAGTTGGAATCAGATTTGACAATAGGCTAAATCTCAAACGTCAGTCTCATCTTTAACAACGTTGTTTCTTTGGTTTGTTTTTGCACTTTGTAACAGGTTAAAAACAACGGACCAATTGACCGCTGTTTACTGCATACAAAATCTTATCGTCTGCATCATTTTAACAGCACGATACGCACAACTGCATTCAACATTTGCATTCCTCCCAGTTACAATAGATCACCCACTGGACTATATCTGCATTTACATCTTTTTCCCATTACAAACCGCAAGGGGGTCAGAGCAGATTCAAAACAGCTGTATAGAAACACTGATCACGAATTGAAGCTCCCGTCGGTCGTGCAATCTCGACCGTATTCTCTACATCTCGTGGTGAGTTACCTCCTACTTTGGCTCTTGTGCCATGTGTGCTAATGCAGAGTGACTTCTTAGGCCGTGGAGGAAACCAGCAACATCTTTAGTGTCACTTCTTGTTAGCTCAGACGCCAGGTATGAGAAAGAGGAGGGCACTGTGATACTGTACGTGCATCTACAACAGGCCTGAGGTTTAAACACTAACATTCACTATAGGTCTGTGACAATCGTTTTTCTCCGTGTCGGCTAAAGGTGGTAGAACGATCCAGAGGAGTCAAAAAGGCACTGTGGGAAAAATTGCCCTCTTGGTCAAGAGTTCTTTATTGGATTAGCCAACTGCGAATTTGGATTAATGGGAGAAAGCTTAGTGTGAACTTCAATAGCAGGAATGGTAAATGGTCTCAACTTATATAGCGCTTTCCCACATCAGGCACTTCAGGTACTCAAAGCGCTTTACGGCAGGGAACCACTCACCCATTCACTCTCATTCATATGCAATGTACGCAGACACTGGAGAGAAGATGGGTGAAGTGTCCTGCCCAAGGACACAAGGACACATTCAGGATCATTCCGATCATGAGACGACTCGCTCTAACATCTGCGCCACTGCCGCCAAATTGGATCCTCTTGCTGTGAGAAGAGATTACTCGTCATTCTGGTACATTTTGCCTGATCTGGTGAGTTGGTAAAAAGCACATTTTGTAATAAACTCTCTCAAATCATTTTGTAATAAAATGGATCACTGCACACTATCAAGCAGTAACGCATTGTTAAATACGTCATTCATCATTTGTAATACGTTTACACAGTTTACTAACCATTGTTAACAAGCATCTAGAGAGTATAGTGACAATGTGCACCATCCGTGCATCTGGTTAAGGTCAGGGACAGGTCAGAAATGGTTCAGCTTGGAAAACTGTTTGGGCACGTTGTATAATTGATTCTTAACGTATTCATTGACGGAACAATAAAGGTAATCACTATTTAGCTTCTTATAAATGAGTAACAAATGATGAGGAAAGCTTTGGATGTTTTAGAAATTATCAAATAAGTCATTTACAAATGCTTTAATAATGTGTAGTCATCATAAAGTGTCACATTTTATCACATTATATAATAAGCTAAAGCAAAATTCAAAAAGGGGTGACGGTGGCGCAGATGGTAGAGCGGGTCGTCTCAAGATCGGAAGGTCGGGGGTTCGAATCCCGCCTCCTGAAGGCGCATGCCGTCGTTGTGTCCTTGGGCAAGACACTTCACCCACCTTGCCTCCAGTGTCTGCGTACACTGGTGTATGAATGAGAGAGTGAATGGGCCCCACTATGAGAGACCAACAGGCCCGTTTGGAACCATGAGGCCGTCCTTCCGTGGACCCACCACCTGCAGGAGGAGCCATAGGGGCTGGTGCTATGTGATTTGGGCAGCTCCAACAGCTGCCCCCACGACCCGGCAACGGACAAGTGGGAGAAAATGGATGGATGGATGGAAAATTCAAAAAATATTACGAAATGTA
The DNA here is from genome assembly GCA_021464625.1 of Proterorhinus semilunaris. Taxonomy (NCBI): domain Eukaryota; kingdom Metazoa; phylum Chordata; class Actinopteri; order Gobiiformes; family Gobiidae; genus Proterorhinus; species Proterorhinus semilunaris. The sequence goes on along the minus strand of CM038344.1, from coordinate 26,922,807 downwards.
GCATTTATTACAAAATAGTTTTATTACATAAAGAAGTGAAAATGTTATTACATTTTGAACTGTTATTACATAATGCAGCTCTACAGCCTAATCAAAAGTGATATCACAAATAGCAAAAACAGAATTACAAATTATTTAAATATGATGCTTTAAGTAAGAATATTTCAAAAGTGACATGTGAGAATACTTCTTAAAAAGAATAATATTATGTATTATTCAGCTTTCTGGTTGAACACCGGGTATATAATGCAGTTCAAATTAAATCCGCTTCAGTTTAAGAGACACGTTCATAATGAAATCATGATTAACTAATGATGAGTGATTTTGCCGGTTTATTCAAAGGTTGGTCATTGTCCCCTTCATTTTCTTCTGTACCCAGAATTCATCATGATCTTGATTAATTACTCATGATCATTAATGAGTTCATTGCCTTACTTAACTGTGTTAAGTTACCAATTTGGCTACTACCAGCACCGCTTTTATTGTGCCCACCCAAGTTTCAATAATGTGTAATTTATGTGTAATTATGTGGAACAATGGAAGTGTTATTCACCAAATTGATTATGTTTCTGGCATTTTACTTATTACTTTTGCACAATACTTTTACATTCTGTGTGCTTCATACAAGTCTGCATACTTTTCAGTTCTGTGGGACCAATTGTGAAACTCTGACCTACAGAGAGACATTTGTGCGTCAGAGGCGGTGGCAGCTGTCCCTGTTACCTGCCACTGTCCTGACACAGCAAAGCCTTTCGGCATTCAAATAAACTGCACAGCTATTCACAGCCTGCAGTCCCAGGATTAATGACATACTGTTGGCATTGTTTGTTACTATATACTGAGGCTGCATTCATTTACTGAAGACATCGAATACCACAATAATCATTTCCACAACAGTAGCATACACTCAAATTTAATGACTTGGATGCGTTTCAACATAGCATCTATATAGGCCTACTCGAGGTGTCAGCTGCTTCACCCTTTGGCACAGTGTCACCTTGTTGTTGTGTTTCCATGGTGATGCCTCTAGTTAATGAGGTAAAGCAGAGTTTGTATACAGTGTGTGTACAATATTGTTATATGGGCCAATGCCAGGAGCCTAAAACAAAAAATAGGAATATAATATAATATGATATACTAATAAATACAATGAGGTCCATTGAGGTAGACTTTTGTAAGAGAGTGAAAGCGCATAATGTAACTTCATATTGACTTTTGTGAAAAATATAAAACATTTTAGGATTTATTTAGGTTTTTGAGTCTCGTTGCTGTATTCTGAAAATAACCCTAGGATTTAACTAGCCTGGCTAACACCAGACTCCTGTGTGCGCGCGAATCATTTCAAACTGCACAGCAGCCTGAGGACCATGGCCGAAATCGTTGCATGGATTTGGGAACCAATCACAGAACAAGGAGAGACGGCAAGAAGATGAAGCGCTTTTCGACATATAAGCTTGTAGTTTGTTTAGGGATAAAAAAAATAAAAGAGTTTATTTACGGCTCCAACATGCCGCGACACAATCTTTCGATCAAGCTTTAGGGCTTGTTCTAAATAGTTTAGCTCAAAAGTTTACAGCGGGTACGTCATACGTCATCTGATACGATGATACGATTGGCTATGGCTACGTGCATGATAGACATTCACAGCGCCCAATAAACGGCTTTGGACAATCATAAACCACGTGCTAATAGAGAAGAGAGTCTGACCGCAGACATGATCAGAATAAGTTTGCTGACAGTGTCTGGACTTCGGAGGAGCTTCATGGATTATTCTGTGTGAAGTATATCAGGGTTTGGGCAGGCGTTTTGTGAGCGGAAATTGGAGCAGGACCAGGTCAATGGTTGTAATGTCAAAAAGAGAAACCATGCAGGGTTAAAGGTGCATTCGGCATGAGTGCATTAAATGTTTAACCAAATGGATGTGATCTGCCCATTGATCTGATATCGACGTTCAAGCTCCTAACTCTAGTACGTTGCAATGGCCCTTTTTAGATAAACATGATTGCATTTCTTCAGGTACTGTAATAATAAGGAACAGCAACATTCAGTATGTTTGTTATTGTAGTTTTGTACAACTGTGCATGCACTGGGAAGGGCATAGGTTTGTCCCCTTGAGTGGATGAGAATGACATGTGCTGGTGGATTAACACTGGGGATCAATGGAACAGAGTGGCAGATGCCGAGCCTGTGGCATCTGAATAACACAATGAATGCAATGAAGTGCATTAACTCTGTCCCAGTTTCCCATTGGAGTCATGTGACTCTGTACAGTCACATGACTCAGCATGTTTATGGAGACCTCTCTATATTTTAAATAGGACACCACTTGAATAGAAAACAGTGTTTGTGTAAGCCCTCAAGCTCTCTTGTTCTCTCCATTGTAAACGTTTTCAAAATGTATTCAAGGACCCATGGTCCTGGTGACTACTTTTTGAAAACCTTTGCTACATTGTAGAACAATGAAAGGGAAAATGGTTTAGAAAGCCAATATCATAAATGAAATCATATTAATTAAAGCCGTAAGCGGCGATAAAGGCCCAGCCTCCAAGATCACACTGACCTTGCATTCGACGAAGACTAAGAGGCGGGACCACATTACACTGGTCTCAGAGTCGCTGCATTGGCTCCTCGTGTGTTTCAGTTTGATTTTAAAGTTCTTTTAATGGTTTTTAAATGTCTTAATGGTCTTAGTCCTTCTTATCTTTCAGAACTGCTTTTACCTTATGAACCTTCACGGCCCCTTCGCTCCTCCGGCAGGGGTCTCCTAGTTATTCCTAAAGTCAACAGAAAGACTCATGACGAGGCGTCTTTCCAATATTACGGCCCTCGCCTCTGTAACGACCTGAGGAGGAGCTCAGGACCGCAGAGAACGTTCATGTTTTTAAGAGCAGGCTCAAGACCCACCTTTTTAGCTTAGCTTTTAACTGACATCTATTTATTTAGTCCTAATGATATATTGTATAATTATAAAATAATATGTACGTGTGTACATAAAGACATAAAGATTTTATTTAGAATTTTTTACTGAAAGTTCACACACAAGTAACAGACAACTGTGAAGTGAAAGCAAAATGATTCATGATTCATGATTGGGGCGTGCATAAGTATTCATACAGCATTTTCTGAGTGCATTAAATTGCCTTTATAACATTCCTAAAGATTGCAGAATGTTCACACCTTGCCCTAACCATTAGAGGCCACCTGTACGTAATCTACTCACAGTATAATTCCAGCTGTTCTGTGAGGGCCTCAGAGCAATGGCCGCTGACTGCTCTGCTTTTTGACTACGACACTGGAGGCCGCCATTGCTCCACCTTTGCTGTAGTACCTCCATATGACCGCTATGCCCCCATTGCAATGCATTGGACTTTAGACACGTTAAAAACAATGTTAATGCCTGGTGCTTAATGGTTTAGAAGTGGCTAGAGCTACATATTGCTCCTGTGATTACGCTGGGTTAAAAACAATATGAAGCACCAGGGTTTTTATCGTAGATAAGAATTTTAGAAATCTTGCGTAATTAATGAGAGCCTGACTTTGATTGACAGGCCGTTTACGTTGCTGCCTGGCCATGGGCGTGATTACAACAGAAATACACGCCCATTACACGCCCCGCGAGGGCCGGGTCTACAGTCAAGATCCCGCCCTTATCCCTTTTTAGGAACATGCTTCGTCAGAGCTGGAGAGGAGGAGCCTGTAAATCCGCCATGATTTCCCCCACGAACGTGGTCATTTTGGTAAACGGGGAGGAGTGAGGAGGAGCTGTCTATTCTTTATACAGTCTATGCCTCAGAGCTATGGTCGGAGTGTATTGATCACTAAGCAACATCATGAAGGCCAAGGAGCTCACCAGAGAGGTCAGGGATAAAGTTGTGGAGAAGTTTAAAGCAGCGTTAAGTTATACAAAGATTTCCCAAGATTTGAACATCTCATGGAGCACTGTTCAATCCATCATTCGGAAATGGAAAGAGTATAGCACCACTGGGAACTTACCAAGACACGGGCGTCCACCTAAACTAACAGACCGAACAAGGAGAGCACTGGTAAGAAATACAACCAAGTTCCCCAAGATAACTCCGGAGGAGCTGCGACGTACTGCCGCTGAGCTGGGGGAATCTGTACATGGGACGACTATAAGTCGTACTCTACACAAATCTGGCCTTCATGGACGAGTGGCAAGAAGAAAGCCATTATTGAAAGGAGGCCATAAGAAATCCTGTTTGAAGTTTGCTATATATATATATATATATATATATATATTGAAGCCTCACGTCTCCAGATGCTGGAAACTAACTGTGAGCTCGTTCAGTGAAACGCCAAAGGACGAGTTTGTTCAAATACAACCTCAGCGAAAACGCTGACTCAGCATATTGAGATACGTTTCAGTTTTGTAAGGGGGTGTGGCCACAACAATATTTTTTTGTTTTTCGTCACATGAAGAATGTCTGTGTTGAAGGCCATGACAACGTTTATGTTGGATCGGCTTCCATTGAAGTAATGTATTTTCACTTTTGTAGTTGGCGCTCATGACCCATCTTTGATTAGGTTTTGGGCATGTTTATGGGATCAAAAAACAGTTTTAAGAGGAGCAAAGAAATAAAAATAATAATATTTTTTGCAAAAACAATGTAGGAATTGTTGTTTCGGAAAGCTTTAACCTTTAACATGTGACTGTCGCAAACAACCCATCCATCCATTTTCTTCCGCTTTATCCGGGGCTGGGTCGCGGGGGCAGCAGTCTCAGCAGAGATGCCCAGACTTCCCGATCCACGCACACCTCCTCCAGCTGTTCTGGGGGGACCCCGAGGCGACACCAGGCCAGCTCGGAGACATAGTCCCACCAGCGTGTCCTGGGCCTTCCACGAGGCCTCCTCCCAATAGGACATGCCATAGCCACCTCAGCTGGCTCCTTTCGACGTGGAGGAGTAGCGACTCAACTCCGAGCTCCTCCCGGGTAACTGAGCTCCTCACCCGATCTCGGAGGGTGCGCCCAGCCACCCTGCGAAGGAAACTCATTTCGGCCGCTTGTATTCGCGATCTGGTCCTTTCGGTCATTACCCAAATCTCATGACCATAGGTGAGGGTGGGAACGTAGATCGCTTGACTCAGCTCCCTCTTCACCACAACAGTCCGATACAGCGACCGCATCACTGCTGACGCCGCACCGATCCGTCTATCGATCTCACGCTCCATCCGTCCCTCACTTCTGAAACATGACCCCGAGATACTTGAACTCCTCCACTTGAGGCAAGGACTCCCCACCGACCTGAAGCGGGGAAACCACCTTTTTCCGGTGTCGCAAACAACAACAAAATAAAAATCTATTTTCTAAAACATTACATTCTCAAACAACAGACTTAGAAACATTGACTGACAAAAGTTAATAACTGCAACTACTGTTTTATAAAATTGCTTCCTAATATTGCCAACTGTTTTCCACATTTTCACCTTTTATGAGCACTTGGGGCCCTCAAACAGCGGATGTCTGCCCCCAGGTAAAATGAACAGCCCAATTCCTCCTATTTGGAAAAGCATGATATATTTGAATCAATGGTGAATGAATTTACCCTCTTTCAGTCAGTCAGACACCCAAAGGATTTGTGCTCAATAAAGTGTGGCTGGCCTTTGAACCATGAAGGAAGTCCATCTGGAAAAAGTGTAGCCCCGAGGCGAAGTAGGTGCATAAACTGTACTTTTCAGTGGCCGTGAGTTAATTTCCACTTCCGAAATGGCACGTTCTCCCTTTTTGCGTGGTCCACACCATGACATGTTTGGGGGATTGGCTTCAATGAAAGTGCGAGACGCTGCTGTAAGGAGCTTCAGGAAAAGGTCAAAGTGCCTCGCGGGGAATATGTCTCACAGCCCCATCTGTGCCTGGCATTTAGAGAAAACGCGATGCTTCGAAAATTAGGTACCTTTTTGCTTTTTAGACTGAAGATTGAAGAAATGATTGTACACTGCAAGCCTATATCAGATGAGTTGGGCTCGTTTGCCAGTGCTTTAGTTTATGCCGATAGACTACTTAAAATAGGAGTTTAGATGTTAAATTAAACATATAAATCAAAAATTGCATGAATTATTTAGCAAACTTGCAATGCAGTTTCATAACATACGGGCAATCACGGGTTGTTTCACTGACACGTAAACCTTTTAGATATGGATTCCTTCGTCTTAACAAACCTTATTTTCTGTACATAATTGCGAAATATCACTTTTGGGCTGCACTGCATTTACAAGTTGATCATGAGTAGGCTATTTCTGTGTGCACAAGATATGTTTCAATCCACAGACTCGCTCCTGCTCGTTTATATCAGCTGCGTGTACATTGATCCAGGGGGATTATGGGATGTCAAAAACACCAAATAAAATGCCTCCACGTTGACAGATACGCTAAGCTGTCTACATGTCCTACATACACTAGCTTCACAGACACAAGTCTCTCATGAAGCTTTCACTAGTCACACGTGCTCCTTGGTTATGTTAAATTATACGTTGGATACAATAATATAATATTAATAAGCACAACTGCTAATGCTTAAGTATATGAGCAGTATGTGTAAAGACTCCATAGACCATATTTACAAGCAAAGCGGCTTGTTCTCCTTTGTAGCATAGCTGTGTGTATATTCGGTTCAACTAGATTCAATTCTTATGGTATGAAATCTTTTGCCAAATAAGATAAAGAAAGTGTGTATAAGAATATATATGTATTTACAGCATTTATTGCAATGCACTCAACTGATTTGTATTTATTTATTTATTTTATTCTATATTGTGAGGCCAATTGTAATAACCCATATCCTGAGCATTTGAACTCTTTCAACACACTTAACCCATACAGTTAGAGAGCTGTTTTGGTAAAGGTGAGACCGGTGTTCATGCCGACAGATCCCACTTACATTACTCCAAAACAATTTGTGTGGACCTTTTTCACACCGTGTTTTGACATATTTGGACAAGGCCTTTTTACAGTCCTCAAACTAAAAGGCGCACATTCACAGGGGAAAGGTTAGCACTTTAAATGTTCCCCGATCCCTGGCACACGTGTGGTAAAATACATCAGCGGAGTCCAACCCAGTCAGGATTAATCAACCTCCGTGACACAGACCTGGGGACCCACGCACATAAATCTGAATCAGAAACTCAAACAAATAACTGCGCGCAGTGTGCCGCAGGAATTCTGGGGCCATTTTGTGTGATGGACTACCAGAATGGGGTTTCAGAAAGCCTTGAGAGAAAGAAATATTTAAAGTTGTATTCAATCCAGCTCCAAAAAACTAACCTCGTAATGAATCTGCAGTGATAAGGATATGGCACCACATTGGTACCACAAACCATTTCAAAGGTTTTACAATTACACATACAGGGAGTCAATTATTGAAAAAAAGCACTGCTTTGGTATTATTAGTTGTAGTAGCAGCAGTAACAGTTGCAGTAGCAGAAGTAGGCGTAATAGCAGTAGATAAAAGCTGTGGCGTATTCTTAAGAGGTGTTCATGGCTGTAGTGTGCACATTAAGAAATTCTAATTACAGAGTCTTTCACATACTGTCCATTCTCTCTCTCTCTCTCTCTCTCTCTCTCTTTTTTTTTTCTCCCTCTCTCTCTCTTCCGCTCCCTCTCTCTCTGTCCCTCTCTCTCTCTTCCGCTCCCTTTCTCTCTATCCCTGTCTCTCTCTCTGTCCCTCTCCATCTCTCTTTCTCGCTCTCTCTGTCCTTCTTGCTCTCCCCTCTCTCTCTCTCTCTCTCTCTCTCTCTGTCCCTCTCTCTCTATCCCTGTCTCTCTCTCTGTCTCTCTCTCTCTGTCCCTCTCTCTCTATCCCTGTCTCTCTCTCTGTCCCTCTCTCGCTGTCTCTCTCTCTCCATCTCTCTTTCTCTCTCTCTCTGTCCTTCTCGCTCTCCCCTCTCTCTCTCTCTGTCCCTCTCTCTCTATCCCTGTCTCTCTCTCTGTCCCTCTCTTGCTGTCTCTCTCCATCTCTCTTTCTCTCTCTCTCTGTCCTTCTCGCTCTCCCCTCTCTCTCTCCATCTCTCACTCTCACTCCCTGTCTCTCTCCCTAACACACACACTCTCTCTCTCTTTGTCACTCTCCCACTCGCTCTCCCCTCTCTCTTGCTACATTGAAGGGGTGTCTGGATCCACAGCAGCCGCAGCAGAAACATTAGCCCCCACAGCTGTTACAGTGCCATCACACGCCCATACAGCAGCGCAGGGCAGGGGTCAAACACAACACACATACTGTAATACAGTATGTACATAATACATACTGTATTATCAGTCTGTGTCCAATTATACATGCAAAATTTAGTGTCAGGGGAAAAAAAACAACAACTTACAATTGCTGTTGAGGTTTATTCTGTAACTTAGATACATTTATGTACACTTTACCCCATTTCCAAACTACAATTGAGTGCAGACAAGCTTAAGTAGTCTGTCCAGTTCAAGCTACAATTATAATTAGGGCTGTCAATCGATACATTTTTAAAATCGCGATTAACATTTGATTAATCGTGGTTAATTTAAAGCATTGGATTATTGCACATTTCATTAATCTATTCACAGTTTCATAATTATGGGCCCATCAACTTATAACCGGGATCTCTTCAGCCCTTTCTGAGTCGCTCGCCCAAGGCTCAATAAGTCACATTTTAGATACATTTTCTTTGGTGCTGAACATTTTGGACAGAATCTACATATTTTTTGTTGAAATAGGATAATTGGACAAGCCTTTTTGATGCATAAGTAGCTTTTTGACGCTTTTATTTCATAAAAGTACCTCATCATGTGAAAAGATTGGAGACTCCTGGCTTACAATATATGTACAAGTGCTTTGTCTTTCAAGTCACGTATGTGCTCAGAAGTGTGTTTGGTCAATACATATGACCAAACATTTTAAATAATTAATTAAATTAATCGCAATTAATTCGATTTTTGATTAATCGCAATTAATTTTGACAGCGCTAATTACAATATAACAACGTTGTTAGAGAATGTGATGTTGACCTATTTGGAGTAAAGAAGCCTCGGGTCTGGTCAGCACATTTTGTCCAAGCTTTGCTAGTCACACATGCAAAATATTCTCACCCTTTTCCTGCAGGGTTGCCAATTCATAAAAAAACATCACCCTTTGCATAGCTAGAAGATAAGAAGCCTCAATTTATTGACACAACATTTCCATGTACAGTATCTGGGCTTGGGTCTTACACACTTACAGTATATAGGCTGCTAAAATATGTACAGTAAGTTCAGTTCTTTTATTTCAAGATTATTTGCATAGATTCTCACTGAAGGCATTCATTTATGAATGAGATGGAATATGTTTTAAACAAAACATTTTGAAAAAGATTCTTCAAAATTGCTTTGATTACTGCTTTGCACACTTTTGACATTTTCTCTGCTTCACGAGGATGTCATCAGAAAAGGTTTTCACTTCACAGACTGTCAAACCATTTCAGGTGACGACCTTATGAAGCTCACTGAGAAAATGCCAAGAATAAAGGGTTGTCATTCTGAAGAAAAATTATAATAACATAAAACAAAATTTGATGTTTCCTACAGAATCCCATGTGTTCATTCATAGTTTAATATCTTCAATGAGAATCGTACAATGTAAATAGTGTTGAAAATGAAGAAAAGCTGATACATGAAAAGTGTCCAACGTTTTACCAGTACTGTGCATAGGCGCCGATCCCGTGGGTGCTCCGGTGCTCGAGCACCCAGCCAAATCTTTGAGCACCCAGGCGAATTTACCTTGAATTCACAAAATGTCCCATTGAATAAAACAAGCGAATAATTAAAACTGTACTTCTCTCTCGTAACAGTCAGGCGCGGGTCCTACCATCATATACAAATCTGAATGTGACACTAAGCACTAAGTATCTGTAGCGTGGTCGAACGGTAACCTCGCCTGACTTTCATGCCAAAGGTCCCTGGATCGAGATACCCCTGTGACGATTTTACTTTCTTACAAATTATATTGCTAATACTTTATAGAAATAGAATTCAATCGGGCATATTGTTTTTCTATAATTCCAATTCATACGTCTAGGGAAAATATAATTTGGGCACGCGGGCAGTGTGTTGCTAGGTAAAAATCCTCACTGTCAATCAAATCCTTGATCTCATTATCAACATGATGCTCCGACGCCGTGTACGTAACTTCGGCCAAAAACAAAGCTCGTTTGCCGCCAATGGGCTAATGACCAAGAAGCTAATAAAACGCACTAAGATAACAATGGACAGATTTGTAATTAGAAAGAAATTGCATTTATCAGAAGATTCCACCAGCGAGGAGACTGTCTCCATTCATTATGAGACGGCCTCTACAACTACTTCTAGTGCCAACAATGGTGAGTTGCGCGCAGCGCACCAATGCATGTTTATTGCTTTCTCAAAAAATAGCCTCAGTGTATAAGATGATAGTAGACATTGCCAAGTAGCTTGTATTTCTGTTTAGGTAAATGTGAGGCGGTGTGCGTCACATGACAGTACCGGCTGACTGAGCACCCACGGGGGAAAACATAAATCGGCGCCTATGGTACTGTGTGTGTTTTTTTCTTCCTATGGCATGAAGGCAAGGATCTCCAACCAGCTCGGCAGCCTCTGCATGGCAGGTGGTCACGGTCACGCCAACCCGAAATATACTGTAGGTTTGTAGATGTTGCAGTTCCAGTGATGGAGTCCTGCATGTCTGTTGAGGGCCAGACCATCTCCAACTGCCATCAGACCATCTCCAACTGCCATGAGACGGCTCCATGGAGAGTGAGATGTAGGCATCTGGCTAAAAAGATAAGTTGTTTTGTTTTAGCCATGTAAGATTCATCTGAACTTTAAACTTGAGTCAAATTCTCTGTGTTAGGGTATCACCTTTGTGACACACTTTCAGGGTTAAACTGCATCTAAATCACATAAATCACAATTGTCCTTGAAGTTTACGGAGTTCTCTGCCAATTTTGCTGGAAGCAAGTGATATCCTTGTGCTGAGGATGGTCCCAGAGATGTGTGCAATTATTTCATTATTTGATTTTTTACTGCTCATGATCAATTTTCTATTTCACAACCCTCTGAGGCGATTGGTGTGCAATTGTTATTTTTTCGCAGGTGGTAGTGAGGAGTAAAAACTGCCCCTCCTGCTCTGAGTAAAGTCGGGTCATGTTAGACTCTTTCCAAATAAATAACACTCCAGTCCTGATCTTTGACTGTGCACCTCGCTGAGCTGTGATTGTTTCAACCCTTTGCAGAGTAACATTACATAAAGCCCTCCGTCTCAACTGGCTTCCTCTTTATTTTCACAGCAAGATGAAATACAGGGACGTAAATCTCAGAGGAAAACCGCTTTCACAGACCCATAACAAGGGGATATAATACAAGCCATATTGTAACATCCCCTGTAGCTCGTGGCAGAAAATGTAGGGAATTGCAAGCTGGAAAAGCACACTGTTGATGAAATTAAGACCATTAGATTAGCTATAAAGCCAGAGCTTATCAAAGCCTGGCCTTTTAACTATTCAATTACTTGAGGTCATCGAGAGTATATCTGACCTTCCACAAAGAGTTTGTCTTAATAAGAATAACCATGATAGCCATGGTGAATTCTAGATGCATGTTACAGAACAGATGTTTCAGCATGTTTGAATTCTGAATAATGTAACAAGTTACATAAATCAGCCAGAGCTTAAACAAGCTGCAAACCATCTTCCTTTGGGCGCACACATTCACTTTCTTTAACTTTTCCCTCTTTTTGTTTGGATTGAGCTGTTCTGTTTTTTGACATGGATTGGCACATTAGTGATTTGATTTGGCGGATGTGATTTCTGACACAACCAGCCAAAGCGTGCTTAGCTTTGGCTCAAATCGGCAGCCTTCCGGCACACGGACAGGCTTATCTTATTAGGCCCGAGCCTGGATGAAGTCCTGGTGTTGTAGTCTCCCCATTGTCTTGTTAAACCCATATTTCTCTTTTTTCCCCCAACCACTATCATTTTTCCAGACTTGGTACAGCCACAATACATGCTTTAAGTTCAATATGGTTCTGCTGTTTATTGCTTTTGCTTTCATACAGTATAGCACAACTTCTATACTTCCACTAAATGCCCCTAATAGTCGCACTAAACCGCAATACCTAGAAAAAGCTAATTGTATCAGGTGTGTACTCTTACACAATGATTCCAAGACCACAATTTTGCTCTTTCGGAAGAATCACATGCTCCTGACCTTTAGTGGTCTTCACTGACACACATATATTGAGTAACCCTTATCTACAGAGCAGGAGAAGCCAGCCCTGTCTGCCTGTCTGCACACTGGTCCGATGCACTTTCTGACCTCCAAACGGTGCCGTAAACACAGTTATGGGCCTGTGCCTGTCTCTGTGAGGAGCCGAGTGTCCTGCAGTCAACAGACGCCGCCACGAGGGAGACGCCAGCGTTCAGGAATTATGGGAAATGGACAGTGTTATGTACAGACGGCAAATTGGTAAATGGATGAGGATTCAGCATTGGGAGATAAGAGTGTGTCTCCACATGTTAACTGTGACCAAGTGTGCTGTTTGTCTAAATTATGAGGATAACTCACGTCTATAAAGTATGCTGAAGATGGATTGGAAAATATTCCGAAAACTGTGCGCATTTGGCTTTTACATTTGCGGGGACTGTTTACTGTAATAGAATGCAACCCTGACAACCACGTTATTGCATCAGCCACCTAGCATTATTAATCCACATAGAGATGACTCGGACTGAGGACAAAGCCAGTCCTCAGTCTCCCTGTCTTTCCATTGCTATAAAGTCTACCTAAAACCTCGCGCTAAGTTACCCTTTGGCTAAAACTAGGTCGAAATCTGGAGATGAGCCACTGTGCTCCGCAATGTCGCACACTGCTCCCGTCAGGCTGCCCAAAATAATACCATGACCATACAGCCCATTCAACATTCCCTTAAACCCAAGCACTTCAGGCACACTTCAGTGACACATGACCAAACTGTATCACCAAGAAATTAGCCCTGATTTCTTTCACCCTTCATTCAAACACATTCACCCATATGTTGCTGATTAGAACTTCATTATGGCCAGTCTTGCTCTCTAAAGTGTCGCCGATTGCAGCAGCAGAACCTCATCAGGAAACTACCGGACTAACAAGGCGATTTCGTCTCACTGCGTTTGAAAGACGATGTGTGGTCCAGCTTTGTTTTGGTGACGGAATTAGTCCAGCTGTGTATCCTAAACAACAGCACATTCTCCACAGCTAATGAACTGTCGCCGAATATCTCCGAAACATATGGCTTCACACTCAGGGGGAGGCCCTGCATATGCATTACATCACACCAGGCAAATATGTGCATGTATAGTTGAGTATTCCAATAACGAATGAGATAAGAGGGACAGGGACCTAATGTTTAAAGCTTCTTTTGTTTGAATTGTGGCTTAAAAAAAAATAAAAAGCTGAGATTCTTACCCGTGGATTGGACACAAAAGCAGAATGTATTTGTGTACGTAAGTAAGTGCTTTATTTGTCATTGTACACGCATACAACTAAATAGTGTTCAGGTGTTAGTCCTGAGCCGCTGGGATTGATCCGTGCTGCCATTCTGGGCAACCTGACCAGCATGTTTTTGGAGGTAGTGGAAACAGTAGCATCCAGAGGAAACCTGGCTGGCTGCCTTCAGTCTCCCCTGATTCTCTGAAACGGTGCACCCCCTCCTGGGTTCGTCCCTTTTTCAGAGCATGGTGTCCTGCACTGGTCAACTCCTTCCTTCTCCTCCAGTGCAGCTCCCTCAGCTCGCTCCCCTCTACAGAATCGTTCACCATCTTCTGGGAGGAGCTTAGCATTTAATCTGTTTCATTCTCCAATGAACGCCCGTTAGCCAGAACAATAGTAGGACAGAAGGTGTTAGCTGTGAGTCTTGCCCGGATATCTCCTCCTTTGTCCCTTCCTCGTTCTGTGTAGTGTTTCTTGTGACGCCTCCGCTGTGCTGCAGGTGTTTGGGGCTCTTGGTGCCTCTTCAGTGTTTCAGATGAAGAAACGTGTAGGTCTCAAATGTCTTAGCCCATTAGCTAGCTGTTTGTTTACGTTTAAAAAGCTGCTTTCTTCAGGACCATTATGAACTCTGCAGTAAAAAAAAAATATAAAAATCACAGAACCTCCACAAAAACACGGCAAAGATGTACAAAAGCATTCAGTAAAACTATGTGGAGCACAAAAACCACTAATGCAGTTAGTTAAAAAATAAAAATAAAAAAGCAGCTGTACCAAGAGAGGGAGGTTGCTACTAATGTCGCCAACCGCGCCAACCCACTGTACAAACTCGGTATTATCTTGAAATCATCTCATTTGTGTTGAAATGTACCTCCATCACTTAGCGCCCCTAACACTAATTTCTCATTGGTACAGATAGTTTATCAGGGTAATTATGTGGTGCAGAACTGCTATGGCCATGATGTTGGTTCTCGAGAGATTACTGCTTTCTGTCTGGGCCTCTGTGTTATCTCCATACCTCTCTCCGCTCCTTATCTATTGAGCATGAACCTGCAGAAAACCAGAGTTCGACACAGCCAAAGCACACGATAGTTGGAGGGCCAGACATCCAACTCAAAGAGATGAGCAGGGAGAGAACAGTTGCCAAAAGCAAAATGGCGTTTTACAAGGAGCATGTGTGACAATAGAACAGATAGTTGCTTGTCTTAAAAGATGCTGCAGCAGAGGTGAAGCTCTTGGGAAATACAAAGTAACTATTCCAACACAAGCAGGCCCTTTTAAAATTATCTTATGCAGCAAGAACGTAATATGGTTCAGCTTACATGAAAAGCTGAAGTGTACATTGTTTTTGTGGCGTAATTTTATATCCTTCCCAAATGATTGCCTTCCAAAAACTTGATTAATTTGTTAAATTAATCATTGTATCACAAACATAGCCTTTCTACATGGTTGACCAACACACACTAACCATATTATTATGTGGAGACTCCATGGCCACAAAATCCCACCGCAGCTGACCCAGTGCCACAATTGTTTTAGCCTCCATTTAGTGAATTGAACGTGTTCCCAGCCTAAAACAGCTCGAGCACAATGCCGGCTTGGAAAGGATTATTCAGTGTGGTGCCAGCTTTCTTTATATCAATTTGATGTAAAAAACATCTTGGTGAAAGGGCTAAACAATGGACAATACTAGCTCTCGGTCTGCCCATTCACGGTCTGTAAATTTGCTGTCTGCTGAGGTGCCTGTCACTCAAACTGCACTATGTGAAGCAAAGCCTCCAATCATACATTACATGTGCTCAACGTTCAACGGCCAATCGGCTGATGCACATTAGGTTTTGCAGTACATGGTCGGTCATGGTATAGGTCGGAAAACTTCACACATCTTTATCCCATCGTTGCATTTTAGATTTGATTTTTAACCATGGTGTCTCCTCAAGACCTTATAAAGTCCATTATCACTGTATACTAATTACCTTCGCAATTTGAAAGTCATTCGGTTTGAACTTTTTTAATATTTTGAGCCGGATGCATTCCTCATACAACCTTGTCCGTTTCATCGCACAATAACAACAACAACCTATCCTCCTCTTTGTCTCGACCCACAACTTCTCCTTCTACAACTCCCTACCGTCTTTCGTCTAATCAACCCCATTGAGTCATCGTAAGCAACTTCCTTGTATTATCCGAAGTGAAAAAGCATGATCAAAGTCCATGCGTCAGCGTGAATGCCCCATCACTGCTGTTTCTGCTGCCTTTGCACGCTATCCGCGGCCTTTCCTGGTGTCCCTTATCGAATCCTTTATCTCCAACTTCAAACAAAAGTGACTCTTCCCTCCCGAACAACATCTTCGAGAGGCTTCTACTTTTCCTCTTCTATTTTACCATCAATGCACGGAAAGCAGATTATCGTCCGTGCGTCGCTTTGTTGCTGCACGGAGGCAATGGGGGTATTTGAGTTAGATTTGTCGATAATGTTGGAATCATCCGAATATCACGTCATGCAACAGTCTTTCATGGCTCTCGGGGAGATAACATCTACATTTGAGCTAAAAGTGCAGAAAGTGTACATGTTTCTTGTGTATGTGTTTTCAATTCCTGTATTTTTTTATGTAGCCTAAAGGATATAATGTTCAGACTAAAACTGCATTTTGCCCGATGACGCTATTATTTTAGGTGAATGAGCCATGTCAGTTGTCAATGTGGACATAATCATAAAACCAAAATCATTTGCTTCGATGTCTTACTCTCTAGAAGTAAGTTGTTGTCGCGATTTTGCTTCATTACATCATTTTAAAGGGATTGCAGACTTCCTTCACTGTAACCTTTTTGTGGGGAAGCTGACAGACCTTAGGCTCAGATCTGATCAAGTGTGCATTGTTTAGATTTGCTCCGAGCAGTGACTTGGGAGCGAGCCAGACTTGGATGTCACCCCCCCATAGACAGACGACACGCTACGGCCGCGTTATCTACTCCTCTGTCACGCGTGTCCCGTCCCGGCACCGCACCTGCACCTGTCGCCATGGAGACCGCTCAACAGCTCTCACGCCAAGCCACCATATTTGTCTGTTTATGCCCCGTGAGTTTTGTTTACTGTTCTGTTCATCAAGGGAGAGACTGGAATCACTTTTTGATAGGGGTCCCCTTTAAACTCAGCCGTACATAGTCAAATTTCACCCAGATAAGAAGAACTTTTCATGGGTGTTTTTGTGGTGGATAATACCTCCAAAAACATGTGTATTTAGTGTATGCGAGCTGGTTTGTTCTCAGACCTGACCAGTAATTTTGTATGTTTCATTACCATATTGCGTCCATGGAGATGTTGCTGCTTTTTTTTGACTGCAGCCTTGACTTTGACTGTAATCTTAATGCAAAAAAAGCATCGTCACTATTAGGAGCTTGTTTGGTGTCAGTTTGTTCACAACGACACTTAGTGGCAACATATACAGTAACATGGAATGTATGGCTTTAATGGGTTTGTATGGAGATCAAAAAGAGCCATTACAAATTTTTTTATTTTGATAATTCATTGTTTGCTTGTTTTTTTAATTGCATTAATTACATATAACCAGTTTAGCAACAAAAACTTCCATAAAAGTGTTGTCTCATCTGATCTTCCCATTCCAACAGTATGTTCTTCATTGTTGCATTTAATTTCTTTTATTACACCGACAAAACTAAAACATTTGTTTAATGATAGTTGGAACGCTTCCAACATGCTATGCTTTTGCCTAAATCAGAGACATATGCTGCACAGTGCGATGTGTGCGGAAGGAGTGTAAGCCAATGATCCTCACCTTCACAGGGAAACTGCTTTACAGTAATATTTACAGTCCTGCTCCCAATGTGGGTCATGTCAATGGAGAGCGCCGACACACATAAGGAGACTGTTTACAAGAGCCCCTTCACTTTATGTGAATGGCCAGGAAAAAGACGTGTGTGTTCAAAGGGAATAGATCTAAGATTAGCTTTTATTAACATATATCTGCTTTTAAGTAGATATTTACATTAACATGGCACCACTGATGAGAAAGAATGTCCGACTACACAAGGGCTACATAAAGGAGGGCTGTATCTTCTGTCTTATCGTTTATCAAAGTGCACATTCTGTTTTGCTATCACAACTTTAGTGCATAAAAAAGAAAGAAAAACTGTCCATGCTCATTATGGAAATACACATAAGCTGTTAAAAAAAAGTAACTAGGAGAAGGACGTTGAGTGGCTCATAGCATCATGGGATATCAGTAATACATGCGCTGGGTACCATACAGTGTCTCGCCTTACTGATGTTTTAACTAGTTGACTAGTGTGTGAAGCAGAGCAAAAAAGGAAATTCAATGACTAATGACAGCATTGAAACCAAGTGACAATGCAAATAAATGTCTGTAATACTTAATTTGGAGTCGTCAGTGAATGAAGAATGAAACACAGACGCTATTCTAGGTGAGGTCACAGACTTTGCCATCAGAATCTATAATACACGCTGATTTTGAGGTCAAACTGACGATAAATTGCTGGTCTCAACTGGTGGGTGGAGCCCCCAAATCACCGTATTGTTGAAAAATTGCTTTAGTTTATAGTGAGCTTCATGATCAAAGCCCTAATTAACAATATTCTGATATTAACAGGGTCAAACTCCTAAATGTTTTTTTATTCTACGCAGGAAGTTGTAGCTGAGAACTCATTCAGCATAATTGATGTAGGCTATTTGTCTTCTTTTTGTTTTTAATCTACAATTGCTGGGTTACAGGTGACATCACAGTGTTCTAAAAGCCTATAATATTATATAGAGGTAAAATGATGTTGTTTTTGAGGACATTTTTGGTCTTGTACAGAGAGATCATGGACCCAGTGACGGATATTAATGATATTTTTTGTAATTAAAATATTCTTCTTCACGACTTGTGAAGGTGTAATGCTGTTAATAGGAGAAACTGTCTCCCGCCCCCCACTGGGTCCGGTGACATCATCACATTCTAGAGCCTGCAACCCAGTAATACAAGAGTTTTCCTGTCCTCTTGTTCATTAAAACATTGGCTCGTAGTATGAGTGGTGCCCTCTACGTAACTCCAGTGCCATGTTGTACCAGCCCAGATCGAGTTCCATATAAATACATTGAGCCGAGGAGACACTTCTTCAGGGCATTCCTCGGACACCAGGCTCAGGAGTGGCTGGTCACATGATCGGTGTCCTCTTCATCCACCGCCGTGCAACCGACCGACTCTCCCTGTGTGAAATATGAACTGTCCTGGACCGGAGCCATGCCGCGAGGGTTGGAGAGAGGATTCCTTGGGTTGGCAGGAACATGGGTAATCAACATCTTGTAGTAAATAAATCATAGAAATAAAATGATATATTTTGGTGACATATAGGTTATAATATAAGGATTTTGAATGACAGCACCGTTGGACAGTGCAGAACAGGCTAATTAACAGAACATGCAAAAAGAAGCGCTTACAAACTATATGCTCTAATTTCTTCAAAGTAAAACAAAAAAGTGATAATAAAAACCTAGCTTCATAGTTTATTATAAATGTAATGATTGTAAGAGACAGCTCATCATAACCCATGTCTGAGTGACAGTTATAAAAGAGTGCTTCACTTTAAATGCCCAGCCCCAGCAGCGAGGAAACCATGGGCAGCTCTGGGCCGTATCCCATTTCCTCACAACTTGTTGCCCTACTGCTATATAAACTGTGGCATGTGGAGTTGACACTTGATCCTGACCAAAGGCACCGACAGAGAGATTCCCCGCACCTCCTGTGTTCCCCTGCTCTTTCAAGTGCCCTGTCCCCTCCTCGTAACGGGGCGGCCTAAACGGGACACCAGCCGACAAGGGGCAGCGGCATAGGACCGGTGAATACATGCTCCGCTCAGTCATCGCCGTCCCCCCTAATGAGGCTCTCGAGGGAGCGTCTGCCATAGTGTCAAAGTGCTGCTGCAGAGTCAAGGCCCAGACTGCCCAGAGAGAACTGGATCATACCCGGACATGCTAATGACAGACAGACGACAAACACCGCACGATGTGGAGTTAGAGAGGTGTGTTGAAATGCTTAGACTCACGTAAGACTAAAGCATGCTGTGTGTTTATTCAACCAAAGCATCTATGACGGAAACACCACCAGGCTGGACCAGAGCAGAACGTCCTCTGAGGACACTGTCAGGACTAATCTTATTTATCAACATTAAGCAACATCTGGGCACAAAAAAAAATAAAAGGAATCTGAGTACCACAAACTCAAGCTGGATTCAAAACAGTTCGAAACCAATATAGGCCTATCCTTGTTCCCAAAGTTGTAAATACAGGACATGATTGTTTGAGTTGAAGACGTTTTGGCCTCTCTTCTCAGAAGATTAATGCTCTTTTGTGTTCCTGACAAAACTGAAAGAGTCATTCGCCAATAAATAATAAAAGTAATACAAATATGTGTGTTGATATATTATAGATTTAACTTTCATTCAATCACTGATACATTTCTAATGAATGCATATATTACTGTTAAGCATTAGGTCAATGTATCAGATTTATGTGGAAAGATTTTGATGAGTCTGTTTTGCAGAAAAGGTCAGTGGGCCGGCCCATGCAAATTTACCATCAGCGCAAACAATCAGCCGCATTAACCGACGCCAAAACAAAGAGCTGCAGTTCTAAACAGCCGGAGCCTGACATTTCCACTACGTTATGGAGTAATGAGGTCCACTGGCATCAATTATTTACCTTTATTGAGTAAAAGGAGTTTCCTCCATCTTTAATATGAGACCTGATGAGCTGACAGGCGCGGAAAGGTCGACAAGCTGCCATGAATTTATCATAACACAAACCTGGAGATCGATATCATAGGCTTCTGAGGACGTCCGCTAATGCACGTGCTCCGGTGAGGGAGCCCCAGAGACGAACCAGGAGGAAGTAGTAACTGGAAACAGAGCAACAATAAAAGGGGCCATCTTGGATTTGTTCCAGATGTGCAGACAGACTCCAGAAAAGTATTAAAAAAACAATAGGAGTTGATCATATACTACCCCAGTGTATTCCCTCTCCGTTGTGGCACATTGATCTCTCAGTATGGTGAAGATGGCCTGATGCAACTTACAGAGGGGCTGAGTGGCTGCAGTGTCTGTAGATACACATTTTCAGACATACATTGGTCTGGGATATCTGGCTGGAGGTTTTACCCTATGCTGCGAGAACTATAGTTAGTCACAGTGCTGCCGGAGCTGTAAGTTTAAATTGAGATTGCTACTACAACAAAATATCAAATATGGGAATCCCCTGATTTAGGAGAAATGCTCTTTAGAGTCACAAAGCTTTTATACTGCACCTTTATTGACTGGTTCATTGGGGCAGGTATTTGTATCTTTGATCTTGTTGTGATGTAGACTCTCAAACAGTAGTGGTAAATGTAAAATCTGTTTAGTCACATGATG
Source organism: Proterorhinus semilunaris (assembly GCA_021464625.1). Taxonomy (NCBI): domain Eukaryota; kingdom Metazoa; phylum Chordata; class Actinopteri; order Gobiiformes; family Gobiidae; genus Proterorhinus; species Proterorhinus semilunaris. The sequence goes on along the minus strand of CM038344.1, from coordinate 26,901,917 downwards.
GTCAAATTAATTAACTGTATAACTGAAATGAATTGTCAAAAATTCAAATTGCATTTGTTATAAAAGTAAAATTTCAAGAACATACTGAATTTATCTCCATTGCTCTATCGTTATTATTAGCTTCTGAAGTGCAGCATACAGAATATACATCAGGAATGATGTGAATCACCTCTTATATCTTTTACATAACACTACAAGTGGCACCTAACTCTACTCTGACCACTCCGCTCCGAGCTGTACACTCCCCCACTTTAAACAACAGGGCACGTGAACTCCTTAATCCCTTTGTGGAGTCTCTTCATGAGGATTAGGGACTGGGCATGAGAATAAAGCAGAAACCAGAGATCGATCTTTATAGTTTCAACAAGAGGCTAAATTAAAAGCAGACATATTTCCACAAAGCCATTCGTCCTGGATGTTGTTTATGTTGTTGACAAACCTCCAATCCTCCAAATCCCAGTCAGTGAAATCTTACTCATTCTGACCCAAGGGACTTGTGCTTGTCTCCACTGAGTCCAGCCAAACACTCTGCATTATTTATGACAGCACCGCTTGTTTTTATAACTCCTTTATAGACATTGTTGGTACCTCATCCCTGAACCAAAATAATGAGGAGCAGTAAATCTGGGTGTTGTCAGCAGCCACTTGAGCGGACAGGCCGGGCCCCGGTGACATTAGGTCCCGTTGGGCGTGTGATATGCTTTTCCTTTTGGACAGGTCGGATGGATTGGCCTCAAGGCCCATTTCACACCGGATTAGTTTCCATTTCAGCCCCTCCTGCTACTCTCCAGCGGAGGTTAAGTCCCATGTCTTTTGTAAAAGGGTCTTAAATGCAACGGAGGAGACCAAGTAAAGTTACATGCTGTACATTGGCAGGCCCTCCTTTTTCAAAGGCATATTTAGGCCCAATCTCAATTCTACCCCTTAGCCCTCCGCTTAGCCCTTTCCCTTCGTTTTGCGCGTTCACGAGAGACGAAGGGGTGTCCCAATTCTATTTTGCGGTGAGGGGTAGGGGTGAGGGAGAGGGCCACATAGCCCTCAAAGCGAGTGTGTTTCTGATGCACACTACAGACGAAGGGGTAGGAGGAGTTTGAAAAAACACGGAAATACGCTGCAAAATGAATTCACGAATATCATCAATAAGTACTCTTACAACATTTATAAAGTTGCAGAACGCTTCGTTCAGACTTTATTCGCTTTGTGCAACAATTAGAACAGTCCATTGTTTCAGGCCCGGGGCTCAGAGCAGAGGCTGCGGGTGCCTGTCCCCGCCCTGAGCGCACTGTGAGCGGGTCTACCTCTGCCCGTCCCCGCTGAGTGGGCTACATGAGCGGATCGGCTGATCTCTCGCAGCTCCGGCTGCAGCCACAGCGACCCGCGGTAGAAGCAGCAACACTCGGGCGGGGGGAAGGAGAATGCAGCGCCAGATGAAGCAGAAATAGATGAAAATCTGTGGTGTTTGGGCTGAGACCGAGTCCTGTTGTTTAGGAGTTATAAAACAGCGTCAGTCAAGTGATGAACTGGTTCAGTAAAAACATGCTATATAGACAAGTCTTTTTTTACATAACCTTAATCATCTGTGCAGTCAAATGGAGGGCTGTCCCATTTCTTAGGGTGGTCTTTTCAACCCTCGCCCTTAGCCCTTGGTTTCAGGGTGTAGGGAAAGGGCTAGGGCTAGGAGAAGGGGTAGGGGTAGAAAAGAGAATTGAGATTGGGCCTTAGAGACACTCCAAGCTGTCGAATGTCTCGTCATTATCTTAGATTACACACTCTTTTCCCTTATACTCTGTAAAGTTTGCATGCTCTCCCGGGTCTGGGGAGAACATGGTGGAGCCCTGGTGGGGGCTCTGTGATTCAAAATCAGTGATGAATTTGTTGAATGAATATGTTAAGTTACGCGATAAGCAAACAGAACTGAGTAATCAAATGTGTAATGAGAACATGCAAATGAAGTAAGGAAATAATTGCAAATGTATTCCACAGTTGAGGGTGCACTGCTTTTTCATGCAAAATGTTTTCAATAGACATCTGTAGATACAAACCAGAGGTCTCTCACCAGTGAGTTTGTTCATCCAGATGTGGACTCACATCCGTCATTCTGGTTTTGTACAAAACAAAATGGCTGTTTGTATCTGGGGAAATCATAACAGGAAAAGAGTGGGGGGACAATAATGGGCGCCGAAAGACGTTTGAAGGACACCCGGGGCCCAGACACTTCATTACCATCTGTGTTAGCGGCATGTGCTAATGACAGTGTCTTTACACCCAACATGCGACCACAGCAGAGCTATCGAAACATACACACAAAATAATTCATTAAACATGTCATTTTACCACATACACATACATATTTTGTATATTCCAATATTATGTCTACATAATGAAAATAAACTCATTTACAAAGTGCTGAACAGCTTAAAAACGGGGTTACTAAAATAAAGTTTAAAGTAAATGTATTTTGCCATTGATTTGCCATATTAATCTGTAAACACAGCAATTTGTGAACAATCCCACATGCAACGTAATGATCAAACTTTCTTTTTATCACCGCATGAAAGTAAGAGTCAAAATTAGCGCAATCCATTTTTCTGGTGGTCAGCCCTGACAAATGTTGCCATCTGACAAAGCTCTAAACGTGCAGAAACATACATTTGATGTGAGGGATGCATTGTGAGAGCTAGAAATGAGTTGGAGCAGCAGTTTATCCTCAAATAACTGACTGTCACGGCTCGGTAATGCATCTTGAAGATTTTAGATAAAAAGATGATTTTTATTTCATTATAATCAGCGTTTCCTTCTCTTCGGTGTATTGAGGAAAGGTGCAGATGCTGAATGAGCATCTGAGCATTGTGTTTTGGTGACTTAAATTCTTTCTAAAATCGCATCACCCCAGACCTCACACGCACTTTTAGACTATAGGGTCTTGAGTTTCTGAGGCTGCTGTATTTCTTGTCCAGTAACACTTCATCACAATGGGTTTTCACTCACACCACATGCGTGCGTTGGGCTCATAGAGAAAACAAAGGATTTGGAGAAAACATTGTGAAATCAATTCTGCGGATAATATACGTAAATGTGTGACATTTGTGACGGTTGCCAAACCCTTGCTACAGGTCTTATAATGTCGGATGTGAGGACAGATAGCCTGTACAGGATGGCACAGCAGCAGTGGCATAGCGATTAGCTCTCTCGCCACAAGAAGAACTCGGCTTTCCGGGCGGGGTGGGGCTTTTCTGTGCAGAATTCGCCTTTTTCCAGTCTGGACAAGTGTCACAAAATCAGATTCAGAGTATTCATGCTGCCAGCCGGAAAAGGCAGTGGTTCAAACCCGACCGCCTTTGTTGCCCAGGCACTTTCATACCTGTTAAAAATCATCATAAAAAAGTTACCTTCTTCTTGCTGTCCTGTCATCTCGATCCGTACAGCCACGCCTCCTGCTGAGTGCCATGTGGATATGAGCCTTAATAGCCCAGGGGTCAGTTTGGTCAGCTTCATTAGACCAGAACTTCAGCAAGGGCTCTTGACTTCCCCTCCACTGTACGCTCTGCTGCATCACCTTTTGTTACCCCTTTTCCCAACGCTCTTCTGCCCCTCTTCTCCCCCTCTACCCCCGTGCTTCCCCTGCCACTCCAAAACACTTCCCATCTCCTCTTCCCTTTTTACTGTACACTTTCTTTTCCCCTTCACTACCCCTGCTCTGCTCCTTTTCGGGCCTTTTTTTCTACCCCTCCACGTCTTCTTCCTCTGCCCCTGGTGTGTTATGACTGAGAGGAAGCCTAGGCGGGACCTGTGTCAAATATACTGTCGACACTTTAAACAGGAAGAGGCCGGACACAGGCGAGTGGCAGCGAAGGGTCCCACCGGGAAGAGCCCGCTCGGATCCTGCAGGAAACTAAAGTCTTCTGCTCGCAAATAAATCTGGCAACGGAAGAGCTCGGGCAGGAGCTATGTAAGGGCGGCAAATGTAAGTGGTGTTATATTCTACATTGAAAAAACAAATATCCACAATGAATGTTGCTCTGTCATATTGTCTACATGAAGTCCTGAAGTATGTACAGTACAGGCCAAAAGTTTGAACACACTTTTTATGTATTGGCTTTTCTTTATCTTCAACATTATTAACACACTATGATTCTCATTGAAGGCGTTAAACTATGTATGAACACATGGGATTATGAAGGAAACAAAAACTGGTGAAATTACTCCAAATATGTTTTATGTTCTAAACTCTTCAAAATTGCCGCCCTTTATTCTTGGCATTTTCTCCATGAGCTTCAAAAGGTCGTCTTTTGAAATAGGTTTTCCACATGTCTGAGAAGTCAACAGCATTTCTGGGACGACATCGTGAAGCTCACTGAGAAAATGTCAAAAGTGTAAAGCAGTAATCAATTTGGAAGAATTTATGTCAACGTTTTTTTGTTTTGTTTAAAACACAATTCCGTACGTGTTCACTCAGAAATGAATGACTTGGGTGAGAATCTACCATGGAAACTGTTTTGAAATGAAATGTATGTATGTATGTATGTATGCCTATGTATTCAACATTTGTACAAGTGTTGTGAAAAATAACTTTGGGGCTTCAAATACCTGCAAACTGCACCTTCCTTCTTCTCCACCTGCACGGCAAAATGACTTTTGAGGCTTTGTACAAATGTAGTGGAGTAAAAGTATTCTAACTTTTCAACAGTAATAATACTCATGGGCTACACATTCGAGACAAAGTACATACCAATTTATCAAGTCTATGACCAATCGCCTGAACATACAATCAGCTTATATGCCTTTGATGAACAAGTCTTTTATCAAATGTTACAATAAGTTCAAACATCTGTGCAATATAAAACATATAAAAAACTTTTCTTTTTTTCCCCCCGCAGCTCACAAGGGGTTTGCAGAGAGGTGGGGAAGCAGCCAAGGCATACTAAAGCTCTCTGTGCTTTCAAACACATGTATTTTTGATTTATTTGGAGTGTAGCTGTATAGAACCCAGAGCACAAAAACACTAGGCTTCAGCCAAAACGTTTCTTACCCAAACTGAAAACACCTCCCACCTCAGATTTCCCATCCAAAACGTCAATTTATGTCCAAGAAATCCGGATGTATAGTATATGTTGTCTTGTAAAGACACCCCTGTATCCACACTCTAAGTGAGTGTCGAACTAGCACAGACATGCTGCTGAACATAATCTACTATTAAATGATTGGCAGCGTTTACGGGACATTTTTGTAAGGTAACGCACCGCTTGCCTCTGATCATAGTTTCACGATGCAGTTTTAGGATTAGTGGTCATCGGATCCGCAGATTATTTAAGATGGTGGCACGGATGATGTCACTCGGAGCAAAAGGGAAAGCGGGCTGTCCGGAGCGCACAAGGCAGACGGGGTAATTGCGATACGCCCGCGTTGCTTTGGACATTCTCCTAAGACCTGCCTGTTGCTCTGAAATATGGGAAGTATTATGTGACCTGAAGCTAACTGGAAAAAGCTGTGGAATTTGTCAACACGGATACACAGAAATGTCAAGTGATAGGGCCCGCTCTGTGCTGGGCCTTTTGCAGTCGGTGAGAGTTAGAAACAAAGAAGAACAGAGCCATATCAAACTCGTGCGTCGTTCCCCCGTTAAAATGGATTGGGTTAAATAATATGTCAGATCTTAGATGGTGGGTGAAGAACATTCATCAGAATCGCTGGCACTTCCCGTAACCCACAATTGATTGAAGTAAGAGGAGTTTACTTTCATTTAGTTTTAAGAGCTGCTTTTTGGAACAAAATCGTAAAACACAAACATTCTCTTTGTCCCAGTCCCTAATAGGTTGTCAGCAACAATGCATTTTATTTGAGTTACACAACTAGATTTTACAAAAATGAAATAAAATTGTTGCTCTCAGTGTATAAACTATGCCAGTCTGGTCCAGTCTGTTAGATGCTACAAAAAGTAATTAACTAGATTAGTATAAATGTTTCAATTTGAGCATAATAATCAAAATGTGAGTTGTTTTGACCTGGTAAGATGTATTTGGCCATTTGACCTGGATTATTTCACTTGTTTCTGACTCGTTTCAATACATTTTGTCTCTATTTCAAGTAATTTTCTTTGCCAATGGGGCAAGAAAATCGGTCTTATCTCATTGGCAATTTTACTTTCTTATTTAGAGCGAGATTTAACTTAGAACCAGTCTGATATGTCCTCAAACTAGCAAAGTAAACTTGGTCAGACCAGGAACAAAGTCTAAATGAGTGAAAACCGCTCAAAACTAGATACATTTCCTCAATTCAAGACATTTAAGCCAAATTCTTGATATTTACTTTTTGCAGTGTACTCTTTTGGTTGAGTCCTTATATAGATCTATACAAAGGTTGAGTCCCATTTCAGAGCATCGCTTCAGCCAAACTGTGGACCTGGTGGTGATACTTGGTGTGAAAAGTTTGACAATGTACCTTAAAAAGGTACTTGAGTAAATGACAGCAGCTGAAATACTATGTCTCCGCCCCCTCGGTCCCCTCTCCTCCGGACAGACAGCATCTCCCGAGGTGAGCTCCGGGTTAAGTCGGCCGTACCCAGGTGTCACGCTTTAGTTTCTTTCATTTCCTCAGCCGTGCCCTCGTGCTCTCCCCGCTTCACACCACACAGCCTCCTGACCGGGCCGTGATGAGGACCAGATGTGCTTCAGATGGTCGTCCCGAGAGGAAGAAGTTGCGCGCTCCAACAGTCGAACATGTTCCAGGAAAAGGTAACGTCTGGGAGATAGTGTTCACGCTAGGGACTCACATTTATGGGATTCTGGAGCAGGAGGTTTTATGCCGTATTAATGAAGTGCCGGTTTTATGACACAAACCTCGTAAACACCTGCATGATTCCTGGTGTTAACACGTTTTGTTATGCAATGTTCACATTCCTGTAGCCATACAATGGTCTCAGTTTACTGTCTGCATATTCAAATCTTGAGGAAAGGTGTTTGTAGCCAGGTGACTTCGTGAAAAAAACTGAAATAACAAGAAAAAGCGGCTGCATTATGTATTTAGTGATAATTTCAACACATCTTAATTGACTTTTGCCTTACTTTTGAAAAAGGTAAGGCAAGTGCAGCGCAATTCCAACCCAAATGTATTCCAAGTGCTGGACAGTATGAGTGCATCCAATGACATAAAACAAGAAATAAAAACAAAATCGCTTTTTGCTTCAAATATGGTTTGACGATAGATCTCTTTTTGTTCGACGTTTCCAAAAAACAGCACATCTTCCATCACCCCCTGCACTGTGTATTTAGTGATAAGCAGAGAGGGCCGTGTGCTGTGTCAGAGGATGTAATCTAGGGCTATGTTTCGGCAAAGCTCATTGCACCACATGGCAACAGCTGCGCCATGTCAGGAGCAGAGATTGGACAGATGTGCTGATGGTAAGTATGTGTGGACGAATCACAAATACATGATTGGAAATGTACGGGTTGGAACGTGTATTTGGCATCTTCATCGACACTCAAACAAGCGTTTGATTAAGAAAACATGTTAAAGAGCTACTAAACACCCCTTCCAGAGCTTACTCCACCCACTCCCAAAATTCAAAAAACTCAGAGAAAGAGGCGTGGCGGGAGGCTTTGGGGGGACGCGGGGAGGGGGAGTGTGTGGGCGGTCTCTGCTCTGTTGACAGTCTCAGACCATGTGTGACCGGGACTGACTTGACTCCCGTTATGCCGCATTTAGACAATGTGGCGCCACTTTCCCGGACACTTCAGCCTATCGCACCGGCTAGCTTCTCCGGACATGTGGTGTCACTTTCCCGGACACTTCAGCCTCTCGCACCGGCTAGCTTCTCCGGACATGTGGCGCCACTTTCCCGGACTCTCGAGCCCGTCGTACCGGCTACATGCCGAGCACACGCGGCGGACATTTGGCGCTCGTATCTCCCCGTTCCCCCTCCTGGCTTTAGCGGACACTCAGTCACACACTGCCCCGCTCTGAGCCTCCAAGGCAGGGGATGGCTAACCGCTGCCCCCGGTGTCTGTGAGCTCTCCCTGGGGGAGATTACAGTAAAAAGCCCTCAGCCCCGTCTCATAAACACTGACAGCCCTGATGAGCGCTGTCTGCCCGATACAGCTTTATGTGTCTGTAGTTTCAACGTGAAAACATCCAGCCATGTCACTAAATAAGTGAATCTGGGTATTTTGGGGAAACATTTGTCTTTTTTAAGGAGGAGATGTCGGGGATGTGAGTGCTGTGGTTCACACACGGAGCGGAGCCTGTAGATCAAATCCCCGTCTCGGGTCTTTTCTCCTCATCCTCCCGCTCCCTGGCCGCTCTGTGACCGGGATGTTGGGCTCACGTCACAAAACAGCTACTAAACTACCTGCACTAGAAGCGCTGCGCTAAAGAACTAACTAAATACTATGCTAATAAATTGCTAACTTGAAAATCGATGTAAAACGCTCGCTCGCTATTCCAACTCCAACTCGCTACAGGGGCGTGTGCGAGACTTGGCTTTTATACCCGAGCAGCAGAGCGACGGACGTCACACACACAACGTGACGTCACACCGCTTGCAGAGCCAATGAGGAGGACAGGCACGAGATTCAAATGTAGTGCAGCCGAAAATGTAGAGAGGGCGCTACACAGACGATTTTAGGCTCAAAAGTGAGATTTTATCTCATTTGCACTAAAATGTCAAAAAAATGACCAGGACATGTAGAGAGCACTATAAGAAACATATTTATGCAGTTTATAAGCTCAAAAAAGTTGATTTGGTGCTTAGTTACTCTTTAAGATGTTTACTATTTATAGTAGACATTTTCAAATATTATTCACTGTACCTGCTCGATGTAGCTTGAGACGTTTTGCTTGTTTTTTCGGGAGCTTCTTCTTGCTCTTGTTGTCAGTTGTAACACTGGTAAACACACGAGCCAGAGACTTATTTAACCTCTGGACACTCCTGAGAGGAGGGGTCAGGGCTGCCATTACCACGTCTCATCTAACTAAAATTATATGTGTTTTGTTATTCTAATCAGTGAAGCAGTTTTAGTGTAAGCAAGAAATAAATGGTAATGCAGGTTTTGATACTGCATTTGAAAATCTTGCTGGAAAATGGACGATTGAGAGCCTATAAACAACATTTACAATTGTACAATAACAAAATGCATGTACAGAATATAATAAAGGTAAGGTATATACGTTTTAACATGCAAAGAAGAAAAGCACCAAATTAGTCTGAAAGTGAGAGGGAAGAAGACAACTTATTTAAGGGCCCTCTATATTTTTTACATAATATGCAAACAATATAGACTTACAGAGTCATACAGTGCATCCGGAAAATAATCATGTCCCTTCACTTTTTTTTCCCTCATTAATCTACAAACATTACCCCATAATGACAATGTGAAAAAAAAATTCAAAATGTTTGCTAATTTATTAAAAATGAAAAGGTTACATGGGGCGTGTTTCTGCACAGCTGAGCCACAGATGCCCTGGGGTAGACTGACGAAAGTGAGGCAACCAGTCTGTGCCATCGGCCCCTCCGACCACCACCACTCACTCACTCACTCACTCACTCACTCAGGTTTCCTGGTGTTCCCAAATGATCTCCCATCCAAGTACCGACCAGGCCCTTCCCTGCTTAGCTTCATGGCCTGATGGGGTCGGGCAGAGTACTGGCGGTATGGCCTTTAGGTTTTGGTGTAGCCACACAGGTTTGATGTTAGTGTCACGGGTGGTTGAGAGCCTCAACACGCATGGCACCCACAGCTCCGTTCTCAGTGGGTTGTGTTCCGAGTGTGCTGGGGTCCTCACATGTGCAGTGCAGTAGCTGGCTCCAGGTAAGCCGAGGGGAGCTGGATGTAGGCGTGCAGCGGAAATACTCTCTTAACTAAAGTCTTATTGACTTTAAGGTGGACCTGGTTGCTTAGTGTCTTAACCCCCACCTGAACCGAGCACATTTTCTCCTAGATTTGGCTAAAGCTGAACTGGAGGAAATGTGCTCGGTTAAGGTAAGAGGTTATTTAGAAGGTCCGGGTTCAATCCCCGACCAGACGGGGCCTTTCTGTGTGGAGTTTGTCTGTCATGATTCGTCTTTTGTTCCCCTGGTTTTGTATGTTTTTTGGTTTAGTCCAGTGTCTTATTTTGACATGTGTGTTTTGTCCTTGTGATTTTGCTTTGCTTCCCTTGTGTTAATTGCCTGCCCCGCCCTGATGTGTTTCACCTGTGTCCTGTTTCCTCATGTATTTGTACCCCTGTGTTTCCCTTGTCCTCTGTCGCGTCATTGTCTATGTCAGCCCCGGTTTGTGTCTCTGGATTTTGTTATTTTGGTTTATGTCTATTAAACATCACCAGATTCGTTGCAGTCCTGCATTTTGGGTTTTATTTTTCCTCACGCCACCTCCAACCATGACATTGTCTTTGATGGTGGGTAATAGAAGGGGGGGAGGAGAGACACGCACATCCGACGTACTAAACCAGTGTGCTGGATCCAAAAAGTACAATGGAAAGTGGAAAAAAAGAGATCCGCACAACTGAAGCACGCTCACCAGTTTATTGCTCACACCGAAATAAATCCTGGGTAATAGAAGGGACCCATAGGAACACAGGAAACATAAAGAGATACTTGCGTGTCAGCCATACAGGGGACAAGCAGAAAGGTATTTTCAAAATAAATCCTAAACATGCACCAATCAGATACAAATTAGAGAAACAGGATACAGTGATCCTTTCTATGACCTGAGACAAATCCAATTTTCTTCAGTGCACCTTGAAAGGCGGGTACAGGTGCGGCGCTGCATTGTCCGCCAGGAAATAATTTATCTGGTACATTCTTAACTTCATCTATGATTTACCAAATTACCCCAGCATCTACTCGAATAACACCTCCACTGTGAAATGCTATCTACTGTATAATGCAGTCCACCTTTATCAGCGCTGTCTCTCATATCAAGGCACGTCAAAGAATCCAGGAAAAAAGGAGGGGAAAGAAAAAAATAGGGGTAATTAATGGTTGTCGTGGGATACGGATGGGTTAGCAAAGCATTCCAGATGACACATAAATTGCAGTGTAATTTCAGAGGCTAAGGGCATTTTTTTTTGTTGGAGCAAGTCTTCTCTTGTGCCTGACAAATGAGATTCAAATGGCTATGAAGATGTATCATGTGAACCAGGGCAACAAGAACTAACACCATTTCATAGCCACATGATAAAATACATGCAATTTGTTTTTAATCCCGGGAGATTTTGTGGATCTGAAATTTGGTCCCTAGAATCTACCACTTTCTCTTTCTGAATCCAATTCAATTTCGGCTGTCAACAAGTATAAATAGTTCTTTTGAAATGTAACTCACGACACTATTATTGAACCCCTCTATGGTGCACTGTGCATTTTCTCCCACATCCTCACCTCTTGGCAGTCCTCCAGGAATTTGCTGATTACGTGAATCTGAAACATGCATTTGGATCTATAAAAGCAAACAATGGGTCCCTGCCGACTGGTTTGTTAACAAAGTCGGACACATGGTGTAACCCACTGCAGCACTGGTAAAATAAACATGTTGGGGGTTGGAGGGCATTTATGGTCACTGATTAGTCGACTCAAATGTGCCCACACTTTGTCCCAGAGTGGGCCCGTTTCCATGTTTGATTTAAGCCCAAACAGCTGCAGAGGTGGCGTGCACACAAACCAGGCCTGTCACTAAACGCAATCACAACAGCCCGCCGGGATGGTGGGCGCACTTTCTTTGCTGTCGTAACTTAACTCCCTTTTCACTGCAGAAAAAACAGCAGGTCCCCGTGACGATGTGAATATCTATGAAAGTGATTCGGTCAAAAGTGTTTCATGGTTCCACTGAAGGGAGGCCCAGAAGAGTGTGCTGCGGAGGATCCTGGTTTAAATGTCATGATTGTTGTAAAAATATAGCATGGTTATTTTGGGGACCACTTGACTTTACATCACAGTGATAACACTATATATTAGCATGACATCTAAAAGTGTATTATTGACATAGTAATATGGTAATGATGTGGTAACTGCTCATGGGCACAGGACACACACCTTTTAAATTACATTATTGCATGGCTAATATGACGAATCACAACAATATTCTGGGGAGGCAAATACATTATCTCTCATTATTTCTGTAAATGGGCTATTTTCATCCTTACCATGTTATTGTTATTATTGTCAAAACCAGACAAACCTGCCAAACCAAATATGCAAAAAAAAAAAAAAAAAGGTCATAAAATATACTATAGTCATCAAGTACAAACTGTGGGAACGACCTTGCACCAAAACAGCAGATAGCATCAACAAACAACAAGCAGTAAATCATTTCTGGTAAACACATATGCCTGAAACAAACAACGAGCCCACACTAATGTTGAAGGAAGCTGACATTTTTCCTATTTATATTAGGCTTACACTATTATTGTGACCAGGAGGTAAACAGTGCATAGTTTTGATGGAGAACAAGAGGGTTGTGATACAACATGTCAAAACAACTTGTTGAAGTCTGTGCTTTATGTTGTAATATTGGCATTGAAGGTTCTGGCAGACCTCCCCTTCCTACTGCTGCTACTTTTGCTGATACATGTCTGCATGTGGATCCAAAAATGAACAAGTAAAAGTAAATCCAGTTTTATTGCATGAACTTGTAAAGCCAAAGTAACTGTTGTTATTTGATCATTTGATTTGATGTGTTCTTTCCATACTCTCATAATCTCAGAAATATACAGTATTTCTGAGATTATGTGATTAACCTGTTAACCCCCGCCAAATCTAAAGGTTTCATGACTGGAGCTTACAGCCTATAGGCCAGTGTAACGCCTCATTTAAAAGCTAAGGACCACAAAACAGATTGTAACTTTTTTGTCACATTTTTGTCACTTTTTGGTTGCGTCTATGGTCGCTATTTTTGCAATTCTTTTCAAGAAGCTTTTAGATTTGGGTAATGCCAAAATGGAGAAAATGTGCTCGGTTCAGGTGGGGGTTAAGCGATTAAGCATGCCATGCTCTCAAAGACAAGCATCATTTGTTATATTACTATGTTTGGCATTATGCAGCTAAAGCCTATGGAGTTTGTAATCGTCACGCCAGTCCAGACTGGGAACTTTCATAACATACTTACAAGCATAAGTACTTTATGTACAGGTTTTAACATGTGCCTTAGGTATAAAATGTGATGAAGTAAAAAACTAAAAACTAAAAAAACAGCTATTTCAGATCAACAACTGATCTGATTATGGATCCTATTTTTTTCATGATTTTCAAATCGGTTTCACTGTAGACTTTTTCCACTATGCTCCACTTTTGGGTGCTGCTGACCTTCCATTTGGGAGCCATAGAACCATTTCATTTTCCGTCTGTCGGCTCTGACCTGTGCGCCTGACTCCAGCTCTGCCTCCATTTGTCAGGACCTGCCCCAGTCATCAGTCAATGTTAGCAGCTAATGGCTGTCAGCTCTCATTGTACAGGTAACGAGATCTAAGACCACCCAGTCTCATCTCTCACATGGGCCTGCACTTGCCTCAAACATGCTCGACGAGTTCTCCATAACCAGACTGGATGGTCACTGAATTATCATCAACAACCCATATCACACATTAATCAGAGTTGAACAGGTTTAGGAAAACTTGAGCTCAAGTTTAACATACTCAGTCCAAGTTTCTTGCATGTATAGCCTCACAGTGAAATAAATAAAAAAATAAAATAAAAAAATTAGGAAACATAGTAGTCCTTTTAAAACGTGCACATTAAAGCATCGCTCACACAGCCTGTAACTGCACCATTTCAGCTCCTAATGGCTTAGCTGCTGTCACTTGCCTCCCTAGGGACAGGGAATGCTTTTCTTGATGCCTTCTTACAGCATATGTAACAGTCACATTATATCTATAGGAAGTTATTAAAATCTTCAAACATGGAGCACACCATTTGACATAATCTGACTCTTTATATCTTTTGCATAATAGTAAAGGACATTATGTGAAAGATGCCATGCTCTCAAGCAGGAGCCACAAAGATTTCCAAAGATTATTTGCCAATCCAATTCCCTAAAAACGAGGAGTGAAAGAATTATTTTTCGAGTCAAAGAAAAGAGACTTTATCGCTTGTTCATATCTATTTAGCTTTAAATACTGTACATGAACTGTATCATAGACTTAATATTTTGTTGGTATCACAGTGAGTTTAATGGCAGAGCTTGTAGCATGTGCAAAGGCATGCAGCTTCATGTATTATACTCCTTTATGACAGCAAACAAGACCTAGGCAAGGCAAGGCAAGGCAAGTTTATTTGTAGAGCACAATTCATACACAAGGCAATTCAAAGTGCTTCACAGTTGCATAAAATTACAAGAAAACAGATCAAATCAATCATTAAAACATCAACATAAAAATTTATCAATGACAGTAAAAGGCAAGAGTGCAGATAAAATACTTTCAGTTTTCATATGCTCGGGTAAAAAGAGCTGTTTTCAGCCTGGATTTGAACATTGTCAGAGTTGAGGCCTGTCTCACATCCTCATGAAGACTGTTCCAGATTTTAGCTGCATGAAACTGAAACGCAGCCTCACCGTGTTTAGTCCTGACTCTGGGAACCACCAGGAGACCCCTCCCTGAAGTTCTCAGGGCCCGAGATGGTTCATACGGCTCTAACATGTCAGAGATGTACTTTGGTGCTAAACCATGAAACGACTTGTACACGAGCAGAGCTGTTTTAAATTCTATTCTCTGAGTGACAGGAAGCCAGTGCAGAGACCGGAGCACTGGACTAATATGGTCATATTTCCTGGTTCTTGTCAGGACTCGAGCAGCAGCGTTCTGGATGTTCTGCAGCTGTCTAACAGCTCGTTTAGAAAGGCCAGTGAGCAGGCCGTTACAGTAGTCTAACCTGCTGGAGACAAATGCATGGATGAGTGTCTCCAAGTCTGGTTTTGACACTATTCCTCTGATCTTAGCAATGTTTTTCAGATGGTAAAAAGCTGATGATGTTATTGCTTTAATGTGGCTGTTTAAGTTCAGGTCTGAGTCCATGATTACTCCTAGATTTCTAACCTGATTTTTTGGTTTTAGAGAGAGAGACTCAAGGTGACTGATAACACTTTGTCTTTGTGTCTGTGGGCCAAAAACAATGATCTCAGTTTTGTCTGAGTTTAGTTGGAGAAAGTTGTTTTGCATCCACAAACTGATCTGTTCGATGCAGTGACAGAGAGTATCTACAGGCCCATGTTCACCTGCCGTCAGTGACACGTAGATCTGAGTGTCATCTGCGTAGTTATGGTACGACACATTGTTGCTGTTTATTAGCTGACCCAATGGAAGCATGTACAAGTTGAATAAGAGGGGTCCCAAGATTGACCCCTGGGGGACTCCACAGGTCATGGAAATTTTGTCTGAGACACAGTTGCCAATTTCGACAAAGTACGTCCTATCCTCCAGATAGGACTTGAACCAGTTTAGCGCAGTACCAGAGATTCCCACCCAGTTTTCTAACCTGTGAAGTAAGATTCCATGGTCCACTGTGTCAAAGGCAGCGCTCAGGTCCAGCAGAACTAAAACTGAGACCTTACCTGCGTTGGTGTTCATACGGATATCATTTGTCACCTTGATCAGTGCTGTCTCAGTGCTGTGGTGGGGCCTAAAACCTGATTGGAAAGTATCAAACACATTGTTAGATAGGAGAAAGTAAGTGAGCTGTTGATATATTACTTTCTCCAGGACTTTTCCTAAGAATGGTAGGTTTGATATGGGCCGGTAGTTGTTCAGTATCTTGGGATCAAGGCTGCTCTTCTTTAGAAGAGGCTTAATGACCGCGGTTTTCAGAGCCTTTGGAAATGCTCCAGTCTCAAATGAAATGTTGACTAACTGAACAAGTTGTGGTAACAAGCTGGTCAGTACAGACTTCAGAAATCTAGTGGGTAATTCATCAAGGCAGCATGTGCATGAACTCAGACCGGAGATAACCTCTTCCATTGTTTTGTCAGTAACAGGTGTGAAATGTGTCAGCTCAAGGTGTTTATCTGGTGGCAGGGTTGCTATTTGTGTTGCTGAAATTATGGCATTTTTAATGCCTTGGACTTTGTCATAAAAAAATATTGCAAATTCATTGCACTTAGATGTAGAGATTAGTTCTAAGGGCAGTGAAACTGGAGGGTTAGTTAATCTGTTTACTGTTGAAAACAGAACGCGAGAATTGTTTCTGCAGTTTGCGATGATTTTAGAGAAGTACTTCTCCCTTTCTCCACGCAAAATCTGGTTGAACTCACAAAGCACTTCTTTGTATATCTCAAAATGAACCTGGAGCTTTGACTTGCGCCATTTCCGTTCGGCTTTTCGGCACTCCCTTTTCTGTGCCCTGACCGAATCTTCACTTCTCCAAGGTGCCCTTTGTCTATTGTTAACCATTTTAACCTTGACAGGAGCAATAGTATCCAAAACATTTAAGACGCTTGATGTGTAAGAGTCCAACAGATTATCAACATTAGAACATGGGGGATTTTCAAATCTGATCATTTCCATAAACTGTGTCCTTGTTGTATCATTTATGTGTCTTCTTTGAATAACTCCAGGCCCGACCTCTGGTTTGGGTGTAACAGACAGGTCAAAGAAGACACAAAAATGATCAGACAAAGCAACATCAACAACATTCACATTTGATATATTAACACCTTTTGTAATAACTAGATCTAGAGTGTGGCCTTTGTTGTGAGTCGCTTCACTCACGTGCTGAGTTAAACCAAACATTTCAAGAACAGCTCTAAATTCTCTTGCATGCCTGTCATTGGTCACATCCACATGCACATTAAAATCACCTGAAATAACCAAACAATCAAAATCAGTCAGTATAAATGAAAGTAATTCAATAAAATCTTCAATAAAACAATTCTGTGGTGGTTTGTAAATAGTCATATAAAGTATGGAAGATTGTTTTATCTCCATTTTGAAAGACACATACTCAAATGATTGAAAAAACCCAAATGACAATTTGCGGGTGACTATATTGTCCCTGAATATGGCACAGACACCCCCGCCCCTTTGGTTTTGGCGTGTTTCAGACACAAAATTGAAATTTGATGGACTACACTCAATCAAAACTGCGTTTCCAGTGTTTTTGTCAAGCCATGTTTCAGTTAAAAACATAAAGTCTAGATTATAAGAGGAAATAAAACTATTTATTAACAAGGACTTGTTTTTTAATGATCTGACATTGAGTACAGCATGTTTGAGATTTATCTGTGTTTGAGTGGATGGAATCTTTTTGCAAGGGATATGGATTAGAGTTCTTTGATTGGACGGTCTGACTGTCCCTCTCTTATCTAATCTAAGTTGTTTGACAGTACTAATTGTTTCAGAAGAACACACCCCCTCTGTGGACCTCTGGTTGGTTTTGAGTTTGCTGTGCATGGTAGCAACGCAGAGGCCCCTAATGTCCTAGACAGCAGCAGTGACGCTGCTAGAGATAACCAAAGTTGCTAATACTGTATGAAAAACAACACACAAATTAAGTTTCTATAATATAATACAACCATGTTTCGAGAATAACATAAAGACCACAAGCTATATTAAAAAAACAAGATAGAATGCAATATGATTTGAGGAAATAATCCTCTTTTTTATGATAGTATCACGGATCGTCCTCATGTCCTCAGGGGGAATAATAATCATTTGCACAGTCAATATAAAGTATAAAAATGCAAAACACCATGGCCATCTATGGTGTTTTGCATTTTTGTACGGCTTACAAGGAAGGGGAATGAATATGTCCTGGGGCCTCCTCAGAGTGGATCATTTCTGAACGAGAACAGGCAGCATAAGCCACAGACACGACCATTTCCCACCACTGCACTGAGAGGTTTATCAGACGCGGAAAATTCATGTAAACCATGGTACATGAAGGCAGAAGTCTCCGCCACAGAGAAGGTATTTCCTCCTCTGTTATGAGTAGCAGAAGAGAAAATAAAAATACATAATAATAATAATAATAATACAAATAGTAATTCATGTTAATGCCAGACCAAATGCCCTGGTCAGCAGCTGATAATAGTGTTCATGTAGGGCTGTAGTTTATTAAAAATAATGTAGATTGTAGTTTTTTTAGGACTTGTTTACATGTATGTTGATTTGATGAAATAAGACGATGGTTAAGTGAGCCAGAAAAGAGCCAGGACGATGAGCTTGAGCTTGTGGTGCAAAGGCAGGTGCATATGCTCTCCTGCTCTACCACTGAGCCACAGGGCGGCGCCCACATGTTTTTTTTTTTTTTGTGTTAAATGTAAACAAGGTCGAAAATAGAATGAGGTGAGAAAGAGTTCTCCATATAACTACAGAGTACAATAATGCAGGGATTTGAGTGTTGAGTGTGTCATGACTTCCACCTCTGGAGAGCGCTTTTCATCACGCTCTGATTCGCTGCACATGTAGAGCTTTCCTGCAGAAGGAAGGTTGAGCAGACGTGCCATGTTTCTGTCATCGCAGCATCACTCAGAGATCTGTGGAGCAGCTGTTGGGATGTGTCTGTGTCAGATATGACCTGCACAGATACCTGCACCGTACTCCACAGTTCTTCTGTTAAAGGTAAGCAAAATAGTGACAAGATACTTGATGTGCGACGGCGGACATACACTCTGGATTTGTGAGCGTGTTCCAACCAAATGAGCCAAGGGAAATGACAAAGGAGCGATTGACAAAAGATGTATCCTCTCAAGAATTTTCCATATGTGCAGATGTATTGAGCCCGACATAGCACTTAAAAGATCTCTCTTATTGGCTATTTAAACAAAATGATTTGCTCTCAAAATATCATGATCACATTGTCAATCAGACCAATGAGACTGACCAAGGAAAAGTCATTTAAACATAAAATACCAAAACCTAACACACAAACTCATTCATGACGTATTCTAAGATGCGATGAAGTCCAGAACCATTTCCGTCAAGTGGAAGACAATCATTTACTTTGATAATTATCCTTTATTGCTTCTGCGGCAATGGGATTACACTACTGCCCTGCAGGCAAATAGACTGTTATTACTGCATACATTCAACCATACAGTGCAAAATCTTATTCCTTATTCAGCTATCATGGGAAATATGGTACGCATGAGTGAAGTTTAAAAATATGGTGCGGGTGCGTTTGCTGCTAATCACCTCATATCAGTGTTTTAGGAATGTGGTGATATGGCAGCACATAATGTACTCTTTACAGGGCAGTCTATTAATAATATACTGTAGGACACATTGATGTGGTCTAAGTGAGAGTCGAGATGTTTATAAGAATGAGGGAAGGTCAATGTGAACTAAATGTAAAAAATGGGAAAGGGCAAACGTGTTTTTCTGGTCCAAACATTTGTCAGTGGATCAGAAGGTTTGCAGGCAAAACCCAAAAGAAAAACTGAGCAGCTGAGGGGGAAAAAGCCAAAGCACTGGACTAATATTGGTCTATACACTGCCTGGCCATAAACTGAGTACATGGCACGGGCATATTCCAAGATGACATTGCTGGGATTCATGGCGCTCACATTGTGAAAGAGTAGTTCAGGGAGCATGAAACATCATTTTCACACAGGGATTGGTAACCACAGAGTCCAGATCTTAATCCCATTGAGAATCTTAGGATGTGCTGGAGAGTGGTCACACTCTCCCATCATCAGTACAGGGTCTTGATGAAAAATGAATGCAACACTGGATCGTTTGACATTGCAGACGCTTATTGAAACACTGCCACGGTAAATGTGGCTGTAATAGGAACCAGTGCAATAGGGATTGGCGCTCTAAGACTAAAAGTAACCCATTGTATCAAGTTCTTTTCCACTGGTTGTCAAATTCCGTCTCACATGTTTATTGTCCATGTTCAGCTGTGTGTATATAGTCTGTATATATAGTGTCTTTGTATAGTTTGTGTTTATATGTTTTCTGTAAACATCAACCTGCAAGGGGTCTGCAGAAATTAGCCTATAAGACTATAATCTGGCATAATTACATTTGTTAAATGTTAAATTTAATATGCATTGCTCTCCCCTTTATCTTAAATTAAATAGATAAGCAAAATAAGTAAAACAAGCTAAAAGCAGTCCAACACAATATTAGCGTGTGACCTTTTTTATTGTCTTGACAGTTTCTTGCTAGGCGGTGTAATATTAAATGCTCTTTCTCTAGTTGCACCCATCAACGAGTAGTACCTAAAATGTATTAACTAGTTATTTTATGATACAAACAGTAAGTAATCTATTACAACAACAATTATGTAAAAGTAAACTCTCACATTTTTCGCTAAATACCATAGGTCACGTTGACATTGACCATGACACTACTGCCTGTATTTTTGAAGATTTCCTTTTGGTCCATATGGAACATATAACGATGATAAAACACAGCCATGGTCTTAGTTCAAATACCACTGATGTTAAAAGTGTGGTCCTGTTGCCAGGTACACTGTCAGACGTGTCAGCCCTAACTCCGGTAATGAAAATAAGTGGCATTTCATTGAAGATAATAATGACTTGCAAAGCACGGGGAGTCGCTGCCAGGTTTCTCGATAGATGCTATAAAAGTGATGCAGAGCAGAACTTACAGCTTTACGACAACACGCCTATAATGCAATAAGATTTATCAGGCCCAGTCACACGAGTCTGAGCGCTTCGAACGGGCGTTTTATAAATCTCCGCTTTTCTCAACTGTAGAGAGCCAAATTTATAACAACTACTTAGCAGTGAATAATAATGGATTCAGATTACAATAAAACGCATCTGACGTATTCTGCTTTTATGTTTTTTATGGCTTGCGTTTGCATGACCTCAGCCATGAAACAATGTTTTCTGTTCGATGACAGGGGCAGGGGTTACATAGAATTACAACTCGATCCAAGCATGTTCATAATTATAGTTTGCATGTTGGCTAAAGTATAATTATGACTTAGTTTAATGGATAAAACCTGTGGTAAGTTTTAATTATGATTTTATTTTTAGTGAAGTGGCAATTTAATGAAGAAAAGTGGGGGGGAAAATATTATTGCAATTTTATTGGTCCGTGACATACAGTATAGATAGAGGGATGGTTCTGACTCACTCATTTCTCATGGGTATAATATGGTTGGCACAGCAACAGTTTCAAATGTTTACCTCTACATATGTCACTTCCTGCCCATGCGCAACAAGGAAGTGAAATATTAAACCTTACAAAAAGGTCAAACTAGGTGACACAATCTTAAAGGGACAGGCCACCGTTTTTCCAGACTGAGATATGTTCTTACCTGAGCTTAGACGAGTTGATACGTACCCGTCTGGTCTTTGTGCCCGTGGAAGAGCTCGGTCGCTTCCAACTTCACCCCCGTTTGGAGCTATAGGAACACATTGGGAGAGGCCAAATGCTACCAACATCTTTGGTCGTTTTGCGTGACTGAGCGCACGCACAAAGACCAGACAGGTACGTATCAACTTGTCTAAGCCCAGGTAAGAACATATTTCAGGATGGAAAAACGGTGGCCTGTTCCTTTAAGTAAAGTTGTATTAACTGTGTTTTAGTTCATATTTTGTCTAATGCACACCAAGTACAGAAAAAAAAGAGTGCCATCTAAACCGAGTCTTTACAGGGACTCAACTTGAATGTCTTGGGCATATTGGTCAGACAAGAAGGAGTTGAAGTTATAGTATCAATGACTCCTAAAAGATTCTATTTTTCAGGGGTTAATGCTTTATCCACTTTTATGATTAGATCAATTGGATTGAATATATTACATTATATAATGTAAATTAGATTATAAAAATATGTATAAAAGTATACAGTATACACTGACGGACACAGTCACCAGAGGGTTGAGGTTGGATGACGAAATTCACACAGTCACACTAAATCAATATTGTTTTTCCATCCTGAACTATTCTATTCTACAGAGAATACACAAATATTAAGTTCCAATCAGATTGGTATCGTTTTATTTATAAACATATTAATAATAACCTCCTTGGCCTTGACTTAAAACTTTTAATTCTGTGCACAATTACAACACATATTTTGGGGGATTTCTATGACCTCACCCAAAACCAAATGTTTCCTTAATGTTCTCAATGACAGGAGGCCGGTGTTCTGGCTTCAAGCACATTTTGTAAATATAAGACATTCCTCTGAAGGATGTCTTAGCGTTTTATTGATTATACAGTAACAGACATCATCTTTCAACTTGTGCTTGAGAGGAGCCTGCAAAAGCCAGATGGAGAATTTGTTCAGACAGGCGTGATGTTGCTATGGAGGCAGTGTGCGGAGGTGCAGCCCCCTTTTGTTTGCATGGAGTGACCGCAAACACATGCTCCCATTTAGGCCAGTTATTTGACACGGGACGCATGTTTGATCAGTTGTCAAAACGCACATAGGAGATCTGCCTTTATCGCGTCGTCTTAGGACATGCAAGCATAATGTAAAATAAACCTTACTTTGTGCAGGGGGTTTACTTAAAGGAGTTATGATAAAAGAGGGCTTCCAAAGAGGAGCAAAGTATTTGGTGAACACACACAAAGACGTGGTGATGTGGCACAAAGAACTCTGAAACATAGAAAAAAATGCAACAGGCTATATTCCTTTATGTTCACACATGTTGGTGGTAGGTATATAGAAACGATGTTTGTTATTATGAATGAAATGAAACTATTGGTTATTGGTGTAGACAACAATCTTATATCGCACCAAACCAATTATAGATGCAAGTATTTGAAATAGACCTATTTTTAGGCCTATCAATTATTTGTGCCCATCTGTCATTGGCCATAAAATTAAAGTTTGTTAATGGATAAATATCTTAATGCAGAATGACAAAATAAACTGGAGAATCTAGCAGATGTGTGCACAAAACTCCCAAGAAATCATCCTACTTTCTAAGAACACAAATAAAATTCAATTCCTAACATTGGATTAGTATGTTTTCCTTGTCTTGTCCTCAGATTTCTGCTACTTTTGCCGATAACAATCTAGCGGGGATAACTGCCTTGACTGCCTCTCCATCTCCCTCTCAGCCTCAATGCTCATTCACATGACAGCTCCCAGCCAGGGCCCTGCCATCTTTGGGCTCTCATATATAAACATACTGTATGAGAGCCTACAGGTGTCTGCCAGCACTATAGCCCTGCCACTGCAATTTTTCTTTCCTAGTGTTGCACATCGGGATTAAAAATGCAATTCACTTAATCTGGCCTTGCGTTTTTATCTTCTGGATGCCCAAGGACAAAATTAATCCAAGGTGTAGAAATCAACAAGTTAAGACATGAATATGGTAAGAAATCTATTTATATGCAAATAGGACTGGCCCTACATCTGTCACACTTTGTTAGAGTGGCTGCTGCTGGACCTACAAGAAAAAAAGAAAGGAAATTGTTCGAAGACCGTCATTAACGGAAGATTTGGTTTCACAATGCATAATCAATTGCATTCAGCATCATCATCCAGATCCAAAGAGGCAGTATGATCTAGGGGTCACACAGCTCGAATTCGAAGAACATTATATTAATATGATCTTGCTGCCCCCTAGTGGAGAATAAAATTTCGGGCGCACCAACATAATTGGACTTCCATTGTCTGCTTTTCTCAAGACACAAGCTAGAGGTCTCCTTTATTTTATTTTTTAATACCCCTGAGAGCTGATTTATGAAATAAAAGACAGCAGAGAGCGACTTCTTTGGGGATCCTTGAGTAACTGACATTAAGGCAGTGTACAATCTGCAATTTTAGTAGCCAAGACAATATTTATCACAAAAGGAATTTGTTTTCTTTTCTCTCAGTAATATCTGTATTTTCAGATTGTGCTCAGTGTTTTTATACCTCAATCATTTAATGCACAAAGAGAAAATAAATACTTTTTGTGCTACTTTAGATATATAGATTGGTGAGGATTGGTGAGGAACTGGTGGGAGACGTCTGATTGACGCCTATATTTGGTAAATATACCAAATTTACAAGGTCATTATTTGAATCCTGTGTAGAAGCCATTTATCACATACTTTAACACTTTAATTCCAGGCTCAAAACTGTTTCCTTTGACTACGAGTATGACAATAGTGTTTTCAATGAAGGTACTTGAGTCATCTTCTGTACTCAGTAGTTCAAGTCTTCGAACGTTTCGCCTCTCATCCAAAAGGCTTAGTCAGTGGACAAAAGTCCCGCTCTGCTTTAGATATAGACCAACGGGGAGGAGTGGGGGTTGGCCGGGCTCCTCCTCTCTAATCACAGCTACTCTCACCTGTGGGTAAACAACCTTTGAAGTAGAGCGTCTCTAACGACCTGCTCACCTCGGTATCGGTCAGTCCTGTCCTATTCATAGATGATCACTGCCCATTATCTGTCCTATTTATGGCTGATCACTGCCAATTACCTGCCTATAGTTCTTTTATTAGCTGAGGTGCCGTCTCCTTGGACTGGCCATGCCCTTTCGGTTTCTCCCGAAGGAGATTGGAGTAAAGTGACGGGAGATTAAATCTGAAACCACCATTCCAGTTCATGGAGATTTTCATCCTTGACAAAAATATCTTCTTTTACTCCTCTTTCAAACCAACGTTCTTCTTCAGCTAAAGACTATAGGCTATATGACTATAGCGTTTTTCCCTTTTAACGGAATTGTGTGAACTGCGTGTGTGGCAAGGACCAGATCGTTAAGTATAGATATTGACTAAATTGGTTTAACTTGCCGAGCAAAAAATGAAGGCTTAGTCGTAAACATGAAAATAAATGCTGTTGAGTCAAGAAAAGTACTTTCACCTTCTTTACTTAAAATGTATTTCATTCACTCCCCTAAAGTAAAAAACAAAACATTTTAAAACAAAAACTGAGATACAGCATTAAAAAGGTGAGATGGCCAACGCATTTCACAATTCACTGAGGAACTGCAAAAATAAAGACATTATAATATGACACTGAAACATTATTCTGTACATAATTTATGACAATTCAATACACTATTTCAGTCCATGCAGCGCGAGGCCACACGTTTCATTTCATTTGAGACGTTGAGTTCAGTCCTTTTTTCTTGTGGGGTAAGTGACAACCAGTGGCAGTTCATAGTATGTATCTCTATACTGTAGTAGAGTCACTTTGGCAATGAGAGCTGGTGAGTTAGTCGAGTTCCTTGTATCGGGCAAACATGGCATTGCGCACGGCTTGTTTATACTCGGCGTGACTATACACATGCGGCTTCTTCTTCTTTTTCTGCAAAACAAAAAAGTGGTGTTACTTTGCTGCACAAGTGGAGAAGACCAAACTAATGAAAACTTATCACATAAAATAGCTGTACATTTGGCACTATAGGCCCAGTCCCATTTCTCTCACTTGCTCTGAGAACACTCGCTATGAGTTCTCTTCACAGGAAGTGCAAGTGAAGAATTTCCCCTAAGAAGTGGGACAACACTAGTATGCAAATTGGCGCAGAGAACGTGTTCCTTACGTCACGCGCTACATCGACGTGTCTGATTTCACCCCAGTCTAGTAGATAGCGGTAATAAACAGTTTATACACATAAACTACAATAACAAGAAATACTATTTTCATTCACGTGTGGAAATGCCGGTTCCGGCGTAGCTCCTGCCATTTGTGCGTGCCATGTTGATTTATCTACGTTTGATAAATCAACTGAGTCAGTCTGCTGACGAAGCCTTTTGGATGAGAGGCGAAACGTTCGAGACTTCAACTACTGAGTACAGAAGATGACTCAAGCACCTTCATTGAAGACAACAGAGAGAAAATATACGAAAGCCGTATGTTTGTGACGGTCGGGATGTTTCAGGTATGTTGTTTTGTTTAATCTTGGCACTTTGCTCAACTTAGCTGCCAACTCCCATTGTGTCTAAAAAGAATACGGCCTACACATTCAGATCGTATAGTTTACATCCAGTCTATTGTTAAACGATTAAACATGATGCATTACTGTTTTCGATAGAGCAAACAATAATCAGCTATGTCACATAAGTAGAACGTTAATAAGCAATAGTCCTCACCAGAGAAAGGGTTCAGCTTGAGACCATTTTGTTTACTGAAAGCTTGAATCAGAGTCAGTAGATTGAGAACCTGGATAAGCGAAGCACTAAGCATTTTTACGAATGTCGTCAAATAGCGACTTTCAAACTGTAACTTACATATACATCTAACATATTCCAACACATTTCAGAATTTACAGGCTTATTTGCGTATAATATTCTTACATTTGTAATTGTCGCTTCCACCGGTAGCGCGCCATCTTTAAACTCCCTTGGCCGCAAGTCTGCTCCTGAGCTGACTTGCGGCCAAGGGGCCTTTTCAAGGAGAGATAGACACTTCTTCTTGCTCCCTAAAGGACACCCTACCCCTCCGCGGAACGCGCAAAATCTAGGGGGAGGACTCAAATCTAGGGCTAGGGTTTGAATTGGGACAGGGCCATGGAGTCAAGTAGAAAAGTTACGCTTTGACAGATTTGCTGAAGTAAAGAAATTATGGTAGTGACAAGATTTTTATTGATCCCATTTCATTACCTGTGCTGGTGCAGGCTCCGCTCCTAAACCTGGTCTTTCACTCAGTTGACCCTTTGCTTCCCTGAACATAAATAAAATGCACATAAATTATTAGCGTAAAGTTCTTTCCAATTACCATCGTCGTGTCTGCATTAGGAACACCATAAGACAAGTCCTGACCTTGAGCTGCCGGCCCAGTTTTCTTGGTGCTGTGGCTGTGGCTGTGGCTGCGGCTGCAGCTTTCTCTTCTTTTGTTCTGGAGATTTAGTGACGGTCTGCGCAGTCAACTGAGGAGAATCATTTTTCATTTAGATTTTATACACACACTGGGCAAAGTTACTCAAGTATTTTTCCACAAAAGCATTGCAGTACAGGCAAGTTTACTCAAGCATCTTTTCTTAGGCATTTGAAAGAACATTACCAGACCTCTTTAAATTAATTAATGATCATTATTTTTTTAAATTCCTGATTTCATTATTTTTGACATCTTACTCAAGTAAAACCACCTAACATCGTTGACGTTTATGAAATATCCACCCATTGTTCCATATTCACACAGACACCCGAGAGGTAAGGCGTATGTCACGGTGGAGGGCCTTGCCCAAGGTGCTCTTGTGTTGGAGCTGGGCTCTTGCAGCCTTTGGCTTGGAGGATAAACGTGAAGTGGCCACTGCAGCACCATACTGCAATCTTAAGTATTCTTGTTCTACCGGAAAACACTAACCTCAGCATCATTGATGAATCTAGAACTGCCATCTTCCACTCTTGTCTCATCTGCCTCTGTCCTGTTTTTCCATTTACCTAATAACTTCTGGGGAGACAGTGGCGCAGTGGTTAGAACATTTGTACACAGAATCCAAGAGTGCAGATCGATCCCAGCTTCAACACTGTTGTTGTATCCTTGGGCAAGACCCTTCATCCTCCAGTAAAGGAATGAATCTGTGAATGTATACCGTAAATTTCGGACAATTAAGAGCACCTTACTAAAAGCCGCGCCAGCTAAATTTGCAGCCTTGTACACACACAGGCCGCACTCGAATACAAGCCGCAGGTTTTCATAGTGCCGTGCATCCGCTCAGAGCGGCCCATGGTGCAGAGGAGGAGGAAGAGACGCCTCATCCCGGTGAAAGGTGCAGTTGTGGGCAGAGGGAGGGCGGCAGTGATAAACGCGTAAAAAAGGCAGAAATGTTCAGTGTAGCCGAGCTCACTGTGGAAGTGTAGAGGCCCACCAGAACGCACCAGAACGCAGTGTGCCGCGTCACGGCACTTCAGAGGCTTTTCTCAAACCGCGCGGGGCTTTACTCACGTGATTTATAAATTTTTATCATAAATAAAAGAAGACGCGTATGTCCGTGTTGTAAGAGAGAGAGCAAACCTGGCTGTTTTTTGCAGGTTAATAGTGAGTTGGCGACAGACATGAGTTTCACATGCTTCCCCTGATGCCTGAGCCCTGACGATGGTTTCTCTGTCTCCGCGGCTTCTCTCGTCCAAACGAACAAAGTTCACGGCGGTCTCCCTGTCTGTGCCTCTGCAGGATGATTTAAAGCCTGGGTTTTCCTCCGCAGCGCTGCGTTTGAATTCAGCAGAACCGTGGCGCGGGGTCCAGCGTCGCCGCGCGTCACTGCAGCCTCGGTGTGAGTTCTCTCATAGAAAATAAAGGAGGCGGCTCTTTTGCCGCACGTCAAGGCGTTTCGCTGCGTTGGGGCGAGTAAAGCCCTTCCACATTTAGGCTAAAGTGAGCCTTCATCCTTTTTCTCTCAAAATTCATAACTACAGTTTACTCATCTACCGTTCCTAAGTCAACAGCAGATTAGAAGTCCCGTCTCACTTTTGCGTTTACTGCTAGAGACGCCTCTAGTGCCTGTTGGCGGCTCTATATTGGCCGCGGGGTTCAAAGCGTGGGGGAAAAGTAGCGCCGTATAGGCCGTAAATTAAACGTGCTTTTACAGTCTGGAAAAGCGCTATATACACGACAAAAACATGCAATTCTTTTTGTTCCACTGTACCTGTTTTTCCTGGTTTTCTAGCGCCTCTAGCTCCTTCTTTGACCTTTTAATCTTGAGGTGAATCTCCATATTTTGCTGTGATGAAACACAAATATTAGAAACTACATCACACTTTAAGTAAAGAGTCAAATACGGCAGAAACCATACTTTGTGCAGGTCTGACAGCTGCTGGTGCCGTACGAGTGCGTCTTTGTTGGGGAACTGCCTCCTACAGAGCAGACAGGCCATCTTTTTCCAGTCGGTGAGGCGGTCCTCCTTCTCCGAGAGCTGCGAGCGTTTAGCTGCTTTAGGCTCCTCCTTGTCTTCCTCCATCTCTTCGTCACTTCCCGCTCCGTAGTCCGACACCAGCGCGCCCAAAGAGCCCATAGAACGCTGGAAAAGTCACATCTCGCTAAAGGCACTTTGTTTCGAGTCCAGACCATTTGTCTTATTTCGATCAGTTTAATGTACAGATCAGCTATGGTGAATATATCTATTAGCTGCACAAAATAGAGGCTTCAAGACGAGAACAAAGCGCCTGGTGATTAGTTTGGAAATCATACCTTTGACTTCTCGTCTTTCTTAGCAGGAGCAAGGGGCATTTTAAACATCTCATCACTGCCTGTTACCTGAGCGTTTAACAAGATGCGTCAATCCAAACTTTCAGTAAAATGGATAAAGTGACATTCTAGTTTTATCGCCCACCTTTCTCTCAAAGACCGCAAAGCCAGCGTCCGCAGATTTGGACTGTCTCCGATCATCGTCGCCCCTCGATAGTGGCGACGGGGTTCGAACACTGTCCTTTTGGCGATTCTGAATCTTCGCCCACCGCTCCATATCTTTCATAATCTGGGGGAGTGAAAAAAAAAACATTATGAATTGATTATGAATGTGTTTCGCATTCAGCAGATTGACAATGCCAACTTTTACGATTTTGCCTACCCCGCTTTAAAGTGAAATCTAAGGCTATTTGAAACACCAGCGCCCACATGACTTTACCTTGACTGCAGCCCGAGTTTTTAGCCTCTCCTCTGGTTTGTCCCTTTTGTCATCATCCTCCCTCTTTTCCGGTGTTTCTGTCATTGGTGCTGGCTCGGGCTCGG
The DNA here is from genome assembly GCA_021464625.1 of Proterorhinus semilunaris. Taxonomy (NCBI): domain Eukaryota; kingdom Metazoa; phylum Chordata; class Actinopteri; order Gobiiformes; family Gobiidae; genus Proterorhinus; species Proterorhinus semilunaris. The sequence continues at coordinate 26,872,409 of CM038344.1, read as the reverse complement.
CCTCGGGCTCGGGCTCTACAGCGGGCTCTGGTGCAGGCCCTATAGGAGCCGCTACTGGCTCAGGTGTGACAAGTGAAGTATCGTGTGCAGGAGTGTGCGTTGTTTGCGCGGTGAGAGGGGGAAGGGGGATAAGGGGGGTATGCGTTAGAGGGGCTGAATGAGGGTTTGGTGGTGGTTTTTTCATCTCCAGCGGGGCGTCTGCAGCGGGGTTGGACAGAATGGCCTGGTCCTCCATCGTCATGGCTACTGCATGTCCTGGATCGGCTGGCTGACCAGCAGGGACCGGGATGTAGGTTTTCAATACAGGGTCCCAGTAAAGGTACTCTTGGATTTCAGCATTGTAGAAATACTAGAAAGGAATGATACATGGGTTTGAGTTACATGTTGAGTCCCCTCTTTAAAGTAACAAGGATATAACAGTTTAGTAATGAGGATCTGAGGGACAGCTCACGTCTTACCCTGGAGTTGGGGTCATAGTACAGTGTTGTCTCAGGATCATAGTAAAAGCCTGAAGTGGCATCATACAGGTAGTTGCTCACATCTGGCCCTTCTGAAACAAATAAAACCAAGGATACACTGATCAGAGCGAGCACTGCGTAATCTTGCCCCGTTATGGCCCTGTATGCTCACCGTAGATGTGCGGTTGTGACGGCTGATGGACTGGCTCAATTGGAGCATGAGCTGGAGTCTCACTGTAACCAACTCCCTGTAGAAAGAAACACAGAAACCAGGTTGATTCACTAAAGTGAAAATAAACAGGTCCAATCATAATTACAGTACATTTGTCGGATTATTTTACCAGAAAAAGGTCAATACTATGTGAAATCAACGGCCTGTACTGTTTAGCATGTTTTCCAATTTCCATGATCATCGCTTCAATGTGGACCACTTCCCTGATCATTGTAGCTGTTTAAAAGGACCACTAGACAGTATATACAGTATGAATATATGACCATTAACATAATTATGAATGTGATTTGGTCAAGAAAAACCCAAACAAAAACACTTTACCGAGTTTCCCTGGGTTTACTTATTTTTGTGTACGAAATTCATCATTGATAGTTGGGCACAGAACATGACATATATGAAGAGATAGGATTTCCCACAACAACTGCTGTGCCCCCATACTGCACCAATGGGCCATGAGTAAGTAGTATTCCAATTATAAAATGTTAAACTTTTTCATTTATTTTAGGATGATTGATGGGCAGGCATTATCCCACCAAACTGTATTTTACTTAGAAAAAGATGAAAAACTTGAAGCGCCTATGATCGGGTTAACTTAACTTACCTGGTTGACACTGGGATTCACTGGCATGGACATATCAGGCACGCCTGGCATAAAAACCCCTGAAGACAGACAATCTAAATATGAGAAGCCATAAATAAAAATAAAAATAGCCTATTGAGTGTCAGAGGAGTCTTGCCTTGCATTTCTGTGGGCGCACTGACAGGCGGAGGCATGGGGGGCACATACTGTGGAGGAGGCATGAACGACTGCTGCTGCACATGAAGAGGTGGTGGTGGCTGCTGAGGCGGGGGCTGCAGGGGACAGTTAGAACGGTCAATGTCAAATTTATTTATAAAGAAAAATAAAAAACCGACCAGCCGACCAAAGTGCTCTACATGTAGGGGCGCGTTTGCACACGTCCAAAAACTATAGCGTGTATTGAAGTAGAGCAGAGAGCAACTGCAGTTGAGAGTTGCATCCCCAAAAAATGGCAAAGGCTGCAGCGTAAATTTACCTCATGGGACCTAATGAATATGCAATAGTGATTTTGTCAGAATGCGCAAAATGTGTGGTGGAGAAATTGCTAATGATATGGTTTAGCGAGTACCGTCATATTTATCACTACTTCGAGAAGTAAAACTGCACAACTTCACGTTTGAGAAGCAGGTACTAACTTAAGCACAGGACAGAATGGAGTTTGTGCACCAATCGAACATTAAAATGTTTCCAAATGTTTTCATTTGGCTCATTTATAAAGATGATTTATGTTGTTTTGACGGTGTAGTTATATAAAGAGAGCACCTGTGACATTTGGCTTCAGTCTGCCCCATGTCCTTTTAAAGTCCTTATGTATCGTCAATACAAACCTTCATAAGAAGGCACGCACTACTGCATGTTCCAATGTTCACCTGTTCCTTTCATGCCGGAGCGTCTCCAATGAGCGAGCGGTGTGTGCACGTTCCTTGCTGCTGTCCCGTTATACTGTTTCAAACCCTGTTTTTGAAAACCTCGTGTATGTGTCATTAGCGTAACAATGAAAAGACATCATGTGTGGGAGCGTGTATGTTACAGAGTGGGACCGGGAGGCTCTTGCACAAAAAACAGTTATTGATTTACAAAGACTAAAATTGATTTGAATGTGTTGTTTCTAAGTCTAAGCATCCATTTTAAAAAGTAGGGAGCCTGACTTTCCTTTTCGACCACCATAGTGTATAAGCTTTGAGCAGTCAGCATTTTTATCGATCGCAAACACAAATCAGTGCATTTGAATAACTGTGAAGTTAATCTGTTAACTCCACAATCAAAGCTCGACTTACCCACATCATGCCGGGCTGAGGAGGAGGATTAGCAGGGACTGATCCAGGGAAAGGGGGAGGATTGTTCCTGCATAAACATGAGATTATTCAAGACCATTAAAGTACCGTAGTTATAACACACACATATAGAATTAAAGATGGTCATGATTGTCAAAACTTACGTTACTTGATTTTTTAAGGGTTTCGCAATTTCAACGTTAACTCTAAAACCATTAATATACAGCGGCTCAGGCTTGAAAAGCTCCACCAGACGTTTCAATTGCTGTAAAACACAAATCCCAAAAAATTACTTGTGCAATTTCATTTCCACCTGGGACAAAATCACATTAGTGTAAACATGAAGCATAACATGAATAGAGGTAAGCAAGTGCATTAAATTTCCATAACCGAGTTGTTTTACCTCATGTGACTCCATGTCGACAAAGCACAAAAGCTTCTCTCCGGTTTTGGCCTTGACCAATCGAACGTTTCTTTCGTCCAGATAAGCATAAGGATCCAGAGCTTTCAGGACGGACTCCACTGTTGTATCTGGCTTCAAATATTTCATTATCATGGCTGTGGAGGACAATTTTAGAAATATATATATTATGAAGTGAATTAACATGTTCGATTTATAGATTAAGCATTTAATTAAAACACTTTTTTTTAAACACAATTGGTTTCCTACACAGGTCATATATTTATTATCAGTATAATATTAGTTATTAGTTTCAAGACGGATTTTTTGTGAGAAGAATTAACTCGAAACAATTTACCAACTATATAACATTGTGGCTGTCCTTTCACCTTAACTGGACAGCACTGCTTTCCACCAAAGAGTGAGGCAGTGAACGACTAAATGACTGAGGCCATGTCACGCCATTCTTAGCGCCCAACCTACTTTTGCTGTCCCTGTAGTCTGGCTGTGGCTGATGGTGTAGTGGAGGCTGTTGGTGGGACCATGGCTCCTTGGGCAGCTCCTCTGGCTGCTGTTGGCCCGGCTGCTGCCAGGGCTCAGGAATCAGGTCTGAGCTGCGTTGCCATTGGTCTCTGTTGTCACTGTTGGGGGCCATGCCTGCAGCAGAGCCGTTCAGAGCTCTTCTCAGCTCTTCTGACGGGTCGCTAGGCCTACTCAAGTGGGGCTTGGGGTCATGAGCTGTGTGACGGTCCAAGTCCTATTAAAATGCAGCCGAGGCCAGAAATGAATTCCCCAAAAACATTAAAATAAAAGGGTAACAACTTAACGAAAGCCCAGCAAACTGACCTGAGGCCGTTGGTCACAGTCCTCTGGATGGATAAACTTCATTGATGCCGTACTAGAGCCAATCTTGAGGGATCCCTGAAATAAAGCAAGACAATTAATTATGAGATTTTAGGCAAGTGTATAAAAGAAGTACTACCTACACCCAACATGCATCATATAAGCTGAGCGTTTTTGAGACCTGAGAACAGAATGGCCATTGAGCAAAAACCTCTCAAGAGGTCACGTTATAAACCAGTGCTTTCATAAGGCTATTTTTTTAACATACTGTTGTAGGATATTTTAAAAGGGGGGGTATTATGTTATACATACATACATACATACATATTCATCACTATCTTACACTGTGTTGGTTAGAAACACCACTCGGCCCGTGTGGCTGTAGTGAAATGAGTTTTTACTTGGTGATGAAAAGATTAAGCTTAGCACTGGGAGGTGAGGAACATATTTCCTGGGTACGTAGGACCTCAGAAGGTGTGCTGCTAAGAATAGCCTCTAAGGAAGATCCAAAGATTACTGAAGGATATGCGAGTGGGTCGAAACAAGCTCCGGCTTATGCTTTGGATACGAGAACATTGCCATAAAGTCTATTTTGCATAATACCCCACTTTAAGAAAAATATTGCTGTTACCTAAATTAAATTCAATCACTTAAATAAACCTCTCGTTACACGCCGCAGGTTAAAGAGTTGGAATGTCTTCAAACGAAGTTTAGTCAGCTACATTACCGGGCGCTTCACTCTTCCTCTGTATGGCATTAATGCCAAAAATGTTGAATTCACCCTTCTTGATTCAAACCATACATTTTATTGCCCTTATGGCTTACTGTCCTTAAACTTTACTTAAACGGCCAGAATTCCATTAAATTAGAGCTCTGTACTGAAAAAAGCCATATTTAGTTTACAGCTAAAGGTTATTGAGCTACAAATAAAAATAAGCCTACAAAAGTGTAATAGTCACAACAATGGATATTCATGTTTACTAACTTACAAAAACTGAATACAGGTTGCGTTCCAGAACGGCAGAAGCAGATCATCAGAAGCCAGTTGTTTGTGAATACGACTTAAATGTGTAAATATCCAAGAACTACTACTGATCTCACTTGAAACAGGAACGGTGATGACAAAAAGACAAAAGGATAGAATCGAGCTTCTGTGAACTTAAAAAAATACTTTCATTCACACCTCTAGTCTGCTTTGTCAATCCAAATCCATCTCAATCATGTCATTTGAATAAAAAAAATTCATATCAAACAACAACAACAACAACAACAATAAACAACAAACCAACACCTTAAGAACACCCCCAGTAAATCTTAGAAATGCAGAGCACCCTGTTGATATCATATTCAAAGCTGTGGCTACAATAGCAGCTGACCACCACAGAGTATGGTGTGAATGAATAATGACTACAGTGTGGCGCTTTGAGAAACTTGGTAACACAGAAAAGCGCAATACAAGTGTAAGCCATTATCGTAGCTTGGTCGGGTTCAGGAAATTATGCAGAGGCTAAAGTAAACAACATCTCAATATGATCCACCAACAGTAACTGCTTGATACGGGATTTATTTTAACACATGGGCCGCATGAAGGCTCAACAGCAAAAGCTTTGACTGAGAGCAACGCAGCTCTAGGTATAAATCCTGACTCGGGTGGGGTCATCCTGTGCAGCATTTACATGTTCTCTTGGTGTCCGCACAGTATGCGTAGACTGAATCACAGTGGAACCGTCCTGGTTAAGTGAAGGTCAAAATACATACAATAATCCAAAGCAAACATTTTAAACCGATACTATTGCACACCTACTCAAGAAAGGCTAAATAAGAATGTCCCTTTGTTTTTTTTTGGCAGAAGAATCTTTTTTTATTTCATTGTTTAGGTTATTCCAAACAGACAGTGAGCAAAAAGGCAAAGCCCACAAATTAAATATCTTCTTCTTGAGATGACCAGGCGTTTAACTCTTTCACCAGAGAAAGTGTCACCATTTGGAGGCTATGCATAAAGCAAGTCTTCGCTATGTTCTCTTGATGTAGAAAATAATGTTCAATGACACACCATATGCCTGGAGCCAAAATAACTTCTGAACAACAATTCTGAGGACGCATCTTCTAGACAACACAGTCCAACAAAAAAAAGGTAAACTCTTCTCGATTGCGGAACGTAACTAGGCACAGACTAGACACTACAGCAAAGAAGATCGGCAAAGTGTGAAAACCACAACATAAATATTGAAGTAGAGGCGTAATTCACTCGCCCCACTCCTGAGGGGGGGGGGGGGGTCAGGGTACAACAACTCTGTCGAGAATACTTCAATGTCTACTATAAATGAGCCAACACAGACAGGCCCATAAACTTGGTTTAATTGAAGTCAGCAATACATCTTTCACATTAGCAATTATTCAAGCAGTAATATTCTTTGATGCAATTAAATATCTCCACAATCTCCATAGGGTCCTGTTACGTATAAACCCCCCCTAGTTTAGCCTCTTAAAAACATGTCCTCAAACGCATGAGATTCTTGTACGTTGTAAGTTTAGAAGTTCACATTTCAGTCTTCTGTCAAAAATAAAAACGTTTAAACTGCTGCTGCTGGAACAAAATCCTCAACTTTCCAAATCGAGGTTCAAAACTGTTACAAATTTCTCAACAACCACATAATTGTTTCCATCCTGTTGCCGTGCTTTGACATCTGCACAACCTCTGTATTTGTCAGAAGACTCATAATTAGGTATTCTTCCAAAACCAGGCAGTCCCAACTGAGATTGTAAATACTTAAAAAAAAAAAATACAGTATTTTGAATGCTACCAAACCAGCATTGATCAACATGAATAACTCTGCGAAAGCTTAGGACGGTAATCAATCTTGCAGAAGAATTTTCACGACTATAGATCACATTAAACTACCATCATTTCCATTAAATGGACAGCCAGCCAGTCAATTCAGTGGTGGTTCCCATCCACAGCGTTTGAGGAAGACCCAACTGGCATATTAAGTAATGCATCGACCTAAACACACTGTTGGCAGCTGGCCAGTAAAAAGGCGACAAATGGTGGTCAACTGGTTGATATGTATATAATAGTGATGCACAGGTCGGCCCGGTCGGATAATCCAATGATGGTAAATGTCAAAATCACAGCGTCAAATGTGTGCACAATGGCAACGTGCAGCCACCAGACAAAAGTGATGCATTGTTACTAACCTGAAGAGAACACCTTCATTGCACAGGGTAGGTTCATGCATGGGCAACTTTAGTTCCAAACTCCTGCAAGTCTGACACGAAGTTGTGCATGATGTGGTGTAAAGGCTCGTCAAAGTTTCTGTCCATTTCACGCTCATCCCTACAGCTCAATAGACGCAAACAAACGTGCCATTTCTCCATAATAAACTTACGTTCACGCAGCACGCTCCCGGTAGTATGACAGCCAGCTGTACCGCGGCTCATGCGGGTTTATTTTTTTGGTTTGCGTTGGCGAATTGAAGCCCATGTCTTTGATTTCCATTGGGTTGGATTGGGCAAGGCCAAGAAAAAAAAGCCAACCCGTGCATCACTAGTAGACGTTTACGCATGAACTACATTGTACCAGTCTGACTATTTCAGTAGTTTGGGAGTTAAAATGAATTGTTAGTATATAGAATATGTCTCCACCCCCAGCTCGCCCTCCCCTAAAGCCATCTCAACCCCTCGTTTCCAGGTGGAGAGACCGCCTCGCTGAGTGATGAGGATGGGCCACCTTGTTGGACTCCATGATGTGGACAGCATCCTCGAGGTTTAAAAACTCCACAATGGCAGTATCGTAGCTGTAACCTGGGGACAGCATTTGAAATACAGATGGTCTTTGTTAGTCAAGTCCAGTAAAGACAGGTACGAAGACATAGAAGACAGACTTCGATCGATATGAGCACATCGATTTTTTTTTTCACCAAGAAAAACATTTCTTTTTACATTTCAGATTTGCTTCCATACATACATACACACATATATATATATATATGTATGTAAATATCTGTTAACTTCTCAGGGCTGTTGCAGTGTATGAAGGGTATGCACATTTTACATCTACACTGAAATAGAACCTTTAACAGCCGCAAATTGAGTGGGCTTTCCACTGAATTTACTGTTGTTGCCGTGATGAAATGCTAACTGCAATGTTGTTGCTGTGTTATGACATCACACGCATAACCTTTATTATGCATCTCTGAAGCAAAAAGAAATGTGTGCAATTTGTTTGTCCTTACCAAAAACAGAACTTGCGCCTTGTAGCAATAACTACCAGATGCTTACACGTAAAAAATAAAAAAAAAGCACCAACGCTGAAGAATTCATTTATGTTCTTAATTTCAGCAGCTAATCCTGAAAATGAATAGTTTATGAAAGACCAAGTTGACTTTGCTAAAACTTTCATTGCTTTGGTAAAACCACAATGTTGACACAAGGACCTCACAACAAGTGAGAATCCGCCATACTCCCCATGTCCACACAATACAAAAAGCAACATTAGAAATTAGGCGACTATAAGAATCGAATGTCGAATAGCGAAATATCGAGGGGTCATCGAATGAGCACTAAACACGGGAGTGCTCTGAAACAAGACCTACCTGGCACAACAGTCTTCATCTTCATTGCCTGAAGTGGAACACCATCCGGAGTACTCAAGGCTCTCAAAATCTACAACAAATGGTCAATTAGCAATAGCATTTTACACAACCCCCCCCCCCCCCCCCCCCCCCAGCATCATTAAAGAACGTACGTGCTCCATAGAGGCAGTTTTTGGAATACCCGAAATGGATACTGTATTGGAGGCCTGATCTTTGAATGCTGCACCACGGTAGTCTTGATCCTTTCACAGAAATGTGTTATATGTCATAACCTTGCATTTGTCATTTGCACTAAATACAAGCACATCTATATATATATCTGTACACACCTGTGAAGCAGACTCAATAAACTTTGCAGGTGCAGTTGGCTTACTCTCACTGATCAGTTTGTCTGGTGTCAGAAACTCCTGAGGCTTGAAGTCAAATCCTCTTGATGCTGTTCGATAATCAATGTCCCTGTAGTCCTGGTCCCTTGGCGGTCCACTGCTACAGCTCATGTCTTTATTCATCTTGCCCTGAGCAGGTTCAGGGTTGTGTGAGACTTCTTTGAAACCCTCAGATAACTTGAGCAGCTCGTGCGAAGGTTGAGGCTTCTCCATATTTGGTGGCGGCTGATCCCTGTCCTTGAGCCAAGGTTTGCTTTCATTTTCTCTATCAAGAGTGTCTTTAATTGGCTGTAAAAAATCGTGTGGGCCTTTTCTGCCTTGTAAGTCCATAGGAGGAAAGTCATCTCTGTGTGGAAAATTGAAATCTTTTGGTGGGTAATCCATTGACATCCGATCTCTTTCTGGAAAATGCAGAGGTTCTCTAATACTTTCATCCCTACCATACTGCATTGGAAATTTGGGTTCACTGGTTCCACCAAAACCTTTGGGAAAACTCACAAGAGGTTTTTTGTCCTTATTGCGTTTTTTCCATTCTTCAGCCAGAGTCATCTCCTCCCCGCATCGATAGTCAGTAAGTGGACTGTCCCCCCCCTCATCATTGGCTGGACCCTCTGTGGTTTGGTTGGCATGGTCCTCTGGAGGCAGCTCTGATCTCCCTCTGTCAACAGGAGGGACAGGATCATTTCCAACCCTCGGTGGGGATCGGCTTCTTCCTCTGAAGTCCGACATTGGTCCGGGGCGGTCTCTAAAATCCATGTCGGAGTCAAATCCGCCTCTTGGATTAAACGGTGGCCCAGCTCGTCTGTCCATGTCCATCATCCTCCTTTCATGTGGAGGCATGTTCATGTCAAAGCCTTCACCAAAACGATTGGAGACGATTGGAGATCGGTCACGCTCCTCTCTAAATCTGTTGTTTCTGTCCATAGGAAAGCCTCTCCTCCTATCATTGTGAAACGATGGTCTGTCAAACTGAAAGTCGTCTTGGTCTCTGTGCACGTCCATAAATCTGCCTCCTGGTTCACGCTGAGGCATATCTCTTCCATCCAAGTCATCGGGGTCTCTCTCAGGATCTCCAAAACGGGTGTTCACAAATGTCTTCCTGTAAGAAATTTCTACTTGTCTTGAAACATTAAAGTTGGACTCTTCATCACGCCTGAAAAATTCTCCTCCTCCTCCCGGGCCTCCCATGTCTCGAGGGTCCATGTCATGCCCCCTCACTGGTGGTGGGCTATCCATTCTTCTCATGTCCATAGGTGGCATGTCAAAATGTCTTTGACCTGTATGGCCCATTGGTCCCATGTTCATGCCACCCCTATCTCTAAAATCAGGCATGGGGTGATCCCTGCCTCCATACATGTCTTCTTGATGATCACTGAAATTTATGAAAACAAACAGTTAAGGAAACCATCAACATAAGTGACAGAAAACACAAAGCATAAGCACTACTTTCAGTAAGGCAAAATAAACAACACATATTTTGTTCACCGAATGTGTGGTCCTCTCCATCGTCTAGGTCCAGGTCCAGGTCCTTCCCACATCTCTGCAGCAAATGGTGGTCTGCAAATTGAAGGTGAAATCAGGGATTTTCTATTAATTATTTTAGCAAACAACCATATGCATAGACAGGAGGAATAACATTTGAGTGCATATTTCGTGTTTATAAAGCAGTAGTACCATGTCGCTAGCAAGGCCTTTAAAGCTACAATAGGCCACAGTTCAATCAGAAATGCTAATCCTCAACCAAGGTAACAAATGTTTGGAGAAAAAAGTGTAGTTTTTTTCTTTTATGTCGGGCTGGGAAACTAATCATTCACATTATACTTAAAAAGGCTCAATAGGGTATTGGCACAGAAAGTGACGCAGCTGCTAGCATCTTAGCACAGCCCCTGAGCCGGTAGCTCTGCGCCATTGTTTTATCAAACACCATAACTCCACAGATACACCAAACACATGCGGCTTTACAGAATTTCATTCATTAACGCATACCTTGTTTAGTCTTTAAGTCCAGTGTCGACAGAAATGTAACCTTATCTGTAGCTTGTTAACGCCGAAAAACAAAAATGAAGAGACGGAGGTACGTTCTTCTTCTTCGAATCATAATCGGTGCAGTTCTGCGCTTCTGGCACATACTGGTGAAAAACAGTACTACCGCCACATGCTTGCATGTGGAACACATTATTTACAGTAGTTAATCACGTTATTGTAAATTATGACAAAATACAATGGGAACAGTAAGGAAAATAGCAGTTGCTTTTGCCTTAGCAATTAATACAACAGCCATCTGCAATCCAAATCCAAGCTGCAAAAATCAGAATGAATGAGGAAAACACATAACAAAGGACCAGGATGGTTGAATTGAATTGACTTAGTAATAGAAAAAGGGTAAAAAGAAACAGCTCCTGGCAGTCAATCCACACCTTAAGATTAGGCCTTTACCAGTTTGCTTGTCCAAAGACGACTGAATTAAGAGTGGTCAAAGGAGAAATGTCCTCAACTCAAACAAGTCGGTCCAGGTGATGACTTTGGAAAATTCTCTCCATGAAATTAGGAGATAATTATACTTAGAATAATTAGTAGTAGGCCTATATCAGATCACACTTAATGATTACAAGATTATCAGTAATCCCTACATAACAATGAGAAAAGCACACCAACACAATTGGTAAAGGTAAAGGTGGGCTACTGATAAAACTGTTGGCCAACAGAATATATTTTGTTGTAGGAGTTGGGATACAAGGGTTTAGGATGGGTGACACAGACCTTTTCTTTTTTCAGTCCTTTTGTTGCACTGTTGCCAAGTAGGATGACCACCTGTCCCTCTTTTTGGTGCACTGCACAGCCATTTAGACCTTTGTCATTCCGTCCCACCTATTTAGACAATGTCAAATTTAAAATAAAAAAAGTTTGATTTACATACAGTGCCTTGCGAAAGTACTAATACACCTTGAACTTTCGCACATTTTGCCATGTTTACAACCCTAAATGTAAAGATTTTATTTTGAATTGTTTACTGAAAGTTCACACACAAGTAACAGACAACTGTGAAGTGAAAGCAAAATTATACATGATTCTGTTATTTTACAAAGAATAGAAAAGTGAAAAGTGGGGGCGTGCGCAAGTATTCATACAGCATTTTGGGAGAGCATTTAATTGCCTTTATAACATTCCTAATGAAATGCAACCAAGTGCCCCAAGATAACTCTCGAGGAGCTGCGACGTAGTGCCGCTGAGCTGGGGGAATCTGTACATGGGACGACTATAAGTCGTACTCTACACAAATCTGGCCTTCATGGACGAGTGGCAAGAAGAAAGCCATTATTGAAAGGAGGCCGTAAGAAATCCCAATTGAAGTTTGCTAGAAGTCATATGGAGGATACAGCTACCATGTGGAAGAAGGTGCTTTGGACAGATGAGACAAAAATTTTACTTTTACAAAAGGGGGTTCCACAAAGTATTAATTCATGCTGTATGAATACTTATGCACACCCCACTTTCACTTTTCTATTTTTTGACAAATAACAGAATCATGTATCATTTTGCTTTCACTTCACAGTTGTCTGTTATTTGTGTGTGAACTTTCAGTAAAAAATTCAAAATTAAATATTTACATTTAGGGTTGTAAACATGACAAAATGTGCGAAAGTTCAAGGTGTATTAGTACTTTATTGTGTATTAGTATATAATGACAAATTATCCGCCAGTTTTTTTGAGTCATTAAAGGATTTGTACCTAAATGAAGGCCTTAAATGTCATTGAAAAGCATTACAGTTGTTTAAAGTCGGCATTAAATCTCCATGTCATGATCTTTTATGCCAGATTTACAATTATTTTTTTACAAATTTGTTGAATGTCCAAATAAGACTCAATGCCTCTGCTTAATCTAATGTTTCCACATATTTAGAAATGATGCATAAATAAAGAAGTTAATTTAGCATAAAATGTACAATATTGTGTCTTGTGTGATTTTGGGCCAAAATAGCAAAGGAAGTGCCTCAATCCCTATCTTCATATGATCTAAGTTTGAGTCCAACTTTCACTAGGTGAGGTGGTCCCCCATGGTGGTCACCCTGCTGTACACTGCAGCCAGGCCAGCACATCAGCCAGTGTCATATCTTCTGGTTCTGGTTCTCATCCTTCTCCTGTAAGCTCTAATTGCTGCTCTCGTGGCTCTTCTTCAAAATTCAGTTCACTTTTAATGTAAGTAACTATGGATCTATAATAACCCATGATGCAATTGTTGGCTACATGACAGATCAGTGATTTATTCTGTCATTTATTTAGCACAGGTGTTGTATAGAGCAATACCACCAACTAGCGGCTGGAAAGTGAATCACTTTATTAGTTCAGCAATATAAAGATCCATGGTTTAGTGGCGTTTCAGAATTTTGCATGTTTCATAATGGTTGATTTTACAAGTTGTAGAGTTATCCATGAATAAATGAACAAAGTCTAAACCAACATGGCTGTCTAAATTATACGTTTTTTCCACCGTTGCTTTTTGAGTTACAGCTGTAGATATATATATATATATATATGTGAAACTGTTTCTCACCCTCCACGGGCGGTCTCTTTTTCCTCCAAGCTCGAGTCCTCTACCAGAGGCCTGGGAGCTTGTGCTTCTGCGCAGTATCTTTGCAGCTCCTACAATTGCACTTTTCTGGACCGAGATGTCTGATGTATTTCCTGGGATCTGCTGTAGCCACTCCTCCAGTTTTGGGGTCACTGCCCCGAGTGCCCCAACCACCACGAGCACCACTGATGCCTTCACCCTCCAGACTTTCTCCAGCTCTTCTCTGAGCCCCTGGTATTTCTCTAGTTTCTCGTGTTCCTTTTTCCTGATGTTGAAGTCGCTTGGTATTGCTATGTCGACCACAACAGCTTTCCTCTGCTCTTTGTCCACCACCACAATGTCCGGTTGGTTCATTACCATTCTGTCCGTCTGTGTCTGGAAGTCCCACAGGATCTTAGCTCGGTCATTCTCTACCACCTTTGGAGGTGTTTGCCACTTTGATCTCGGGGTTTGCAGCCCATACTCTGCACAGATGTTCCTGACCTGTACACTATGCCAGCCACTTGGTTATGGCGCTCCATGTAAGCTTTCCCTGCCAGCATCTTACACCCTGCAGTTATGTGCTGGATTGTCTCATTGGCCTCTTTGCACAGTCTACACCTGGGGTCTTGTCTGGTGTGATTGATCTGGGCCTCTATTGCTCTGGTGCTCAAGGCCTGCGTCTGTGCAGCCATGCTGAGTGCCTCTGTGCTGTCCTTCAGGCCAGCTCTGTCTAGCCATTGGTAGGATTTCTTGATATCCGCCACATCAGTTATGTTTCGGTGGTACATCCCGTGTAGGGGCTTATCCTCCGATGACGGGACCTCCAGCGCCTCATCTTCTGTTCCCCATTGTCTGAGACATTCACTGAGCACGTCATCTGTTGAAGCCTTGTCCTTGATGTACTTATGGATCTTGGATGTTTCATCCTGGATAGTGGCTTTCATGCTCACTGGTCCTCGGCCTCCTTCCTTACGGCTAGCGTACAGTCTCAGGGTACGGGATTTGGGGTGGAACTCTCCATGCATGGTTAGGAGCTTTCGTGTCTTAACATCTGTGGTCAGTATCTTATCGTGGGGCATAGCTGGTTATTGCCCGGGATTTGTTCTTGCCATTGAGCTGGCTTCTTAGGGCCTGCCTTACTCGTTGGTAGGTATTTGGCCGTAGCCGCTTTCCTTGTCACGTCTTCGAGATTTGCCTGTGGGATTCCGAGGTACTTGTAACTGTCCTCAATGTTTGCTATTGTTCCTTCTGTGAGGACTACCTTCCCTCTCTTAGTCACCATCCGACCACACTTCTCTAGTCTGAATGACATCCCAATGTCTGCACTGTATGGGTGGTATGGCTCAGTGAGTCGATGTCTCGCTCTTTCTTAGCATACAACTTGATGTCATCCATGTAGAGGAGGTGCCTGATGGTGGCCCCGTTCCTTAGTCGGTATCCATAGCCAGTCTTGTTGATTATCTGGCTGAGGGGGTTCAGACCTATGCAGAACAGCAGTGGTGAAAGGGCGTCTCCTTGGTATATGCCACATTTGATAGAGACTTGTGCAAGTGGCTTGCCATTGGCTTCAATATATATATATTATTTAAAAAAAAATTAAAATAAATAAAGTCAAGATTGTATTGCTCATTTTATTTAGCCACACGCATTGGAACAACCAGTTGTTTGCTAAATGTAGAGTTGGCCTTCATAAAATACACAACCATGAAAACAAACATTGGTAAATCACTTGGACTTTTTTAATTACAAGTGACAAGTTACACAATAACATCTAACATCACATTACAAATTAACATTTTAACTAGAATTCTACATGTAACTGTGTCAAATTAGACATAAAACACTAAAACCAACAAAGCAGCACAAGACGAAACAGAAAGCAAAGGAAAGTAGTCGCTCAAATATTTCAGACACCAGCGAAACTCAAGTGGTTGTATCTGAAACATTTGAGTAGCTATATCAACCTACTGCAACAAATATTAAGGCACTTCAACTTAAAAGAAAGAAAAACAAATTAATTACATAACTTGCTTGCATCTTAGATTGTTACTCTCTGCTGTTCTGATAACTAAACTGCCTCGGCATCCTATTTGCCTGACGTGTGATATCTGACCTATTGTACTAAGAAACATGAATACCTGGACATAAAACTTCTTTTGTATGTGAAATCCGACAAAATTTTATCAAAGTCAATTTTGTAGGCTGACTACTTTGTCCTTTAACTGTCCAAAGTATGGTTCTAACTTGTGAAGCTGACATCTAGAAACATGTTGAGCATACAAACACCTCTACAATATATACAGTTAGTCAATGTCAATGGGTTTCACTAAAATACATTTTCGCTTAAACAGTGAAGGGCAAGGAAACCAGCAAAGGGCTACTTTTCAAATAGCTTTAAAGGGAATTAAACACAAATCAACAAAACAAAACACTATCAGGTCAACCAACACAAGAGGCAAGATGACAGAACGCATGACGCTGTTGAAAAAAAGTCAGCTCAGGTGAAAACAAACATGGTCCGGTATCAAGCCGAAAGTATCACTGGTGACAGCAGGTATGTGCTTGGCTGGCAATGGTTCAAATAATTCTTCCCTTTTGTTTTGAACCTACTCTGCCTTTTTCTGCATTTGGACGGCGTCACCATTGCATCCTGTCTGGGACGGCTGCTCGTCTGGTCTCGCTGCGAATACTGAGACAGTCTGTGTGTCCGAGGACTTTTCACTGAGAGCGGCCTTGATGCTGGCAGCCATACTCAGACCCCCCGCTCCTGCTCCGGTCAGGGGGGTGGGGGTGGGAGCATTGGGGTCAGCCACTGCCTCGGGACTAGCTCCTGACTCTCCCTCAGACGCACGAAGTCTCTTCATCAGGGTGGTCACTCGTACTGCTTTCTGCAACACGTGGATACACACGCACAGGTAAAAACAATGAGAGTTGTACTATATTTAGTGTTTTTCATTTAGTCTTGCAAGATCGAAACACATTCTATACAAGGTCTAAACTTGAACTAAATACCTACATACTCAGGACTAAACTACTGTATGTCTTAAGTAGTTCTGATAAAGACCTTATATCATAGATACAGTATAATACATGCATTTGAGGGGCTAAACCAGAGTAGGGAATTATTTTTGTAAAGTTGTCTTTAAATTGAACAAAGTCGAGAACTTCAAAAACAGGCAGAGGAAACTTAACTAAAGCGGAGGGAAAAAAAGATTTTAAATTGAGTTTATAATATTGTTACCTAATGAAAAACATAGCTGGGGTTGTGTTTTAACATTTGTCTCATTCATGCATATCGAATGGTCTGAAAACAGTTGGCCTCTGAACCTGCTGATGTCCTGTGGTGGAGCTCCTTTGTGTTTTATGAAGAACAAGCAGATTCTCCGGTGATTTCAGGGCAGCTCTACTTTCATATACTCAGAGATTGGAACTGAACGACTTGTTTGCTTCCCTTACACGTTTTGAGTTATAAAGCTTGAAAAAAACTGACCCTAAAACGAAGGAAACTTATTTTAGCGAGTTCATGTCTTACTCATGTCTTATAACAGACCACCAGATTGCACTACAACACATTAGAACTACATTTCCCCATCAGGCACTTTTATTATACACATATATTATTTTATATGGGTATATAATACAGTGTATTTCAAAGCATATTACTGCAAATATATCAAAAGGAAATCTCTATTTACCCTATAAAAAAAGGCTTTGTCTGGTTCGTCCCTCAATAAAGACTGGGCTTGCATTTTTGGCCCCGCATATCAGAGCTTAATCTATGATTTTGTGGGCTACAAATCTAATCCGACAGCAACATTTTTTTTACCTTCCACTTGGCTTTGGCAAAGTTCTTCTCAATCTGAGCACAAACTCCATCCTTGATGTTTTTGTCAGAAGCCGCATTTCCTGAAATCCTGTGACGAGAAAGAGTTATTATAGAGTATTAAGTAAAGCTGAATGGGCATCAACCTCTTGAGTTAGTTAGTGTTACCCATGGCCAAAAGAGGTCAGTGTCCACTGCTCTGAATCATTTTGTATTCTTACCATTCATGGCTAATAGCTTCCTGCGCTGTGAGCCGTTGGTCCTGGTCTACCTCCATCAGAGAGGCCACTAAAGACTTGGCTGGAGAACAACAGGAGCAATTAACACACAGATGGGAGGGGGGAGGGGGATATAACAATAACAATGATTACACTCAAGGAGCACTAACCCGAATCAGAAATGTCATCCCAATATGGAGAGTCAAATTCATAGTCTCCCGATAGAATCTTAATGAAGAGATTTTTGTCACGACTGTCCTCGTCTTCATCACCGTCATCATAAAATGGAGGATTTCCAGACAACCTGTTGATAAAAGACATGTTTAGCTCCGCCCATCCAATTACCTCAATTTTACAACAATAATCTTAAACCTTTCATTTCTTTTAAACAGTAACAGTAGCAACATGTAACCCTGGTAGAGACTCGGAGTTTGAGAATGTTTTAAGTTTAAGTAGCGATTGCAGATTGAAGTAATGAAACCATGATTTGGTCATATTGAATGTATTAATGACGAGATGTGAAATAGCCCCTTTTACTCTGCACTTTAGAACATCCCACACAATTTACATAAAACCTGAATACGCCTTTTATTTATAATCCTGAACTTGTTTACATTTTACACAAATATCAAGACTTCAACATATCTTTAACTAAGGTATACTCGGTTCCCATAAAACAGGGGTCTGCAACATTCAGCTTCAAAAGAGACACTTTGGCCCATTTCAAACCAAATGAAAGTCTCAAAGGGCCACAATAGTGTTTTTATCAGAAAAAAAAAAAAAAACATCCATCATAATTATGTTGATTGTATGATGATTAATGAAATAATAAAAAGTACACATTAAATGTAAAATCTTAGAAAGTGTATTCCTATCCAGAAGAAATTGAACAAATGCTTTACAAGCAGATCACTCGTATAACTGCACTTTATGGGTTTACCTTTTTGCCTTTAAAGCAAGACACTGCAGGTGAATGGCGATTTCTTTTTCATTTTATTTAGATATATTGATTTGAAACTTTGCTGTAGATTACTGACATAAATATATATATTTTTTTGTTACTTTATAGTGCCATATGTTTCATCTTACAATTACACAATTAGCATTTCAGAATTAACTGACATAAATATGAGAGAAAAAACTGTATTGAAAATATTTGGTCACTTCATGTTTTCATATGAAAATAAGGCCTTTTATGCCTAAAAATTACAAAAATTCCACACATTTTCAGCAAGCTGAATAATGGATGGAGCCTGGTTTAAATGTATGGTTTTATTTTGTTGACATATTTGTTACAAAGACTTTTTCAGAGGGGATTTTGGATATCTAGTTTAGTTTTTAAATAAGAATCAGAATAAGAATGACAACCCAAGAGACACAGCAACGAACGGTTTGGCGGACTGGTCCCACTGATCCCAGCTGCTGATATAAATGTAAATTTCCATTTGTTTTTTGAAATTCAAAACTCAATAAATCAGGGTAGGAATTAAAAAAATCCCTCCAGGACTGGAAAGTTTGAAGTCTGTAGGTGCTACTGATGTGGACATACTGTGAGAAAATTTTATTTCAAGAAAATGGCTCTTGAAATTAAAATTTTTCATATAAACCGTAGAAACATTGAGTCAGTGAATAACATGTTATTGTGAAGATGAGGTATTTTTGTTTGTTTCCAGGTGAAAGTTTATATGTTAAGAGAACAAAGTGGCCCAAAACCTGAAAATGTTTTGCCTGCAGTGTGTCCCCTTAAAGATGCATGTGGCTCTTGAGATAGTGATTGCTGCTTTTGGGACAAAATGTGTAGTCCCGGCCAGTACCCATTTCCAGATGATGAGCGAGGTTCGGCCAGGAGTCAGAAGTATTCAGCTGGGGGAGTTAGCCTATTGTACATGTTTAAGGTTGATGAGGGAACAAGGAGCACCTCAGGCACTGTGTCATCAATGTCATTACAGCAGGCTACTACTTACAGTATATACATGATGACACCTATTGCCCAAAGGTCTACAGGCCGCCCATATCTCTGTCTCCCGACCATTTCAGGGGCTGAAACAATGCGAAAAATGTCAGTACGAAGGACACACTGTATGCTGCTGCAGGTTTGAAGTGAAACAGAACGCACCAAGATATTCTGGGGTGCCACACGGGTCTCTGATCAATC
This sequence comes from Proterorhinus semilunaris, assembly GCA_021464625.1. Lineage (NCBI taxonomy): Eukaryota > Metazoa > Chordata > Actinopteri > Gobiiformes > Gobiidae > Proterorhinus > Proterorhinus semilunaris. The sequence goes on along the minus strand of CM038344.1, from coordinate 26,852,893 downwards.
CGTTCTCCAGCTTCGCCAACTGAAAGTCACTGATTACAATTTTGGAGTGCTTCAGTCGATTATAGTACACCAAATTCTCCAGCTACAAAAGAAAAATAGATAACTTCATAATCATCAGTGTCAGCAATATAACATTATGACCAAGTAAACAATACAGGCCATAGCACGTGGATCACATTATTTTAACTCAATATAGAATAATATTGATGGCTTGTATGAGAGAAGTTTGTAGTGATTTATCCAAAGTGGCCCAGGAGAAGTACAACAGCAATAATTGTAGGGAGAAAAGCTCACATAGTGTCAAGATGACAGCTTAAAAATCGTTATGTTGTGATAACTGTGTCAGTGTAAACAATGTGCAGGTCTGACCAATACATAGGCTAATCCCCTCTTTTTGAATGGTATAGATAATGGTACATTAAATATTTTTGTCACCTTGAGATTTCTGTGGACGATTTTCAGGGAGTGCAGGTAGGCAACCGCTTCCAACACCTGCCTCATAACGTTGCTGGTGTCTCGCTCTGAATAGTACCCTTGATCCAGAATCCAGTCAAAGACCTCTCTGCCTGTAGCACTGCACAAGTCACCGCCAAACGTGTCATAACAGAGCAAAAAAAAATACAAGTATTTTTAGATTGGCAGTCGCTTTGCCTCCCATAATACTCACAGCTCCAGGAAGATGAAGTATTCTTTCTTGGTTTCGAAAGCGTCAACCAGCTGCAGGATGTTGTGATGTTTTACCCTTTTGACATGCAGGAAGAGAGTTAAATTAATATATTGGTAGGCAAAGGCAAGAGAACTCTCTGTGCTCTTCTATAGCATGTAAAGTCGCATTCCTTTGTGCATAGCATGGTAATAGCAACAGAAATAGATACCCCCAGTACTTATGCAGTGTTCCAGTAGCAATGTCAAAGTATTTTGGGGGAAATGCTGTTGTTTTTTCCTCTCAAAGTTGACGACTTTTTTACATAAATTTTAGCGTATCAGGGTTGTTTTGAAAAAAATCTCACATTCACTTTTTTTATGGTTCATAAATTGCTACATTATTTTGTGACCAATGGAATAAACTTATATTTGAGAAAACATCAGCTGTCTTCACTTAGACTTAATTCTACAGGCTCCTTGGTGATCAAGTCAGGTCACTCACAGACTGCAATGATATGACTTATGTGTAATGAACAGTATAGAGCAGGCAGTATTGATGCTGACTAATACTTTCCAATATGTTTTGAAGCCCCAAGCAAGCTGTGGATATTGGAACAGGCAGGAAGCCGTCAGTCAGCGCTATCAGATTTTATGTATCAGAATTAAACATGTATCTGTTCAAGGTTGTGTCTTTACGGCATTCTAGAATTCAATATAAAAAAATTCAGACCAAAGCGACAGGCGTTTCCAATGACATCACGCATAGTTCCGGCCGCCATTTTGAATACCGAAGTAGAATTATGCAGTACTGCAATATGTAACAATATCTCTATCTCAGGATGAAAATGAAAGACAACTGATTGACAGTGGCATTTTTATGTCCTCATAATCATTGCTCAAGAAGATAACAGTTCTTGAGGCCCCAGAGACGCACGTTTATGTGATTTAACCAAATGTACAGATGTAGTAGCTCTGTCTATCGAGCTACAGCAGGATTTACTAAAGATCTGCTTCACTCCTCAGACTAAATTAACACATCAAAGAAGAAACAGAAAACATTTTTTTCTCTGTGATTTTTACTGTTTGTCATGTCAACAGAGTCTCAGTCTGAGTCAGTGTTTAAGCTGCTCAAGATGTTAGCATGCTACTGGTTAGCGACTGTCATCAACTGTCAATGGCTTCAACACGATAAACATATGTGTGGCTCACATCTATGAGGAAACACTGAGGAAATACTACAGTAACAGCTCCGCTCTGACCTCTGTCGAATGTTGTATCCAAGGCTAGATGTTTGGAGTGTGATTCAGGGCTTTCTCTACATGCCTTTAGTAGAGATATTGTTACATTTTGTAGTACAGCATAATTCTACTTCAGTATTCAAAATGGCCCCATAACAACAAAAGTCACATGATTGCAAGGCAAGTATTCACTCTTTTTGACTACATTTTTAGAGAAATTAAACAGTACATGTATGTTGAAGATTGATCACAGTCACGAGGAAAACTCTCCAAAAACAAAACTTTCCAATATACATTAAGACCTACACACTGATCTAAGTCCCTGCCCTCTTTGTAATGTTGTTGGAACTCAGTTACTAACTTTGGCCCCGGAGAAGTGATCTGGTTAATTGAAATGTTGAACCTTATCATTGTTTAGCTTCACAAATCTGCCATTTGGCTTTAACTCCTCATATAACACAATTATGCTTTTGTGATTGAAAGGGAAATCATCTTTGTTCATTGTTTGGGTTGTTATGAGGAGGGTTTTGCCTCTCACTCTAAACGCTCCCTCATCACTTTATTAAATGGCAAAGTTGTTCTGCCTGGGGTGGGTCGCTGCAACCTCATGGAAACCATTCAAATAAAAGGCAAAGCATCTTCAATCTGCAATCCAAAAACAATTCAGTAAAGATAATAAATTGAAAACCTTCTCCACAATGGAAAAAGTCTTGCACCACTGAAAACCACACAAAACAAACATGTGGTTGATGATTACAGCGATATTTTGTATTTACCATAAATCAGGTCACAACCATTGCATTTTGCACCCCTGTAGATTCGGGCCTGGCAGATGGCAGACCAAACAGGACAAAGTCAACTGTTTAGTTAAAGCCTCATCATGTGAGGGAATCAAAGACTGTCCTCTTATTTCTGAAAAGTGGATGCTGACAGTGTTGACGCTGGAAACGCTGTCATGTCTAAAATAAACCATGTTTTTTTAAGTCGCCGGTATTGGCACATATGGAGCATGAAACAACACTCACATCTTGAGGATCATTATCTCATTCTTGGCAGCTTTTCTCACTTTCCTTCCGTCCTTTTTGTGAAACTTTTTACAGGTGTACATTTTCAAGGTAGTCCGATCCTTCGCCCGGAAGATCTCACAGAACTCCTCCCTAGAAAAAATGTGAACGGATTTTCGGTGCATAATATAACATAATACATAACAAAGTCGTATCCTAAAACAAAAAGCTTTGCACAACAAACAGGTGATAGATCTGATTGTTCCCGGCTCAATAGAACACTTACGACTTGACAGCTTGTCCCAGGTCATATTTGTCTGTGACTTCTGCGGGACTATTGTAATCCTTCTTCTCCCCGAGTGTTAAACAACCAAATGGCATGGCAGCTCGGGCCGGGGCCGCGAAAAACTCCACAGCACAACACAATCTGTGCAGAAAGATGCGAAAGAGAGGAAACGTTACTGCAGTGGGCATGGCAGACAAAGTGCATCTATAATGTATAAAGAATCCGAATCAAAGAACATACAGAGCTCTGCAGAGGAACAACATACAGTTTTGTGTCTGCTGAATACAGTGTTTCTAACCACAAAAGAAACGTCATATCATAAAATGCAATAGTCTTATAGTGAAGTGTCTCGCCTATAGGACATGTTAACAGGTATCAAACAAACAACAACTTAGTGGTAAAGATTTGAGTTACACCAAATAAAATGAATGAGAAAATACAAACAACACAAATTGAAACTTTTGGTGGACATTACAGTATTCACTTTAATATAAGAAACATTTACTGCAGGTTTTCTTTCATTTAACATTTTTATATTAACTTATATAACCTATGTATGAATATTGCCAGAATTGCTTATAATCCAGAACATTTGGATTAAGAGCCAGGTTTAAATTAATGTATATTTTTCATGTTTTATGTTTTGTTGATATACCAGATACACATATTTATTTCAAAGGGGATATCTTATTTAGTCTTTGAAAAAAAAAAAAAAAAGTTGTTACTGGGGGGAAAAAACATCAAATCAGGCCAGGAGTTACGTATTGAAAAAGCCTTCTCTGAAAATAAATAAATAATAATAATAACTTAAACAAGTCGCCTACATGTAAATTTGGTGTCTGTAGTTGCTACTTAAAGATGAGATTGTGTCACCACAATGTGTTAATAAATATATGGAGAAATGTTGAATCGGTGCCACAATTAAACTCCTTATTGTGAGACAGGACACATTGACACGATGCACACTGTCTCACACCCATGTTGCTCTTCCTGAATGGACTGACATCAATACACCACAAAGCCAGTGGGAAGCAACTACTGTATGATATGATATAACGCACATAAATCATAAAAATAATCCATGATATCACCAAAAGAGTGGCGTCGAATGAAAAATACATTTAATGATAAATATACTGTAGCTGGACTTGGAGAGCACCTGCAGTGAGTCAGCCCAGCACTGCAACACATTATTCAAGAGACTCAGGTGGACTTGACCCATCGCTTCAGTTTAATGCACTGTAAAGGACTGGAAAGATGGGCTACAAGAGCTTACTGACAAAAAAAAAGTGTTATGTAAAATCTATGTATGCCACCAAGTGTTCTGTTCAGTATAATGTGCTTCTGGGAACAATGTGGACTCACTGCTTATTTTGGGGTGTTGTTTGGCCAGACACAAATTACTTTCAATTCTAAACACAGAACAAATGCACACACAATAATCTGCCTCCAAGTGACCAGATTTTTGTTTTACTTGTCCTATGCTTCTTTGTGAATGAAACGCAACTGGATTGACTTGAAACCAACCAGACTGGGGCTCGACGGCCCGCCTTTAAACCGCTGTCACTCCAGAAGTGAAATATCCCCCAATTTTCCCACAGCCCTCAAAAGGCCTGTACTGTAATGCATTGCCTGTAACAAACTACTGAGAATGCACTTAATCTCCAATATGTACTCAAATACACATATCTTACTGCATTGCTCAGATTTGTGACGAGGTTATGAGGCTAAACTGTTGCGGTGGAACAAAAGATACAACTAAAGCCGCTGGATATTCCCGGGCACAGAAGCTGTAGGCCGTGTGAATGTAAACAGTGATTGTTGGCAGTTCCTTCAGTGGATGTTGTGGATGTGGAGAGTGGGAGGATGTGAGTGAGGCACTGTCTGGAGCAGGAGCCTGGACTCTGACACTACCACGGGGTATGGATGCTAACAAGGAGCGCTAGAACTAGCATCTAAAAAAACATATATGGTAAGATATAGCAAAAAGTTTATAAATCGAATATTAAATCTTATGCACAAAAACAATGTCCAATGTGCTACACTCTGGAGTGAAAAAACACTCCTTTTAAGCAAACTCAATATGAGTAGGTTATATTTGTGTGGTATTTACCTTCTGACAAATGTTTGTACTTACTGTAGCTTTTATTATTTTTAAACTAATAAAATCCGTTATAAGGAAATTAACCTGTGATAGCAGCATTGGGATTGCCCATTGATAATATGTTTGTGTATCTGTGTCTACTAAATAAATCATACATTAAAAAATACAATAAAAAATAAGATTATTATTAACCTCTTAACCCCCACCTGAACCGAGCACATTTTCTCCAGTTCAGCTTTACCCAAATTTAAAAGCTTCTTGAAAAAAAGAGTCAAACTGGCAATAAAAATGAAACGAAAACGAGGATGAAAATGCAACAAAAGAGTGATGAAAAACAATGGAAAAGTGACAAAAAAGCAATGAAAACGCCACAAAAGAACGACAGAAAAGTGATCAAAAACACACACAAAAAGTGATGAAAAGGCGACGAAAACGCCACAAAAGAGCGACAATGAAGTGACAAAAAGCGCTGAAAATGTGGCAAAATGTGTAACAAAAAGAGACATGTTTTAAAATGAGCCGTTACACTGGCCTATGGCTATAGGCTGAAACCTTTTTGATTTGGGTGAAGCTGAACTGGAGAAAATGCACTTGGTATAATAAGATACGCGTTTTACGGGGGGCAAGACTCACCACTGTACCAGCGTGTGAGTCTGGCAAGACTCCGCATCAACTTGATTTCTACAGCTTAATTTACGCAAGCAAACAGGAAGCGGAGTCAACCAATCAGCGAAGGGCGCTATTAGCGGTTTTGCGTTAATATTCAAACAGAATTATGAATCACAAAACTCACCTACTGTCGATGTGTTTTTGGTCATTTCCTGTTGATTAGACAGGAAATTACACAAATACACAAAATTAACAGAAACAAGGCTCAGGTATGCAAGGCTTCAGCTTTCAGTGTAAATAAAAATACATAAAATACAAAAATAAATAGCTTTACAGCGCAAATTCGTTACATAGAAGAAGAAGAAGATATTTATTTATACAGCGCCTTTCACAGACATGGTCACAAAGCGCTTTACATGAGAGCAATTTACATTCACTCCATACTCAGTGGTGTTAAGCTACGTTAGTAGCTTCATTTTCCCCTGGGGGAGACTGACAGAAGCGCTGTCGCGACTGCGCACATCTGCGCCAACGGTCCCTCTGACCACCTCCATGCATTCACACACACATCATTCATCCTGGCCTATGACATACATCTTTGGTCTTCAGGGCTTTGGCATTGGTGCAATAATTCAACGAGGTCAAATAAGAGGACATTAGTGATTCAAATACAACAAGTTTGGGTTTTTGGTTGAGGTACTTACAGCTATGGATATGATACTTGGCCATTATTAATATTAAATTCAAAATAAAACGTTTGTACGGTACTGTTCAAACTCGGCTGAGCAGCCAGCAAGGACGGGCTTTCTAAACTGATATCCCCCGTGTCTAAAATATACAGAGGGGTATCATTCTGGATGCCAGGCTAGGCAATGTGGCAACTGAGGGTTATTAAAATACACATAAAAGCGCAATATGAGTTTTGACTCGGTACACTGAATGCATACTAAGATCCAGTTCTACCAGCACTGTTCAAATCAGTAACCTTAAAGTGCTAACATTTCGCTTCCTCATTGGGAATGGCACAGGACGTGATATAAAAAAAAGAGGTTGTCACTTTACCAAAGAGACCTGAGCAAGTCCCAGGTCTGTCCTTGAAGTATGGAATTCTGCCACTTCTTTTTTTCTTAACTTTCCTACTACTTGTGTACCACGGGCAATTCCAATACTCTAAATATTAAGCCTGATATGCACATACGGGCTTATTCTTTTCTACTGGACACTTACTCCATTGTTCTTTCTACATGTGCAGGTGCGTGGCAAATGATATTCCAATGGATTAGTTGGTGACAAACAAGAAAACAGCAGTGTGCTAAAACTCTTGTTACGCAACCAGCAGCTCCCGACCACATGTCATCACAGACCATCTCCTGTCAGCAACAAAAGGAACAAACTGGATTTTTTTTTTTTATGAAGGAGATATTTGCCCAAAAGCATCCTGAAATGCTCCTAGGAATGCATTTGAATTAAAACAGCTTTCTTATTTGGCACCTGGCTTCGATTGTAGTCAACAATGTCTGGAGTATGGCTGCAGAATCATCAACCAGTGCCAGTGTCTATTTTAGGACAGAACTCTGTGTGACTAGAACCACACAGGAACCAGGGAAACTAAATTTAGTCCAGAAAACTGCAGAGAGACTTTTTAGCAGCATCAAGCCTTGGGTCAGGTCCATCAGTCCATCTCCGTCCATTTCGTTTTTCAGAGTATATGCCCATTTTCGATGTTTCAACATGTTTATTTGTTAACAAATAAAAATAAAGAATCGAATGCATCTTAAACAAATAGCATGACTTTTTAAATAAGAGAAAGTAAAGAATAAACTGTCAAATAAACTCTTCATTCTGTAAAAATAGTGTACAGGGTAGTTTTGGCATGATTGAACAAACAGGATTTGGATTTTAAGGTAAAAACTTAACAGTGCTGATTTCGAAACTTATGCAAAAAAAAAAATCCACTTTTTAAATGGACATAATAGGCCTATGGTAGGCTCTCTTCTACCATTATTTATTTGTCCAATTGCATATAATAAAATGTAATTATCACTACAAAAGAGAAAAAAAGTGAAGTGCCTTTATTTCTGACAAAGTGCCTTTATTTCAGCATTCTAAAATTCTAACCATTTAAAAATACCTATATGCAAATTATTTATGTCAGCTGCATATCAAAAAAGTATCCATGCTCAGATTAATGTTTAGTTTAGGTTTAATATTAATTCAAAACACAGCTACAAGCAAAAAATAAATGAAATATTTGTTAGCATATTCTTTCCACAGAAAATCATCTTCCTTAATATCCTTAAATTGTTGTACACTGCATTACAATAACATCATGGTAACAGGTAAGTAAGTGTTAACTAAGATTAATTGCATAGTAATTACTTATGGAAATAGACTATTTCATGGTAATCCGGCCACCAAAACCTGAAGACTGTAATTGATCACAAAACACGGTTAATATTTTGTAATAATAAAATAGAAAACAAGGCCGGAAAACGCATCCATACCGTATTCGTAGTTATGCTTTGCAATTTCCATCCTATTGATTTGTTGTTAGTTTGCTGTAAAGTTACTTATTAATGTTTGACATACATTTTTTACCTCCCTTTGCCCAAATTCACAGACATTGCAAAAAACAACAAAAGGGCAGACCACTGCTGAAATAACATCCACACATGTTTCCAAACTACCAACAAATGTAACACAGAAAGCATTCAGTGTTTTTTTTTTTTCACCACATACATCAATTCCTCAGTCTCCATCTGTCTCTGCCTCACCCCGCTGCACAATCTGATAAATTCACGCCAATTCCCCCCTCTTGTTAAATAGTTTCCCTGTAATCACAGAGATAAAAGATTTTCCCCTTCACCACCAGCAGAAGAAAGAATCACATACTTGAATAGTGCTGAATCAGTCGTCTTTATCTCTGCCTTTTTAAACCATCTTAATGGAGTGCTCCACATAGACGGGCAGGCACAGATGGCTCATGTTGCGAGTGCATTTGGAAAACCTACATTATCAACTTGCAAATCATCAAGTTTCAACATTTCGTTATGAAATTTGATATTGATAGTCAGACACTCTTGAGAGTTCTGTATAGAATAAAAAATAACTGCAAAGCACACCCATATAATAGATTTCTTAAAATGCCTATACAAATCTGAAATATTGCCTAATGTACTTTCATGTATTATGTATTGTATTACACTGTTGCGTATGTGTCACATCACGTACCAATGATTTTAAAAATCCGAAATATTGAAAGTGTTACACCCAAAGTGTCAAGTGACCTCTGTCAAAATAACACTGTTCAGCCTTGGCAAGTTTCCAAGTACTAAGCACAATCCAGTGTAATGTTCTTGCCAATGCCAAGCCTCAATAAACGAGTTTGGGTTACCTCAGGAAGGAACTATTATAGTCAGACATTATCTGCTGTGGTGTAAAGTGGAGTACGTTTGTGCTGTGCCATCTGCATGTGCCACACAATAGATGCACAATTCAGTTTTTGAAAAGGAGGTTACAGAATAAATCTCTGTGTGCCCTGTTTGCAAAAAAATAAATGGAATGACAGTGCAAAATGTGCCACAGTGAAACGCAGTAAATAAAATAGCACAATAGCAAGATATTTTTTGTCAATTCCTGAAGGGCTTACCATATATTCAGGAATTCTTCTATTCCTGGTTATATATGGTTAATTCTGGTTATAATATTGCATGATATCCTACTTCATATAAGTAACATTCGAAGTTCATGACCTGAACCCACAACGCTGCGGTCAGCAGCCCTATAAGCACCCGAACACTGCTGCCCCATGTATGCGTGTTCTTAAAGTGGTCTTCCTGTTCCTGGATGTGTATCAAATGCAAAGTATGAACTGAAACTTGAATTTAAACACATTATTATCCAATCATATCACATCTGGTAATCAACCCATAGGTCTGTAGGTCACTCGCAAACTATCTTGCTTCCTATTTCCAATGCGAAAGTAAAATAATACACATCCCAGAAGATGTCATGCCGTAAAAACAGGTTCACATTCTTGTCAGCAGTAGTCTAACAACATATCTGTTGTATTCAACACCATACTGCAGACACCCCACAGGAGCAACAGTTTTGGAGATGCTCTGACCCAGTTGTATAGACATCACCTTTGAGCCGTCCTCAAAGCTAGCCCAATTTGCATGCCTCGGGCGCCTTTGGGGACAAAACCTTTGCTTACAGCCTGCTCTCAAACACTGGTGCCATTGATTAATTTATCTGTAATAATCCCTTGTTAGTGGTCATAATGTTATAAAACACCTGACTGACGTAAATGATACCTGCTGTTGTTTTTTGGGGCATATGTAGCACTGCCACTAATAGGTTACATTAGCTAATGCTGACCAGTTGCACCTGCCAACAACAAAGTACAAGTAACACCTTTGTTTCCATGGCAACACTGCATTCACCATTGTCACTAGATGTACAAGAAAATAGTCCGTTATAGACTCTAGTCACTGGCCTCAGAGGTGAAAAATGCAGTTACATGTTGGGATTAAACGGGGGGGTGTTATGTGTTTTTGGAGACCACTTCTTGTCTTCCTAAATCTTTCTGCCGCGTTCTAGTGTGATGCAGTGATTTGTATCCTCTGTACAGATTCTATGCCACATGCCTTCTGCTTTGGGCTGACACAAACAAATTCACTATGTAGGATTTTGGGTACATAAAGGAGATATTTAGAAATATACTGGCTACGAAGACAAATAATCCAAACAATTGTTTATGTTTAGACAAGTGAAAACGTTTGGATAATTGAAATCGGGGTTCAAAGCCAGCGCACTTCCAAAGATGGGATCCCAGGGATGGCAACTTAAATTGTCAATGCCAAATTTATTAACAAATCGATTTACATGTGTTCATTGGTCTCGTGTGTCGCAAACATTTCCATTGTCCCAGCAATTAAAAAACATATCATCATATCTTATGAATGGCCAAAACAGGAAAAAGTGACATGAGTGAAACCCATGTAAAAAGTGAAAAGACTTTGCACTTCAGTGTGTATACTGTTCAATGGATTTCAAATGTTGATTTCACCCCCACTTCAAATTTTTGCACTGAAGTCATGCTTCTTGATTCTCATGCCCAGTCGCTGTGTGCAGCCAAGCCCATTCACTTTCTCAACAGAGAGAAAGAAGAGAAATCTGACTCCTTCCCACTAATGTTGTCTTCTTCCTTAATCAATCCTTCCAGACATCTTTGGAAAATTGGAAATTATGCATAGCTTTGTTTCTCAGCACTTGAAATCTATGTTTCAAGTGCATTGAAACGTACATTTTTCCTTGTTGTGACATGCAGTTTTGGGGATTTTTTAAATTGAATGAGTGATTTTGAATGGTGGTTTTGTTTTGAAATAGGTTCAACTCCTGCCCATTGTCCAGTATCTAAAGACCATATTCCGCCTAAGACTGGATCTTCATTCATAATGGGTTGTTTTCTAACATGATGTGCTGCTTCTTGATGAAATAATCTATTTTATTGGCCAGGGTCAAGTGAATTTTCTTCAAAGACACAGCGTGTTGGCAGACGGCCTTGTACTCACGCCAACTCCCGTAAACAGCCCCTGCCTAATGCGTCATTTGTACCTGCTGTCATGTTTAGCAGCCGGCTCTCTGGACATATACAGCCTAAACTTAGGAGATCTCCATCACACTTTTAGATGGGATACGCCTTCATGTCTTCTTTAGCGCTCGTTGCTGTGACACTCCGCTGTTCATCACCATTGCCAAAGCCCCGACCAGCTTCTTCTGATGTTGTTTTGTTTCCATGGCGACCGGAGCTACATTATATCCGCACTGTGGTACTGTCGGTATCGCTCAACACCAAAAACACTGCATGCATGTATGAAAAGCATGTATGGGCGAGGTTATAGTGACTGTCTCCTATACAGTGCACCATTATGTGACCAATTCAGCAAAGTTATGTTGAAATGTTTTAGTGCTATGGTCGTGCAAAAGTCTATTGAGAAGATATTCAGTACAATATTTTTTGTTATGTGGGCTATATATTTATTGTATGAGTGCATGTGTTTTTGTGTTTGTCTACCAGTCAAGCATGTCTAAAGTTGGCCAATTTAAACACAATATATTCAAAGTCAGACTAAGTAAAGTAAAATTTGACAAAACAATGAATCGCCAGCATATGAATCTCCACTTTTGAGGGATGTATTTAGGAACACATCCCTCAAAGTAAAAAGTTAGGATACCAATGCACTGGCTAGCCCTTTAACTGTGTAAATGTATATCATTCCACACCAATGTATTGTTTATGTCACAGAAAATCATGGCCTAAAACTATAACGATCATTATCTGTTGTGGATTCCAATTCCATAGTGGGCTAATGAATGTGTGTGTATATTGTCACGAATGAACAAAGTTTCATATTTCATAATCCCAAATGCCAAATAACATTTTAATTGTATCTATTATCAATCATGGTGCATTATATGTTTCCCAAAGCAAAACATCTGAAGAAATAATTATTATTTTCCATACCACGTTTTCTTAAGACAGAAAAAGATATGGAAATAGTCTATGACACACACTTTATCCACTAAATCCATGCAAATTGCCAAACAAAAGTCCAAATTGAAAACAGGAGCAAACATCTGTGCAAACACCCAGCATGCAGCAGTCCAACTCCACAAGTTAATTCCAGGCATTATTTGAAAGCCTGTGATTAGGCTCTCGTGTTTCTTTGACGTTTGGGAGGCACGTAACCGTCTTGTCAATTCAAATACTTCATTTACGCATAGCAGCTCCGACCGAAAAGTGTCAGTCTGCTGAATAGGATAGGCTATTGTACCAATGCCGCAAAAGTTTTCTCTCCAATTCGTGTCGACCGCTTCAAACGGCAGAGCGCGCGACTGAAGCGATGCTCACCGATCCGCACACTTCATCACTACACCTTTTTAAGTCAATAAACGGGCTACTGTAGAAAGCGCGGCGCCCACTTACCTTTAATGAAGTCAAATGGTAACAAACTGCTGCCAATATTTGAGGTCTTTCTTCTTCCTCTTCTTCTTCTTCTTCTTCTTTTTTTTTTTTTTTACTTTTCCTTGGCTGACTGCTGGTTTTTACATCCGCTGCGATATGACACAGATTTTAAGATCTCATTTCCAGGAGCAGAAGTCAGCTCGTTCACGGGTGTATTACGTGAGCGGGTGATGGAAACAGCGGCTGATGGTGAAGCAGGAAGGAGGGGAGCAGCGCGTGCGCGTGTGTGTGTGTGTGTGTGTGTGTGTGTGTGTGTGTGTGTGTGTGTCCGTCCGTGAGCCGCCGCTGTCTGCCGCACTGTATGTGTTTATGCGTAAAAAAAAAAAAAAATGTTTGGAGAGCCGCCTGAAAGGAGTTTTGACAGAGAGTGAACCTGTCAACGTCTGCGCTGTTAACGCGGCGTGCAAGTGTCCCATCAAAACAAAGTGTGTACGTTGTTTGCAAAGTCCCACCGGAAGTTAACTCATCGACAAAAATCCACTTTTTAAACAGATTTTGGTTTTGCTTGTTAAATATGTTATTGGACACGCTGCTGATTTTTCCACCGTGAACTCTGCGCCTGAAAATCTGGTGCTGGGATTACAGTTGGCATGAGTCTGGGAGAATGAATTTCACACACAAAATGGTTCACTGCAGTAATGAGGCAGGCAGGTTTTTAGTAGGACTAAGCTATTTTGTTTTTTAGGGTCTTTTATGTGGCGCACTAAAGACATTATAGAATGAGCATCATCTCGATCTGGAGTCTCAATATTTCGCCCTGCATACATTTCTTTTTTGTAGCCTAATTAAATCCTTTTTTATTCCTTTTTTGTGTGTGTGGCCTGTTTTTCAGTGCATTTAGCTTTACACTGACTCCAAACATCAATTAGAGCTACAACACATTTTAAAGAATTGTAGGCAACTTTTTGCCACTTTTTAAAGAAGAACCAAGTAACTTGTTTACCTTAATAAATCCTTTTCGTAGTCCCTCTTGGGGTAATTGGGGGGTCTTTCATCTCCCCCTGGTGTCTTTGGCAAAAAAAAAAACACAATTGCAAATGTCCTGCCTCCGGGTCGGCGGCCGAATACACACTAATGGAATCACAAAGAAGAAGCTAACAGGCCAACGGGCAAAGCTAACTGCGGGCTAGCGCCACTTAAACAGTATTTACAGCCAAGTTTGAGTGGGAAAAAAAAAATCTCCATTGTGTAATTGGATGTACAATATCCCTCTCTCCCTTTGTCTTTTCTGTCAGCGTAGTATTTACTCTCACGGACAATGAATGAGTAAACAAACGGAACATGCTACGACACCTGCAGTGGCGCTTATGGCCTCTAGGGGCATAAGTTACTTAGTTCTACTTTAAATTCCTGCATTGTTCATTTTCTACAAACTATATCTCGTATTTGATTGACTTTCGTTTGTTAATGTTGTTGTTGTTGTTGTCTAATGACCAAACTTTATAAATAAAAAATAGTAAAGTTTCCGTAGTCAATCAATTAGGGATAAAAGTGGATTCAGTGTGATTTCTTTCAATATGCTCAGGTGAATCATTTTTTCTTCTTATATTAATCAATCAAAAGATCAGTTATTACCACTTAGAATACAAATGTTATATCTTTTTCATAATTGAATTGTGAAAGGCACAAAAAGAGAAAGATTGAAATAGACATTTAAAAGAAAAATCCATGTTAAAAATCACACGCCATGTTCAAGAGATTAATTTTGTCCTGATTGATTGCACTGTATAACTTCTATTCCCATCCTCATTTATGCGGTCGACCCACGTGTTGTTTGACCTTCACCAGTCCCACTTCTATTTAAAAATGCAACAGATCACCAGTGGATAAAACCCTCCTAATCTCCAGAGTCGATCACTTAGTATTCACTAGTCTGCTATTAAAGTCTATTGTTAAAATTGTCCACTTGTTCGCTGCTCGCTTCCCGCTCCTGTCATAGCATACGCAAAAAGTGAACGTGCGTCACAGGAGCTTGCAGGCAGTTCCACCCTGCGCTTCTCTCCGCTGAAAAAAACAAAAAACGAATACTCAATGCTCTCTTCTTTTTGCTCATCCTTATGTTACCATGGCTGCGTCTGCCTAATCCAAATCTATCAATGGACCACACTGACTTTACCCAACCCGCCTTTTATTAGCAACACACACAAAAAAAAGCGCTTAGCCTTCTCATTGTGCTCTCAAGTACAAGAGGACCAAGAGAAAGCTGCTATGAAAAAATTACAATGACGTATGTAAAGGTTCTTTGTATTCAATCAAGGTAGATACATTAAAACTTTTATGAACATTTATTTATATATACATGGTCTTTAAAATGAGCTTGTGGTCTGCAGAATGTTATGTTGGTTCATACAGCCGGCCAACAAACAACTGAATTCTCAATGTCCGCACTGCTCCTGTTTTTGAGCCCTGAAAACCATCATGGACTCACTCTCCATATAATATATGGAGAGTGCATATAATATGGAGCATAATCATATGCTATGATAAGACTTTGGTCAAGTCACTATTCATTACAGACTTTTTGAGAGCCCCTTCCTGCACTGTATATTAAAATATATAACATATTGGAACATATTTTTAAAAAGAGTGACCTGATGCAAAATACACCACATTTGCTTTAATGTTTACTGTTTGCGTGTGTGTTTGTAATTATAGTCTACTTAGTTTAAAAAAAAAACTACAAACAACTACAAAAAAACTACAACAACAAAGAGCTGTCTGCTTTGAGAAACAGCACTTACATTTAGCAAACTGCTGCGCCAAAGTATGATTTATTCAAAGTATTTACATTTCTTTTTAATTTTCAACTCTTGTGTATCTTGTGCTTTTAAAAGATGAGTCAACTTTAGCTTAACTTAGTTGTCATAGAAACCGGAGCGGTAGACTTGTGAGGTCGGAGTGGATGGGAACCTTTGGTGAAAGAAGGAATGCTTCAGCAGCAGCACAGACCTTGAGATCACTGCAGCACTTTCACATAAACGAACACGAAGGGCTGAGGTGTACTGCAGTGAGTAGGAAAAAAACATCATGATCAGTGAAAGAGGACTACTTCAGGTGTTCTAATGTGAAAGGATGCTGTTTTTACCATTTGGAGATACAGGGGTACATTTGCAGGTCATGATTAATATGGGCCTTCCTGCATTAGGTTTTATCTGCAGCTTCCTCCCTACAGAGATGTGCAAGTGTTTGATGAATTTGTGACGTTAGGGTTAGGCTAACTACAATTGTAAATACTTAAAATGAACATAGCACTAAATTACAGATCATAATTATTTCTTTATATGATTTCCCAAGTGCCTATCTGTTTAAGTGGTTTATTGTTTGGACACTTCAGCAATAAAGTGGGGAGGAAAAAAATGACAACTGTCCCAGCCAGCCGGGACTTGAACCCACATAGCTGCAACCAGCCTATTTACTTAAACATGCGCAGTAACAAGACCCTTTGTCAACATGCTGCACATTATATTGTTTTGGCTATTTTATTTTATTTGTTTACGTTTTGTTGTTCATCAGGGCTTGAGACTAGAATTAGAAGTACCCAAGTTAAGTGTACCTTCTTGCAGCTTAAACACATGTTTTATCAAGTCAAAGCACGTTCATACTTACAAATTCCACATAGTGGCATAATTATGTTCGGTCACTCGGGTATTGTGTGAGTACTTTAATTTTAAAGTAATACTGAACTTTAAGAGCAACATTTTGCACCTCTTCTACTCACCAGCTCTTGCATGCTGCACTAGACTATAGTTGATTATTGCCCTTATAGTAAATATAGATACAGTTTTGTTTTTTGACTTCGATTTGGGGCTGGTGCCAGTGTCACAGATGATCCACTCGCACATCGAGCTGAACATTTGGTGCTCTTTGAGGTTACCATGGCGACCGCATCACGGCTCAAACCGGATGTCCATAACTTTGATCAGCTGCGTGACCTGAGTTTTTGCGTGTCCTGAAAACCTTTGTTATCATTCAAATTGCCTGGATGACGTATGGGGAAAAAAACTGTGTTCAAACCTCCTCAAAGGTTAATGAGTCAGTTGCATAATCTTAGTTTTATTTGTCTATCTGCAAGTGAATGAATGAATGAATGAAGGAAGGAAGGAAGGAAGGAAGGAAGGAAGGAAAGACAAAAGTCCTTTCTCCCCAACTAAAATGTGTACAAAGAATAAAACTTAAACTTTTAAATTGCCACAATAAGTCTAACTAAGCTGTATGACCCCTTAGTTTGGCCTAAAACAAAGAAATAAATATGGTTTTGAAGTTTTATATCACAAATTAACCGGTCACCCTGCACTTGGAGCTGAACACAGTGTTTTATGCTAATGTAGGGGTTTACAAGAGCTGCCTCATAGCCAGTGAATTTAAAAAACACCAAGAACATTTTCTCCCCTGCTCACAACTACAGCAACTACAGCTATAAGCTGCAATTGTAACAGATCGTC
Source organism: Proterorhinus semilunaris (assembly GCA_021464625.1). Taxonomy (NCBI): domain Eukaryota; kingdom Metazoa; phylum Chordata; class Actinopteri; order Gobiiformes; family Gobiidae; genus Proterorhinus; species Proterorhinus semilunaris. The sequence goes on along the minus strand of CM038344.1, from coordinate 26,835,535 downwards.
TTACAGTGTGTGTTTGTTAATTAACCAGACTTCATACTGCAAATATTTTCACAAATTGCTTTGTGTCTTGATCAAAACACTTCACATACACTGCGCTCATAGTTATTATGCAAATTATATTTCACTGTCAAAAAGGTAAAAATAAAAAAAGTTTTTCAATGAGACTCATGGATGGTATTGTGTCTCAGGGCTCTTTGAATCACTGCTATTAAACTCAGAGCCTGGGATGATTAGTTGTCAATTAAGCCCAGGGAAAAACTACTGAAAAAGAACATTCAACATCATTAAGCAGACCACCATTTTCAAGCAATATAGGCAAGAAAAAGGATCTCTCTGCTGATTAAAAAACGTGAAATAGTTGAGTGCCTTGGCCTAGGAATGAAAACCTTCGATAAAAAAAGAAAGATCAAGCGTAATCATTGTACAGTTAAGAAGTGTGGCTGATTGAGAGCACACACGGGTTTGTGCAGATAAAGTCACAATGAGGACGGTTTCTGCCAGACAAATACATTAGATTAAGAGAACAGCTGCTACAAAGCAAAAAAAATGGTATTTGAAGCTGCTGGTGCCTCTGGAGTCTCCCGAACATCAAGGTGTAGGACGTCCTAAACTGTTCATTGAATGCTGATGAGCAGAAACGGCTGCAGTGGCCTCAGAAATACAGAGAATCATTTTCAAACAGTTCACTGATGAGTGCCGTGTAACCCTGGATGGTCCAGATGGTTGGAGCAGTGGATAGTTGGTGAATGGCCATCATGTCTCAACAAGGCTGTGATGTCAGCAAGAAGGGGGCAGAGTGAGAGAGCTGGTCGGCCCCTTTAGGCTTTGAAAAATATGTGGAGTTTCTGACTGACCACTTTCTTCCATGAAACACAAAGAAGAGCCGTGCTTTCCCTAACCAAATCATCGTCATGCATGACAACGCACCATGTCATATTGTACAGAATACCTCTGCATCATTGGCTGCTATGAGCATAAAAGGAGAGAAACTCATGATGTGGACCCCATCCTACCCTGACCTCAACCCTATTGAGAACCTTTGGAGCCTCCACGAGCAAAACATCTATGAGGGCGAGAGGCAGTCCAAACAGCAGCTCTGGGAGGCTATTCTGACATCCTGCAAAGTCTCCAAAAAAGACATGTTTAATGGATACAAGAATTTTGAAGCTGCTATCAAATATATTGAAAATATATTGAAACTCTGTTGTGCATAATAGTACATTGTGAGTTGTTTACTATTATTGAAAAAAAAGCTGTTATCATTGGGTGTTTTTTTCAATCACATTCATATCATCCTCTAACAGTTAAAGACTTGAAAATGATGCTGACTGTCATTTGAGTTGACAATTTAGAAAATCTTAGAAAAATATAATTTGCATACTAACTATGAATGCAGTAGGCAGAACGAAATCAAGCTTTGCTTAGCATTAAGTCAGTGGTTCCCAAACTTGTTGGAGCCGTGTACCCCCTGAATCTTTGAGTGACAAGTCGTGTACCCCCTAGTTTGACGCAATTGAAAACACTGGGAATATCACATGTAATATTATGTTTATTTCCTCCATTATTACAGTGAACTCAAGCAGGTTTTCTACATTCAGAATTGTTTTGCTCGTCTGGGTGATTAAGGCCATTAAGAATATGTAAATACAAAAAATTTAAAAATGTCAGTTTTTTATATCTTCGGAAAACGAGGCTGTTCGTGTGAATGGGTAAAGCTGAGTGTTTTGCTTTGTCCCAGTGACCAGCTCATTCTGAACATCAGACTCTGGTTTGGACTACGCGCTCTGGCCCCGCCCCCTCTGCGTCTCCCAGTCGTACTGTCAAACCACCAGCACAGACTCAAATGTGTTGGTTTAAGCTTTTGTTAAAGCGAAGATAATGTATATTCAGGACATTGCAATCTTTGCACGTGCCACCGCACATCAGCTCGTAAAACTTAAATGTGTCAGATACAAAGCCACACGTTTAGCGGCAGAGGAGGGGCCACAGACGCTTGTCCTTCTCCCGTCGCACCTCGGATCAGAATGAGAGGAAAACTCCTGTTGCAAACCGAAGTCCCCGCCAGTCTGACGGCACGCGCACAGCTCCTGACAGATATTACAGAAATTGCAACTCGATCGAGCGTTGGCGCTGCTGTTGTAGCGAGGGCTGACGCAGCCTCAGCCGCGCTCTCGGCCTCCGCGGAGTTTTACGCACTCGGGTCCATGAGGTTGGGTTCTGGAGTGGACACATTTAGGTCCAGAACAAGCTCATCCACCTTCTGAATTATAAGACTCTTTCGCATGTATATACATGGGTCTCATTAGTGTTGGGGAGTAACTAAATACATGTATTTAGAATACATATATTTAGACGTCTCATTTTGAGTAACTGTATTTCAGTTACTCTTTCAGTTGAGTTACTTACCAAATATTACATTTTAGCTCCACATTGCACAACATTATCAAGAAAGAACTTTTAAAATAACGATTTAAAACGCCTTATGCCACAGTTCATACAAACACTGTTCATGTGCATCACATGATGCTGTGATCTGCTGCTCCTGTGCACTTGCCAAGAGAGTTTTTGAGTTCCTAATTAATGGTGAGTGAGTTTAAACAGGTGTTCCAACAATTATAGTGTTAATGTTTGTAATTATTTGCCATATTTATTCAGCTATAATGATAATCATTGTATTCTAAAACAAATAAAATATTAGACAAAGTAACGGAATATGTTACAAAATACATTTTAAGGCAAGTGTTCAGTATTCAGTAACTAAATTCAAACAATTTCAAAGTATTCTCCCCAACAATGGGTTTCATGCATGTAAACACGCCACACCAAATCCTTAGCCTTGGGCTAAGTTGCATCCGTTGGCCCCCAGTCGCGCGCTCAAACATCCTGGCCTATTGTACATGTTTTTAGTGGTACGGGAAACTGGAGTACCCGGAGGAAACCTATGCAGACAGAATAGAACAGGGTACACATGCAAACACTCAGAAAGGCCCCATTAGGGATAGAACCCAGGACCTTCTAACTGTGAAGCACGAGCGCTAACAAAACAAACATTAGAACATGGAACGTATGTTTGTTCAACATAACTTGATCTATACCATGCCTTTGCTAAACTGTTTTCTTTTCTTCGAGGGCCACACGCTGACGGTCATTGCAGCAAATTAGTGAAATACATTGATCAGATGCTGCAGTACACCTTTATTGAGGTTTGGTACCTGCCCTGGTCTGTCTTACACCAACAAGTTTCTTATAGACCAGGTGCTGTATAGGCAAACATTTTGATGAAATGCCCACACTGGGTTTTGCTCTCATCTGGTGACCAAGACGGTCTCAAATTGGAGATGCAATACTCAAATAGATAATAATAATAATAATAATAATAATAATAATAATAATAATTATTATTATTATTATTATTATTATTAATATTAATATTAATATTATCATAAATAACAATACTATAGCAGATTGGACACTCCCGGCCCAATAGCTAAATCAAAGCTGAAAAACAGTTCCAAATAAGAGTCCCATGTATGGGCCTAGTCCTACCATCACAACTGCTCTTTGTGTAGAACAGTGAGAGGTTTATGGGTTTAAAGCAAAGTTACAGTGGTCTATGTGAACTACAGAAAACATTTTAACACAAGTACCTGTTAAAATCTTCACCTGAGAGCACTTGTACTTTACTGTATACATTCACTTCCTGAAAGGGTCACTCAGCTGCGCGCTGGTCACCTCCCTCCCACACTGAAGCGCATCAACACTGCGAGTATGGACAGAAATACTGCAATATATCTGAGCCATATTGTGCTCATTTGTTAGTCATGTTTTAATTTTGCACGCATTTCCCCCAAGCCCGATCTACTGAGAAGTCACATCGACTCACACGAAAACTAATTTCTATGTAGCGCTAATAAGTAATACGTGTTCTTGGCGGAATGCTTGCTGAGATGAGTTACTTGCTTGTATAATAAGTTGATTATATCGAAAGAAAGGGAAGAGAAGTACATGCTGGGAGTATGTGCCAGCAGTGGAGTATTCACTTTGAGGCATATACGGTATAATAATCTTGAATAAATAATGAGACAGTGCATCGCTGTGTGTTGCCCCAACACTTAGATGGATGTACTGTTGCAACGCACATCCCAAATTCATCTATCTCCAAAGAAACTCATATACATCATGAATAGATTATAACGCACACACAAAGGCATGCATTTTGCTAATTCTTCCCATGTATCTCCATGCCTTCCTACACACTTGCTATCCAATGGTAGTTTCCATAGCAACAGGCGTACAAACCACAACAGGCTTTTGGACGACAAAACACCAATCTCTCTCTCTCTCTCTGTCCTCTGCCTCTGTCTCTCTGTCTCTCTCTCCTCTCGCTCTCCTCCCTCTTTCTCTCTTTAAAAATTAGGTCCAAAATACATCGGGATTCAGTCATTTCCATCACTGTGTGCCCCAGATCGACCCAAATGGCCTGTTTTACTGTTGCTTGTGTAGATAAGCTTCAGAGTCTTGAGCCATGCAACAGATGGACGAGGTCAGCGGCACAAAAAAAAAAAATACACATTTGTGTTTAGAGGCATTAAATGTCAAACTTCTGGTGGGGGTCAAAAAGTCAGAAGACAAGAAGTGCATACAAAATCTGTGTTTAAGAACAGGCAACAGTTTTGATGCAAAGTTTACATCATGTTTAGAAATAGCCAACAGAGGGGACACGGACAGTATATAGCCAAGAATAACTTTGTTTTGAACTGTGGCTCTACAGGGCATATGCAGCATGAAGCTAATAGATAAATGAGCAGAATCCCTGAATTGTGGCTGTGTATATGTTTTAGATTCAGAATGTGTTTTCATGTCCCTCAGTAGAAATATCAAAGTCATCTCAGATTTTGAGAAAGGCAGGTCCTCGGTAACCTTGTGCTGCAAGCTGATTTGTAGCTGGAACAGAATTTTTCGTCTCACGTTATGTTGGAGGACTCTGCTGATACATTCAGGCTCAGATCCCCAGGTGTTTCGGACCAATCACATGGCGGTTTTTCGTGACTGGGCAGGTTATACACAGCCGATAACAACAACCTAGCCTGGTCTTACCATATCCTCGTACTCATTTCGTACAGAGGGTCTGGAACTTCACAATTGAGCTCCGTTTTCAGGTGGGAGGGGTGAACTCCTTTGAAACGATTGGATGTTGTCACCTACAACATCACGCTCACTGAATGGTAGGTTGAAATTCAACTGATGTAAAACAGTGCGCTTCATCAAATCAGCAGCAAGTCCCACCCACTTCCAGTCACGTCCAGTTGCGTTTTTTTTACTCATTAATTGTCTAAGAGTAAATACTATGCTCAAAGGGAGAGAGGGATATTGTTCATTGTGCCACAACCCTTACACAATGGAGATATTTTTCTTAATTCAAACTTGGCTATAAATACTGCTAAAGTGGTACTAGCCTACAGTTGCTTTGCCCGTCAGCCTGTTAGCTTCTACTACATGATTCCATTAGTGTGTTCTCTGTCTCCAGCTCGGTGCAGGGTAAGTTGCAAGGGTGGTTTTGTGGCCAGAGAGATGAAAGACCCCCCAATCATCCCATTAACCCTTGTATTACCCCCAGAGGGACTGTGAAAACGATTTATTAGGGTAAACAAGTTACTTAGTTCTGCTTTAAGAGTTTAAAAGAATGACTGGGCAATGATCGGTCCATTGTGCAGATTTTTTACAAGAAAGAAAACACATTTTTTAGATTTTTAGTTTATAAGGTTTTGGACACATCTTCAATTTAACCTTGTGTGTTTTAAGTCCAAGTTAGCACATTTCTGATTAGCCAGTGCTTTTAAACTCTTAATATTTTATTTTTTCTAATAATGTATGCTAGAATTTTTATTTTTTTACCAGAAGTGGGTGGGACTGTTGAGCACTATATTAATTAATCAGTCAGTCAGTCAGTCAGTCAGTCAATAAAATGTTATTTGTATAGCAACTTACAACTAGCCTGGCTAAAGCCAGACTAAAATCACAAGTGATATTTAGTCTTGGGACCACCAATTAATTTTCTCATAGGAGAGGTGTGGTTTACGATTGTCCATAGTCGTTTATTGGGCGCTACGAATGTCTATCATATGTGTCTGCACGTAGCCATAGCCAATTGTATCATCGTATCAGATGACGTATGAAGTACCAGCTGTAAACTTTTTAACTATTTAGAACACAGTCTAAAGCTTGATCGAAAGATGGTGTGGCGTCTGCTGCTGTCATGTTGGATCCGTAAATATTATTGTAATTTTTTTAATCACTAAACAAGACGATGACGTGCTATTCGACATAATATTTCGAATAGCGCGTTATCGTCTTGTTTTATCGTCTTGCCGTCCCTCCTCGTTCTGTGATTGGTCCCCAAATCCATGCGAACATTTCGGCCATGGTCCCCAGACTGTTGTGAAGTTCAAAAAGATTAGAGCACACACAGCAGTTTGGCGTTAGCCAGGCTAACTTACAACAGCCAGAAGGTGCCCGGGAAGCTTTCCAGTATTAAAAAATCAATATGGCTTCTGCCAGATTAGGTCCTCAGTTGTCTTAGCAAACATTTTTTCATTCTGCTACCACTACTTTGTACCTGCATGAAGTGATTGTATTTTTGTTTTTTGTTTTTCCCACAATCGCTGTAAAATTCTGACTATAAATCCATATGCAATCAATGTCTTTGTAAGAGCTTATTTGAAATCTACAATATAAAATCATACTGAATCAAATTGAATGTACTTAAAACTCTGTCCTTGTGTGTAGAATGGCTAAAACTTGCTAAAGTGTCCAAGCTGCTCGTCTCGTCTGGTCACAAGTGTGAAAGAAAACCTGTCAGGCTCTGCCAGTGGAGGAGTGTGATTATTACAGTCTGAACAAGCCAAGTCCACTGCAGACACTACAATTACAGAGTTACAGACAAGAACAAAGGAACAATTTGATCTTAGTGCTTTTAGAGTTCTTAAAAATCACACACTTCGCAATGATGTATTCAGCCTTTATACAGTATAGAGCAATGATGAAATTACCAATTTAAAAGCTCTTTGAAAACGGTGGAAAACGTCCTGTCTAATGTTTTTGGTGAAGTAAAGCAAAGTATCTTTTTCAGATTTCCTTCTTTATATCATTTTTGTAGTTTTTTTTATTTTGGGGGGTGAATATTAATATTTATGTGATCTGTTTTTTCTTATTTTGTTAAAGAGAGTTTTGTAAAACAATTATTAGTGAGGGAATAATCATTGTTTTACAATTATTATGTGAGAGAGTTGCGCATTGAGTTGAGAGAGTTGCGCATTGAGTTGCCTTGTGTACGAAATGCGCGGTATAAATAAAGTTGCCTTGCCTTGCCTTGCTTTGCCTTGCCTTAATTGAAGTAAATATTTTTGCAAATTTAGCTCTGGTCTGCTGGTGGTTCCCATGAGTACAGACTAAATACGCCTCATTTACTGGTGGGCCCTCTAACTCCGTAGAGATACTCTTGCCAATTCGAGTGCTCACTACCTGGAAATCTTTACCAATTGAGACTTCAATTGGTAATTTTTAGTCAAAATTAAACAATTAAACAAAATTAGACTATTAGCTTATGACTAGTTTTCATCACTAACTCATAGATATTTCAATGCCACTTTAAATGTTAAACTTTTCAGTTTGTACGCTAGGGTGTAATATATATTAAGTTGAACAAAATAGGGAAAATAAAAAATGTTAACATTTTAATTAATGTTTTTATCTAATATATAATGCAACTAAAATAATTTCAGTTTTGAAAATAATTGAGTTGCTACCATCTTTACTATCAAGGTGGGAGCAACTCAACAGTCTTTAAATGTGGTGATATTTTTGATAGCGAGAACCACTGGTCATCTTTTCTATAACTGTCTCCAGCTCCACCTTTCACTTGGAGCAGTGAACAGTGAGTCAGAATCTCCTCTGTCAGCGTCACCCCAAAATACCTGCATCAAAACTAGTGCCCTCAAACTCAGGCTTCCGTCAGAGAGAGGAACACAACAACACCAACTGGCACACCAATAAAGCATCAGGATTTGTAATAAATTTACAGAGGCTCATTGCGTTCTTCATCAGGAATGGACTCTAGCCTGGAGTCAATGAAACAAAAGCTGATTAATCATCATACCCATCCATCTATCCATCCATACCCATCCATCTATACCTATCCATCCATGCACCCATCCATCTATCTACACGTCCATCCACCCACACATCCATCCATGCATCTACCAATCTATTCATCTATCACTTCATCTACCCATCCATCGATCTACCCATCCACCCATCTACCCACCCATTTTCAAGATCAAGTTTTATTTGTCAAACCATGTGACTGATTCAAAATTATATTTCTCTCATCCTTGATCGTGAAGCGGGGGGTGGGGGAAGAGGGGTGGGAGGGAGGGCAGGGAGTTCAGCTTCCCGATGGCCCTGTGTACGAAACTGTTCTTAAGGCGACTCGACCTGGCCCGTAGATTCCGCAGTCTCCTCCCAGAAGGCATTACTCTGAAGAGACTGTGTGATGGGTGCGTAGGGTCCCTGGTGATTCTGACGGCTTTGCGGGTGAGACGGGTGGAGTACATGTCCTTAATGGAGGGGAGAGGAGCTCCACAGATCTTCTCCGCTGCTCTCACGATGCGCTGGAGGCTCCTTTGGCAGGAGGCAGTGCTGGCACCGTGCCACACAGTGATGGAGCTGGTCAGGATGCTCTCTATAGACCCATCCTTCTATCCATCCATCCATCTACCCATCCTCCATCCATGTACCTATTTATCTGCTCATCCATCTATCCATCTATTTTCCCAATCATCTCCTCACCCATCCACCCATCTATTCAAGATTCAAGATTCAAGATTGCTGGATCTACCCATCTACCTATCCATCCTTTTATCCATCTATCTACACATCCATTGACCCATCCATCCACCCATCTACCCAGCCATCCTTCTACACATCCATTCACCCATTCATCCACCCATCACCCAACTTTTTTGTCCCCTCTGTCACTGAACTGTTGAATTCTGAAGGTGTGTTTACTAAGTGACATCGACCTTTTTGAAATGTGTCCTTTTCTTTTAATTATCTGCTATTGTCTGTATTGTTGGAAGTGACACACAGTGAGTGTTGTGATGTGTTTGTGCAAATATCTGTCGGAGGTTGCAGCAAATCAATTGCCCTTGAGGGATCAATTAAGTTTTCTGAATCTGAATCCATCTACCCACCCATGAAGTATCATGCCCCTCTCCCACCTCCGCCTTTTTCACCCAAGGTCTCCCCAGCTCGGCCCCCACCACCGGTGCCCACAGCTGTTATCTGTCTAGGACATTAGGGGCCTCTCCGTTGCTACCATGCATAGCAAACTCAAAACCAACCAGAGGTCCATAGAGGGAGTGTGTTCTTCTGAAACAATTAGTACTATCAAACAACATAGATTAGATAAGAGAGGGACAGTCAGACCGTCCAATCAAAGAACTCTAATCCATATCCCTTGCAAAAAGATTCCATTCACTTAAACACAAATAAATCTCAAACATGCTGTACTTAATGCCAGATCATTAAAAAACAAGTCCTTTTTAATAAATAGTTTTATTTCCTCTTATAATCTAGATTTTATATTTATAACTGAAACATGGCTTGACAAAAACACTGGAAACGCAGTTTTGATCGAGTGTAGTCTATCAAATTTCAATTTGAAACACGCCAAAACCAAAGGGGCGGGGGTGTCTGTGCAATATTCAGGGACAATATAGCCATCCACAAATTGTCATTTGGGTTTTTTCAATCATTTGAGTATGTGTCTTTCAAAATGGAGATAAAACAATCTTCCATACTTTATATGACTATTTACAAACCACCACAGAATTGTTTTATCGAAGTTTTTATTGAATTACTTTCATTCATATTGACTGATTTTGATTGTTTAGTCATTTCAGGTGATTTTAATGTGCATTTCAACCTGAATAGACTCACACAGATGAAGGCAGTGATTAGGGAGATTATTGATGAGTATTAGTTTTGGCGATCAGACCCCGGCGTTAGACATCGATGTACAAGTCAGTGTAGTTAAACAGCTTGGAGTTAGGGATGTCTTCCCCCGGAGCCTGGACACTGGTGGTGGTGTAGAAGATCATCGAAATGCTCGGGTAGCGCCGAGATGAAAGAGCGGAGATGGGGTGGAGGCGGGTCGCAGCGCGCTGGGAAGCAAACAGTATACGATTACTGGCGCTTAAAAGCGAGACCGACGGCGGTGATTGGCTGCTACGGAGGTGCGGCTCTGATGCTGATGTGGAGGTGTGGACCTTTCGGGAGCGATCATTGGCTGAAGGTTGATGATGCTGTGTTCGTCTACCAGGTTGAATTACCGCCTAGGCTTCATGTGGATGTGACAGGCATGCAAAAGAATTTAGAGATGTTCTTAAAATGTTTGGTTTAACTCAGCACGTGAGTGATGTGACTCACAACAAAGGTCACACTCTAGATCTAGTCATTACAAAAGGTGTTAATATATCTAATGTGAATGTTGTTGATGTTGCTTTATCTGATAATTTTTGTGTCTTCTTTGACCTGTCTGTTACACCCAAACCAGTGGTTGGGCCTGGAGTTATTCAAAGAAGACACATCAATGATACAACAAGTACACAGTTTATGGAAATGATCAGATTTGAAAATCCTCCATGTTCTAATGTTGATAATCTGTTGGACTCTTACACATCAAGCGTCTTAAATGTTTTAGATACTATTGCTCCTGTCAAGGTTAAAATGGTTAACAATAGACAAAAGGCACCTTGGAGAAGTGAAGATTCGGTCAGGGCACAGAAAAGAGAGTGCCGAAAAGCCGAATGGAAATGGCGCAAGTCAAAGCTCCAGGTTGATTTTGAGATATACAAAGATGTGCTTTGTGAGTTCAACCAGATTTTGCGTGGAGAAAGGGAGAAGTACTTCTCTAAAATCATCGCAAACTGCAGAAACAATTCTTGTGTTCTGTTTTCCACAGTGAACAGATTAACTAACCCTCCAGTTTCACTGCCCTTAGAACTAATCTCTACATCTAAGTGCAATGAATTTGCAATATTTTTTTATGACAAAGTCCAAGGCATTAAAAATGCCATAATTTCAACAACACAAATAGCAACCCTGCCACCAGATAAACACCTTGAGCTGACACATTTCACACCTGTTACTGACAAAACAATATCAACAGCTTACTTACTTTCTCCTATCTAACAATGTGTTTGATTCTTTCCAGTCAGGATTTAGGCCCTGCCACAGCACCGAGACAGCTCTGATCAAGGTGACAAATGATATCCGTATGAACACCAACGCAGGTAAGGTCTCAGTTTTAGTTCTACTGGACCTGAGCGCTGCCTTTGACACAGTGGACCACGGGATCTTACTTCACAGGTTAGAAAACTGGGTGGGAATCTCTGGTACTGCGCTAAACTGGTTCAAGTCCTATCTCGAAGATAGGACGTACTTTGTCCAAATTGGCAACTGTGTCTCAGACACAATTTCGATGACCTGTGGAGTCCCCCAGGGGTCAATCTTGGGACCCCCTTATTCAACTTGTACATGCTTCCATTGGGTCAGCTAATAAACAGCAACAATGTGTTGTACCACAACTACACAGATGACACTCAGATCTACGTGTCACTGACGGCAGGTGAACAGGGGCCTGTAGATACACTCTGTCACTGCATCGAACAGATCAGTTTGTGGATGCAAAACAACTTTCTCCAACTAAACTCAGACTAAACTGAGATCATTGTCTTTGGCCCACCCACAGACACAAAGTGTTATCAGTCACCTTGAGTCTCTCTCTCTAAAACCAAAAAATCAGGTTAGAAATCTAGGAGTAATCATGGACTCAGACCTGAACTTAAACAGCCACATCAAAGCAATAACATTATCAGCTTTTTACCATCTGAAAAACATTGCTAAGATCAGAGGAATAGTGTCAAAAGCAGACTTAGAGAGACTCATCCATGCATTTGTCTCCAGCAGGTTAGACTACTGTAACGGCTGCTCACTGGCCTTTCTAAACGAGCTGTTAGACAGCTGCAGTACATCCAGAACGCTGCTGCTCGAGTCCTGACAAGAACCAGGAAATACAACCATATTAGTCCAGTGCTCCAGTCCCTGCACTGGCTTCCTGTCACTCAGAGAATAGAATTTAAAACAGCTCTGCTTGTGTACAAGTCTTTTCATGGTTTAGCACCAAAGTACATCTCTGACATGTTAGAGCCGTATGAACCATCTCGGGCCCTGAGGGGTCTCCTGGTGGTTCCCAGGAGACCCCTCAATAATAAACACGGTGAGGCTGCGTTTTAGTTTTATGCAGCTAAAATCTGGAACAGTCTTCATGAGGATGTGAGACAGGCCTCAACTCTGACAATGTTCAAATCTAAGCTGAAAACAGCTCTTTTTACCTGAGCATATGTAAACTGAAAGTATTTTATCTGCACTCTTGCCTTTTACTGTAATTGATAAATTTTTAGGTTGATGTTTTAATGATTGATTTGATCTGTTTTCTTGTAATTTTATACAACTGTGAAAGCACTTTGAATTGCCTTGTGTATGAATTGTGCTCTACAAATAAACTTGCCTTGCATTGCCATCCTTCTATCCATCCATCCATATACCCATCCTCCATCCATCTACCTATTCATCTGCTCATCCATCTATCCATCTATTTTCTCAATCATCTACTCACCCATCCATCTACCCACCCTCCCATCTACCCATCCACCTGCTCATCCATCTATTTTCCAAATCATATACTCACCCATCCATTCATTAATCTACCCTTCCACCTACCCATCCACCTACCCTTCCATCTACCCATCCATCCATTGATCTACCCATCCACCCATCGATCCACCCATCTACCCATCCACTCATTTACCCAGCCATCCTTCTATCTATCCACTGAAGAAGAAGAAGAAGAAGAAGAAGTTATTTATTTATGTAGCGCCTTTCACAGACATGGTCACAAAGCGCTTTACATGAGAGCATTTTACATTCACTCCATACTCGGTGGTGGTAAGCTATGTTAGTAGCTTCAGTTTCTCCTGGGGGAGACTGACAGAAGCGCTGTCGCGACTGCACACATCTGCGCCAACGGTCCCTCTGACCCCCACCATACATTTTTCACACACATCATTCATCCTGGCCTATTGTCCATGTTTTAGGTGGTAGGGGAAGCCGGAGAACCCGGAGGAAACCTACGCAGACCCGGGGTGAACATGCAAACTCCACACAGATCTACATATCCGTCTACCCTCCCATCTACCCATCCATCTGCTCATCCATCTATCTATCTATTTTCCCAATCATCTACTCACCCATCCATTCATTCATCCATCCATCCATCCACCTACCCGTTCATCTAGACATCGATCTACCCATGCATCCATCTATCAATTTACCCATCTATCCATCCATCTACCCATCTAAACCATCCATCCATCCATCCATCTATCTACATATCCATCCATCTACCCATCATCTATCCACCTACCCATCCCTACATCTCCTCTATTTCTATCTACCAAATATGCTTTATCTCTCATATCATTGATCTACAGTGAGGAAAATAAGTATTTGAACACCCTGCTATTTTGCAAGTTCTCCCACTTAGAAATCATGGAAGGGTCTGAAATTGTCATCGTAGGTGCATGTCCACTGTGAGAGACATAATCTAAAAAAAAAATCCAGAAATCACAATGTATGATTTTGTAACTATTTATTTGTATGATACAGCTGCAAATAAGTATTTGAACACCTGTCTATCAGCTAGAATTCTGACCCTCAAAGACCTGTTAGTCTGCCTTTAAAATGTCCACCTCCACTCCATTTATTATCCTAAATTTAGATGCACCTGTTTGAGGTGGTTAGCTGCATAAAGACACCTGTCCACCCCATACAATCAGTAAGAATCCAACTACTAACATGGCCAAGACCAAAGAGCTGTCCAAAGACACTAGAGACAAAATTGTACACCTCCACAAGGTTGGAAAGGGCTACGGGGAAATTGCCAAGCAGCTTGGTGAAAAAAGGTCCACTGTTGGAGCAATCATTAGAAAATGGAAGAAGCTAAACATGACTGTCAATCTCCCTTGGACTGCGGATTTTGGGGAACAACCTCCTTCCCTCAGTTAGAGCATTGAAGATGGGTCGAGGCTGGGTCTTCCAACATGACAATGACCTGAAGCACACAGCCAGGATAACCAAGGAGTGGCTCTGTAAGAAGCATATCAAGGTTCTGGCGTGGCTTAGCCAGTCTCCAGACCTAAACCCAATAGAGAATCTTTGGAGGGAGCTCAAACTCCGTGTTTCTCAGCGACAGCCCAGAAACCTGACTGATCTAGAGAAGATCTGTGCGGAGGAGTGGGCCAAAATCCCTCCTGCAGTGTGTGCACTCTCACAATGGACATGCACCTACGATGACAATTTCAGATCCCTCTATGTCTAAGTGGGAGAACTTGCAAAATAGCAGGGTGTTCAAATACTTATTTTCCTCACTGTATGTTTAACACAACATATTCAAAAATAGTCTTGTCATTATTTACGTGTACTTTTTGGTTATGTAATAATTGCAAGCATTCATTTTCATTACATATGAATGAGGAGGGTCTGTTACAGTCTGTCTGCATGCAATCCACAAAACTGCTTAGCACTATCATCACAAGATGAGAGAAAAAAAATCTAACAAGTACAGAAGCTGTGTGCGTGCCATGGCCTTGTGCCGTCTTGAGCGTTTTTCATTGCTCGGAAAATTGTGTGTTTCGCCTTTGAATGTTCTAATGATCCATCTGGAGATATTCTCTGACACAGGAACAAACACTACACTTGTGTCCATCTGCGACCCCCAGCTCCTCAACCGCGCTCCCAAAGACACAACGCGTCCAAGAACGCACCCCACGAACTGGGGAAAACAATGCACAATTTGATGCACTTAATTTATTTTAAAGTCACCCTGTGGAACAGTTTATGTATTGCTACATGTCACAAGAGCAACTGAACAACAAGTCAGAGATATGCTCCTAATGATTGACAGTGGCTTGTCACAATAACACTAATAACAATAACAATAATTGTCACACGGATATTAAATCATAATGTAACAATAATGTAACAGGGGAAAATAACTTAGTTCAAATTAGTGAGTTTTATTCCTTGAACCGCCACCTTAACGTGGTGGTGGGGTTTGAGCACCCGTATGATCCTGGGGGCTATGTTGTCGGGGGCTTCGTGCCCCTGGTAGGGTCTCCCATGACAAACAGATAGGTGACGGGTCAGACAAAGAGTGGTTCAGAAGCCCCTTATTAGAGACCAACAGGCCTGGTTAGAACCATGAGGCCGTCCTTCCATGGAACCACCACCTGCAGGAGGAGCCATTGGGGCTGGTACCATGTGATTTGGGCAGCTCCAACGGCTGCGCCCACGACCCGGCAATGGACAAGTGGAAGGAAATGGATGGATTGATGGATGGAGTTTTATTCTGAACACAGACAAAACCTAATCTTATAATAGTGAGGGACAAGTGACGTTGTCACAACCTGCCCGCACATGCCACACTTGCCCATAACTATTTGTTGCAATAAGATTAAAGATTAACCTGTTACTTGCTGCCCCCTTGAACAGGACTTTAGGGTTAGGAACATCAAGTGTGGTAAGTTGTGTTTTAATTAAACTGGCGGGGCGTAAACAGGCTGCAGCTTTTCTCTCTCTTGACAAGGCAACGTTTCTACCCTTTTCTGCGAACTGCATTTGCAGTTTTTGTGATTCACATTGTTTTAAAAGGTATTTTTGTACATCTTTGCCATATTTTTGTGGAGTTCAGCGGATTTTGTACTGCCAAAGCTCTTTGCTAGCAAGGAACAAAGAATGTGTTTTAAAAGTAAACACACAGTTAGCATCCGAGCTAACGGCTTTTGAGCAGCATTTGAGACCTACAAATCCAGAGATATCATCTTCTGAAGCGCTGACAGGTCACCGAGGGCCCCCCGCACCTGCAGCGCAGTGGAGGCGTCACAAGAGGCGCTACAGGAAACAAAAAAGGGGCAAACGAGGAGGTATCCCTACTATTGTTCTGGCTAATGTTCAATGTACAATAAGATGGATTATATTCGTCTGCTACGCTCTTCTCGGAAGATGGTGAAAGACAGTTGGGTTTTTATATTCACTGAGACTTAGCTCAATGGTACAGTGCCTTGCGAAAGTATTCGGCCCCTTTGAACTTTTCGACCTTTTGCCACATTTCAGGCTTCAAACATAAAGATATAAAACTGTAATTTTTGTGAAGAACCAACAACAAGTGGGACACAATCATGAAGTGAAACGAAATGTATTGGATATTTCAAACATTTTTAACAAATAAACAACTGAAAAATTGGGCGTGCAAAATTATTCAGCCCCTTTACTTTCAAGATATCCATAAAAAGTGTTGTTTA
This sequence comes from Proterorhinus semilunaris, assembly GCA_021464625.1. Taxonomy (NCBI): domain Eukaryota; kingdom Metazoa; phylum Chordata; class Actinopteri; order Gobiiformes; family Gobiidae; genus Proterorhinus; species Proterorhinus semilunaris. The sequence continues at coordinate 26,819,054 of CM038344.1, read as the reverse complement.
AAGTTTGCCACAAGCCACCTGGGAGACACACCAAACATGTGGAAGAAGGTGCTCTGGTCAGATGAAACCAAAATCAAACTTTTTGGCAACAATGCAAAACATTATGTTTGGCGTAAAAGCAACACAGCTCATCACCCTGAACACACCATCCCCACTATCAAACATGGTGGTGGCAGCATCGTGGTTTGGGCCTGCTTTTCTTCAGCAGGGACAGGGAAGATGGTTAAAATTGATGGGAAGATGGATGGAGCCAAATACAGGACCATTCTGGAAGAAAACCTGGTGGAGTCTGCAAAAGACCTGAGACTGGGACGGAGATTTGTCTTCCAACAAGACAATGATCCAAAACATAAAGCAAAATCTACAATAGAGTGGTTCACAAATAAACATATCCAGGTGTTAGAATGGCCAAGTCAAAGTCCAGACCTGAATCCAATTGAGAATCTGTGGAAAGAACTGAAAACTGCTGTTCACAAACGCTGTCCATCCAACTTCACTGAGCTCGAGCTGTGACATACCCCAAGCGCCTTACAGCAGTAATCGCAGCAAAAGGTGGCGCTACAAAGTATTAACTTAAGGGGGCTGAATAATTTTGCACGCCCAATTTTTCAGTTTTTTATTTGTTAAAAATGTTTGAAATATCCAATAAATTTTGTTTCACTTCATGATTGTGTCCCACTTGTTGTTGGTTCTTCACAAAAAATTACAGTTTACAGTTTAAATTACAGGGCCGAATACTTTCGCAAGGCACTGTAATATACCGGACAGTGGAATCCAGCTTGAGGGGCTTTCCTGCAGCAGAGCAGACAGGAGGTAAGATGCGTGGAGGTGGTCTCTGTCTCTGACGTTGCTGTGGTCGGCAGACACTGCTCACCCCTCGTGGAGTTTATGATCATTAAGTGTCGACCTTTCTACCTGCCCAGGGAATTTACTGTTGTACTTCTTGTGGCTGTCTACATACCACCCACCTCCAACATCAAAAACAGGAAAGAAGCACTGAATGAACTATTCCAGAGTGTCAGTGACCAACAGACAGCCCACCCAGATGCCTTTCTCATCTTAGCTGGGGATTTTAACCACGCAGACCCAAAGAGCATTTTCCCCAAAGTCTATCAACACATTGACTTTCCAACAAGGGGAAACAAAATCCTGGATCTGGTTTACACCACCAAAAAAGGAGCAAAGCACCGGGTCCAGACAACATACCAGGTCGTGTACTGAAAGGTAGCGCTGAACTCTCTGAAGTCTTCACAGACATTTTTAACAGATCTCTGCAGCAGGCTGTGGTCCCAACGTGCCTCAAAGCGACCACCATCATTCCGGTACCAAAGAAGTGACCACCCTCCTACCTTAATGACTACCACCCAGTAGCACTCACTCCAATTCCTATGAAGTGCTTCGAGCGGCTCGTCATGGAACATATCGAGTCTGTTCTCCCTCCCACCCTGGACCCACAACAGTTTGCCTATCGGTCCAATCGCTCAACTGAAGATGCCATCTCCACTGCACTTCATTCAGCCCTCACGCACCTTGAAACAAAGGACTCTTACGTTAGAATGCTGTTTTTAGACTTTAGCCCCGCATTCAACACTATAATCCCACAGCAGCTAATACACAAATTGCTCCACCTGGGGATCAACACATCACTGTGCAACTGGCTGCTGGACTTTCTGACGGGGAGACCACAGGCTGTACGTGTCGGCGGAAAGTCCTCCAGAACCATCACACTGAACACGGGAGCTCCCCAAGGCTGTGTGCTGAGCCCCCTCCTGTTCACTCTGCTGATCCATGACTGTGCTCCAAAGTACGACTCAAACCTCTTCATCAAGTTTTCAGACGACACAACAGTGGTGGGTCTCATCAACAACAGAGACGAGTCAAACTACAGGAGTGAGGTGAGCAGTCTGGCCATGTGGTGCACACAGAACAATCTCTCTCTAAATGTAGAGAAAACTAAAGAGATTGTTGTGGACTTTTGCTCCTCTAACAATCAACGGTGCTGCAGGGGAGAGGGTGACCAGCACTAAGTTCCTGGGTGTCCACATCACAGAGAACCTTTCCTGGACTATGCACACTACATCACTGGTCAATAAAAGTAATCAGCGTCTCTATTTTCTCCGCAAGTTAAGAAGAGCCAGAGTCCCAGCCTCCGTTATGTGAAACTTCTACAGAGGGACTATAGAGAGCATCCTGACCAGCTCCATCACTGTGTGGCACGGCGCCAGGAGTGCCTCCTGCCGAAGGAGCGTCCAGCGCATCGTGAGAGCAGCGGAGAGGATCTGTGGAGCTCCTCTCCCCTCCATTAAGGACATGTACTTCCCCCGTCATCCGCAAAGCCGTTAGAATCACCAGGGACCCTACGCACCCATCACACAGTCTCTTCAAGGTAATGCCTTCAGCCTTAAGTCGACTTAAAAACAGTTTCATACACAAGGCCATCGGGAAGCTGAACTCCCGGCATCCCACTGGCATATAGGCTGTAAGCTCTCTAAGCTTTGAGATTTGGGTATACAGTACATAATTGAAGAACATCACTCTAACCCTATCTCTAAGGTGGTAGTTAAAAGGCTAAGATTAAAGGAGGAGAGGTTGACTTCAATTCAAGGCTTTAAGCTTAATTTAATGTGTGACTCTTGTGGGGTGTTCTGTTGATAAGTGGTGGAGTCTGGAAAATAAAGTGAGACAACCAGTGCCAGTCTCCCCTACTCCCACCACAGTTTGGGAACTACTGCTCAACACCAAACAAATGCATGAACAGGTTTAGTAAGCCATGGATGCCATGCTAAAAACAGATCAGTGTCCTTCTATTCAACTTTTAACCAGGAGACGTCATGATGGTTTGAGGGAGGAGCCCACAAGTCCATACAGAGCCCTGGCAGCGCTCACAGCTTCAGGCATTTTCACATGAGCTGCAACAAGACAGTCATCCATAGTGCTACCAGGCAGCAATCTTGTGCTGCCTGGTAGCACTAGGCAGCTACCATTCTTTTGTATTTACTTACTTTATTAATTTACTTTTGTAGCCTGGGGATAACCTAATTTACCGTTTAATAAAGTACATTTTGTTATGTTGACCTCTTCACATCCCACATTCAGGGAGAAAGGGAAAAATGAATAAGTATAACATGAAATACACACAACAAACAATAATAAAAAATAGCTGTTTCAGTTAAATTATTGTTACATGTCATACTCAATTAATTTTCCATTGAAAACTATACAAGTAATAATTATTGTAAATATCCAATATATGATTTCATACACAATTTGACACTCTCTAAAATAACACTGTGTAGCAGAAGTACATTTTTCCTATTGTCCAGTTCATCATGGCTCACGCAACAACTGTCCTGTGAGAATTGTAAGTTCATATTGCAGGCTGCTCCTTCAGAGAACTTCGGCACATAAAAGCCTAAAATATTCATACACGTATAAACTCGCAGGAAAACAAAAGGAATTTTAGACCAAACTTCTCTACTACTTCTTTGCTGGAGAACACTTCCCTCCTGACTCCAGACTCACTGCATGATGAACGTGAGGAAGAGGAGGCAGCAAGCTGAAAATATCTACTGTATAATGTGTAACGATGATGGTAAAACTTGTAAATTGGGGTTTGGACTGAGAGAGCTTGTTCATTTATTCATGATTGCTCAATCAGAACATCATGCCTCATAAAGTGCACAGTGGAAACATTTTTCATCAATTCACTACTTCACTTTCACCAGTTTTACTGTTAATGAACTTGAATATAAGTGGTATCTAGGTCAGTGACCTGTGCATGGATAAGTGCTGGAATCCGTGCTGTTGTGCTGAATATAATACAGCAGTTCAAACTGTGGTACAGGGGTGTGACTACCTTTGGGATAGCCGTAGTTTAGTCCTATTTTAGACCTGGTTTAATGACTCAAAAAGGCAAACATTTCCTAAAGGTGGTGTATGATGTGAAAGGTTGAGAATGAGTACCGCTGTCTTTTTTTGTGCAAATTGTGGCCTGCTCTAAAATTGGGTCTGATAAGCCTATAAACAGAGCATATTGAAACTTAAAGCTATGCCCAATAGTTCATGCACAAGTCAGGAGAAAAAAAACAAACAAACAAACAAACAAACAGTGTGTAGGTTTTCCCAGAATAAGAGGAATTGCACATACAGTATTACCCAAGGCAAATGCTGTTTGTTACTTTGTAAAAATCCCAAATTAAGCAATTAAATAAATTATGTTTTATTGAAGTTGTTGAATACAATGTATTCATCCTCTGTTCTCCTTAATTAGTCCAAATGTCTCAGATTTAGGCTGAACACCAGTTTAGTTTGTTATAGAAACCTTTCACTTTACTTAACAAACATAAAGAATTTATTTATTGCAAAGACTTTCTTCGTAATCTCTTTTTTAATGCAGCATGATTCTGATGTTTAGATTTTTATCATATAGTCTAGTACCAAATCGATAAACATTAGTCACTTAGCATTGCCCTTACAATCTTACAGTAGCCTATCCTAAAATACAGCAAAAATTAACTTAAAGCCTCATAGAAAACATAACACGTATGTACACAAACTAAAATCATTGCATGTAAAACTTGTAAGATGTCGTAGGTGTTCATTACACTGGAGTCATGAATGGACACCTATTGCAGCAGATGACTACTGAGTTTGTTGAAATGATTACAGTGTTTGTGTAACACTTGTTTGTGCAGCCCAGCCTCTCTGCAGCAAGAGCCCAGTCTGGAAAAAACCCTGCCACTGGCGCCCTCTAGTGCTAGATTTGATTTATGTAAAATCATCAATAAGTGCAGTTTCTCATTTGACTCAATCTCCCCTTGAAAAATGTCCCTTGTAAAAAAAAAAAAGAAAGACAAAGTTGTCCCTTGTTATCAATTTTTTTCATCAGGGCATACATGTCATTAATAATGTCAGTAATGTGCCAAATGAGGCATTGCGTTAAATGCCAGTTCATTCTTGTACATGTCTCTGTTGTGCACTTAACCATACACTGTAATCTGGCAATGCAAGGCTGAGAAGTTTTTTGTGCAACAACAAAACCACAATTTCAAAATGTTAACATTGTGCCAACACCCACAGCACCCCAGTTATCTGCCAAGACTGTCATTTAGCCGTGATTCTCAGCTAGTGACAGGCTAAGACTCAAAGTAGGAGAAACTGACTCTAGAGAGAAAAAAAAAAAAAACAATAATAAAAATCAGGCATCACTTACTGAGCTTTATCTTCCGCAGGCCTGCACTAGCATTATTGAATAAACCGATTTGCTGGGATTGTAGAAGTCGTGTAGGTTTTAGCCATGGGATTTGGGAACATTTTGCCTTCTGTTTGGATTAGCAGCTTGAGAAGCAACCAAAATTGTAAACATAAACAACTTTCACGTCATGTAAAATGTCTGTGTAAGCTCTCAGTCGTACAGAAGTTGTCCATCCTGGATGAAGTTTCTTCGGTCATCATGTGTACTCTGGAGTTGAAGGGTAGGACGTTTTGCCTCTCATCCAAAAGGCTTCATCGGTGATACTATCGCTTTCAGCTAACAGGTGGACTACATACTGTATATAGAGGACTGGGTTGGCCGAGTCCCTGAGCTCGTCCTAGCTTGAGAGGTGAAATGTCCTACACTGAAACTACAGAGAACAGACGATCACTCAAGAACCGTCATCTTTTGGAACTATGAATAAATCGGTAATTATGAATTATCAGTAAAACCAATATTTCATTTGAAATCTTTTACAACAAGACACATATAAGTCAAGTATAAGATATAATTGCATACTCTACCTTTTCTTGCAAACTCAAGTTCAGATACATTCATTGAAATCTGGATGTTTTTTTTTTTCTCTTTCCAAAAATTGTCCCAATAAAAATCCATATCTATTTACAATATCTTATAGCAAAAGCACAATACATTCATTTTGTCCTTTAAAACATGTGTGCATAGATAAACAGAAATACTCTAGTAAATGTACCAATAATTAGTCTCTTGCCCAGTAGTGACTTTGGCACATCAAAACATCAACAAGACATTTTTGTAAAAAACATTTATCAAAAATAAAAATCAGGGATAAGGTGCCATATTCCACTGTGTCTATCTAACCAGACTCCAACATCCGCAAATTAACAGTAGATATTTAAGAAAAGCATCTGATATAAACACTGGAGGCCTATAGAGTATCGTGATATGGCTCATGATCCCAGATGGAAAACAACTTGACAAAATCCACTAATGGCGATTGTTATCAAATAACCCTGCAATATTAATCCTATAGCTTTAAGTGCTTTCAACTGACAACACACATACCAGTGTGATTGAGTCATATCACCATTTTATGATTCTGTTTTGAAAAAATTGTTCCACTTTGGACTCTTTGTGCCAGTTTTTGTTTCATCAGGATAGGCCCAGTAATTACAGAGACATTACCCCTAAATCAAAGCATCAGTAGAATATGACAATTTAAAGGCCTATTATACCACAGAAGTCTGCCCTTTAGGATGTCACAATGCCATTGGAAAACCAGTAGTTTCACAATCTTCAGTCCTCATTTTGACTGGGCCTGTCCGAGTCCCGGTCTGAATCCTCCAGTTCGTCAGCGGAGTCGCTCAAGGGGGGGTAGGGTCTAGGTTGGTCCAGGTTGACGTATGTGATCTTCAGGTTGATGTAATGCTCCCCTTCCAGGCCAGACAGGATCTGCTGCACCTCCGTCACCAGGCTGTGAAAGGAGGGCCTGTGGTCGGGCTCTGGGTCCCAGCACATCAACATCAGAGTGTATCTGAAATGAAAAGTGGAAATGTATATGTATGAATTTTGATTTACTTTAAAGTATTCTTTTTTTTCTTCTTTTTTTTTAATGAAGATATGAAGCTCTGAAACCTGTCTGTCATCACATTATTTCTGTTTTATGTAGTCAATTTCCCATGTTGAATCTATCTGGTAGATGTAGAAGGAATGGAACAGGTAGGGTGCATTTTGTGTACATTCTAACAACTACAAAACTGGTTCCACTTCTTGAGACAGGAGAGGCCATCCTTGCCTGGCTAGATTATCTCGTCCCACAGCTCTGTAGCCTTCACTGATTACAAGAGATAGCAGCCATTCTGTTCAAATAATACCAACTCACTCTGGCTCAAGTAGCAAAGACTGATATGCAGCAAAACAAGTATTACTTACAATGTATCAGGGCAGAACTGGGGCTGGGGAAGCCTTCGTCCCTTTAACAGGTAATGTGTGATATCATAGGGGTCCACATCTGGATATGGGCTGGCACCTCTGGTCAACAACTCCCACATCAGGATACCGTACGACCACTGCAACACAAATAAGGAATTGGAAAGATTAACGTTATAGCCAGGTTTTAGTTGGATTTTTGGATTGGATCAGCATTCTGAACCAACTGAAATCGTGAAAGTGAGGCTTTGCTGAGACCTGTGTACAATGCATTACAGAGTGGATGAAAGCATGGATTAAAATGTTAATGTTGCATCGAGATAAAACAAGTTTGACTTTTGGCAAGTTTCCGCAGATGAAAGAAGCTGGACTTCACAACAGCACTGATCTGGGCATCCAGCTTCAGAGCAGAGTCCATCTTCACTCCTAGGTTTGTTGCAATGGGGCTCACGGCGTGGGATAAAGAGCTTGGCTCAACACGAGTGACATCAGTTAATCATGCTAAAACTCACCACGTCAGATTTCGTTGTAAACTTTTGCGTCTGCAGACTTTCAATGGCCATCCACTTCACTGGTAACTTCACCCTCTTGTGATCCTGAATACTGTAGTACTCTTTATCATAGATGTCTCTTGCCATGCCAAAATCAGCAACTTTTACTGTGAAGGTTTCATCCAGCCTGGACATTAAAGATACAATACAAACATTGTAAAATATTCCAAATTGTGCCACCAAATATTTTTTTAAAGAAAGGTATGTGACATCATCCTCACTTACATGCAATTTCGTGCAGCTAGGTCTCTATGAACAAACTTCCTTTGGGCCAAATACTCCATGCCTTTTGCGACTTGTAGGCCAAACCCAATCAGATCTTTCACCGTTGGATTCTGTAGAACGTAAATTAATAAGACTCATTTTGGAATTACATGAAAAGTGCTATTGTCTTCAGTACACAGCGTATTCCTCACCCTTTTCTCAGAGCGGATGAAGTGACGCATATCTCCGTGTTTCATATACGGCAGCACCACCAGGGGGAGCCCTTCCTTCGGAAGCATAATGCCCAGCAGAGACAGGATGTTGGGGTGATGGAAGGCTTTCATTATAATGCCCTCTCGGAGGAACTGGTCCACTTCTCTGGGATCTGAGATTCCTAATCAAACAATAAACAGACAGCATTACACAGACAGGGTTGAGCTCAATTATACCTATTGCTATTGCTTCAGATCAGATACAATGATACATACTGTTGAGCGATTTAACAGCACAGTGGGTCTCCTGCTTGTTGCTGTCAATCAAATATCCATGATAGACTGTGCCAAAGTGTCCTGGATTTAAAATAAGAGCAGAAATGTGTAAATTAAATGATTACCTAAGACCGATTCGGTATTGTGAATTGCCCCAGATAAAAAGTAATATATGACTGATTACACCTTTGAAAAGTAACTTAGTTTACTTTACTGATTACTCGATTTTAAAAGTAACTAAGTTAGATTACAGGTTACTTTATTAGTTACATTCAGCTGCAGCCGACAACATCTCCACCGTCACAACACACTAATGACAAACCCTTTTACCGACACTCAATTTATTGGAAGTGCATTTTAACAGTAACATCAACAAAGCTGACACAGACTCAGAAAAGTGACGCATTTCCATCTCTCTCCCAAACCAGTGTTAGTTAGTGACACATGACTTGTCACATTATGTTATGTCACAAAAAGAAAAAAAGTAAAAAGTAATCTGATTACAGTAATCTGTTACTAAATAATTAGTTACTGGCATCACTGATTGTGATATTATCTTGTTGCATGATGTGGCTATGCTTGTTCCTCTAACCTGAAGTTGTGAGCGCCAGTACTTCCTGTCTGTATTCATTTCCTAAGGAGATTAGCTCAGACCCGCTGGAATAATAATCATATTTTCTAAAGATTACTTAGTGGACAGTGAGTTTCAGGTAGATATCACCTGTGTTCAAACCTTGATGTAGGAGAGGAGACACCTGTGTTCATAAAGGATAAAAATAAATACCTATAAAAATGTAAGTATTTATGCAGATTAGTTCATATTTGTGGCACTATTTCAAATTGTATAATGCATGAAATTAATGTTAGCCTTTAGCTTCCAAACAAACTGATCGACCTTTCTAAACAGAGATGTCTCCTCCACTGAAATATTTACATCTTACAGCAACTCGTTAACATGCAGGAAGTGATCATCTACCAGAGACTGACTGTCCGTAACATAAAGTATTGCCACATACCTTTGCCAATGATCTGGTCGGTCGCCACTCTGAGCATCTCTGCCGGAATGAGCACGTCTTTGACCTCGTCCAGCAACTCAGAGCTCAGACTGACCATAGAGATGTTGTCCAACGGATTCAGAGGACCGGCCAGGTGATCGTAGCTCGCGGCGTACAATAAACCCTGAAATGCCATCCCGGATCCGGATGTCTGACTGGACAGGTCCACTGCAGCACAGGAAGAATATAATTTCAGCTGTCAACTCTTGACGTTTGAGAAGTTAGTGACGACAGTTAGCAAATAGTGAAAAGACACAGACATACCTCGTCTGTAGTCACCTGTTGGGGAGAAATCATTGTTGCTGCCCATTCGGCCCCGGGAAATCATTGTTGACAAGCGATTCTCATATTTAGCTAAAATCATAGCAATACAATATATTACAAGGCAATTATAAAAAGTAACTCAAACTGAAATCGTTACAAAATTAAGTTAGTCATTACCTCTCTTTTTCTTTCTCAAATGGATCATCACGGCTAATGCGAGGCCAGCGCCAATGACCAAAGCAGCAAATATTCCCAGAGCAACACCGGCGATCACTGTGCTGTTATTTCCTTCACTCAAAAGCACAGTCCCAACATCAAACATCTCCCCATTCACAAACACCTGAAGAGCAATAACAGCGCTGAATAGTTTTCAGTTTCATGTATGAATAATGTTTGATTCAAAAGGTAAATATATTGTGTGAAATGTAAAACTGGATGTGATGGTGCTTTTATTAATTCATAAAAGACCAAATACAACAGTTTCAACAGTGCAATACCAATGTCCGTTATTGGTGATGCATAGATCCGTAGTTGTAACTGTATTTAGTGTGTACTTTTAATCTTACATTGACTGGCAGCCCCTCGGTGGGAATTATGACTCCTTTGGGAATCCTGCAGGTCAGCTCATTGGACAGAACCTGGACGTGACAGTCCACTCCTCCAATAGTCATAATGATCTTCACGCAGGTGTTCAACTTGTGGTGCTACAAGGAAGAAAAACAATCTGAGAACATGATGTTTTATAACCACATACATATAGGTTTAAAAATAGCTTTATTCCTAGTGCAGTGTCAGTGCTGAATAGGCACTAAATGTACTATACTGGGTATGATCTAACCTTAGGGCACTCTCTCTCAAAATAATAATTAAAATAATTATTATTTTAGAGGATTTTACATTTTCTTGTTTTATGTGCCTTTTGTTTGCCTATGTATTGTATTGCAATGCCAACTCTCAACTGCAAAAAACAATTCTACCTACGGGTATAAATAGATTTACCTACCTAAATACATATATATCATGATATAATATTTTTTGCAATATATTGTGCAGCTCTAATTTGAATATTGTGGAAAATTTCAGAAAAAGAACTTGCAAAAGCTAGATAAACAAAAGCAGGTGAGTTAATAAGTGTTACAATTTTACCACTGAGCACACATCATACTATAAACAGATTCTTTGATTCATCACAAAGTGTTTCGTAGATTTAGATTTTCTAATCCATAGACCTTATACCTAGTTGTCATAGAAAGTCAAGTTAAGAACATACATGTAGCGAAACCTCCGTGTCTCCAGGTTTTAGTAGTAGCATGTGGTTGTCGGTCTCAAAGGGGATGACTTTGGCGTCGGGATGATAGTCGAAACGCATGCTCCAGAGGTCCCTCTTCCTGTCCATGTGAACAGACAGCACCCCCGAGTCAGACTTATGCTGCGCCAAATCCTCACGAAACACAGGAGCTCTGCACTCCATATGAGTAGCATTCACTGGACCACTGCACTCCTCCTGAAACAAGCACAGAGCAATAACGTGGAATATCCTGTCAGCTTTCTCATGTGGGATCAGCACAAATTCACAGCCACCTACAACAGTCATGAGTCAATTGTATAGTTTAGTTCAGATTCATTGTCATATAGAAGGCCCATTCTGCAAATATTTCTGGTTTGTGACAACTTCAAAGAGGTTTTTAGACTTTTGTGTTGTATTTCCATTTTCATTAGTAATTAGTATTCAGAATAGGTTCACGTTATGTAGCTTTCACTCAACTAAAAATAACCCATAAGCTGAATAAAGAACATACTTCCTGAAGAAGAAGTGAAGGGTTCAGCGACTTGTACTGGATGACTGTTTTGTGAGCGGAGGTCAGGTTCAGGCCTTTGATCCACAGTTTGGACCCACTGTTGAACACAGATTTATTATATATTAATATATATATATATATATATATATATATATATATATATATGTATATATATATTATATATATTATATATTAAATCTTAATAACACATCAGTGGCAAAAGGAAAACAAATTCTAACGCTTATGTTACTTGGTGCCTTCAAGCCTCTCAAGGCTAGCATACAACAAAAGGGAAAATCCAGAGATTTAAAACACGGAGGTCAGGACGGAGAAGTCCTGGTTCTGGGGGCAGAGCGGCAGAAAGTTCCAATCCCTGTGGTGACCAGTTGTGTAGCGGGTGAGGGTGCAAAGGAGTGGAGAGAATGAGCGGAAGTGGCCATATAAAGAAGGTCAAACAGGTATGGAGGGGCATGGTTTATGATTCTTTTTTTCTTTATTAGGATCCCCATTACCACTTTGTGGGCTGCTAGTCTTCTTGGGAGCAGAATTTTGTACTGAGGGTGATTTGAGATGCAATTGTGCTCCAGATAATAGGAAACCTACCTTTTGAAACTGCAGTGAGGAAGTACGGACGTTATGGATGGATTTATCCTGTAGTCAAACTGTTTGGATGAATTCACTTTGACCTGATCAATGCGCACTTTCACTGGGACCGTTCCAACAGTCGACGCTGCCGCAGTTTGGCACATGATCAAAGACTTAGACTCAGTTTCATCCTTTGCACTGAAGAAAAAAATAATCAACATTCATTACTGTACATTTGTGTTTCTAAAAATGGTAAACTACTTGTGCTTAAACAAGTGCGTTACAAACTGCCTTGCACAAGGACACAGTGATAGTATGCATTGTCAGTAATGACTGGAATCCTTAACTGAATATCAGCAATCCAAATTAAACAGTTTTTGACTAAATGAAATTATATATTTACCTTTCGATGTCACAAGGTTTGTCTCCAAAAAGAACTTGTTGTTTGTTTCCACAATTCAAATGGCTGCCTCTGAGTGTAACCAGCGTACCTCCAAACATGGGCCCGTAGTTTGGTGTGACTTCAGTTAATGTTGGTACCTGTTTAGAGAAAGTAAATTCATGTGGATTTTACATGTGAAAATGTAATTTCGTTTCATACTGAACACTCTTCTCACCACAAAAGAGATGCCCGACATTTGAGTGTGGCCTTGGATGGAGTAACGCATCGACCCAGACTCCTCCCGCACATGGAGAGTAATGTTTACGTTACTCATAGGACTGTGTTTGTGGATCTTGCATACCAGTCTGTTTTATGGACCAAAAGGACATGAATGAGTCAAGACAAGGTAGTGACAACTGTGCAGGAGTTTAGTTTAGTTTAGTTTAGTTTATGTGTTTATTTGAGCAGCAAACACTCTGCTCAAAAAGAGTCGGCCGAAGCAAGAGCTTATAAGCGCCCACCCCCAAAATCAATACAATTAAAATCATCATTTCACAAGAACATAGTGTAACAACAAAGGAACAAAATTGCAACAAGGAAACAACAGCAAAACAAAATAGACCCTACACAGCATCCGACCATACCCCAAAACGGAGCAATACTGATTATAACTATGATAATGCCACATACTTACAAACTATTTACAAAGAACTATAACTTACAAAACACTGTTTGAAGTGTTCATACATCAACAGAAAGAAGCACAATTACAACAACGGTCTAGTTTCAAGTACAAAGTCTAGTACAAAGCAAGTAACAGAAGGCAATCATTGAATTTCTTTCAAACGGTTACCATGCCTAACATTGTTAGTATTACTAAAAATCACTAGTTTTATGTTAAAAATACAGATTAATATACATATTTTACTCCGTGAGTATTATTATGTACATTTATTATGTAAGCCCTACACAGTGTAGTGCCTTAAAAAGCCAGGTGTAGAGCGGGCCAGTTGTAGAGGGCAGTAGCTCCTCATCAGGAAACCCCTACGCAGCTGCCCTAACTAGCTGGTTTTGTAGATAATTAATTAATTAATGTAATAATAGTTTCGTACACAGGGCCATCGGGAAGCTGAACTCCAACATTCTGCCTTAATTAATAAAAAGTAATTTGATCCTATTGCGACCCCTAGTGGCAACTCATTTCTTCTTCTCTATACTTTGAAAACATCTTTTTGGTTAATGTTTGAACCTCGTTTCCTCTCCATCTCCAATTTATTCCACAATTGTACCCCATTAAATGTCGGACTAATACTTTTCAAAGTTGTGCTATGTTTCTGAGGCCTGAAGTTTAATTCTTCACGTAATTCATAACGATCAGTACGTTCTTGGAACCTTCTTTGTATTTGGCTTGGTAACAATTTGTATCTTGCTTTGAATAACATCTGTACTGTTTGGAACTCAACAATAATCACAAAACTTCATGATCTTTGATTTTAAAAAATAATGAATTTGTGTGGTCCAAAAACCCAACTTTATGAATTACTCGGATAGCTCTTTTTTGCAGCATTACTATTGGTTTTAATGTGTTTTTGTAAGTACAACCCCAAACCACAGTGCAATATTGTAAATAGGGTAAAAGAGAATAGTATAACGTATGTAGAGCTTTGACGTTTAAAATATACTTTACATTCGCGATTACGGAAATGCTTCTTGATATTTTAGTAGATATATATTTAATGTGAGATTTCCATGTAATTCTATCATCTATAATAACTCCAAGGAATTTGATTTCATGCACCCGCTCTATGACAACGCCCTCTATCTGAATTGATTCCTGGGGATTGGAATTACAGTTGCCAAATATCATCGTTTTGCTTTTACTAAGGTTTAAAGAAAGTTTATTTTGTTTGAACTACTTTTTGACACTCTTGAGTTCCAAGTTGACAATCTGACACAGTTGTTGTAAATCGTCTCCTGATGCAAACATATTTGTATCGTCTGCAAACAAGATAAAGTTAAGTATTTGAGATGTTTTACAAATGTCATTTATATATATATTAAACAATTTTGAACCCAAAATGGAACCTTGAGGTAAACCACACACAATTTCCTGACAACTAGACTGGTAATTACCGATTTTCACACAGTTGATTTGATTTGATTTATTTGAATAATTATTTACATTATTTACATTAGCATTGTTGCAGTGCCCAAATAGAATAAATAAAGTAACAAAAGCTCAAAAGGAGTAGGCCGAAGCAAGAAAGCTTATAAGTGCCTACCCCCATATTCAAAATTAATTTACATCCCGGTTACAGTGATACAAGCAACGTCTCGCGCCTTCATACAATACAACACTTTACGTTACAAATTCCTGAATTACATAATTGCGATTGTCCGCTTTAACCTTACCTTATTTTCAGTTTGTACTTTTCTTTTTCCCTCTTTCCCTTTCACATAATAACCATATCCAATCATTACTTTTAAACATTTGACCTAAGTGTTTAGGCTGGGAAACCGGCCTGTAGTTTGTAAATAGATGCTTATTTACTGTCTTGAAGAGAGGAATCACTTTTGCTATTTTCATACTGTCAGGAAATTGTCCTGTGTGCAACGATAAGTTACAGATGTATGTTAACAGCTTAGAGATACATTTAATTACACTTTTTAAGGTCTTCATATCCATGTTGAAATAATCTGTAGAGGTTTTATTTTTACTGCCTCTAACAATATCCAGAATCTCCTTTTCCTCCACAGGATTGAGAAACAAAGTCTTCGGATTTATCTCTATGAGCTCACAATTATATTTCTCAACATTTGCAATTTTTGCAGCAAGGTTCGGGCCAACATCTACGAAGAATTTATTAAAAGTGTTGACTACTTCATCCATGTTATTAATAGTTTTATTCTGATCTTTAAAAAATGTTGGATAATCGAACAATCTTGGTTTATTTCTAATTAAACTATTTAAGATGTTCCATAAGCCTT
Source organism: Proterorhinus semilunaris (assembly GCA_021464625.1). Taxonomy (NCBI): domain Eukaryota; kingdom Metazoa; phylum Chordata; class Actinopteri; order Gobiiformes; family Gobiidae; genus Proterorhinus; species Proterorhinus semilunaris. The sequence goes on along the minus strand of CM038344.1, from coordinate 26,803,576 downwards.
TAATATTATTCTTATTCATATCTAACAATTTATTATAATAATCCTGTTTACATTTTCTAATGATAGCTGTTAATTTGATTTTATATTTTTTATATTTATCCTCAGCTTCTTTTGTTCTATTATTTATACATTTTTTGTAAAATTATTTTTTTCTGCATGCATTTAACAATCCCTTAGACATCCATGGGTTTTCTTTACACTTTCTATTTTTACAGTATTTTTTCACTGGGCAATTTTTATCAAAGATTTCTAGAAATGCTTGTACAAACTCATCATATGCCTTGTTAGTATCATTTTCTCTGTATATGAAACTCCAGTCTTACGTTAATAGCTCCTTTTTAAATGCATCCATAGTTTTCCCTGTTTTTATCCTTCTAAACCAATACATGTTTTCCACTTCATTTTTTGATATTCATTTTTATGTAGTACAAAAACTGGAAGGTGATCACTAATATCATTTATCAATAGTCCGCTAACTGTATTACTTTCTATTTCATTGGAAAAAATATGATCAATCAAAGTAGCACTATGGGATGTAATTCTACTCGGTTTGGTTATTAAAGGAGACAAACCTATGCTGAATAGAGTGTTAGTAAATTCATTGTTGTTTTAATAAAGAGAATAAAGCAAAAAAATAAGAAGCTGTGGTTTAAGAGTTGAATTAGATAACTCAAAGACACCGCAGTTAGACATGTCTTCATCTCAAAGAGCAGAGTCCCTCTTTGAAGGAAGTAAAAGATGGCCAATAAGCCTGTTAAGATATTCCAGTTAAATAATCTAAATAATTCTAAATAGGGGAAGAAGGTATGGAAGAAGGAATGCTAAAACTAAAGGCCAAAGGAAAGACAATGAATGAATGCATAGTAACAAGGGATAATGAGGGATAAAAACAAATTCATTATCAATAATTACGAGTACTATTGTTTTTACACTTTTAGGTACCATGTTTACTGTGCTGTAAAGGGAAGTGCTAAAAAATCCCTCAGTTTTGTTGAAAAAGTATTTTGAGGAAAATAAAACATAATCAACTCTACAAACCCACAATGATATTTTCAAAACCTTGAAAACAGCAAGTGTCTCTGACTTTATAATTTACTACTCACTGTGTACTGTTGCTCTTTAAAGGCAGTACGATGCAGGGGCTGTCCAACCCCACAGTGATGATATGTGTTTGGTTAGTGATGCTCAGAGCTGGTTGGGTCAGAAAGTCCCATCCACACAGTGTCAGTTCTGTCTCTCCACCAGCAGGGGCCACTTTGGGGTAAAACTGTAAGAAAAAAACAAAACAAAAGCCTCAAACACACAGTAGTATTTCAAAGTGCATTGGATTTATGTAGTGTTTTTTCCTAAACACTGAAGTACTGTACATTCACGTGCATCAATCATACACTTACACTAACATTCACGATTCAACTTGATTGATTTGTGATTCAGTTAATTTAACTTGGAAGACATTCTCAGAATAACTAATGCTGCAAATAGCAGAAACTAATTCTAACTTGGTGCATTAGTAAAAATATGAATATTGACATAAATAATTTAACACAATGCAGTTACATTAATCATTCACATAAGTTTTATTTAACATGACATGACCAAAATAAAATGCAAGAAGTAACATGGCATTGTTATGGGAAAAAGACGTATTAAAATAATCGGTCTAAGGGTTTTTTGAATCAATTTCAGGCCATTCAAAGGAAAATCGATTCAAATCGATTAATCGATTAATTAAACCCAGCCCTTTATTGATCTCACAAATTGAGAAATTCACGTGTTGCACAAGAGGAGCATTAACTTTTTCACACACAGCAGCCACTTTTAAGAGTCTCGTGTGTCAGTAAATACTCAAACAACTACTAGTACTGTCATCGATATCGGTGGTTTCCTCTAGTCACTCCGGCTTTGCTCATCCTGCGGCTTCGCTCATCCTGCAGATATGTATTCCACTAGTCCTGAACAATGACCAGCTCGAGGCACAAATGAGCTACTGTGCTTATATGGCAACATTTGTATGAGGTGTGTTTGTCCTAAATAGAGTTATCTAAGGCAGCAATCAAGAAATCACTGTGCAGCTTTGCTTTAGAAACCGTGGCATAAAAGAGGACCTACCTGAGTGATGTTGGGAGGGCATGTGTCTTTGCTCCACTGTGAGCTGCACTCGTGTTGTCGGGAGCAGACTCCTGAACACCAGCCACAGTTCATGAAGACAGGAGCCGTCAGACACTTTGAACAAGTGACGAAGTGGGCACAGCCGGGGCCAGTGGAGGGAACCTTGAACAACTGCATAAAACAGACATAATATCAATTTGTGCCCCAAAGAGTCTCTTAAAGTAGTTGGTTTATTGATTAAGTAGGACTGCAATATTATGGGTTGAATTTGTGTTTTAGACATATATTTTTGACCGGCAAAGAGAAGAGTATACATTATTTAATAATCTTGCCATGGTTCATAAATATTATATACTCACAAATTGCCACCAATGTCAAAATGACACACAATGTAGGGAAACGCTGTGATGTGATGACAGCTTTTGTACATGGGAGTGAAAGCAAACGCTGACTGTAACAAATGTGTGTCTTTGAAGAATTCAGAAAAGTACCTTGTTTCCAACTACAAACAGAAGGGAGTCCTCTGCCACAGCTGCAGTCCTTGAGACCTGAGTCTCTCCCAGAGAGTAGTTTGCATAAACTGTGGGACTGGTCAATGTCAGAATAATCTGAAACACAAACACAGGCTGCATCACAAGATCTGTTTTATCACACAGGCAACAAGCAAAAGTTTTTTAGAAGTGTCAAAGGTGTTCCTTATTAATTTCATTACACCAGCGGCCTATTACCACCTAAAAAACATAGCTAATATAAAAAACATAGTGTCTAAACCAGATTTGGAGAGATTAATTCCTGTGTATGTCTCCAGTCGGTTAGACTATTGTAACAGCCTGTTTACTTGCTTTTCCAAATGAGCTGTTAGACAACTGCAGTATATTTAAAACGCTGCAGCTTGAATCCTGACCAGAACCAGGAAATGCGATCATATTAGTCCAGTGCTCCGGTCTCTGCACTGGCTTCCTGTCACTCAGAGAATAGACTTTAAAATAGCTCTGCTTGTTAGAAGTCTCTTCATGGTCGGGCATCAAAGTACATCTCTGACATGTTAAAGCCATATGACCCACCTCGGGCCTTGAGTACCCCAGGGAGGGGTCTCCAGGTGGTTCCCAGAGTCACGATTGAACACGGTGAGGCTGTATTTCAGGTTCATGCAGCAACGGTCTGGAACAGCCTCCGTGAGAACGTAAAACAGGCCTCAACTGTTGTTTAAATCCAGGCTGAAAGCACACTTATTTTCTGCTGCCAATGGTAACTGATTGTATTTGAACTAATTTTAATATATAATTTGAATATATACATGATATTTGTATTTTTTTAATATATTTTCATGAGTTGTATTGATTGAATTGTTTTAGTGTGTTTTTATTGTGTGTATGTGTTTTTGGTGTGGCTGTGAGGCACATTGAGTTGCCTTGTGAATGAAATGTGTTATATGAATAAATTTGCCTTGCCTTAAATGAATCTAATTCTGCTTTATTATCAATTCTACAACATGTAAATGCAAATAATCTAACGTTGTTTCCCTCAATCCATTGATGCAAAAATACAATAGTTAACAGAGCAATATTAAATACATAATAGGGGGCAGCAGGAAAGTTCAGCTTCCTAACAGCCTGGCGGATGTTAGTCAGTTGGATCTGTCACTGAAGAAGCTGTGAGATGAGTGTGGTATCTCCCACTGAAATAACCCTGTCCCTGGGAAAGCCAGTCAAATGGGCCCTGTCCAGATCATTGTTGAGCCAATAACACAGTCCACAGAGCTTGATATCCAAAAAACATACGATGGCCTCTACTAATAGGGACAAGGGTCTTGTGTGGATTAGCTACTGGTCTGGCTCAGATATCTCCTCTGTTTACTCTCCGTTTTCTGTCACACTATCTTTTAATGAGGCACTTTGTTTGCATTTAAAATTGTCATTTTGCTAAATCAGGTCGAGCAAAGACTGTACTTTCCAGTGCACAAAGACACAACAAACACCACAAACAAACATTCAGAGGTTTAAAAAAGCCAAACAAACACACAATTCACGAGAAAAAAAGAACCAAAAAGACCAAAACCCACCATGTTTTGGGAGAGTGAAGCCTAAGTCTGTAAGCATGCGATGCCATGGTGAAATGGTAAGATTATATAATGATATTCTGACCTGTAACATTCTTCCGTCAGATGTCCCAAAGTGTCCCAGAGTGAGTTGTTCGTGCGTGGTGATGAGAACAGCTGTGAACAGGACGTCCCGCATATCACAGTTAAACACATCCAGTCTGTAAAACGGCTGGGCCACCATTGTAGGCATTATAGGGCAGGTAGATTTATCAGCGTTCTGGAAAATAAATTAAGAACAAAATAAACTCTGCTTTTAGACACTATAACAAGTAACATGTGTGAGCAACATTTTAAAGCAGCCAAAAGGATTGTAATTCATTTACAACGGAAGTGTGGGCCTCCAGTCATGTCAACATGCTGTGAACAGGGCCATAAAACTACAGTCACTACGGCTTCAATAGGTTTACTTTAAAGTCTCATCTCTACAGACATCAGAGGCTATACAGCAGGCTCATTTCAAGCAGTGGGTGTATGTTTTGAAATTGCATGACCAAGAGATTGGTGGACTACATAAATAATGTGTTGTATGTTGTTTTTTATCATGACTGTTTCAAATAAGCTAAAACAAAAAAAGAGAGGAAAACTAAAACATGTATTTGTAAAATTGAAAACATTGAAAATCGTGTCTGTCTAACCGTGGGAGGGAAAATAGTGACATTAAAAATGTTGATATAACACAAAACAGAACGTGGTAAAGTTAAGGTAAACATTCCAGTGCACAGTAATGGGAGTCCTGCCTCAGCATGCCCCTGTCCCATTTGAAACTTCCAAGCCCCTTTCATCCTTGCAGTCACTCAAAATAGTTAATATAACAGATTATGCAAATCTATTTTTCCTCTGCGTAGTTCTTTTTTTTTTTACCCTGGATTAAAAGTATAGACATTTAAATTGACTGTATAGCGCTTTGCATATGATAAAGTTGACAGTAAAGCTACAAATAACTGTATAAGGCTTTTAACACGGCCTCAGCTGTGCATATACTGCATACAAACTTGAACACCAGCTCATTTCCTCTCTCTTCTCTGATATGCTTTTTTGGCCCATTTCTGGCAACTGGCCTCTGTTTGAATTCCTTGGCTTTATCATTAAGATTTATTACTGGTATTTGCGAGCACACATTCTGGAGGTGTGTGTAGTCCACGAGAGCTCAAAGGACACAGTCTGTGCGTGCAGTTCAAGGAAGAGACACACCTCTGTAATATTTGACCCTGAAGTTAATGGCAAACTTACAGTATATGCAGTTTCATCATAGCTCAGACGCACTGAATTTTGGTCGATTAACACTATGCTGGTGAATTAATTTCAACAAAATAATTTAAACAGAATAAGACTGAAACTGTTAAATGGAGTCTTTACTACAGGTCAGTGCTCTGAGTCACCTGCCCCTCCCTGGTCTGTGAACACTCATGCACAACCCGATCACTCTTTATCCTAATCTACTTGCGTTTTGGGCACTACTGTTACCAATGTCTCATTATTGAAATGTTCAATTTAGCAAGAAATAACATGCATGTATGGCAATTATTTTGTGACCTCTCAAGGAGTGAATAGTTTTTTTTTTTTTTTCTATCCGAACGAGTCCCCTTTTATATAACTTCTATTTCTATTCTATATATTTGATTAATTTTTATTATGTTTATGACCATTTACACATCTTGTTTTACAGAATATAATGTCACACCAACTAAAATACTTTAATGGTAAGTAATCTCATAGCAAATGGATTGGAAATGCAATATATCCTTAATTATACATAATGAATGTGAAAGTGAATGTTGTGTTTATTAGCATTGTCACACATCAAGCCCAAAGCAACAAGCTCAGAACAGTGAATGAACACTCACTTCATGGGGGCAGTTTTCACACGTCTGGAAGTGGCACAGTCCCCTGGACAGTTGCTCGCTGCCGCTGGAGCAGCAAGACTCCACTCCCTTCTCTATGGCTTGATTCACTTGTTTTAGTGAGAAGACACACAGCATAGAGTCTCTGTTGGTCTGTCCCATCTCATTAACATGTGCAAACACCCCAAACAGCACTTTTCCCTCCTTATCCAAACCCAACTCCTTAGCCAGCTCCTCTCCAATTTGGCCGTAGTAGGCGGCTTGCAGTCCATTGTACACCACTTCCTTTGTGGTTTCTCTTCTTCTCCGTTTCGGGACGTAATGACATCCGATCACGACCTCTCTATACATCCACGCCTCATGGACATCGACCGGCAGACGACCGAGGCGCGTTTGGAAAGGCGACTTGCTTATGGATGGATCTTCCTTTTGCAACGACAGAAAGTAGACAAAATCTTCAGCGGCAAAGCTGTAGATGTAATCAATTTTATACATGTGTAGCTGGGGAAGCACTGTCAGTCCACTCATAACTAACTCAAAACCATCTTCAGTAGAAAGTGGTCTCAAAACGGAAATAGACCGTCTTGGATACTTTTCCATCACTTTTTCATTTACTGTATTTGCCACAAAGAAATAAGAGGTGAAACCATCTTCGACAATAGTCATTGTTGTCCCAAGCGGACTGGCAACGCAGTCCGGACAATGAAATGGAGTGTTTTGAGATTTTTTGAAGAGACACATAGACTTATTCTGCGGCTTTAAATAGTCAATAATGTAACAAATCCCATGTTGAGTACTCCCACAAACGTACAAATAAGTAAGCGAGGAATCAGGCTCAATGAGCAAAACTTCATTGTCTGTGTCCACTTGTTCTTCTGAGTCAATTTCAATTTCACACAAGTTGCACGTCTGACAATCCGAACTCCCAATAGGACCAGTCTTCACCTCCCAAATTTTCTGCAAGTCACTATCAATGCCTTCAATGACATTTTGGGATCCAAGATACATTTGTTTTGTGTTTACAGCTATATTTTGTATGGGGTTTTCTGTTTGGTAGTAAGAGAGGTTTGGATAGTTTATGCTGAAATCCTCCAATGGGGGTACGGCATGGGGACATCGGTGCTCTCCCAGGGCACTTTGTAATATCCATAGTGTAATCCATAATACGGTGGCCCACTCGATCATCTCCAAGCCAGTCAGTAGGGGGTGTGTTAATGTTACCTACAAGAAACTGTCTTCGTTGAAAACATTATGGACAATCAGCACGGACTGTGGAGGAAACACAAAAGACGTGTGAGATGAATATATCTGTTTTAAAGTGAGTATAGACAAAACTTTTATTCGAAGCCTGCAGGTAAATGAGCTCAACAAAGATCCTCGGGAAAAAAAAAAAAGTCCAATCCCTTTGTTGCATAATGTTATTGAGTCCTGGGGCAAGACAATTCAAACATCTTTTCTGTAGGCTATGTTTACGAAAAATTTGATTACTATTACTACTATTACTACTATTACCACTACCACTGCTATTACAACAACTACCAACACCCACAAATGTCCTACAACTACGTCATTATCAAATGCTTCACTTACCACCAAACTTGACATTCAAACACCCCATTGCATGTATCCCGCCACAAGAATGTTCTCTGACCAAATGTACCTGCAGTATTTAGCTTTTGCCACTGACTTTGGTGTGTGCAAGTGTGAGAGTACAGATGACTTAAAAGCTTATGATTGAGATAAGTTATTGAAAGTGAGAACAAAATCTGGGGGCAAGACGGGACCTGTTGAAGCCCGTGGAGTAACTATGGAAATGTTCAGGTACTAAGAGAATGAGGAAGCCTTAAGTAAACACTAATGTTTACTACGGTCTGTGGGTGCAGATCATACGCAGGCTGATCAGACTTACAAGTTTGTTCATTCGTAGGAAAAAACAAAGTGATAATGCTGCGTAAAAAGTTTGACACATCTATAACGCAAGAGTGAGATAATCATTAATGATTTGATACAGTGTAATTACGAAATCAAAAACTTCCCTTGGTTGTAAAGAGACAAGTAAACGCGCCATAAAAGTAGCTAAATTTCCTTTTTCTCGTCCATTCTTATCTATTCTCAAACGTTTGACAAAAATCCGAAGACTCACCTGAAGCGCGCCGAGGGACTCCCACTGGCACAGATTACGCACTGACACCACTGACACGCACCGCTCAGCGTCAAATTTGCGAGCACATGTTCACCGGATATTGCTTATTCATTTTCATAATAAAGTTCCGATGATGATTTTATTGTGGGATGTACACTTTGAATGGAAAATGTTACGTTTCCTTGATTTTTTATGAAATGATTTATGGAATAGGTCCAAACCTAATAGTCTGGATAAGATGGACAAAGTTCCCACTAAAATTATTGAACGAGGGCAAATGGGATTTGCATTGTTACAACAATTTATTTTTGAGCGTAAACCAACTTTGCATAGGCTACTCTAAAGTAGACACACACTGCAAATGGTTTCTCTCTGTCCTTTACGGGTCAAGATTATGATTATTTTACAGCAGTTTTATTTTGACTCTGAAATTGTGTGTATTGTCGGACACTTGACCGCTTTGGCACCCTGGTATCCTCTGCGCGAGCCGCGCCTGCAACAAGGAAGTAAGAAAGATAGGAAAAGTTGCGAAATTCCTTTTTGAACGTCCCAAAAATATCTAAGTGGTTTCCTTTCTAAAAGCTAAATCATTCTTCCGCAACAAACTATCTGTGACTTATCTGAACTCGGCAGGGGGAAACTCTTATCTTTTAATATTGCGGGGAATAGCCTCTGGGGGTTTACAAAAAGTGCGTCACTTTAAAATGAAGAAGCAAAAACTATGGGAGGAATGTCCTGCTCCTGGCAGATCATTTTGAGTTCAAGATCATCAATAATCCTGAAGTAGCAGCTCATATACAATTTATATTGTGGCCCTCTTTCCCTAAAAAGTAAATGAATAAAAAGTTAAACTTTTACTTATAATTCAAAGGTCAAGACGAAGTTGAGTAATTTATGATGTGGGCTACCAGACAGTATTGCAACATTTAGATTTAGTAAAGATTTTGTGGGGAAAGGATAGGGTATGTCATTTGAAACCTTTTCCACCTCTTCTGTTTGACCTGGCTGCGCTCTGCAAAAGATGGCTTGAAAACGGTTATAATTTCAACAGACTAAAGCTCTGATATTGCTCTTAACCTTACAGGATATGTTTTCACATATCCACTTTTCTAAAGTAGTCAGCTACTTTAGCAGAGGTGGGCAAACTAACGCCTGGGGGCCAACAGAGCAACTTGATCAGCACATACAAGGTCAGTGAAGTGTTTTGCACAAGGGCACAATGACCAGGTGTAATGCCATAGCAGGGATCAAACAACTTTGAGTGGACTGGTGTCTCTACCAACTGCTACTGTTTGCCTGTAATGGAACAACAATGTAGGACAAAATAATTATAATGCATTAGTCTTAAATTGAGCTCGAAGTTGCTTTACAATTGTGTGCATCAGTCATTCACTCACTCCATATTTGGTGATGGTAAACTACGGATGAAGCCACAGCTGCCCTGGGGTAGATTGATGGAAGAGAGGGTGCCAATCTGCACCATCAGCCCCTCCGACCACCACCAACTATATTCCCTTACACACTGCATTCATCCAGGCTTCCTGGTGTTCCTTGGTGGTCTCCCAAGTACCAACCAGGCCCTACCCTGCTTAGGTTCCAGAAGAAGTATGGTGTCTTCTGTGGGGCCTACAGAAAGCCAGTGTCTTGCAAAGGCCAAGCGCATAATAACCCCCTTGCCCAAACCAAATTGTACTATTGATAACGATAAAGTGCATTATACCCCAGTATAATCTGAGTGAAGTATTTTAAAATGTATCTCATTTGTGTCTGAAAGTCAATAGATCCATGTGCTCATTCGATAGGCTAAACTTCCTCTTCTTTTATTGTTATGAATCATTCTTGACAACTTCCAGTGACTTCTGGACTTTAGCTTTCGTGACGTCTCCAGTGGGGCGTACAATGATCAGTCTCCACGGAAAAGTCAACAATGAGTCAAAATCTTCAAACTCACACTTTGGGGTGGGGCCAGAAACCGTCTATGATGAATGAATGAATGAACTAAACTACGTCTTGGGCTCTAGTCTGAAGCATAGATGTCAAAAAGTAGTCAACCTAAAACTTGTCCTGTAATACTCGGTTTATTTAGGCTCAAGTACCTTTGCAACCTCATCCCGTCCCATCCCAGCCAACACATTGCTTCATCTCGTTAAAGAGTTTAGTTTTATGAAATAGTTTCCTATAGTCTTTCTCAAACTTTTCACACCACCTAATAAAAAGATGATCACCTAATTTCTCTAACCTGGGTGTAAACCATATGTTAAAAATAACAACAACAACAAAACACCACTAACACAACAATGGCCATGACCCCGAGTAGCGCCCGAAAAGCCCTTGGTCAATATTGGCATGTGCTGCCCTCTTGTGGCCACTCACTATATTGTGGCGATTCCGGAAAGGACTGCCTTTTTCAGAATCGAAAGTGAAATACGGTAAATGCAGAGTCTTCGGGTCGGGTCATTTCTCTGAAGGGAGACCTGCTTTCTGCGCTTTAGAGCACTTTGCTTATGTCGCTAAAAGTACCGGTCAAAATGGCAAATATCGATGAAGATTTTTACTCTCGGCAACTGTGAGTATAGCACTAATATGTAATGTTCAATATGCACGAGTACACTTGTTTTCTTGCGACTGTTGCAGGTATGTCCTGGGACACGAAGCCATGCACCGGATGGGCACCGCCAGTGTGCTCATTGCTGGGATTCGGGGTCTCGGAGTGGAGATAGCCAAAAATGTGATTCTGTCCGGTGTCAAATCTGTGACTGTCCAGGACGAGGGAGTGACCCAGTGGACTGACCTCTCCTCACAGGTATCGCCGTGAAACACAGAGGAATTAAGGAATTTTAAGGCTTAGAAATAATAAAAGTAAAATTTTCTCATTGCATGCATAAGTCACACAAGCCAAAGCAGAAATATGACATTCCTGTTGGTTTCTTTTCTAGTTTAGACCAGAGCATTACAGTTGGGCAGCGAGTTTCCTTTTGAATTCTTTCGTTTTCATTCTGACTAAGCAAACAACAACATTATAATTGTATAGTTAAAGGTACTTGAGCCTGTATATATTGTATTGTTGTTGTTTTATTGTGTCCCTCTGTCTCTTTGGACCGTGTGCCCATAATAAAGTTGAATTGAATTGAAAATTGACATTGAATAACCTGAATGTTAACGTGATTTATTTTATTTTTTCAGTTTTTCTTGAATGAGTCCAGTATTGGTCAAAACCGTGCCCAGGCTTCACTGCCGCACTTGAGTGCCCTGAACCCTCATGTTCAGTTGTGTGCCCACACTGGACAACTTGACCAGGACCTCCTCATGCAATTTCAGGTTATTTACTGATTCAGATGTATTACTACTACTGATGTGAGATAAGGGTGTGGCTCATTAGAAAGAGCATTTACCATTGAATTTCAAAGTGTCCAGTTTTAAATCCAAGTATGTGCAAAATATTTAAAGTAAACAAATGCTTGAAAGGAGACGTGAGGACTGTGTCAATATAAGATAGACTACACACAAATGCGTGAAGAGCAGATTGCATTCAAGTTGAAATACCACCAACGCAACACAAATGTCGTCAATAACACTAGACAAAACGTTGTACTTTAATCATTATTTCTGAATCTGGGTTGTAAATCTGGTCATAATTTTAAGGTCCACGTCTGTATTTCCATTGAAACTTTGACATACTGTCCTCTTTTTGGTTGGACTGTTACTGCACCCTGTGAGCACAATCCAGTCCAGTGAGTGATAGTGGACCAAGTCTGGCAGACCGACAAATATGTTCATGCTCTTAAATACTTGAGCCATCTCCGGTGGAACCCTAGCTGTGAAAACCTCTGAACACACCTCTGCATAGTAAAGTCCATATAATATCGGTGTCCTTCTTCAGGTGGTCGTGCTCACTGATTCTTCCTTGGATGACCAGAAGAGGTTTGGGGACTTCTGTCATTCTAAAGGCATTAAATTCATTGTTGCAGACACAAAAGGACTCTGCGGGTGAGGAGAAAACGCAATCATGATTTGATTTATGTCGTGCACGTGGCCGACTTGTATTTCTCTCTTTGTTTTCTTTGTAGCCAGTTGTTTTGTGACTTTGGTGAGGCTTTTGAAGTGCTGGACCAGGATGGAGAGGCACCTGAATCTGCACTCATTCAAAAAATCTCCCAGGTATTCATGAAAATGTAGTACAATAATTCACTAATGATGCAACAAGTGATGATAATTCATTTTTCCTTCCGTCATTTGTTACCTCATTGAAAAATTAGGTAACAGTCTCAATTAATCAATGTTGTGGGCCCTCAGTAGTTACACAATGCTGTTTTATGTCGAACACGCAAAACAAAGGCAAGATGAAAGACTGGACTTACTCTTGTATAAAGTTAGAAAGATCAGTGTAGTCATTTTGTAATCAATAACTCACATTGTCGAGCCTTTACAATACGGTTTGAAACAGAAATCGCTTCAGATAAGTGCATTTAGGTAGTCCATGTGCCAATGCCTAAATTAAATCTGAAACCATTTGACACTGAACTGTGTTGACAAAGCTGCTGTGGTGTTTTAGGGGAATCCTGGAGTGGTGGTCTGCAGCGATGACCAGAGACATGGATTCCAGGATGGCTCCAGAGTGATTTTCTCTGAGGTTCAGGGGATGACTGAGCTCAACAGCCTCGGCCCCGTGGAAATCAAGGAGCGTGGTCCGTTTTTTATTAATCTTACTGCTAAAGCTTTAAACCGTTAATGAAAAGTATTATATTAGCAATGGGAAATGAAGACAAGACAATTAAACACTTTATTCAAGACATGCAATATTTATCTTTTGATTACATTGGACAAAAAACCTAATATCTTTTTGATCTCCACTGCCATTCTGGGTGTACTAGTACAATAGCTGAAGTAGCAGTAGCAGTGATTTCTTTTACACATACCGTATTTTCCAGACTATAAGTCACACTTTTTTTTCATAGTTTGGCTTCATAGTTTGGTGCCACTTATATATAATTCAATTCAACTTTATTCCAGACTCGTAGTCCAATAAAATAAATAAAAATAAAGGACAAGACAAACAATTAAGATGGCATTTTAAAAAGACAATCATGCCAATGTCTCCACAAGTCAGATTGATAACGTGTCGCACTCCATTTTATATTCGTGAGGGACACTATTATTTCATTTTCAGACATGTTCAATCGACACATAAAGCTGTACATCAAAGTTCGTAGCACGGCCTGTAAGGTGTTCACTCTGGCATTAACAAACATTTCTGTGGCACTTGACCATCTCGGCTTTTTCAAAAGCACACGCAAAGCATCATTATAGGCCACCTGGAGCTTACGCATGCTGGCTTTCTTATAATGAGACCAGAGATGAGCTGTGTATAGGGGAGTACAGTACGCTTTAAATAACGTTAGCTTCACTCTCTCTGTACAACAGCCAAACTTCCGTGCCAGGGTATTAGCCTGGGCATACAACACTCTGCATTGTCTGTAAATGTCATCATCATCAGACAAGTCCTCATCACATGTTTGTTATTTTTACACTGACCGCCGCTAGAGGGCGCTCTAGGCTTGTGTACCAGTCTCTGCAACTCCTGTACCACCTCCTGAAGATTTAAAAAACGGTAATGGAGCAGCAGAAAGAAAGTTTGGAGTGAACAACGTGATTCCGGGAGAGGCTTGTCAACGGTGCTGTTATGCCGTAGTTGCTAAGGCTTGTGCGACTTATACTCCGGAGCGACTTATATATGTTTTTTTCTTCTTCATTATGCATTTTTTGGCTGGTGCGACTTACAGTCCGGAAAATACGGTACACAAACAGCTTTCATTTTTGTGAGAATATTAAAAGCCTGTATTTTTTGCGTTTTAGGCTCTTATTCCTTCAGTATCGGAGACACCTCAACATTCTCCAAGTACGAACGCGGCGGCATTGTGACCGAAGTGAAGCAGCCGTGCACAATCCACTTTGTAAGCATCAACATTTGAGCATCGAGTTTTCCCATCAAGCGACAAACACAATAAACTGCTTTCCTTTCAGGAAGCACTGAGCAAGACCCTTACTCTGGACTCGGAGCTACTGATAACAAACGACTTTGGGAAAATAGACAGGCACAAGACGCTGCACCTGGCCTTTCAAGCTCTGCACATGTTTGTGAAAAATCAAAAGCGGCTTCCACGGCCGCGCTCTCAGGTCAGCAGTTGTATATCACATGCTTTTATTGGGTAATACTCTTTCTACAGCATTAGCTAAAGGTGTGGTAGATAATATCTTTCAATGGAATATATCGAATATTTATCCCAGTCACTACATTTTTTGTGTCAGAATGCCTGAGTAATTACAATATGAAAAGTACAACATGAGGTTTTTATTTTCACCATAAGTCATATTTTCAAATGTCATGTTTATTTGTGCATTATTATTATTATTATTATTATTCAAGGAAAGCTTAAGATTTGTTTTTGTCCTAATGAGCAGTAATCTTTCCTTCATGTCCACAGGCAGATGCAGACATTATTCTTGATACTGTGAAAGAATTGAACAAAGAGGTGAAACTTGAAAGACTGGATGAAGCTGCTGTGAAACATTTTTCCTTCACAGCTCAGGGTGAGCTGGCTCCAGTCAACGCTTTCATCGGAGGCCTGGCCGCGCAGGAAGTGATCAAGGTATCTCAAAGCATCCTGTGTTTATGTGGTCTTTGGACGCGTTGGTTTTCAACTTTAACTTTATATTGGGCAGCATTACGGACTGTAAAGCATGTTTGGTATAATATGAATGAATTATGTATAATGCATTGTGTAGTAATAGTAGTAGTAGTAGTAGTGCTGTAATTTTGTAATTGTAAGATGTAATTTTTTTCTTTTCTTCTTTTGACCTTAAAAGTAAGTAAATTGTAAATACAGACATGTGTGGGGAAAAAAAAACCTTTACTTAATTCCGCTCTTATTGTTGACAAACAAAAGAATTGAGTAGGCCATTTAAACATTTACGTATTACTAAACAAAAAATACAGGTTCCACTTTGACAATGACATTTTCCCCCTTGTTTTTTAGGCTTGCAGTAGAAAGTTTACCCCTTTAAAACAGTGGTTCTACTTTGATTCACTGGAGTGTCTTCCTGAAGAGGACATCCACGTAGAAGACAGCCTGTTTGCTTTGGTATTTACCTGGCAACCATAATAAATAAAACAGTTAATTACTATTCTTCATTGTAAAATAAAATCATATTTTTATTTTGCAGAACGGCACCAGATATGACGGACAAATTGCAGTGTTTGGCTCAAATTTCCAGGAGAAATTGGGGAGGCAGAAGTATTTTCTGGTAGGTACAGCAGGGGGCGCTCCATGCATTTGTAAACGACACAAAAACGCTCCTCTATATCTGTGGTTCTCAATTGGTTGCTGTCTGACTGTATGGATGCCTGTCCTGTAACTCACTGGGAATCATTTATGTTGGAATTAGTTTACTATAAGGTTTAGACCCAATTTAGCACTACTTTTGGTTCAGGTCCTAGACTTTTCATGTTTAGGTCTATCGTCATTCTTATTTCATCAAAGCTTGTTCATCATGAGTTAAAATTTGTTTTAGTCCCCTTTCAGGCTTAGTTTTGTTTATTAGATTACACCTGTAAGGACAAATGTTTTCCAGCGCAGACAGCCTGGGAGCCGCTGCTGTATGCGTCTCTCTTTCATGTGGTCTGGTGTTGATGATGGCACATGCAGGAAGCGCCTGTAATAAAGGTGGTATTTCCTGACTCACTGACCTCTGCCTCAAAACTCCAAACCCTTTCCCTGTTTCCTTTTGCAACTATTTTCTTTACTGTGGTGGTGTTTGTTTACTTGACACTGCCTGCCCATGTGCTCAGCGTAACACTGCACAAATATCTGAGAAAATGTCATTTGATGAACTAAGTCATATTCTTGTCTGTGTGTTTTAGGTAGGAGCGGGTGCTATTGGCTGTGAACTGTTGAAAAATTTTGCCCTGGTTGGACTGGGAGCCGGAGAAGAGGGTCATGTCACCGTTACAGATATGGACTACATCGAGAGGTCCAACTTGAATCGGCAGTTCCTCTTTAGATCTCACGATATCGGGGTGAGAACCAAAAAAATAACACTCACAGCAGTGGTTTCAACAAGTTTATGACAGGTCTCAGTTCTATTTTCAGAGAACCATAGCTTTAAGTGGAGGGGCCAAAGTTCGTCCCTAATAGCTCATGTCAGGTCGAACACAGTCCATCCGTGTCAGTGCATGATCTGCTGAGTAAAACTATTGGGAAGGCTTGAAACCTAATCTATCAGAGAAGAGATCTCTTAAACAAGGATTTGCATAACATGCAATTTGTACACAGTTTGTTTGGAAACTGTGCAGATAACTCCACTCAATAAACTGCTTTCCACATGAAGGGTCAGGTCCCAAACGTGGCTCATGGGGAGGCTGTATGCAATAAGCAAGAAGTGTGTGAAGAGTGAGTAGAGACATTGAGCAAACTCTCCAAGTTGGTTGAAGTCAATGTTGAGCTCTGTGACACTTTAAGTGGCAAAAAAGTTGTGAAATACATGCAGTAGTGTGGGGTACATCCCAAAGGCTCCTATCCGTTTAAGCAGCTAGTAACTCACATTGGGTATTATTTGAGTGAAATATTTGGAAAATATAGCTGTCAAGAATAAATAATTTTGGACAGTTTTCCACAGTTAGACCAGCTGACAGTAATTATAAAGTCTAATTTCTGTTATAAAAGTTTATTCATTTGTTCTTTTTTATTCATTATAGAAACCCAAATCAGATGTTGCAGCCAGTGCAGTGAAAGCCATGAATCCAGAGATGAACATCACGGCCCACCAGAACCGCCTGGACTCTGAGAGCGAACAGGTTTATGACTACCACTTCTTCAGTAGACTCGATGGAGCTGCTGCAGCTTTGGACAATGTGGAAGCCAGTAAGACTGATGTATTGTATATATACTGCATAGCAAGTCTTAACTTTAACATTAGCAACTGGACAAATGTCTTTTATAGGCATCAATGTACTTTAATTTACTTTGATTTTATGCATGTGTTCCTCTGGTGACATGTTTTATTACTTTTTATTTTTCATGGTTTAATTTAATTCCCATGAGGAGTCAAAGGGAGTGAGAGAGTGACATTTTAGAGTAAAACATATTTTAAAGATGAGCAATTGTAAGGCATTCAAAAGCATGATTAAATTTAGTATGGTATGGTTAGTATGGTATAGTATGGTATAAATCAACCAATGAGAAAGAGGTTGACGTCAACCTGGTGTGTATAACATGAAATTATCTCTGTTATTGTAATGACATGCATTAAGTACAGTTGCAGGAAAATGTATGAATGCTTTGGAATTTCTCACATTTCTGCCTAAATTGGTCATAAAATGTGGTCTGATCTTCATCAAAATCATAAGAATGAATAAACACACTGTCTGCTTAAACTAATATCACCCAAACATTTACATTTTATCATATTTTTTATTGGCCATAACATGTGAACATTCACAGGACAGGGAGAAATAAGTAAGTACACCGCCTGAATCTCACTGAACTGCACCAGTTTTGTAAAGAGGAATGGTCCAAGATTCATCCTGATCGTTGTGAACGTCTAATCTGCAACTACAGAAAAGCAGTTATTGCTACAAAAGAAGTATCAGCCAGCTATTTAATACAGTGGTGTCCTCACTTATTCCACGCTGCTGTGAATGTCTCAGGTCTTTCTGTAAAATATCTTGATAAACTTGTGAATTGATTTTTTAACTGATGATATCACGTTGTCCAGGCACTGAGGCAACAAAACAGCATCACACCGTGATTCTCCTGCACCATACTTCACAGTGAGGAGAGGGTTTTGATGTTGGTGCTGTTCTATTTTTCCTCCACACATGACATTGAGTGTTCCTCCCAAACTATTCAACTTTGGTTTGCGAAAGAGCTCTAGGAGCTTTTTTCCAGCACTACTGGAAAAAAATATTCAGTGAACTAATGGACCCAAAGTTGAATAGTTTGGGTGGAACACACAACAAAAATGGAACAGCACATCAACATCAAAACCCTCTCCTCATTGTGAAGTCTGGTGCAGGAGAATCATGGTGTGGGGCTGTTTGGTGGCCTCAGGGCCTGGACAATGTGATAACATCAATTAAAAAATTAATTCAAGTTTATCAAGATATTTTGCAGAAACACCTGAGACATTCATAACAGCGTGGAATAAGTGAGCAATCTCTTGTATTAAATAGCTGGCTGTTCCTTCTTTTGTAGCAATTACTGCTTTCCTGTAGTTGCAGATTAGACGCTCACAACGATCAGGATGAATCTTGGACCATTCCTCTTTACAAAACCGCTGCAGCTCAACGAGATTCCTGGGTTCACTTCCTTTTTCCTCCCTGTCCTGTGAATGTTTACATGTTATGGCCATTTAAAATATTATAACATATAATTGTTTGGGTGGTATTAGTTTAAACAGTCACTGTTTACTCATTCTTATGATTTTGATGAAGATCAGACCACATTTTATGACCAATTTAGGCAGAAATTTGAGAAATTCCAAACCGTTCACGTACATTTTCCTCCCACTGTACATAAAGTTTGCATGGAATCAAAACACATTTACAATCCATATAATTGGAAATATGTTATTTTATACTACCCATGATCCATTGTACCGTCCAAATTTAGTAAAATGTAATGTGATAAGAAACAATCTGTTATAACTTGTGCCTATGCTCTACGTGCCACAGACATAGGCGTCCTGTAAAAGAGATTCTTAATGTCAGTAGGACTTTCCTGGTTAAATAAAGGTCAAAAAGCAAAGCAAGACAGAACAAAAAACCCATACATTAAACAATGTGTATTAGTAGTTTGGAGGTACATGATAATAAGACATACGACCTTCTCCCTGACCCCTAGGGAAGGTTAGTTAAGATACTTGTGAGACAGGTTAGTTTTACTCAACTGATACGGTTTTGTTGCAATAACAAAACATTATCTTCAGGGTCATGTGTCTAGTTTATGTACCTTCAAACTACTAAAACCCATTACTCCATCGTGGCGTACGACTACGACTTAGGCACAAGGTATAACACATTGTTACACACCACATTACATTGTACTAAATTTAGCTGATACAATGTAACAAAGGTAGTGTAAATTGAAGTAATTACCTAATCATTTAAAATAAAACATGGATATTAACTTTTTTTAAATTAAAAATGATTTAAATTGTTTGCACCCGTCTTTTTAAGGGGCCTATCTGGATTCCCGTTGTGTGGAGCATAAGAAGCCCATGCTGGAGGGAGGTACTCTGGGCAGTAAAGGCCACACTCTGGTTGTTGTGCCTCATCTGACTGAGTCTTATGGACCAGCAAAGTCCAGCTCTAAAAAGGAAATCCCACTGTGCACCCTCAAAAACTTCCCTCATCGCATTGAGCACACACTACAGGTATTGTATGAAGTAGGTTGAGGAATGGCCTCCAGTGGAGCAGTTTAGCAGGGGTCAGTTCTTTCATAATCAATGAGAACTAAGTGTCCACTTTTGGACACCTTGGCTCTTTGTATTTTTATCAGTCTCATCCAATTTTATATTTATTTAAAAGGAACAAGTTTGTTCATCATGTGATACACTAAATATATACAGCCAAGGCAAATTTGCAATGTCTTTCCCCAGAACAAACACATGAACATTAATTGAGATCACAAATACATCCAAATCCAAAACCTTCATACAGTTTCAGATTAGAAATTAAGGAGTAGCACAGATTATTGCCAAATTATTGGGCTGCCTGTGCGATTCATGTTTTTCTCAAAGGCACCAAAAGATGATGCAAATTTCTCAATTTATTTACGTTATGTTTGCTATTTATATATATTGTTCACTTGAGGATCATTTGCCAACTCATGTTTTACATTTTTGTTTATTTTTCAGTGGGCCAGAGACCAGTTTGAGGGACTCTTCAAGCACACCCCCGAAAATGTGATGATGTATCTGAGGTTAGAAAGATCAATTATTTGCACATCTTTACCCCAGTTAATCTGTAGTTAATCTGCACACGCTCTTGTATAACTTTACAATGCACTTTCACTTTCACATTCCTGGCTAATTACAAAAGCTCAACAAAGTGTGGGACCTCATTATTGTGTTTTATTAGTCCACAACAAAACACATGTGACTGCTTCAGGCAATAACGCACCAAATGAAAAACAAAGCACTTTCCCTCTTCAGATCTTTTGTAATTAACAGTCAAATATAATGTAATCCTTAATTTGAAAATATGGTTAAATTTAGGTCTTCGTTTTGTAATTTGAATTGACAAAGATTGTCAAGTAGCACACTCAACGTACTGATGCATTTAACTAGACTGCTTAGTTGGGTTAGCTCAACTTGCTTACTATTTCAGTCAAGTGTTTAAGTGAAACTATACATCATTCCTAATATTTATTGTTATAATTTATTGTAATTAGCATATTTTACTCAGACAATGCTTATTTTTTAATCTGTACATGTTTTATTTTTAATCTGAGAATCTAATCTCTCTCAGTCTACTCAAAGGTGAAACATTAAAATGCTTTGCTAACAGCAGTCACGTAAAGGCCCGGACTGTATTGACTCTGCCTTTGATGATCGGAGCCCTGTTAATCCAGGCATCGCGTGGTGTTATATCTGTGTTTATTTTGGTGAGATTTAGATGTAAACTCTCCAATTGTTAAATGCTTAGCTGCTTTTTTCAAACCCTGAATAGGCCAGAACGGTACAAAGGAGATCATCTTTGCATTACACTCTATGGGCCAGATCTTGTGCCCGGCGCAGTCCGTGCGCAACTCTGAACGCAACGTGGTACATGCGTGATCTTGCATGTGGCGCAGGTTTTGCCCTAAAGGCTGCGCCACTAGGGAAAGGGCGTTATTTAAGAAAAAGAGGCCGACTGAGGCGTGGTTCATTATAAGCAGAACTTGGAGCGCTGCTCTTCTGTGGCAACCTTCACATTATGTTCCTCTTATATCCGGCTGCTTTGTATTCTTCCAAAGAATCAATGTCAAATTGAAAACAAAAGCGAAATTACCTTGAAAAGTCTGCTTGAGCGTTCGCACGGATCTACATTAATACAGTAGATCAAGGTGCACACGCCTAACACCAGAACAACAACCGTTTTCCATAAACACACCACACATGCCTTCAAGTGTCACAACACCACGTCTAATCTGCGTTTGAAGGTGACATTTACATCGTGTGTCAGTGTTTACCTCCTGATGAATGAAGAGCATCAGCGGTGGTCGGTGTGATAAGCCCCATGTTTCCTTTTTACATTATTGCTCCTTGTGTCGACTACAGCTCAGTCCAAAAGAAAGAAGCGCATTTCACAAACGGGGCGCATAGCGTTAGAGAAATAACAATGATGTTTGAGAGGATTGATGAAGAATAGGCAGCAGTCAGGATGTCTTATACAGGAGAAGTTTATTTACCATCGTTACGGGACCCTGAGACATGAACTTGAGACATTGCGCTAGTCCTACCATTCAAGTCTGCCTATGCTTCCACAGAAGAGGGATAAATACCGATAAAAGAGCGTCATACCGATACGCAAGCAAAACATTCAGTGGCGCCTGAGCACCACAGTCAAGGCTATGACAGAGATAGTACGACTGTACAGCTTGACCCACGGATAGTACGAGTTTACAGCTTGACCCAGTATGATAAATAGTGATTTAATGTTATCCTTAGAGGATAACACCAAATCACTATTTATCATACAGTATTTATCATACTGGGTCAAAAAAAAAGTTTGCTATGTGTTAGAGTCTAACACATAGTTAGAGGGGGGGGGGAGTTCCACAACATCGCAATGCGAGTCTGTCCACCCCCTGTCCTGCCCACTTTTTGCGCCAGGTATGACACTGAAGATTGCAAGGAGCGCCACCCTTCTGCGCACTCGTCTGCTCTACCATAAGATCTCGCCCTATATATTACAGTGAAGATTAGGGTTTTCAAATTGTATGTACCTTTGTCAACAGCGAGGAGGCATAATGACATTCACGGCTAGTCACAGTTTGACCTATCATGCATAGACCATCAATAGACTTATAAACGAGCATATACATTTTGTTGATGTTTTATTGTTTAGATTAAGCATTTGCATTGAGATGGATTCTCTACAATATATCTTTCTTACTTTGTTATTACCTTTTCTTCCTCAGCCAATGTCAAAATGATGCTTACATCTTGAAATAGTTCTTAGCTAACCACTAACTTTCTTTATGTTTTCCAGAGACACAAACTTTATGAGTCGAACTCTTGGTCGTGGAGCTGTGGAAGCGCTGCAGATCTTTTCTGAGGTTTGGGGCAGCCTAGTGAACCTGTCCTCTGGGGGCAGCCGTCCCAGAAACTGGGAGGACTGTGTGCACTGGGCCCGACTCAAATGGGAGACACTGTTCAACAACGACATTCGGCAGCTCCTGCACTGTTTCCCTCCGGATGAGGTATATAATAAAGGCTGTCCGAGTGGCGAGAACCGAGGTACTGGGCTGCTTTTGGAGGAACTTTTTCAGCTGGTACTTTGTTGTTAGATCAGGAACTCTTTGGTGACGTGGTTTCCAAGTTGAAAATGTGTATGTATGTTAGGCAAGTGCATGTAAATCAGTGGATTTACCTGTTATCCATAAATATTTATTAAAAATGCAGAATCCAGCTGCTAATTTTAAGCCAGTTAGTTCTCGTGAGTGAAGAAGGACTGGGGTCGTTTCAGGGACTGTCCCCATTCGTGCGAAAACGCCGAATGTCGCTGCGGACTGGGATTGACACCTGGATGGACAGAAGTACTTGAGATCGACTCTTGGAAACATGGGGACTAGATACAAATCTCTGCGGGTTTGAAATCATCCGCAGCATGCAGACAGAGTGATGTCACATGTTCCTGTAATACCTGGGGGATAGACGGGACACAGTGGAGTAGACAGGAGGAGAAGGGGGGCAGGGGTTGTGGTGTGGGTGGGGGGTGCACAGATCGATGTCAGTGCAAACAGACCCTCAGTGACCTCCATTCCACTTTCAAATTCCTCTATTTCTCCGTCCCAGCGTTCATGATGAGCGTTGAAGACTGTGTGAAGCATTTAGCCATGCGTGAAGGCTTTGCAAGCGGTATATACTTATAGGAAACATGAGATAATTATCTTGTAATGACTAAAGACGATGATTCATTCATTGGTGCCAACAATAAATTCATATGTTTTTTTTAATGTATTTTCTAAAACCGTGAGAGTGACATCTAAGTTCTCTCATCTAATATTTTGCGCATGTAGTTGTTTCCCTATGTCTATATATTACATTAGCTCATAGTTATGCCTTAAAATGTCAAACCCCCACACCGACAGTTGGTTGCGGTTTTGTTCCTGTTTTCAGCTGTAGTTCCTTCTACCTCCGTCACTATTTACAGTTGTTTTGAAACTATGTATCTCCCGGCTGCAGACTTTAGAGGAACTGCGTGATCTCTGAGGTCAGTAACGGTCTCAACTGAACCAGACCAATGCCATGATGCAAAATGGTTAAGTTCTACTGTATGTGGAAGTAGGTGAACTGGTGATAACGCTTTACAACGTGGATATCAATACAGTAGTGATGTAGTGTCTGCTTTTAGGAACATGGCATTTACCAGTATCTATGTGTTGTTTTGTATCAAGCGTAATAAGCAATATGTTGATGCACTTTTCCCAACTTTACTGACAAGAACAGTATTTCAACAACCCAGCCTAAGACAGTTTGCCCTTTGAGTCGTCCACTTTTACCTTTTGGCTGCAGTCTGAGTCTGACACAGTGAAAAATGCCACACTCTGGGACTCTCTCCTCGGCAGCACGTGGCCCATTTGGTCACATCAAAGCCCCGGGTCCCTTTGTTCCTTTATCACACACACAGAGGATGAAGACTACACTGCGTTGATAACAGAAGCTGTCTGCCTGCACTGGCCATAGTCACCTGCCGAGCCCCTATCTGATCATGTCCCATTAACACGATTAGGCAATTCAATAAAGATTAGGCTTTTCTTACAGGCATTTTTAGAACATTGTGAAAGAGAGGAGGGACATTTGGTTTTAACTGACCTCTTGTGACCTTCAGAAGATAATGCAAAAATACAAAAAATGTCATATTCCATAATTATTGAAATATTTCTCACTGTGTGCCTTCATACCTTAAACTATATATTTCTTTAACTGCATTCAAAACATCTGCGTTGCGTTGTTTGTAATCTTAAGGTACATACAGTATCGTGAACAGATTTTCTCTTTCTTTGTTTAGCTAACCAGCCACGGCCTGCCTTTTTGGTCTGGGACCAAGAGATGCCCTCATCCACTCACTTTTGACCCTGGCAATGTGAGTAATGAAGGGTCCAAATGTGTTCTTATCTTTAGAAACTCTCAAATCACATCTATCTTGTATGAAAACAGATCTGTATAATGTTATCATTGATGTGAATGTGGGCTAATTACACTGTAGGACTGAAACTTATCTGCCCCCAACACTTTCCTTGGAAGCAGTCCATATCACATAAAGTCTTTGCATTCACCATAGGGTCATTTCTTTAGCTTAAACAACTGCAGTATTGAAACAGAACATGATAAAGGTAGGATGTTTACTGAAAAACACAGTAAAAGACACTAAACAAATAAAACATTATATATCAGATATCAGACACAATAAAGAAACCAGACCATTGTATTTGTAGCTTAAATAGTTTGCAACAAGAAAGCATAAAAAGCTGCTTTTGCTTATTGCATGTGCAGTGTTTAATTCTTTTCCATATTATCTCGACATTGATATTTTAGGTGACACATATGGATTATATTGTGGCTGCTGCTAACCTGTATGGACAGACCTATGGCTTCAGTGGCTCCACAGACCGACCAATGATCAGAGGACTCTTGGACAGGGTCCCTGTGCCCGAGTTCACCCTCCAACAGAGCTTGAAGATCCCAGTCACTGATGAGGAGATGGAGGAGAGCGAGAGCGATGAAGCCGGTGGGTTCAATTCACAGAAGGCCAGATTCAATTGTTTATCACCCACCTGTTCTCACCATCAAATTGAAATACAGTTTGTCACAATAAACTATTGATCTTGGTTCACACCTATTACAAAAATGATAAACAGTAGTGCAAATTGTAAATTCATTTCTAGTTCACTCTTTAACCTAACTTGATTACTTTCATTAACAATGGTGTGATTTTCTTGCAGATAAAGAAAAACTGGAGGAGCTGACACAACAGCTGTCGTCTCCGTCTCTGAAAGCCTCGATCGTGGAGATGTTGCCTGTGGACTTTGAGAAGGTCAGTCAGGTCCATGGTTCCTCTGTGTTTCTTCAGACAGAGCGGCGGCTGGGCCTTAGCAGGGAACCGGCTCCTCTGTTGGGATGTCCTGTGTGGGGCTTCCTTTCTCTTCCTCTCTGTTGGTTCAGGCCTTCACTGACCCAAAGCCGTGACTTTCACAAGACAAGGGATAAAGACTCCCTTCTGCTTTTGAGGCTTCAGTGGAAATTATATTCCTGTTTCTGTTTGCTCAATAGCCACTTTTAATTGGCTTCTGTGTTTTAGTAGAAATGTAATATCCAAATATATCAGATTTTGTATGTGTGTATTATTATATTACATTTCAATAATGCTGCTCTTAATACGTAGTAACAGTTAGAGAAAATCTTTCAAATAGAACGTCAAAGAACAAAGAATGCTTGGACGTGGGCGATATTTACTATTTGGTTTAAATGGAAAAAGTGACCTTGAAATGAAAATTGATAGTGATCAGTATGAGGGGGCACAAATTATTTGAATTACATTTTTGTCCCCTCGTACTGATCACCATCAAGTTTAATTTCAAGGTCACTTTTTTAAAAATTTAAACCAAATAGTAAATATGGCTTTTACTAAAATAGTTTGTGCGATAAACTAAATTAAACTGAATGCTTTTTATCAATGGCTGAGACAGTACATTTAGGACATGCATGTAATGGTAAATGGTAAAATGCATGTAATCACGCCACCCTGGATTGTATGGGCTTATTTTTATTCAGTGTCCGACATTCACACTCACAGACACACTCTCATTCATCCTGGAACCAGAGGGGGTCCTATTGTACATGTTTTTTGTGGTAGGGGAAACCTGCCCAGAGCATTTGTACCCATCCCCTGGGTGCCGTAGGCTGGAGCACTCGAGGGTGGGTGCTCGGTGGTTCATTTGGGGAGAGCATGGACACTGAGAGAAATGTCAGGCAGGGCCATTCTGAATAAAGTCTATGAGGCCCTTTTGGAAAACCTCTTTGATGCGAGCTAGATGAGGTCCCGGTGTGAGGTAAGCGCCGGATCAGGTGACATCTTGAGGCTACTCTGATCCCTCATTCGTTCCAAACGTGGTGTCTGTGCGGTGGGCAGAGGAATGTGTGTAGGTGGGTTTAAGTTGGATCAGGTTAAAGCTTGGAGCGTCCACACAGCCCCATCCTCTCTCTCACCCCCACAGTCTTTGAGTAGTCGTGGCAGTAGAAGCTTGACAGCACCATAGACACATCTTTCACAAATCTTCTGATGTGCCGAGTGTTGTATGATGTCAGATGTTAGTCAGATGCTAAAGCGCTTTTGGCTCCCATTTCAAAGAATAATGTTCTGTTCAAGAAACAGACTATTCTGAAAGGCTTGTATTAATAAAAAAAAATAAAAAAATACATATTGTTTTTCTGTCAATTGTTGGATTATTTTGGGTGGGTTTACATATTCTGAATTCCTGAGGATGAATGTTTGTGTCTTCTAGTATGGTTGGGAAGTGTCACACGTTTCGACATAATTTGTGTGTCTTTATTTCTTCTGCATCAGGACAATGACAGTAATTTCCACATGGACTACATCACAGCTGCCTCCAACCTGCGCGCCGAAAACTACCACATCCCAGCAGTGGATCGACACGAGGTCAGTCACGTTATCACCGTTGCATTCTCTAGAAAGCAAATACTTTCAGTGTTAGTTTAAAAAAAAATCAAGAATCAAGACTTAGTCAGTTAATACTTTTATATAAGGCAATGAAATGCAAATGTGGTCATTTTAGAAGTTTATCTTTTGTTTTCGTCAGCACAATAATAACTTATAAAAAAAAATGTTTTGACAAAACATATTAGATGACAAGATTAACACTTGTCCAGATCAAAGAGCAGATTTTCAGTGTTGTAGAAATTAAAACCAGCCTGCAGCGCGCCTCCTCCTCTTCACCCACCTGCCCCGCAGACACAAAAACAGACGCTCACCTATTGTCGCTGGAGCTGAACTAATCACAGCACTTTACCTGTCGCCTGGGACCTGACACCTGAGCCCAGCCACTGCAGCCACAGACGCACCACACGGGACAGGGCAAGACATAAGGGGTCATTAAGAGGGGGGTGTCGGGAGTAGGACTGAAATGAGGGCCACTAAAGAGGGTTTACACAGGGACAATATGTGTGCCTAATGTACCATGATGACAAATCTTGACGTAGGGCTCACCTTGGGTTAAGCAACTACTGAAATGATTCTACATTTCCCCAAATATAATGACACAGTCTTTTTAGGGCCCTTAGCTTTTCATAAATGTATTAAAACTACAACATTTCTCTGTCTCCCTCCTCAGAGTAAGCGTATTGTGGGCAGGATCATCCCAGCCATAGCTACCACCACAGCAGCTGTGTCGGGCCTCATGTGTCTGGAGCTGTACAAACTGGTGCAGGGACATCAGAGCATCACCCCCTACAGGACCGCCTATGTCAACCTGGCCGTCATGTACTTCGTCATGTCACGGCCGAGCCGAGCCAAGCCATTCACTGTGAGTTGTATGTGCACAGTCAATCCATAGGGGCTATAGCACCTGTCTTAATACTGTCCTGGTCCTCTAGTGACAGACTCCTACTGTATTCACTTATGAATTTATATGGTGTACTTAAGATATAGACGAGTGGAGTCCCTTGATGCCGTGTAACCTTCCTGTGAGGCTGTGGAGCATTAGGGCATGAATGACAGCAGTGAGAGCGAGAGGCCACTGTTCACTGTCACTGCTCTGTACAAGTTAGACCAGCTAAACTCCACAGGGTTGAGGCATGAGCTAAAAAAAATCCAATGCAAATAGACCCACATCTGCTTCTGTGTTTGCACCGGTTAGGCTGATTTATGGGTTTAAATGTGATACTCTCACTCGGTTTTGTGGGTGCACTGCTGAATAAGATATTTTAATTATATTATTATTACATAATTATGAAATTGCTATATGCCATGAATTATGACATATATGAACATGATCAAAATCCATTTGTTGCCAGCAGGTAGCATCATCCATTAGCTAAAAAAGTGTATTTACATAAACACTTGACGTAATTGGTTAACATTACACTAACTCAATTCAATACATTATGACACAGTCCCAATTTCTTTTTTTCAGTAAATGCATTCACGCATTTTGATGCATGCGGCAAAACATCAGCACTCTTCACATGTATCCCTAACCTGCCATTTTTTCTGCCTCATATCACAAATTACAACTGTAGAAGGCATAGAAAGAGATTGGTACTATATTAATTTCCCCTAGTATCAGATGACACACCTTTCGCTGTTTCTTCTGGCTTCGAACTGCCCTGGTAATAATAAATAGCATTTCCCCCCTAACAATTTAACTCTATCAGAACTAAACCACGACCAAACCAGGCCAAAGCTAGTCAGGGCTAAATCTGGATGGAACAAGGACCAAACCTGGACTAAACCAGCCCATATCTATAATGCTCATTCAGCAGTCACTCCTAGCTGGCCCTATCATCGCCGCAGTCTTGTCTGCAGCTGCAGCTCTTTTGGTTGTAACCCAAGTTGAAACCAGAGCTGCAGTGTGTCTCATAGCCCTTGTCCAAATGCCCTCACGTCCCGTAGGACAGAGTTACCCCAAACAGTGACCCCCACCGACCCCTGTCTGTCATAGCGTCAACACCCAGAGGGGAGCCTCACTCTGGAAACAAGGGAAACTCTGGGCTCTGCGTCTACTAAATTACTAAAGGTGGAATATTGTAAACAAATGAAAAATCACCAATTTGACATTATCAACAGTATAAAGGATGCATTGTGACAAATTTGTCCTTTGCTCTATATTTCTGCTGATTCATTTTAAGTGCATATACAGTTTGCATGCGTTGGTCATTACGTAAAAGTGACTGAATACCACAAAAGTCTGCTGCGTGGATAGGGGTAGCTGGTAGCATTTTCTATCAGAGCGCTGCATAGTTGCGGCTTGTAAAAAAACGCTGGCCTCCGCACTGCATTGCCCAAGTCCAATGGAATGAATGCACTCAGTCATTAAGTGTGGCCATAATATCTTGCATCACGGCAGCTGCAGGACGTGTGTGCATGTGCAACTGTTGAATCGTTTTGCCACAATTTCCAGAGCTGCATGGCCAGTCGGAGAGAGTGAGTTTTTCAGCGAATGGTTTTGAGTGTTCATTCAATAGAGAAACCAGAGCACGGAGAATGTAGAAAGAAAAACTACTTAGTCAATATTTTGGGAGGGGTCACTATGAAAAGAGATTTCCCAAAATGTAGAAATGGCAAAGAAACATATTGCCTAATATAGTTGCATATTTGAAGGAACAAACAGCTACATGATTTCTATGGTTTAATTGCCAAACAATGGACTTGTGGACACTTATAATAGTAGAACCGTTAAAGTTAGTCAAAGTATAGTCAAAGTATAATTAAAAGATAATAATGATAATACTTTTACCCCTATAATGTGTAAAGTTTGTGTAAGTTACTTCTTATTTGACTGACACAGTTGTGAAATTTTTACGCGAAAAGAAGGTTTGTGCTGACTGAACATTTTAAGAGTTTAAGATGAGTTATAAAAGTATAAAAATAGCACTAAAGGGAAAGTCTTTAGTATCAGTTTGAACTTGTCAACTCAAATGCCAGATTACATTTTATTGGTCTGCAGATGTGAGGCTATGAAATCTCTTCCATCTCGTATACTCTGCCGTATCAAGGGGTCTTACTTTCTTAAATAATCACTTAAAGTTATCCTATACTGGGTTCGCAGCTAGTTCATAAATATCACATAACACCGATCAAATTCACCATGTTTGAGCCGGCCCACCCAAAGTTGCCCGCTTCTATAGAAAACTCTGCAAACTTCTAACAAAACTATACAACAGAAGCCCTCCCATAGTAAAAATCTAACTTGTTTGTTTTCGATTTTTCTTCTCCCTAAGAACATCCCCTGACGTTGTCCCGCTGCTGTCCTCAGTAAGGACTCAACAATGTCAACAAATGCAGGGCTGCCCTTGTCTGTTTTCACCACAGCAGCGTTTTGTATCAATTCTCGTGTTTATGTTTTGCAATTTGAGGCCAAGGACAGATCATTGTGGGCAGTGGGGGATGCATGGAAATAGCAGGGTGAGATTTACTGAAATACCCACATAAACTCTATTTTAGAAGTTTGATTTGGAGTAGCAAAGTTAGTGTTGTATATTTTGTTACTTCTTAGATACAGTGATTTTTATTTCATTTCTTTTCTTTTTTTTTTGCTGGATTATTGCTGTTGCTCTGCTCTTGAGCAAGGCACTTGAGCCACAATTTTGTGTGAATGTGTTGCTGTTTGACCTGTAGTTGAAGTGGTGTCATTTAGGATGACACTCTCATCAGTGTGCAGCACAGATTGATGTGGTTGAATAATTGAAGTAGCTCAGTTTTTGGATACAATTTGTCATTTATGTTGAGCTTCCGGACATAAGTATTTGCCCTTGGCCACACCAACTTCTCTCACTTGTTTTTTTTTAATTTTCTGGACACTAACCCACTTTGGTTCAAATTCCTCCTACAAATATGTGTTTTTTTCTTTTCGTTTTGTCTTTTTTAAGACAAACCACTGCCTGCTCCATGGAAAGGGAGTTTCTGCAGAGTTCTGTTGAGAACAACCCTTTAAACATCCAGGGAGTGTGATGTAGACTTGTCCCTGGTCACTGGAGACTGGCCCAGCTCTGTGCCCTCCACATGGGGATATAGGCTGGAGCTGTGGGGACTTGGAGCTTTGCCCACTACTTCCACATGTGCTGCCTGAGTGTGACCTCGAGAGTGTAGTTCAACAGGACGCTCAAGGATTTTCGAAGAACGCGCTGAGATTAATGAGTGTTGCTGCAGCTGTAACTGAGCTGTGGCCTCCCCCCAAATACAAAGGAGCAGGAGGATACTTTCAACTTGATATGAACGCTGATTTACCCTTCGCCTCACCCCAAAACCAAAACATTGCAAAATTATTTTGCTGACTTTCTGACTAATTTTTCCCTTCCAAAACAAAGAGACTCCAAAAGCCCTAAACTGTTTGCTAGTTCACCTCTATATCTATTTCACCTGGATCTTCTATTTTTGGCAATGTTTATCTACATTTATCTCAATTTGATCTGATCTTATTTTATTTGGCTATACTTATTACGACTTACTTTTATTTTGAATTATTATTATTATTATTTTAAATTACATCCCTCCACACAAAAAAGTAAGTAGTAAAGTAAGAAACACTAACTCAGGCATCACAACCGGAAGAATGGCAGTTCCATCCTAGCACCAACAACTTATTGTCTTGGTGTCCAATGAATGATTATGTTTTCTTGAGCCGATTTCATGTATGAAATTTGATTCTAATCAAATGAACAGTCTCTGATACAGTATTAAATATAAATGACTTTACATATATATATATATATACATATATATATATATATATATATATATATATATATATATATATATATTTAAAACTACTTACTTGAATTGATTTGCACTGTATTGATGCTAAATCCAAACAAATATCCCAAAAGTCTGTCCTCATTCAAATAATTTCAAAGAGGAGTCATTCCAGGTTCATATTATTGCGCTGATGTTATTTGCACTGTAATATCAATATGTCTTTAACCAGGTTAGTTTTCCAGCATTTCTTTGTCAGTCCAAATTTAGGGGGCACTCTTTCTGCTGCTGCACGTGTCCTCCATTCACTGAACTGGGCCTGGACCTGAGTCTTGAGTCTCAAATCCCTGACACTTTTATATACCCAATCCCTCTCCCTTTCAGCGTTTAATCGAATTAGCAGAGTGAGCCTCAAAGCTGCTGATCTTAAAGCAGCCTCTCAAAGGTCAGTCATCACACTGGCTACATGCTAATTGTTTGCAGAAATGATGCCTATTCTATTCCTCCTCCGGAAACACAGTATTGAAACCAGATTGTGTTGAGAGCACTTAAACTTTGGTGGGAACAAGGAGTGGACGGAGAAACCTCCTGGACATCCAAAGTGCATAAGAACTATTGTCTACTACATCCATGTATATCACGTTGTCGAAGTAATGGTCCATTATCTCTGATCTCTTAGACAAATGTTTGAATCCAAACCCTCCAACAGTTTTGTTATATCATATTTAGCTTTCCTTTGGGGACAATTGTGGATATATTTGTTTTACTTGTCCAAGCGAAAAGCCAATATTAGATAGATAGATAGATAGATTTATTAGTAAAATAAGCATAGTAATTTGTCATGGCGACGTGTAGCTCTCTCTAGGTACAGCTGCATTTCTTTGTGTGCCTTTTTCTGTGAACTACATTTGTAGTTTCTGTGTTCGACAATGTTTTACTGGATACTTTTGTGAGTCTTTGCCGTGTTTTTGTGGAGGTTCGGTGGATTTTTTACTGCAGAGAGTCCATAATGGCCCTGAAGAAAGCAGCTATTTAAAAGTAAACAAACAGCTAGCTTATGAGCTAAACTCATTTGAGACCTACACATTTCTTCTTCGGAAACACTGAAGAGGCACCAAGAGCCCCCACACCTGCAGCACAGAGGAGGCATCACAAGAGGAGCAGCCAGAAACAAAAAAGGGACAAAAGAGGTGGTATCCGGGCAAGACTCACAGCTAAGCCACACATTTATTGTTCTGGGACGTTCACTGGAGAATAAAACAGATTAATTGCTAAGCTCTTCCCAGAATATGCTAAGACTGTTGTGGAGCGGAGGGAGCTGCACAGGAGGAAGAGGAAGGAGGAGGAGGAGCTGACCAGTGCAGGACACCATGCGAGGCGTTGTACTGTTTCAGAGGATCAGAGGAGACTGAAGGCAGCCAGCCAGATTTCTTCCGGGTGCTACGGTTTCCTCTACTTCCAAAAACATGCTGATCAGGTTGACCCACAGTGGCGGCGCAGCTCAGTCGCAGCGACTCAGAACTAACACCTGAACACTATCTCTTGTACAATGACAAATAAAGCACGTACTTATTTGTAGACAGAATGGTACGTTCTCTACAGTGTATATTACCCAAATAATCAATGCCTTTGCTTAATTTCTTTGAGTATCTCAAAATTCTGCTTTTTTCCCTCCAACTATGACGAATGATGATTTAAATTCTAAACCATCTGCCCCATTCATTGGCTGAACAAGTAAATGTTTTGGTGGCTGAGGGACACACATAATTGCGAACCAAACATCTGCCACAGGAGTAGCAGAGGCTTAGGAACAACAAAGGGCTGGCGTTACTTCACATGTGGTTATATCAGGGTCCTGCAGAAGGAATGAGGTGAACACGATCCCAAATCCTCTCTCTCCTTTGGGACTGCCATTGTTGTACCCAGTAACTCTAGACTTATACATGAACAGAGCCAGTGGGTAATAAGTAATCGGTGGTCCACTCAGACGCCTTGGGCCTTCTGATGCTGCTGTGGACTTTTATCAGCGGCATTGTGTTTTTGTTGTTTTGTTTGACACCTGTTAGTTCCTCGTGCATCAATGTCCTTCCCCATTGCTATTTGTACACAACAACATGCTGCCGATGACTTTATATGGAACAACAGCTCTATGATAAATAGTTAAGGCGTGACACAATCCAGAGACATGTGCAAATGGTTCAAATAAATGATCTAATAGCCAAAACTAGCTCTGTAAAATTTTATAGAGGTGATCAATTTTCAATACATGAAGAACAGAATTCTTGGAAAATAAAGTGAATTAGATTATTCACGATGGCCACTTTCTACCAACCTTGAATGCAAAATTATAGCCGCTTTTTGTTTTTAAGACACACATTTGGATCATTATCACATATCCTGTACATTTTTATACCATTTACTTGCCTTTTACTACGCGAATGTTCTTCACGCATGGACTGTCGACAATTAAAATCAATTAAGCGTCGCAGCAGTCGCAACACTATCACCAGCTGCAATGGAAACACACATAAAACCAGATTATTGGGCTGAACAGTACCTCCAAATGTGCTTATTCAAAGACACCAGATGTTTATATCCGCTTTGTGGGGAGTTAGTGATGTCATTTTGTTATTTCTGAATGAATGCGTGGAAGTGTTTAAATCTGCATGTTTACATATAAGGGCATGTTTATCAAGAAAAGGGGATCTGAAGGTACTGCATCTCTCCCAAATGACCTCTTACCTCTCGTTTGAGAGGCCTTATTTACTATTGACGTGGACTTGACCTATTGAACAACATTATATTGAAAAACAAGTCAATAGTCTGTTCCACTGCCTGAAACAGTTACATCACTGCTGTTGTTACATACATGTGAGAGTTATGTGGTTAGAGGCTGATCGATACTACAACTGACATCTACTGTATTTTAGGACTGCATATAATCGGCAAAATATTTTGAGCGCAATATTAGGTGATGCAATATTCATATCACCAGAAGCCACAATATATATACAGCTCGACTGTACCCCTGGCTAATTTGAACTTTATGCAGGTTACACCTAATCTTGTCTACAGGCTGGATTCCTGCGGTATTTGTGAGTTCACGAACTTCAATACAAGATTCAAACTTGTATAACAACAATTTATTGGATACGAATAAAAACATACACAATTTTGATGCTGCTACATACTTACAAACTTACTAACCTACATACTTACAAACACACATAACAATCAAAACTAGATATTTGATGGATCTGTTGCCTTGAGACTTGGCTGCGATTGGTGAAAACGAGATGCGATTGATCCAATCCGTAGCAAATACTGTGCCAAACGTTTGTCCTCTCCCCGGACGATTTAAGCAGGAGGGAACTCATATTGATATTAGTGCAGAGGATATTGGCACTGTAATATCAGGTTACAGTTACACCATATTCAACCATTATATTCATGTTTAGCTATTTCTCTAACACATAAAGTGAGCCCTTCTCCTTCCTTCTTTTTAAATACCAGGACCAAAGCATATAAGGGAGTGACATTTAAGAATAGCAGCATGGTGACCCAGTGTTTGGAGTTTGCATGTTACATACAGTAGTAGCTTACCACCAAATCCCCTACACTGTGTGAAGCGCCTTGCGCTTTACAAATAAGCTTCCATTCCAAGAATAGCGCTCAATTCTGCAAGCTCATTGTAAATATTAATGGTGTTAAAATATTCTAAAATAGATTTTGTTTACATTGGAACTTTCTACACATAAACTATTACTGAGTTTGTGCCATTTTGATCCTCCAAGGTCGTCCCTGAGGTTTTGATTTCCAACTGATCTGAAAGTGGGACCCAGTTGTTTTTTTTATTTGTTTTTTTATGGTAACTTAACATTCACAGCCTAAGTTCAAAATGAATTTGAACAATATTCAATAACGAAATAAATAAAATTCTAGCACCATCTTGCACGCTCCACATTGGGCACCCCTGCGGTAGATTCTAGGGCTGGGAACTTTGGTCGTTTAGTCGACTAATTGGTCGATGCCGTCGCGGTCAACCAAGATTTTCATTGGTCGACTAGACTTTACTATGCAGGGGCTTTCAATTGCAGCATCCATCCATCCATTTTCTTCCAATTGTCCATTGCCGGGTCGTGGGGGCAGCTGTTGGAGCTGCCCAAATCACATCGCACCAGCCCCTATGGCTCCTCCTGCAGGTGGTGGGTCCACAGAAGGATGGCCTCATGTTTCTAACCGGGCCTGTTGGTCTCTCATAAGGGGCTTCACCCATTCATACTCTCATTCATACACCAGTGTACACAGACACTGGAGGCAAGGAGGGTGAAGTGTCTTGCCCAAGGACACAACGACAATGTGCACCTTCAGGAGGCGGGATTCGAACCCCCAACCTTCCGATCATGAGACGACCCGCTCTACCACCGTTTTTATAATGATTTTTAATAATTGAATAATAATACTTTTTTTTAGTCGACTAATCGCTACATGTGCCATACTCTTGTTCGACTAACCATTTCCTTGGTTGATTACAGCCCTAGTAGATTCACTGAAGACTTAAAACTATAATGCATCAGATCTGTCATAGCAGCTGCAAACCAGAGTTTAAATTACAAATAAACCATTGGTATAATTTATGATCTGTTGACGCTACTATAAACCCCAGAATTGAAATGTAAAGTCCTTGCCCCTTCACTGGAGCTGGGACATTTGTTCTACAGGCTGCTACTTGTCATGTGAGTGCAGCGTTTTATTGACTCAGCCCTCCTCGTGCCTCGGGTCATCCTCAGTGCTGCTACTATCTCCACATTTGAAAGACAATCACACAGACAGTGTGTTTACTGTTTTACACATCAATGGCTGCCTTTCAGGAGCACTTTTAGGCCGTGTGTCAAACTCAGCACTCTCTTGAGAGTGTCTCCTGACTTGTTCACACTATCGTCTAGCCATGACAACTTTACTGTATGAAGAGGTTACAATTACACTGTATATTTTAGCGAGTTTGAACATTGTCAAATGTAAATACATTGTTACATATATTTTGTAAATCACATATCACACAAAGCTGTCAATCAGTCATCAGTGCATTTAATTACACATGTTACATTTGACTGTGGCAACATGTCTCAAAAACTCTGGACAAAAGAGCACCAAAAGTGATATTATAATGACCTTACGGTATGAATACTAATGTGAGCCCTAATATTATGAAATCACATTCCCTCTGCCATTGTTTGTTCCCTTCCTCCTTGACGGGTCCGCTGTGCCTCCTCAGCTAATTGCAGTGTGTTGTGTTGAGTCGAACAGTTGGAGACCCAGGCCATCTGTCTGTAGGTTTCCCTCAAAGACAGTGGTGATCAATAGTGATCAGGTAGCAGATGACACTCCCCATCACACAAAGGGCATCCTCACCGGGACAGGGCTGAGGACGCAAAGGGAGAGGGGCTTAGACCAAAACAACAGCTAACATGTTTATGACAACCAGCCCATATGGAGATAAAGGGCCTTTCATTGCTTTCAACACACATATAGGATTTTTAAGTCAATATTCTGGCAAAATAATTTCATTTACTTACAATTACAATGTAGGGCTTAAATAATAATGTAGGACCTAAACAAAAAGTGGGGCCTAGATTACTCATTATCACGGGCAATGCCAACACTAGAGTTACATGCATCGATACATCTGAAATTAAGAAGCGGGTTACAGTTTCCCCAGATGTTGTTTTTGGAAGGTGCCACATTTGTTGCTTTGTGTGAAGAGAGAAAAATAGTTGCACGGACATTACTTTGTAGTTTTCAGTTATTTATGGTTAGTTTCATGCTTCAGTTCATGGGTAGCAGAGTTGTAGAATAAGAGGAAACCTTTTTACTAAACAGTGGGCTGTACATTACTTCTTTCTGTGTTTATTTATTGTTGACTAACAAAGCCTATGACAATATTATACCAAACATCAGAAAGCCATGAGAAAGAAAAGGTTTAGTTGGGTACAGTAGCATTACTAAACCAAAAGTACTGCATTATAGTACAAATTGTATACGTATATTCCAGTCAGTACATACTAGTCGTGGTCACAGTGAGTTGATAAAGAAGTGCGTAGATGTGAAAAACACATGCACCCCGTCCCATTTTTCCACAGACAACAGCAATTTAGTTCTAGCCTCACATATTACAGTGCTGGGTGATGAAAACGCTCCGTAAAACACTTACAGCCTACATGGAAACACACAAATGAATTTTCCATGCAAAGCCTCAAATTGAAATAGCACAAATGGCCCCCTTTAATACTACTGTTCTCAAGAATATATATTACCCATTAAATTACATATCAAAGTATGCAGACTACAGTAAGGTTTATATACTAACCAGATGGCTTACAAAAAGGAAAGGGAGATTGGGATGAGACCATGATCTAACGGACCACATAGCCGTGTGGCCGTGTGGCTAAAACTCTTTAAAAAGAAGAGCTAGTTCTCTTTGAAGAACCAGCCTTACAGAATAGGGCTGTAAAAATGTTTCCACTGTTGGGATGTTCGCCAGAAAATTGGGAGTTTAGCAAGAAGGTTTTCCTGCTTCTTCTTCCTGCTGCTATTGTACCATAGATCAAGATTTAAAGTTGACATTTTATACCTTTATGCCCTATCAGGACCAGTAGCCCGACTTCCTGCACTCCACTGCCTTCCCTTGTAGTGTCTAGGGCTATTTTAGGCCTCCATCAATCATGCAACTCCATTACCACGAGGCTGTATTGTTTTTCAAATCCTGTGTTATGAACAAGAGATATTTAAGTGTAAAAATATCTCAATATCTAAATATGTGCAGTTTTGTTTTATCATTTGTGTTTAGGGAAGAATCTCAAACAGGAAGTGGGGTATCTGACAGCCGTTTTGTCCGTATACACAAAGGCAAACACTGTTGTATTGTGACATTTAGGTACGCGTTTCCAGCCGGTCATGGCGTTCAAATAGAAATAAGTTTATAGCCTCAGAGAGAAGTAGACCAAACCAGAAATGCCAGTTTCCTTATTATAAAGTCAATTGAATCAAATGCCATATTTTGTTTTTACAGCCACTAACGTATAACAAAACAAAGAAATTACGCAGTGATTTGGCCTGTCTTTATGTGAGATGCTGTTCCTGTACAACCAACAACTCACTGTGTAAAAAATATGAACCTTTAAAAAGACATGTTTTTCACAATGGAGTGGGGGACATAACCACAGCTTATTCCCCCCCCAAGACTTCAGACACAGAGATGTGGTGGCTGCGGTAAACCAAAGCCTGTGATGCCGCCAGTCAGTTTGGAGACAGAAATGTGGACTGTAAGAAACCCATATCAGACTGTTGTCGGTAATTTTTCTGGATGACTTATTTTCCCATTTTAAGCTTCATTGATGGGTCTGCACTTTTATTTAAGATTTTTATTGTCAATTCATTTGACAATGAATAGAGATGTCTCGTCCTTGTTGTGGAGCGGGCGGTGGGGAGTGAGGGATGGCAGGGAAGGGAGGGAGTTCAGGA
The DNA here is from genome assembly GCA_021464625.1 of Proterorhinus semilunaris. Classification (NCBI taxonomy): domain Eukaryota; kingdom Metazoa; phylum Chordata; class Actinopteri; order Gobiiformes; family Gobiidae; genus Proterorhinus; species Proterorhinus semilunaris. The sequence goes on along the minus strand of CM038344.1, from coordinate 26,764,169 downwards.
TGCTCTCTATAGTTTATCTGTAGAAGTTGCACATAACGGAGGCTGGGACTCTGGCTCTTTTCAACTTGCGGAGAAAGTAGAGATGCTGATTACTTTTCTTGACCAGAGATGTAGTGTGCATGGTCCAAGAGAGGTTCTCCGTGATGTGCACACCCAAGAACCTAGTGCTGGTCACCCTCTCCACAGCAGCACACAGCATTGTTAGAGGAGCATGCTGCACCCACACTCTTCAAAAGTCCACAACAATCTCTTTGGTCTTCTCCACATTTAGAGAGAGATTGTTCTGTGTGCACCACATGGCCAGACTGCTCACCTCACTCCTGTAGTTTGACTCGTCTCTGTTGTTGATTAGACCCACCACTGTTGTGTCGTCTGCAAACTTGATGAAGAAGTTTGAGTCGTACTTTGGAGCACAGTCATGGGTCAGCAGAGTGAACAGGAGGGGGCTCAGCACACAGCCTTGGGGAGTTCCCGTGTTCAGAGTGATGGTTCTGGAGGACTTCCCGCCGACACATACAGCCTGTGGTCTCCCCGTCAGAAGGTCCAGCAGCCAGTTGCACATTGATCTGTTGATCCCCAGGTGGAGCAGTTTGTGTATTAGCTGCTGTGGGATTATAGTGTTGAATGCTGAGCTAAAGTCTAAAAACAGCATTCTAACAGAAGAGTCCTTTGTTTCAAGGTGAGTGAGGGCTGAATGAAGCGCAGTTGAGATAGCATCTTCAGTTGAGCGATTGGATCGATAAGCAAACTGGGTGGGTGGGAGAACACACTTGACGAGCCGCTCGAAGCACTTCATAAGAATTGGAGTGAGTGCTACTGGGCGGTAGTCATTAAAGTAGGAGGGTGGTGACTTCTTTGGCACCGGAATGATGGTAGTCGCTTTGAGGCACGTTGGGACCACAGCCTGCTGCAGAGATGTGTTAAAAATGTCTGTGAAGACTTCAGTGAGTTCATCTTTCAACCTTTCAGTACACGACCCGGCATGTTGTCTGGACCCGACACTTTGTGTACGTTGATCCTGCTCAGAGTTTTTCTCACACTCTCTGGAGATAGCAAGAGATCAAGAATCCATCCATTCCCCGTTCCCCTGTCTCTAAGGCCACCCGGCAGAGGAAACTCATTTTGATTGCTGGTATCTGGGATTTTGTTCTGTTGGTCATGACCCAGAGCTCATGACCATAGGTGAAGGTTGGAACGTAGATTGACCAGTAAATCGGGGGCTTCACCTTTTTCACCACAACAGTCCGATAGAGTGATGCTGCAGACCAGTCTGTCGGTCAATGTCACACTCCACCGGAGATCAAGGTTAATGAATGAATTTAACATACAACCCTAATAACCCGCTCAACATGTCAGGTAGCTACTATAAATAGTATTTGGGGAAGATTGTAGTTCATGAATGAAAAATGGACCTTGTCTTTTTGCTTTTGCATGTTTTGTTGATGAATGTCTGTAGGTCAAGAGTACCAACATTTTCTGTATCTACTTCATCAATTGTATTGCATGCAGCAACAACCTCTGGGCGCCTTTTTGTCTGAGGGCTGGTGTGCAAACTATAATCATTCCTGACATATCAAGATTACATTATGCTATTCACAATCCACAAAAGCACGTACTTCATCAATCATTCTTTACATTGCATTTTACTCCTGTGGCAAATGCTTTGATAATTATTTCCATCGGGCAGTTTTCAGTTCTCACTTACTCTTTCCTCTTTCCTGCTGTAGAGCTCAATAACTGACGTCACCACACACAACGCACATAGGCAACTATCTGGGACAGTCAGTTATTTTCATACTAACACGGAGGCAACAGTGAAGGCCTACAGTGCTTTGTATAAAAAGAGCATCTGCAAACAATAGAGGCCTGGCATGAGACCACTACAGCTGTCCAACAATGACTCTGCAAGACCATATTGTGCCACAGTTTAGGAATAAGTCGATGGTTTACTGTACAATTGTGTGAAAGCTTAATGAACACAATTTTAGCATCAGGGTTTTTAATGTTCAGGTGTATTTGTTTTATTCAATTTCACGACAAGGTAAATTATAATGCCACAATGATATAAGTAATTTGTAAACTTCAGCTAAATAAATTTTAAAACCAAAATAAAAAACCCACACACCTAGCAGCCTTCTTCACGCTCCTCTAGCCCTTATGTGGACAATAGTGAATTTCCCAAACTATGTCACCCGTTTAGCAGCTTGTACACACAGGGTTCGTCTGGACAGGAGGGGTTCTGCGAGGATCAAATCTTGGCTTGAGATGTGAATACCAAAAGCTTTGGCTAAACCTGGCTCCAATTATCTGTGCTCCAGCAGCCAAGGGGAACTTCAGACTACCCCTCTCTATCCAGCACTTACAACCGAGTGGCTATGTGGAGACACTCTTCTGCTGGAGTCTGTCAGCCTGTCGGGGTATTGTCTCTATCTTTACGCTCAGACAAGTAATGCTTTGAAAAGGGATTTTGACAAACAGTGCATACAAAATTGTGCGTGATATGTTCAAAAACCTCTACATTCAGTCAAAGACCAAATGATTAATATTAGAGTGAAGCCAGATCATTGTTTAGATCCAGAACTGTTTATGGGAAAGTGTAACATTTTGCAATATAGAAGAGTGTTCAAGAAGAGTTTTGAGTTTAGTTCACCATTTTTTAATTATTAGTTGGAAATTAATTACCATTTTTAGTCAGGGGACTCTTTGTTCTAGTCTCACATGTGGTTAATGGTGTATTTTGCCTGCACGTGCTGTCGTGGTATAACCTACTTATTCATCTTATTGGCACTTTCTGAGTAATAACTGATGGTGCAGAATGTCAGCTCTCTGTGTTGTGTCTTTGTGTGAAGGTCAAAGGTTGATGTCTTGAGAATAAAGCCTCTGCAGTGGTAAGTCTGAAAGCCAGAACTCGTGAGGCAGGGGTATGACACAGGGGTGACAATGATCTGCCTCGAGGCAGATGATCCCAGTGTGTTTCTTTCCAGAAAACTGTGTATACTAGACTGTGAGACGTTATTGAAAGAAATCTTGTTGCGTATTCACATGTCGTATAGGACTCATTCATATCATGTAGTGCTGCCCTACGTTTGAACCAGTCACCAACAGTTTCCAGCGTCATTCTCAATGATCTGATTGTGAGAACCAGCATCATTATGTCTTGCCATTTTATTGTGACATACTTTAACTTTTTATTTTATTTTGTAGACATTAACAGTGCATACATTATTTACAACAGTGGAGAAGAAAGTATTGAGCATATTTATAAATTTCTACAAAGATGAGGGGGATATGGGACCATAGACAATACATAGCACACTGGCGGGAGTTTACAATAGGGAGAGAGGAGTTATCTATAAATGATAAATGCATACGTTTTTATTTTTTTATTTAATATTATAATTATCACAATGATTAATTTTTTCATCACCATATGGTAATATTAAGATAAAATAAGTAACTACAAGAAAAGGAAAGAGGGGTATAAAATAATAACAAAGGACAGGAAAGAGAGGAGAGAGATGGAGAGAGAACAAAGAACGAAAAAAGAAAAAAAAAACACTGACATACTTTTACAGTGAATATAATCTATTCCATCTTTTATGTTTTAGGCATATTTCACATTCATTTAAAAATGTGTATTAAAACGAGTCAAAACTATGACAAAATTCAATAAATAAGTAGCATATAATTTATATGCACCTGGTTCGATAGTAAGAAATTACGTAAAATGTCGCGTGTATGAACTGATCATATCCTTGTGTCTGTAGTTTCAAACTAATTGCATTATATCTGACAAATATTAGGATTACAATTAATTGGAAGGTATGTTTTTAAATTCATCTTATTTTAAAACGTCAATCTGTTTGTGATTTGCAATACCTCCCAAAGATAGAAATATGTTTAAATATTCCCCCAAATTTTTCAGCTCCATTCAGGACCTTTTCACTCTGTATATCACTTTGCGGATGTGCTTATCTGATCATAGTGTATCATGTTCCAGCTTTTGACGGTTTCTCCTAGTTTTAACACCATCTTGGTCACATCCTTCACAGTGAGGGGGCTACATCTGTCAGTTAAACTATACGTCCGTGTGTGCTTTGTCTGTCTCCAGGTCGCAGGAGAGAAGTTCACACTGTGGGACAACTTCCTGGTTGAAGGCAGACGCAGGGGTGGACAGGAAATGACCTTAGAAGAGCTGATCCAGTTCGTCAAGGTATTTCTTTCTCTCCGGATGGAAACTTTCTGTAGAGAGTTACCGAGTGCAAGTTTGATGTGCTTTGCCAGTAACTGCTCCCTACCTACCAGTGAAACACAATAGACATTGTTTTAAAATGGGCACTTAACACCTTGTAGTCATACAGTGGAGTGATCGACAGTGCCAGTCCTAAAAAACATCCTTATCTACCATGCAAATGATAATAGGTTAAAGTTAACATACAATTGCATTTTACCCTTATATAAATGGGAAGCTAAACTTAATTATAAAGGCACGTGTGCTCAATGAATAATAAGTCTACATGGAGTCAGAAGTACTTTTTCTCTGTATGCCTATCCCTAGACTAGATAAATGACCCGATAAACCTGTGCAAAAATAAATAAACATTCAAAAGGAGACAATTTATTGAGTCAAGCACAATGGCAAAAGAAAAAGCAGATCAATCAGAAATGGGATATGAACTCATGTTTGACGAAGGTGCAACATTTTCTCAATTTAATATAAATAAATAGAAAAAGAAACTTAAATGAATGGATTTAAACTTTTGGATAAAGCATTGCTCATTTGACAAAAAAACAAACAAACATGTACTAGCATTGCCACAGCCTCGCTAAATACCATGTTCAAGGGATAAGTGCACTCAGTCACATTAGCGTGGACAGGAGGAGGTGCTGCACCATCTCAGAGGATCAGAGGAGACAGAGGGCAGCCAGCCAGGTTTCTTCCGAGTGCTACAGTTTCCCCGACCTCCAAGGTTATGCGCGTCAGGTTGACACACAGTGGCAGCGCAGCTCAGCCGCAACGGCTAACACACAAGGACTAACACCTGAACACTATTTCGTTGTACGCTTGTACAATGACAATAAAACACTTACTTACTTTAAAAAAAACACCATTTTGTGGATTAGCACCACCATGCTGAATTTGTTTATGTGGGCTTATAAATTCAATACTATGCCTTTTCATTCGGATTCATTCTTTGTAGTTCAGATTCAATTTGATATCTGAAAACATTTTATTGAAAACGGCTTGACGGACTGTAGAGGAATCCACATAGTGCCCAGGTTTTGTTGGACTTCTCAAAGGCCAGTGTTCCTGTGTTTGTTTATGGACACACTGCGGCGCTTCCTGAGCCGCTCGTTGTTGAGGTCATAGGGCACTCGCAGTTCCAACTCTCATCACGTGTCTAAAAGTTGTACGATCATCTCAATGTGATTTTGTTACGTAGATATGTTCTTCTTTTTGACTGACAGGAACAATATAACCTGGAGGTGTGCAGTCTCTTCCATGGGACGTCTAGGATCTACAACAGCGAGGAGGACAGGCTCAAACTACGGTAACTACCACTTTATTTTACACCCTCACCGGAGAATTTTTGTGTGACTCTAATCTGACTACGTAGTTTCTTGCAACAACAAATGGTAAATACACTTTGCTTTGCCAAGATACTTCTGCTCCTAATATGAGGTTCAGACAATCATATACAGGTCAACCAATGAAAACTGGACTAACTAAAAACTCAAATTAACCTTTACAATTTTGTACTGACTCAGGATGAACAGTTTTGGAAAGATACTTGTGAATGTTCTGTAATGATTGTTATTATATTTGCAATTTTGAACACACTGCCGTCTAGGTTTTAAAGTTAATTGTGGTTAAATTAAGCATGGTTAAAATCATTATAACATTTGAGCGAAGACTAAAACACTTTTCAGAACATGTTTGTCGAACTTACTTAACTTCAGGGTCAGCAGGATTTGCACATAATAGAAGACCATGTGTTTACATTTCCACATGATTATATATTTCTTACAATTGGAGAATTGCGACTATTTGCAATTTATTTTCAAAATAGTCAATTTATTAATTTAAAATAGGCAATTTATTAATTTGATTACAATGAGTCTTGCAGCCCTAATGACAGAGTGATGCTCTGGTTGGCATCTGAATGAGAGCTCCCAGAGAGCAGCATCCTTTTGTTTGTTGTGGAGGTTAATGGCAGGATGAGGGCGTTTCCTTTGTTGACACGCTCACACTATGCATCACTACATGCCGACGATTGAGGCCCGCTGCTGCTCAGGTTTCTCTGTTTGTTGAGAAGCCAAAGATTTGAAAGGGTTGAACGAGTGCTTAAGTTATTTTCCCTCCTAATGTGTCGAAGGAGACGCTGTTGGGACTTGCAGCACGTTGAAGGGCACATGGCTTATGCCATAGGGGAAATTAAGTGGTATCGTACAGCGAATCTTCACAGCGAATGAGTCAGACCGAGATATGAACCTCGCGGCTTCTCTTTTCATCCAGTAAAAAGGGAAGACTCCAATAAATCTGGCTTTTATAGGTAATAATGCAGAGGGATGTTTGAATATTTCCATATTAGTCATTTAATTCAGCATCTTACCGTCAGAGAGGGGGCAAGTGAGGGTCTTGTTTTAGAGTGGATTTTTGTCATTTGTAAGTTAATTAAATTTGACTCAAAAACTTTACTAAAACTCCTTAATCTCAGATACGATAAAACTGTAAATGACTAATGTCTGCTGTAGTATACGTTGAGTGCAATTGAAAGCGTTTGAATGTGATTATCCCTGGATGATGAGTCCTGAAACATATATGGTATCATTAGTTTCTATTGTGTCTAATTGTGTCTGAATTAATGCAAAGGTATAAGCACATCATACAATTTAACAGGACCAACTACTGAAAACCTGTTTAAGCAATAATAATTTGTGCCTGTAATTAAATTTGATTGTATAAAGCGCTGTTAGTTTTACTTCACTCTCCATGCCCCCAGCTCATGGTACTTGTGATTATCCGACTGCACAGGAAGCCTGTGCTTGTGGGCATTTGACATGTAGGACCAGCTGTCCACATGACCACCACCCCCTCAAACCCCCGTCTCTCTTCTCCTGTGGCTTCATCTGCTGCGGTCCCCAGAGAGGAGCTCTGTGCAGATATCACAGTAAAAACAAAGACAGTTCATCTGGAGCCGCACTGTGGGTTTGGCCGATCTGCAGCGGATGTGTCTGTGTTACCCGTTTAGCCAAAAAAAAACTAACAATGAGGGTATCACGCAGCGTTACCAGTGCCCTGTGGGTATTTGTGAGTGTTGGTGGAACTAAACAATTCAGGCAATATTCCCTTGGGCTGTGAGGTCAGTCGCAAACAGATCGAAATCACAATTTGAGTGGTTGCAGTGAGGTCTTTTTGCAAACTGTGTAAACCCACTATAGCCCTGTACTTAGTTTAAACCTTCAGAAATGCACTGGTTCTTGTTTAGCAGAACCTTTGTCAGTTGTCTCTCATTGTTAAGGCAGCAAATGATACGATTAAATGTGCACTGAGAAGAACCAAATCGTTGCATTTGAACTGTTACTCCGAGCCCAACTGTAATGCTTTCTCAATTTGATATTTTGAGGAACTTTACCTGAAAACTGGCTTCCTTTTTAAGCTTAAAGGTCATGACATACAATATGGAGGATGGAAAGTGCCACAATTAAATAAATAAATACACCATTAAATAATTAAATACATGTGTCATTAATTAATTAAATGTTTCATTAATTAATTAAATATGGAATTAAATAAATAAATGCACCATTAAATAATTAAATACATGTGTCATTAATTAATTAAATGTGTCATTAATTAATTAAATATGGAATTAAATAAATAAATGCACCATTAAATAATTAAATAAATGTGTCATTAATTAATTAAATTACCAATGATTCTGTGTAAAAAAAAAAAAAATTATTTATCTATTTAATTAATTATTTCATGGTCCTGTGTTGCAGTGTTTCATGAATTAATTTTATCTGTCAAACTCGCACATCAAAGTTTGAGGGGTGGGTCCTAACACCTGATTGGTCATCCTGCTCATCGAGTCAAGGCAAATCAATTCCAGAATAATGGATTGATGCAGACTAGTGAACATACTCCGATACGCTGGGGGGCGCTATTCTCCCTTACGTAGGTTTGAATACTCAAGCAAAAACAACTAAACACAAGCCTCGATCACTCCATCAAGGGATGTCAAGAAATAACATTTTTTAAATTAATATCTGCTGTTTCTCAATAATCGTAAAGAGCACTCATCCGCCCGGTAGGTGGCGGTAAAACCAATGGATGCGGTTCATTGCGACCGGGGCATTGAGGCAACGGCACATTCCGACTAGCACCCCTGTAGAGTACTTCTTCTAAAATTTCGGTCACTCTACGGTCAATGCCTTGGTCAGTAAGTGCGGAAATAACTCCAAGAACTTCAATAAATTCCTCCGCTTTATTCTGTATATGCTCGAGGTCTGCAGGTCCTGCTTCCACATACTCAGCAAGGTCTAAAATATCTCGCAAAAAAACAGAGGATCCGCACAGCTTTCTTAGCTCCCAAGTAGCGATTAAAATATCTCGCACCAACTCCCTTGAAACCTCATGAAGGTCCTCCATCAGCGTAGCCGCCATGTTTCCAAAAAACACTTCAGGCCAAAGCAATGGATTAGACAAGATTTGAGTAAACCAGGCTTTAGCCCGCCCACAACTTTTGATGGGCGAAATTGACAGATAAAATTAATTCATGAAACACTGCAACACAGGACCATGAAATAATTAATTAAATAGATAAATAATTATATATATATTTTTACACAGAATCATTGGTAATTTAATTAATTAATGACACATTTATTTAATTAATGACACATTTATTTAATTAATGACACATTTATTTAATTATTTAATGGTGTATTTATTTATTTAATTGTGGCACTTTCAATCCTCCATAATACAAAGGTCACCCTGTGTGTAAATATACCACTGTTACTTTCACGATTGTTTAAATGACTTTATCGCTTATTTTGCAGTGTGTCTGATCTGATAAAGAAAGTGACCAAGACAGATATTCCTCCTCACAAGAAGATGCTGGAGCTGTTCCCGTCCTTCACTGGGGATGAGGACTGTGAGTTGGTCCCCCGCATCCAGTACCTCCTGCTGTGAAGAGACCTAAAAAAAAATTGAGCATAAACCATTTTACTTACCGCACTGCCCTTCTTGACATAGCAAATGTTTACGAACAAGATTCCCGCTTGTTCTGCCATGTTATTACTTTGTTTTAGGAGTGATGGTTGATCTTTTTTTATTTTTATTATTATTATTGTTTTAAAACATTCTGTGGCCCTTTTTTAAAAGTGCTATATGTGCAATATGCCATATACATTGTGTTTTTATTTTAGAAACATTTTAAGACTTAGACATAGTGGTTTATCAAGGTACAAGATGCACAAAATATATATTAGAGAATAAGGTATAATGTCAAAACACTATGATTGTCTCATGGCTCTGAACATACCTCAAAAAAAGTGCTCTTTTAAAACCACAAAATACTCTTTCTTTCGCTGTCCAAATAAGCTTTTAAAAGTAATAATTCGGTCTTTTACTCAGTGTAGATGCATCAGAATAGTCTTCTGAATCCAGATCGATGTGGCTTCAGATCACTATTTTGCTTTTATCCATATGGTCAAGCAGAGAAAACCAGTACAGTGCAGTGATTTTACTCTCCCACTTGTCGTAGCTATCTGGACACAACTGTTTCAACCTAATCCTCGTTCGCAAATGCAGCCCCTCCTTTCATATAAATATAGAGATCAAAATATCAACACAACTTTCACCTGTCCTCGCAGAGCTCTTGTGCATGTGCTGCCAATGCAAACTGCCTCACATTACAACTGTTGCACTCGACACTTGCACTAGTATATTTATGACTTCTGTTTTTGAATGCCATTGTTTTGAGGAGTACAAATGTCTGCGCTTGGGAGATATAGTGTTATGTGTTTTCATTCTATAATGAATAAATGTGTAAAAGAGAAGAGGTGTTCTGTGGATTTAAAATAGATATGTTCTTTTTTAGCATCGCACTGCTTGCATCTGGAGTTTTACAATTAACTAGGGGTACGAGAATGAAGAATTACACCAATTAGTTATTAGTCTCTCTCTCTCTAAAACCAAAAAATAAGGTTAGAAATCTAGAAGTAATCATGGACTCAGACCTGAACTTAAACAGCCACATTAAAGCAATAACATCATCAGCTTTTTACCATCTGAAAAACATGGCTAAGATCAGAGGAATAGTGTCAAAACCAGACTTAGAGAGACTCATCCATGCATTTGTCTCCAGCAGGTTAGACTACTGTAACGGCTGCTCACTGGCCTTTCTAAACGAGCTGTTAGACAGCTGCAGAACATCCAGAACGCTGCTGCTCGAGTCCTGACAAGAACCAGGAAATACAACCATATTAGTCCAGTGCTCCGGTCTCTGCACTGACTTCCTGTCACTCAGAGAATAGAATTTAAAACAGCTCTGCTTGTGTACAAGTCTTTTCATGGTTTAGCACCAAAGTACATCTCTGACATGTTAGAGCCGTATGAACCATCTCGGGCCCTGAGAACTTCAGGGAGGGGTCTCCTGGTGGTTCCCAGAGTCAATAATAAACACGGTGAGGCTGCGTTTCAGTTTCATGCAGCTAAAATCTGGAACAGTCTTCATGAGGTTGTGAGACAGGCCTCAACTCTGACAATGTTCAAATTATTTTTACCCGAGCATATGAAAACTGAAAGTATTTTATCTGCACTCTTGCCTTTTACTGTAATTGATTAATTTTGATGTTTTAATGATTGATTTGATCTGTTTTCTTGTAATTTTATGCAACTGTGAAGCACTTTGAATTGCCTTGTGTATGAATTGTGCTCTACAAATAAACTTGCCTTGCCTTGCCTATACAGTATCACGTGTATTAGCCACCGGCCTTCATGCTCTATAGTTATTTGAGGTAGTCTACAGTAGTTTGACTGTTTACTAATACTTCCCGTGCACTTCTTGGCACTAGTTCACCTCTTTTCATTCCACAGGCCACGTTTGACACTGAACACTAGAGGCAGGAATAAGAGAAGAAAGATTACAGGTTTTTCCTTTGACCTGCAAATATTAATTTATATTCCGATTGTTTTCTAATAACGCCCGCCCACCCACATTATGTTTTGTGTAAAATAAAAAGACAGTGGAGATGATCTGAACTTTAGGAAAGACACAGCCCCACCGTCCCCCCTCACCCTCAGACTCTCCCACCCCCATTTCCATCGTGGACTCCCTCCGTTTCCTGGGCACCACCATCACCCAGGGCCTCAAATGGGAGCCGACCATCTACTCCCTCATCAAGAAGGCCCAGCAGAGGATGTTCTTTCTGCGGCAGCTGAAGAAACTTAAGCTGCCGACCAAGATGTTGGTGCAGTTCTACACGGCCATCATCGAGTCCATCCTCACCTCCTCCATCACCGTGTGGTTCCCCGGCGCTACAGAACGGGACAAGCACCGACGGCAGCGCATTGTGCGTGCTGCAGAGAAGGTGATTGGCTGTGAGCTCCCATCTCTCCAGGACCTGTTCACCTCCAGGACCCGGAGCAGTGTGGGTTAGATCACAGCTGACCGTTCTCACCCTGGACATGGACTAGTCACCCTTCTCTCATCAGGCAGGAGCCTACGGTCCATACAGATCCATACCTCTCGCCACAAGAACAGTTTTTTTCCCCTCCGCCATCAGACTCATGAACGATAACAAGACCCAATAACTCATGTTACTGATTCAAGAACATAATAACCTGTTCCAGCCATTTGCACTGCGCTATTGCACTACATGGTACATATGTCCACACTTAAATCTGCTGCTATCACTTAATATACATTAAATACACTTGCGCTGTTGTTCTGTCAATTGTTGTCGTTACCATAGTTTATTTTAATCTTCTTACGCGCCTGCCCTTATAGTTATAGTTTTTTAGTTTATTATTTATACAAGTTATGTGTTATGTTTTTTGTTTCATGTTGCACGATCTGTGAATTTGTTTATGACAATGGCAATAAATACTATTCTGATAGCCCACAATCATTAATACTTCTTTAATTAATAACTAATTATTCAAGACATAAATCAGAAAAAAAACAGTGAATTTACATAAATAAATCTTTATTATTTTAGCTAAAGAACAAATAAAACATTTTCCTTCAAATATATCCAATATCATTGCATATAATTGGTTGCCTGCTGCCGGTCTTCAGCAGCGCAGTGAACTTGTGGAAGTCTGATTCTGTCTCATGCAGTCCCGTGTGCGACTGGTGAAAGAATGGCTTCAGTGCCTGTAGTCCCACCGGGCAGGACAGCCTTTTGGACGCCTCTGTCTGCCTGGCCTTGACACAGTCCACTGGCCTGCTCCTCATCTCCACACTTTTAGTTATCCCATTCAACTTTCTCCGTATGTTCCCCAGTATGTCTTTAGCCAATCGCCGTCCCACCGTTGGCTTCAGTTCGGCTGGTTCTGGACTCTCCGGAAGGTCCAACCAGTTATTAATCAAGTCCGCAAAACTATTGTCCCCCAAGACTAAAGGCTGTCTGTTTCGGCTGCGGCTTAACAGCGACGTAGTCCAGTCCGACTCCTCAGGGTTGCACGCGTTAAACGAAGTCCATTTTTCCAAACAAGCATCCGAGGTGGACTTCGGTCGGATTCTCCCATTTGCAAAGACACGGTTTGTTCTGAGACATGCAGACGAGGAAACTCGAACGTTCCTGGTCCTCCTCAGCACAACTCCTTCATCGTGCCACGAATCCTCGGAAAACCCAGAGTCAAAATCCACGCTTTTTTCACTAGGAGATCCTTGGCCTAATCTTTCATGCTCCTGTTCGTCTTCCTCCTCAAGCGGACTGGCCAGACAGCACGCAGAGTCATATGTGCTGGATTCGCTGGTCTCTGAAACCCTGAGTGTGGAGGATTGGTTTTGTTGCTGTTGTTGTTTGCAAAATCTCGTCACGGCAAAGGTTCGGCCACAGGGTTCACTCAGTGGCCTGGGGCGGTTTAGCTGCGTGCGGTCCTGCAGTGACTTCTTCATGTACTGCATCTGGTCACGCAGGCAATCTGGAGATTCTCCTAAACACAGCTATTCCAAAAAGAGACACACGTTAGTCCGATTTTTAAGATTTCAGCAACTTTTGAGACAGACAAAAGCTTCCCAGCTACAACATTATCAATGTTTTTAGTCATAATATAACGCAACCAAACGAATGTGGTAGTGGTATTAGTTGTCCTGTAGTGAGGGCAAGTGTTATAAAGGCTGTAACAGGCAGAGATACTGGCTGTACAGTTTCAGCAGTAGTTTTATTACAGAGAGAACGGGCTGTGGTTAACTCCTTTAGTGACTTTTTCCAACACTCATCATGCCTTGGCGTGTCTGACACAGTGGCTGGAGCTGCTGAGTGCAGAAGTAGGCCAAAAGATTTTTACAAGATTAGATCATCACCTCTATGGGCATTTTGCAAACAGAACTACTGGGAAGCCGGAGTATAAGGAGGACTCAAAATGCGTATTGTAATGTCAATTCAAAAAATAGTACAAATGAAGAGTAAAAGAGGCGGTTGTAATCAAGGGCGCCATAAGGGGGTGGAAGGTTAGGACGATTCTAAGGGCCCAGGCTGAAGAAGGGCGCAGAAGAACAGCCCTTTTTAGACAGGTTAAATGAGCTAGGACCCTTCATGCACTCAATGTGTATTGTGCCCATTTTGACTAACAAGCTGGGTATTTTTATTGGGTTAAATCTTCTATGTAAAAAATGTGGGGGGACCAGAAATGTTTGCCTCCATAGGGCCCAGAATTTCTGGCGGCACCCCTGGTTGTAATGGACAATAGGCCTACTGCTGGTGGGGGTGCTGCTGCTACAAGTGATACAGATGATGCTAATTGTTTTACATTACTGGCACTATAGTTACCAGCAGTTACCACTGATAAGTTCTTGTTACCAGGAACTTATCAGTGGTTGCTAGAACAAGATACAGTAAAAAGCCAACCTAAAAAGCCAAGCGCTCCTCTGAACACACCTCACTGGTCACCCCCAAGTTCAAATACAAAAAGTTTGGAGGCCGTTCTTTTGCCGTCCAAGGCCCAAAGCTGTGGAACGCACTTCCGGTACAGCTTCAAAACATCACTGAGTTGAGTCTTTTTAAATCACAGTTGAAGACACATCTTTTCAGACAAGCGTTTGATGCATAGCCACTGACTCGACTGCTGTTTTAATGTACATTTGTGTTTTTATTGATGTCTATTATATCTTTTATTTCTATTCTGGAAAGCGCCCTGGGCACCTTCTGGCTGTTGTAAGGCGCTATACAAATAAAATTTGATTGATTGATTGATAAATAATAGTCTCTTTTTATGAAGTTGAAAAGTTACACCAGCAAGCTTTATTTAGTCATATTTAGTAGTAAGACAGAAGCAGGATGCACAGTCAGTGAAAAATGGGGAACTCCGATGGTCTCCATAGATTTAGACAAAGCAAAGCTGATTTGTGGAGGAGTGCTGCTGGTGCATATCCTCTCTCTGGACCCCTACAGGATGTTGCCGCTCCGAATTATAAAAACGGAAATGACTCCAGTGCGTAGGAATTACAAAATGTTCAACAGCTTAATAATAAAACCCAACCTCCTAAAAGCACTGTGGATTGCTATGACATAAGTTAATCAATTGCAGTTTAGGGGTTTCTCTAAGTCGCCATGGTGTTATCACAGCTGCAGGCGCTAAACCATTTGGGCGCTTGAAAAGGACTTATCTTCCTAAAAGTCGCGTCCACAGCGGGGCATTGTTGTGCGTCTCTGTACCATTTGAAATAACATGTTTCTACTTGACCGCCTTCACACAACACGTGGTATACCAAACTGTAGGCATTTGGCATGACAAAACTGGGGATCTCTAGGTCTAATAATCTAACAAATAAAACTCACTTACCATTATGTCCAAATTGGTGTCCAAACGTCCAAAGAAGGGAACTTTTGGATCAACTTTTTGTGCTGCAAAAGAAGAGAAAAGGCTATTAGAAAGTCCGTAATTACCGTAATAGACTGAACGCGTGCGGTGGATCATCAAAACCAATCTACTCACCTCTGCATTTGGAGGCGAAATACTTCAAAAATAGCTCAAATCAACGTTTTGTAAAGTACAGTGCATCTATTGGAGTGGTCTCCCCGAGTTGCATCTATGAGCGGTCTCTACTCTGAATCACACACGATCCTGTCACTGGACTTTAACGATGCTGAGCTCTGTGCCTCAGCCAATCGGCGCGCAGCTCAAAAAAAGATCCAGCCAATTGAGGTCCGCGTGAAACAAGAGACCTCCTCGTGCGCATACAGAGGTTACTCCCGGAGCAAAACATCTGTCTGTCTGTTGTCTTTATCTGGGCTTACCTTAAAACAACGCCCTAAAATAAAGTCCTAAACCATATGCATGGTCAAATTGTGACTTATTAAAGCTGGGGTACCTGATTTGTCCTGTTCAAACAGTGCCATTTTGTGTTTTGGCCCAAACTTGTTTCTAGCTCTCACAGTCCCTCCTGTGTATTCAAATTGTTCAAAGAATGTAATTACATGCACATTTCACGCCCATATACAGCATTGAGTGGTGACAAAGTGAAGCAGGGGCGCCGGGGGGCCACCCCAAAGATAAATTCGACTAATTTAAATTAGACTTCTATCATCCATTGCTCAATAACACTGTAGGTGAAGACAATACAACAGGGTCTGTGTTTGGCTGTTTACAACATACTCTGAGGTGGCAACAATAAATATATTCTACAACACAAAAAACTAAGGTACCCCCTCTTTAAATGTGTGTCTAAATGAGCTGGGGAAGGGGGGATACATACAGATGTACACACTGTGTATCAACTATCCTAAGGGAAAAAATGTCGCCTCCGGGGATCCCATGTGGGACATCTACCTGACGCCACCTGGTGGATTGTTAGGGCCTCCTCACGCCCTCATGAAAGTCAATTGGATTTGCATAAAGGGGCAGTATTTGGTCTTTTATGCACTTCTACATGAAAACAAAGTCTATCAATTGAGTTGACGACTCTGCACATTTAACCTCTTTAGATGCTGATAACGCTGTTTGCAATTCAGCCAAAGTGGTGCAGAGGCATGGCATTCATTTTAAATAGACCCATTATCCAATATGAGATGTTTAATTTTTATTTAAAATGTCATTTTCAGGGAGCCAATCTTTGACAAATGTGTGCCATTTTTTTATTTATTAAAAAAAGTTTATTTATAGGATTTTTTAAGACCAGAAAAAAGATATGTAGGTTAGAAAATAGGCAGGTATTGAATATGGGCCACAACGAAGGAAAAGGGCGACAAAAAAGCAAAATATACAACAATTTTTGCAATCATGTGATCGTATGTTTATTTACAATGAACAAACTTGAATTTGACCACCATCGTACTGTTACCATTCATTTGTATCTTGTCTGTGCTGCATCTCAAACTGACGTGTGACTAATGTGAACCCAAGTGGAATAGAAATAGCCCTAATTCACACTATATGAACATAGCATGTCTAAAGAACGAGTGTAAACGGATATATCAAGGCACAAACATGTTAAAACACTAGTAAAATGAGAGAAACAAACTGTATACAGAACAAAATGTTAGAGACAGATCCACTTAATAGAAATCTTGCTGATATATTAAAAGTGACACATAACAAGTTTATTTTTCTGAAGTAGGAATGTTTTTTGTTTTATATCGTGAGGAGAGAGGATTTTTATTCTGCTCAAGGGAGCTCTCATGCAGAACAATGCACTATTGTACAACCGCGATTATTGGTTCAGTGTAAACATTGTACAAAAGACATTTTCATTGCGTGTCCCTTTGTCATTCTCCATGCTTTTTTCTTCTCTAAAAAAAAAAAAGTGCAGCTTGAGGAAAAATGGCAACATTAAGTCAATATAAGTTAATGTGATATAAAAAAGCAACTTCTAAAATCTACTCTTATTGACAAAAAGGGAAATAAAATAAGGTACAATAATCTAGTTAAAACAACATTATACCGATTTAAACATGTACTGAAGGCTCTTTACCTCTTTATCTTTGATTTAAAAGGATACAATTACTGAATCATCTTGACGGCCAATAGTTGGATATGCAAATAAAATAGATTTTATAATATATATATATATATATATATATATATATATATATATATATATATATATATATATATCGAGTGCTGATGTGAATCGGTGGCTTTTTGTCCAGTCAGGGGCTTCTTTGTCAAATAATTATTTACAGGCACTCAATATAAATCCAAGCCCTGACCAAATATATTACATATTTAAACATAACATACCAAGACAAAAGTGTGTGGAGTTTGTGAAACATGTGTTGGTTGAATTGGCTAAAATTTCCCCCTCGCAGAGTCAAGTCTGTTATGGTTTTCATTATGAAAAGCAGTAATCGTCTCATGGCTCTTGCAGTCTCATGCAGTCCGTGTGCCAAGTATTGTCCTGCAAGACGCAAAGAAGCAAGAAAAGGTGTTAGTCCCTGTGAACATGGCACATTCCAAACAGTGCATAGCCCAGCGGCATTAACGCAAGTAATCCCCGCGGTACCTTCAGAAGAGGCCGCAGTCTTTGAGGTTGTTCTTGATGATGACGTCGGTGACTGCGTCAAACACAAACTGCACGTTCTTGGTGTCAGTGGCGCAGGTGAAGTGAGTGTAGATCTCCTTCGTGTCCTTTTTCTTGTTCAGGTCCTCAAACTTGGTCTGGATGTAGCTGGCCGCTTCGTCAAACTTGTTGGCTCCTGTTTGAAATCGAAGTTCAAATGCTTCAGTACAAATTGCCATCATCATTACTCTAGCACTGTGCATGTTCCTTTTATATGAGCAAACATTTTCATAATTACTACATAATTAATGATTATTAAAATGTTTGTGCACTGGTAAAAAAAAAAAAAACATTCAAAATAAGCATTAACCTCTTACTGCCCACGTTTTACTTTGAATACAATATTAGCTATTTCGAGACGGTGTCATCATAGTGGGTAAAGATATGGGCATTGTCTTCACCTGCGTACTCGGGGAAGCAGATTGTGAGTGGGCTGCGGGTGATCTTCTCCTCGAACAGGTCCTTCTTGTTGAGGAAGAGGATGATTGACGTCTCCGTGAACCACTTATTGTTACAGATTGAGTCAAACAGCTTCATGCTCTCGTGCATACGATTCTATAAGAGACAGGGGCACAGCTTATAAACAGACATGTCAAGATTAGTACGGTTTATTTCACATGTAGCTTTGGCAACTGCAGTAGTCCATCCATCCATCCATCTTCTTCCACTTGTCCGTTGCCGGGTCGTGGGGGCAGCTGTTGGAGCTGCCCAAATCACACTGCACCAGCCCCTATGGCTCCTCCTGCAGGTGGTGGGTCCACAGGAGGACGGCCTCATGGTTCTAACCGGGCCTGTTGGTCTCTCATAAGGTCACCTAGGACCTGTTTGCCATGGGAGACCCTACAGGGGCACGAAGCCCCCAACAACAGAGCTCCCAGGATAATTCGCATCAGTATGCTAAAGCTAGCGGGAGCATGCCAATGCCATAAACCAATCAAGGCTGGATTAAAAACTATGATGGAAATACCTACAGTAGAGTTATAAAATAAAATGACCACTCTTGAAGTCAAGAAATAACTGATCTAACATATTTGTAATGATCGGATAACTTCATGTAAGTTGTTTATATTAATGTAACCTAAGGCCTGTCATATAAGGATATTAAGTGTAGAAAAGTCCAGTAATCCTTGTTTAATGTTTATCCATTAGTTTATCAATAGATATAATGATCATGATAATAAAATATGACGTTATTGATCTTAAAATGGAGGAACGAGTCAATTTAAATTTTCACAGCGAGAAAGGCACTTTTAAGAAAGTCTCTTGGTATCTGTAAATACCGGATATCGGCAAATATTCTAAAACAATGTCTGTTAAGGCCATAGACATAAGGCAGCAAGATCTCTGGCCGAACACAATTCGTTACATGCTACACTATTAACTCATGTTCAGCCTGACTGGCACCCGCATCTTTCCACCAGGGGGCAGTGTTGTTTCACATTTGACAAAGGGGGGTGGTCTTGGTCTGTTCTCTGGAGCTTTACATTCGAAGAGGTTTGGACAACATCGTCAAAAGGTTTATATGGCTTGAAAAATGGGTCAGGATCATTTTCATTACATCATTTCCTATAGATGGATCATTAAAGTCCATTGGTTTGGTTTGTAGCACCTAGCGATCCCCATCATTAGGCCATAATAAACATCTAGATGGAAATTAAAACCAACCTCTCACTGTTTGTCATAATTGGAATTTATGAAGTTACTCAAAACATTAAAACATAATTAAATACATAATTAATCCAGGAACCTCAAGAAATATTTTAGCACAAGTACACACTGAGCTACAAAATTCTATGGAGCCATTGATGGGAGCAACTTTTTGACTTCATACAGAATTGCAGCATAATTTTTTTTTACTATCTGTAATTATTTGGAACTAGGACGAAGTAAAGATAACCCCTAGCAGCAATTTCTAATGGCCCCAAGTATTTTCCAACATCACGGTTAATGGCTTTTCAGCATTTTCAAGACCTACCATCTCCTCGTCCTCAGCCAGCACGAGGTCATAAGCACTCAAAGCCACGCAGAAGATAATGGCTGTAACTCCCTCAAAACAGTGGATCCACTTCTTCCTCTCCGAGCGCTGGCCTCCCACATCAAACATCCTGCAGGCAAAAACCAACACAAACACATTCAGGTCAGCACAGTGGCCGGATAAAAGACTTAGAATGGACAGAGAGGAGGCCTTTTTAGGACAAATCACAAGATTGAAAAAGAAAGTTAGAGTGTCATGCTGTCCCTCGGTGTGCATTAAGATTTCATAAGGGAGCGCTCACAATGGTGGAGTGGACAGGAGTAGGCTGCTCAGATTTGGTCAGGAAAACTGATGTGTATCTGCGCAAGTAAGAGTGCTGCCACAGGACTATAGTAGCATTAGTAGTTACACAGCTCTAGTCGTAGAACTACTAGTGCTGCTACTTCTAGAGCTCTTTACCAATAATATTATCTTTCGATATCGATAAATAGAAATATATCATACCAACGATATCATGTAAAATGGATGGTTATAGAAGAATAATAGACGTAGAAAACAGCTGTAGGATGTTCTACAGTAAAACGTTCACTGGTGCCAGCCCAAAATGTTAGTCTAGAGCCCTGAAGACTCATTTGAGTTTACTTAGGATGTGAAAATCAGATTATAGGAAAATAAAATCAAACTTCAGGCTTGATATATTACAATTATTATTTTTGATATAATATGGCCTTCGGCATTACAGAACGTATTGTAGCTTTCGTCCTATTGATCTACTTGGTGTAATGCATTATTCATGACAAACAACAAGCTTGTGTCAGGAATCTGGAAAAAGGTCACAATCAGCCACAGAGGGTCAAGAGACAGCGTGCTCTTTGTGTGGCTCCCAAACCAGGATAAACAAACTGGAATGCATGAGTGGGCAGATCAAGCCAAATACTCAGGTCAGAGAAAACTGCTTTGGTATCAAGTTCATAGGGTGCTCAGGGCGGTTATTTCGCTACTTACTAACATAAAGGCATTAAGGGAACTACAGAATGTGTGTTCATTACTGCCTCAGCTAGAGCTCGAAAAGGACCAGGGAAAAATGTATGCAGGACCTATTGTTCCATATAGGCAATGGAGAGTAACATCTCTTATAAAGCTAAATTATTTTATACAATTATTTTGTTGGATAAGTGAATACAGTATAAAGATAGACAAGACAATTTTAGTTACAGATATGCCAATTTAGTTTTGTATTATGTAAAGCATAGACAAAGTTATTTACTTAGATAATGCACCAGCACAAACTCACGAGTGCTTTATATCAAATGTAATTCCCACAACATTTCTGTCGGTTTCAAATCATGTTTGAATTAATAACTTGTACTTTCCATCCCATTCCAATATTGCGTTGTAATTTTTAGTTTTTTCAGTGCTGCCGAAACCCGTAATTTATCTTGTACCGTATACAAACCATTATTTAATTTAACGCTCTCTTAGCCATGTTTGCACAAGCAATTCATCCATGCAATCTTTCCTTATAAATCACTCTGCTACGCTGTGGCAGGCTGCATTTGTGCACTTCGGTAAAGTGATTGTGGCTGTAAAGAGAGGAGTCTCACTTGAAGTGCAGTTCTTTGAAGGTGAAGTGCGTCTCTACAATGCCAGTGGTTTTGACTCGGGTCCTCAGGACGTCCTGCTGCGTTGGGATGTAATCTGCTTTGGCTATCCTCTCCAGGTCGTTCAGGTAACTGTAGACGCAAAACAGTTTAATATAATAGAAGGGTTTAGAGCGTAACAAATTATACCAATTATAACAATAGTGAAATATTGCATTGTAGCAAAGGTTTTCAAAAAGTGTTAACGTGAACACGATTGTTTAGGATTAAAGATAAAGTGGCCCAACGAACAGGAGGTCCACTGTTCAATACTCTGGTTAATGAGTTTAAACTGGCCACGGGTAAACAACAGGGGGAGTGCTTTAATCCAGTGTGCTGACCAGTCAAACCACAGAGCTGAAGAAGCCTTTTTTATTATTATTTCTGATGACTACGTTTTGAAATACTTTTCTTAATTATTATATAATTATTGATTAGCATTATTTCTTTGGGTACATTGTCGCTGGAGAAAGATGGCATTAATGTGGAGGAGTACGTGTCAAGAAAATATCACCAAGAACCGTGTATTATATTTTGGGAGGAACACACGCAAAAATTGTGCATCAGTTCCCTCATAGCGAAAGCTCACCTCATGATACAACATCCACAGACTGCGCTGAGGCTTAAACAACACTTGACTGAATGAAGTGTAAACAGAGTGCAGTATTAATTAACATCTAGAAGAGACAACAGCCTGTTCTTCCTTGCTCGAGCTAGACTCAGCCTGTGCTTTGCTATCCCTGCCCTGTTCTGGGACAGACTGTTGGTCAGTGGTGTTTCAGACAACCAACATGCACACACACGCACACGCACATACACACTTCTCCCCACTCCGAGTCCAAACCCAACAGAGAGCGCGGGTACCGGGCAACCATGGCTTCATGGGAAAAAAAAAACACATTTCATAATAAACGGTGTTGGTTTCAAATGAGCAGAATGACACCACACAGCAAAAGTCACAGCATTTTAGATCGATATGAAGGTTACAGCTAAGGCAAATAAACAGCTGGGTTTGAATAATATCATCCATTAATTTAGTATAACCAATCAGCACTATTCCAGCTCAAATTTTTCCTATTGTTTTTCCTATTGTGGCCAAATTACAATATAAGCTGTATGCTCGCAAATTAAAAGTTTGCAGTAGTAGCTTAGCGCTTTCTGAGTCGAGTTCTCCCCGTGTCTGCGTAGGTTTCCTCAGGATACTCTCGTTTCCCTTACCACTAAAACGTGAACAATAGCTCTTGTCAGCTGTCGCCCACTGCGTTAGGGCAAGTATGGCTTTGCCAGAGAAGGTACTTTTTACTGAAGGTTTGATCAATCTAAACAATGATAACCCTGATAACTAACATCTTAAAGTGAAGGCAGCTGCAGATTCCAAGCCTGAAAAAAGGAGTAGTTGCCCGGTTAAAACCTGCTTAATGCATCCAGTTGAATGTAGCACTGAACACAATTTGCAAATCGTTTTTCATAACGTTTAATTTTAATGCTCCATATTTCAAAAGGCAGACTTTACCGTTTTATTAGACAACAATATTAAGGCACTAAACCTGGAAATTCTCCCTGCATTCATCCATTTTTCCTCCACACATGACGTTGTGTGTTCCGCCCAAACTTTTCGACTTTGTTTTCCAAAAGAGCACTGATGGACACAAAGCCGAATAGTTTGGGAGGAACACTCAATGTCATGTGTGGAGGAAAAATGGATCAGCACATCAACATCAAAACCCTGTGCTCACTGTGAAGTATGGTGCAGGGGAATCACGGTGTGGGGCTGTTTTGTTGCCTCAGGGCCTGGACAATGTGCCATCATCAATAGAACAAATGTATTCACAAGTTTATCAAGATATTTTGCAGAAAAAACTGACATTCACAACAGCGTGTGAATAAGTAAGTACACCCCTGTATTAAATAGCTGGCTGATCCTTCTTTTGCAGCAATAACTGCTTTTCTGTATTTGCAGATTAGACGCTCACAACAATCAGAATGAGTCTTGGACCATTTCTCTTTACGAAACTGTTGGATTTCAGTGAGATTCAGGCGGTGCACTCACTTATTCCACGCTCTCCTGTGAATGTTCACATTTTGTCATATTTTTAATGGCTATAACA
Organism: Proterorhinus semilunaris; assembly: GCA_021464625.1. Classification (NCBI taxonomy): domain Eukaryota; kingdom Metazoa; phylum Chordata; class Actinopteri; order Gobiiformes; family Gobiidae; genus Proterorhinus; species Proterorhinus semilunaris. The sequence goes on along the minus strand of CM038344.1, from coordinate 26,740,705 downwards.
TGTGAATGTTTGGGTGGTATTAGTTCAAACAGACATCATTTAATCATTCTTGTGATTTTAATAAAGATCAGACCACATTTTATAACAAATTTAGGCAGAAATGTGAGAAATTCCACACGGTGTACATGCATTTCTTTTTAAACCTCATTTTAATGCATTTCCATTTCAGGTGGGGGGATGAGGGTGTTATGTTGATTTGAGCTATATTCAATAATGTGAAGATGCAGATGGAGGAAATACACCACGAATGTTTAAGAACAGCTGTGCGTTTTCCCACACGGCCATTTATATTGGCACCACTCTATTAGATGTACACAGAAGACTGGTCCATATTGATTGACACCCATATAGTCAACATTGTACCACTGAACGCACCGACACCCATATAGTCAACATTGTACCACTGAACGCACCGACAGCTGTAGAATTAGCAAAAGGAAGGGAGTGCTGGGAAGAATCACGTCAGGTCTGCACTGGTGGGAGTATGAGCGAATGCTGCTGTATACTAAGAAGGATAACAATATTAAGGCTGCATAATGTTAGGAAATTAAATGGGGTGTATGTGATAGCAACGGCTCAAGCTAAAATTTCCGTATTCGCAAACAAGTACAGTAGGCCACATCTAAATTCCTAAAATGCTCAAAATGTAGTTTGAGAAAAACAACAGATAACTACCATTAATTGTTATTAACCCCCTCCTTAAACGAGCACATTTTCTCCAGTTCAACTTTACCCAAATCTAAAAGCCCGCAGCTGAAGATATAGACCAACAGGGAGGAGTGGGGATCGCCCGGCTCCTCCCCTCTAATCACAGCTGAGCAGGACTGTTGTCACTGACGAAGCCTTTTGGATGAGAGGCGAAACGTTCGAAAGACTTCAACCACTGAGTATAGAAGATGAATCAAGTACCTTCATTGAAGATGGACAACTCCTGTACGACTGAGAACTTACACAGTCAATTCAGAGGGCATTTATTTTCTTTAAAAAAAAAAAAAGCATCAAAGAGCCTCAAGTCCCATCACTAATTCACTAAAGGCCTCCCGACCGCGACAACACCCATACACCACACATTGCCTTCTAACCTGTGGGAAACACTGAGCGCTATATAAATCCAAGAGATGATTATTATTATTAATATCGTTACACCCAGCATCATAGTAAAGTAGCTATATCGTGCATTATTAAGTGTCCTTGCAGAGCGGTTCACACTCACTATGCAGCGGAGTCGTTGAGCTGGTACTCTCGGGAGCGGGTGAAGCAGCTCTGGATCCCAGAGTCGGCCCACAGTCGGTGAATTACGTTGGCCAGGTCGTCAGGGAGGATGTCTTTCTCCTCTGCTGTAGCGGCCAGGACAAACAGCTGCCGGGCATTGTCCTGAGAGAGAGAAAAGAGGATTACAATAAAAAATAAAAAATAAATCAGGCCAAGAACAACATATGGGTATAATATGTTGTCTCAAATATTTCACACCAAGTTCAGGCCGAGTATCACCCAAGTCGAGCTAGGTTTACCATCAGATAGAGGGCTTTTAAACCTCAAATTAGTACATTTTATCATGCAGCAAACTCATACTATATATAACTCTACACTGATTACCCTACAATAATACATAAAAAACAGACATGTCTGACATAAGCATTCCGACCCTATACAACTGTACTCATTTATGGTTGTGTTCCGTAGTTGAAAATGAGAGCCATTCAAAAACATGTATAAAATTGACTCCATATTAAATTCGTTTGTGATTTCTTCTAGTGATTTCTTCTATTAGATTTGGTAAGCAGTGGTTTGCAAATAAATGATCAAAGGAAAACAAGGTCCCACGTCGAGTTACGCTGCACGAAGAACACAGCGATCCTTCCGCAAAATGCAAGTTGACAGTTTCTCTCCATTCTCCTTGTTTCTGCTAATTAATTTCCTCCGCACAACAACATGAATATGATTTATTTCCGACTTCAGTGTCTGTCTGTAAGCTTTCCCCCCCCTCTCTTTGCATTAATTCAAATGGCACACGATAAGCAAATCACTGCACTAATCACAGAGAGGAGGATCAAAGGAACTGGATATTTTGGGGGCTTTAGCTTTGCAGATTTGCTAAATCAAAGAATGTCATCAAATGCCCCAATAGGATATAAATGGCAAGTACATGCATTGTTTTGGGTTCGCGGAGACTTTTGTTTTGTATGTAGTCGGTCTCCAAAAGGTGCCGTGTTCTTTCAAGGTTATAAAAATAATAATCAGGTTGAGCTCATTTTTGAGCCTTTTCCACATGTTTTTGAATCAAACATTAGCATAGGGTTCGGGAAAATCCACAGTTACCATGGAGATCCGCCATGTTTGCGGCTGTTAGCATACATTTTCCATAAACTAACATTGGCTAAAAACAGTGTAAAAAGTGGAGGAAAAAAATGAGGAACAACTCCGTTAGCTGCTGAGTTACTGCTGGTAAATGCATCTAACTCACTGTGTTTTAATGTAAAAAATAACCCCAGTATTATAACTTTTATAATCTCCATTTGTGTATAATTGCTGTTAATCCTATGATGCTTAGCGATAAGACATCACATTCCCAAACTCTATAATGAGTCTTTGGTGCTGGTGGGGTCTGCAAGAGCACATCGGACAAAAGGGTCTTTTAGCATTCAGTACCAATAGTTAACTGTATCCCAAAATTCATCCACTATTGGAGAGACTGTCATGTTGAGAAAGTTCAGTTTCGGAGAAGACAGTTTTGGCCAATCACATGTTTGCAAAGGAGGGGTCTCTCCAATCGAAGACAGTTTCTATTGGCTTCTATTTTACATCGTCAATATTTAGGTTCAGGTGAATTTACTGGTTTAGGTGTTAGCAGCATCTGACAATACCAAGTGTCTGCTTAAAGAGCTTGGTTACCTTGTCAATCTTAGTATCTTACCTTATACATTCAATACGAGAAGGCTCACTTTTCAATAGTTATTTTAGCTCTTAAGCTCACACACGGCCAAATCAGAAAGCCCCCATGCGCTGGATTGTTCGATCCAAGGGCTAAAGCCAGTGGACAAAAAGCCAAAATATATGACAGGATACGATAACTCTGTTTTCCTGCATTTTTAAAGTGCCATTTGAAAACAGCAAGTGCACAGGCCATACCTTAAGTAAACCTACATTATAATTCATTCATCTTTAAAAAGGTGGAAATTCACTGACGTGCTTTACTGCTCCCTCTGGATTTCGGGCAAACACAGTAATTACAAACACCCACCAGTCCGCGTTAGAGCAGGTTAACCCGGCTTACATCAACATCTTACATGTCTCCGTCTCTACTTTACTAAAACAAATGAGAAGGCCAATGAACAGCGGCACGGTAGCACAGCGGTTAGCGCTTGTGCTTCACAGCTAGAAGGTCCCGGGTTCAATTCCCACCTGGACGGGGCCTTTCTGTGTGGAGTTTGCATGTTCTGCCCGTGTCTGCGTAGGTTTCCTCCGGGTACTCCGGTTTCCCCTACCACCAAAAACATGTACAATAGGTCGGGATGAATGATGTGAGTGAGTGGTTGGTGGTGGTCGGAGGGGCCGATGGCGCAGATTGGCTGCCTCGCTTCCGTCAGTCTACCCCAGGGCAGCTGTGGCTACAATAGTAGCTTACCACCACCAAGTATGGAGTGAATGAATAGTGCAATGTAAAGCGTCTTTGAGTGTCCAGAAAAGCGCTATATAAAACTGATGCATTAACTGTGAGCTCACTTTGTCCAGGAGCTGCAAATATTGCGACAATAGGCAACTGGACAAAATAATAACTTCCTGCTAAAAAGACACAAAAAAAGGCAGCAAATACTACATTCACCCTGACTTTACTTCGGGTTCACCGCAGTGTATTAATTGTGCCATTATTTCAATTCACTGTGTTATTTTTGCCCATTCTGTTCCTTTTCATTCTGTTATCCAGGCTTGTGACTACGGTACACAGACGTCCTGAGAAACTTGGGACGGTCCCGAAATCCAGGCTTTGTCCCAGATGCCGAATCTAGCCCAAATCTATTAATTAGGGCTGTCAAATGATTAAAATTTGTAATCAAATTAATCAGAATTTTCAGTGGATTAATCATTATTAGCAATTACACCGGAATCCTGACAATCTTTTTTCTGAAATGCATACCAAAAGATAAACAGGACACAGATACATAATTTTCATATTATGTCTGTTTATTAACACATGATCTGAGGTTGATTTTGTTAATGGCCTGCGAACATTCAGCATGGTCTGGCGCAAACCACTTGACGCATGTTTGGTGTTGACATGGTGCCTCAGGCTTGAACAGCTCCGGTGAAATTGAAACTCCTTGTTACAAATCTTGCAAATAACCTTGCACTTGTTAACTGTACCATCATCATTGTTTTATATTTGAATCCGTCCATAGGCCCACTTTGCTCACCTTGCTCCATCTCGCCTCTAGCTCCCGAAACACTTTCCTGACTTTCCTGACCTGAATAATTCGTCACACTGCGCATGCGTGAAATGCGTTAAAAAAATTGACGTAATTAACAACAAACAACTAATTAACAACTAGTTAACGCGCTATTTTTGACAGCCCTACTATCAACATATTATTACTGCAGCAGTAAAATAGAGTGTGAAAATTAGTTATCACCATTCTGTTTGACTCATCATTCAAACCAGTGCAGATCGCCAACTCTTCCGGGGCAGTAGGCAACCATCTGCAAATGCTGGAGCTCGGCCTGCAGCGCATGTTGTAGGCTGAGCTTACTATGGCGTAAGTATAGTACCCCGAAGAAACCCACCAAGACAGAGGGAGAACATGTGAACTCCCCTCAGAAGGGTCTGCCTTTCAAGTTGGGGAACTGAACACCTACTTGTCTGGCAGGGTCACTGTAGTCGATCTTGAGCGATCCCATTGCTCGGACAATGGCCATGATGGACTGGATGGTGTTACTGTAGACCACAGCTCTGTACTGCTTACACTCATCTTCTGAGTATCCGTCTTCATGGATGATCCTGAAAAGCCATGAGAAAAACACTCATGTTTGAGACATGACAAAACTCAATACTGTTGAATTCTAAGACCACCTCGTCTCAATGTTTTTCGGTGCTTAACACAAGGTGATGATAATAAAAGGACTGGATGCAAAACTTTTGGAAAATAACCAATTACAGAACTAGTGCACATTTTAAACATGTCCAGGAATAAGTAAGTAACATTTATTTATATAGCATCTTTCTCAGACAAAAAAGTGCTTCACAACACAGTTAAGAGCAATTAACAATTTGTCAGCCTCTTACGCATTACAGTCGAATACATTCTTTGGCCAAATTAAGATTTTTGTATCTTCTGCATCTTTACGTATCACTGTATATTTCCACAGCCAATTTGAAGGTTTTTTACTCTAAAGAAGCATAGTTTTAGTCATCTTTATGAAGAATCCAAAGTGTAATAATTTTCTCGAAAACCTTAAAAAGGTGCACGAGCAACTTTTTTTTTATGTAAAAAAAATAATAATGAATGATTTAATTAATTAATTTGACCTTTCAAGCTAATCGTCCATACAGCTGTTGCGCCACTGAAAGGTCAAATAACTGTTTTTCAAATCAAAAGTTGCATAGTGCACCTTTAAATTTTACTTGCACAAGTATTATTTATTCATATAATGCCAACAGCAATATACAACATATAGAACATTTAAAAAGTTGTGGCTACATATTTAAATAAAGCATTTGTTCATATATTCATACATTGATAAAACCTGAATGTTCGTTCAGTTGACTTGCACAATATAGATTTTGGTGCAAGGGCAGGTCACACAGTTCAAACAGAGGACATTATGAGGATAAATATGCACAGTTATTATTTACAAAGCAACACCTGTTTAATGGATCCTGACACTTGGCTCAGTCATGCACCAGGAGATCTGTAGGGTCTAAGGAGCACATTGTTGACTTGAACCAGTGTTTTAATTTTTTTTTAAAGTCCTGAAACGTGGGGCATTCTCTTATAGTGAGAGGGATGCTGTTCCAGATGTTACAGTCCCTGACTGAACAGTCTGACCAAAGAAGAAGAAGAAGAACCTTTATTTATATAGCACCTTTCACAGACAAAGCCACAAAGCGCTTTACATGAGAGCATTTTACATTCACTCCATACTCGGTGGTGGTAAACTACGTTAGTAGCTTCAGTTTCCCCTGGGGGAGACTGACAGAAGCGCTGTCGCGACTACACACATCGCGCCAACGGTCCCTCTGACCAACACCATACATTTACACACACATCATTCATCCTGGCCTATTGTACATGTTTTTGGTGGTAGGGGAAACCGGAGTACCCGGAGGAAACCTACGCAGACACGGGCAGAACATGCAAACTCCACACAGAAAGGCCCCGTCCAGGTGGGAATTGAACCCGGGACCTTCTAGCTGTGAAGCGAGAGCACTAACCGCTGTGCTACCGTGCCAGGTGGTCTGTCTGAAGAGCACTTCAGTCTCCTCGAACCATAGACCGAGTGGCTCTGCCAGAAGATGATTTCAGTTTTATGAATTCCCTTAAGGTATTCAAAATGTTCAAAGTTCAGAGCTATGCAAGAAGGTTGAGTGAGAGAAGAGGATAAACTAAACTGACACAAGAACCATATGCCATCTTTACAAACGCCTTTTTTATAATATTGACATCTTTGTACTGTGCTGCTTCTAAAGCTTTCTAAAGCTTATAATCAAATATGTATCGCTATTTATATATAAATAAGCTAACGCATTTACTCAGTCTAATTGACTTAGGTTTGAATCTTTGCGCGAAACAAAGAAAGTACTAAAATGTCAATGTGGAAAAGCTCTCAGATGGAAAACCAATCCCCAGCCTTTGTTGTTAAAAGTGCTGTCTCTCCACTATCCCCATGTCTGGAGGCAGCGGTATGATGCTACAGTGACTGGTAAATGCCCATTGTTCTCTGCCACCGCATCCTCCGCTGTTTTCAAAGCATCTGCAGTATCACTACATGGAGCGAGCGGTGAGTCAGCTAAGTGTCGCTAATATATAATCACAAGTGTGTTTCCGGTCTCCAGATCCGATCATGCAGATTTCATGAGGCTCGAAGGAGGAAGTGCAGACGGGGCACTTCCAAGCTCCCAAAACCGGCCTATTTATTATACAATCAAACATCGAGCAAAAGACAGAAACAGCATTTAATGTAGCTCCACTATGACAGTATCCATTTTTATTGAAAGTTTGTTCAGGCAAGATGTAGGTCAAAACGTCCGGTTTTGAGCTTATGGACGTACTGAATTTTCATTTTACATCCACTTTTTAGATCATTTTTTCACCATTCTGATGCATTAGCAGACATTTTAATTAATTAATTATTTTTGTCAGCTACGTGTATAAAACAGCAGCACAAATACAGGTGAAACACGGAAAATGTGAATATCGTGAAATTATTTATTTCTGTAATTCAACTTAAAATGTGAAAGTTATATACGATATAGACTTATGGCAAGCAAAGTGACATATGTCAAGCCTTTGTTTGTTTTAATGTTGATGATTTTGGCTCACAGCTTGTAAAAAACCCAAAATCAAAATTTCAGAAAAGGGACTATATTGTAGCTCAAAGCGTCTCCCTGTCGTTAGCTAATGAATCCAAGACACCTGCAAAGGGTCCCTGAGACTTTAAATGGTCTTTCAGTAGAATTCACCATCATGGGGAAGACTGCAGACCTGACAACTTTGTGCAGAAAACCATCATTGACACCCTCTATAAGAAGGGAAAGGCTCAAAAGGAAATAGCAAAAGGAGTTGGATGTTCTCAAAGTGCTGTATCAAAGCACATTAATAGGAAGTTAAGTGGAAAGATAAAGTGTGGAAGGAAAAATGTGCACAAGCCGCAGGGATGAGCTCAGTCTGGAGAGGATTGTGAGGAAAAGGCCATTCAAAAGTGTGATGGACCTTCACAAGGAGTGGACTGAGGCTGGAGTCAGTGCATCAATAGCCACCACACGCTGACGGATCCTGGACATGGGCTTCAAATGTCATATTCTTCTTGTTAAGCTGCTCCTGAACTAAGAACAATGTCAGAAGCGTCTTGTGTGGGGTAAAGAACGAAAGACCTGGTCTGTTGCTCAGTGGTCCAAAGTTCTCTTTTCTGATGAGAGCAAATTTTGCATCTCATTTGGAAACCCACGTGCCGGAGACTGGAGGACGAAAGGAGAAGCACACAATCCATGATGCTTGAAGGCCAGTGTGAAGTTTCCACAGTCTGTGATGATTTGGTAAAGCCATGTCTTCTGCTGGTGTTGGTCCACTGTGCTTTATTAAGTATAGAGTCAACGCAACCGTCTACCAGGAGATTTTAGAGCACTTCATGCTTCCTTCAGCAGACAAGGTTTATGAAGACGCTGACTTCATTTTCCAGCAGGACTTGGCACAAAAAGTACCAAAACCTGATTAAATGACCATCAGATTACGGTGCTTGATTGGCCAACAAACTCACCTGACCTGAACCCCATAGAACACCGAACAATACAGAGGCGCTTAAGTCCACTATTGAAGCATCCTGCTCTTCACATTTGCTTCCTGGTTAAGATGGCGCCTGTGTCCGGCTTTGCGTCTGCTGCCTCTCCGCTTAGTTGGTTACTTGTTTGGATGACATTATATTGTCATATCCAGCCTGTCAACTAAAAACTGTGTCACGGCCGTCATCCGCTATGATCGCGAAGCGCTTTTTGGCATTGACGCGCATATGAAGAAACTATGTGTGACCAGGGCGAGGTACGAGGAGTTTTTCCCTCCACCTTTCGAATGTGCCGTGCCGTCACCTGAGTACCTGCTGGTAGCGAAGCGTCGTGCCAGGAGAAGGAAGAGAGGCTGGCGTACAATCCAGGCAGAGGAAACCGAGGGGGCTAGGCCATTTTATACCCCGGGATATATTATGGGCTAGGATATTTCCTACCCCCCCAGGCCAGATTATACCCCAATGATAACAGGTATGTTAAGTGATATAGCAAGTAAAGTCTTTTTAACATGAGTGAGTTGCTTTTCCCTGCAGTCTGAATGATTAATATAAAATGATATCTTTATTTTTGTTAGTTTCTGACAGTTTTTCTGTCAGTGGTTCCCCTGTAATGCTCCAGCCCCTGCATACTCGGATTCGCCCCTGCTTAAAGTAGATTCCGCGCAGCCTTCAGTCCCGCTGTCACTGAGCTCTGTGCGGAGGCATAAAATCGCTATTTAATGCTGTAACTTTTGTGAGAGCGCCTTAAAACACAGAGAAGACCCTAAGATTTCTGTTGATTAATCCAGCTCTTACGCATCGTCGTTCTGGAGGCTCCCTGTCTGCGCTGTAGCTACAGTCCATTGTTTAGAACGTTGTCCTGTCCTTAATAAATGTCTATGAATCTTCACTCACTTTAGAAAACTTTAAATGTATCCAAAGAAACATTTCCTCCGGCCTTTTCCTGCTGTACTGATTAGAAGCACTGTGTCGGGAAACCGAAAAGCATGTGGCCAATTACCATAATGTAAACATAGGCGCGTTGCTTCTATGCAATGAGTCCTGTCTTTCAACAGTTACACTCAAATAATAAATAATAATAATAATAATAATAATAACTATAAAGTCATTGCGACTATATTATGTTATTACCAATAGCTACATGTTCACATTTCAAATGTCAAATCAATGTCAAACATTTATTTTTTTTAATCACAAAATCTCGGTTATGCATTTTCTTTATTAGTATTATTATTATTAGTATTATTATTATTATTATTATTATTAATAATAATAATATATATTTTTTAAATAACCACTTTGAGCCCCAGGCTACAATCCTGTGTGGCTTGTTCATTAACATGCACTGGCCCTACCAAATAAACCAATAAACAATAACATCTGAACATCTGTTCAGTTTGTGAAAAGTTAGATATTCTGGCCCAGAGGGGTATAGTCTAGCCTAGGCTATTTTATACCCCCGGGTATAGTTTGGCCTAGGCCATAATAGACCCGGGTTTAATCTAGGCAGGGGTAATTTGGCCTGTTACACCGGTATGCGCCCATCTCCAGGTGAGCGTGCACAACCGATGCGCTTTGCTCTTCTAAATGCGCGTTTCATAGTGAACAAGGCATCTTTTCCAGAGTGACTTATTTTCAAATAAGCACCTTGATTTCATGGCTTTGACTGAGACTTGGCAGAGAGAACAAGATTGTACTCATCTGAACGAGCTGTGTCCCCCAAACTGTTCAGCTTTTGGGACTCCACGGATCGCACGGCGTGGAGGAGGACTTGCGCTCATTCACAAGGACTGCTTTCCGAGCGGACAAATGAAACCGGAGCCATTAAACTCATTTGAGCTTCAGATGACTACGGTTGGAAACACTGATGCTTTTTATTGTGTTTTAATTTACCGACCTCCTGGTCCTGCTCGCGAGTTTTTACCCTTGATTATCAAACTTGTTGATTGTTGGTGATTTCAACTTCCATCTTAACGACTCTTCCTGTCCTGTTGCATCTGAGTTTTTAACACTTACTGACTCATTTAACTTCAAACAACACGTTTCCGGTCCAACTCATAAAAAAGGCCACACTTTGGATCTAGTTTTTTCTTTTGGTCTGGACTGCAAGGCAAGGCAAGGCAAGTTTATTTGTAGAGCACAATTCATACACAAGAAAATTCAAAGTGCTTTCACAGTTGCATAAACTGCGTGGATGTGGTGGACGTACTTGTGTCTGACCCTTTCTGTGTGTATTTTAATCTCTCTCTCAAAGTGGACATTTGCGCTCAAAATGTGGTTCACGAAAAGCGTATTTTAAACCAATCTGTTTGATCGTTTGATCCGTGTTTTGAGGGAGTCAGAAATAATGATGTGGATTCTTACGTAAATTCCTTCAATGACCAATGTGAGTCAGTGCTGAACATAGTAGCACCTGTGAAGCTTACAGTTGTTTCCTCCAAAGATTACCAGCCATGGCTACATGGCTTCATTCACATTTCTCTGTTTAAATGTTTAAAATCATTTTTTATTTTTATTTTCTGAAATTAAGATTTTGGGTTTTTTTTACGCCATAATTTTCCAAATTAAAACAAATAAAGGCTTGACATTTGTCACTTTGCATGCCATGAGTCTATATCATATATTATAGTGTCACATTTTAAGTTGTATGTTCAGTCACATTGGCCCCTCGGAGAGGTGGTGCCCTACGCGCAGCACATTATCAGCGCAGCGGGAGATGCGGCACTGTTCCCCTACCACTAAAAACAAGTAGGCCAGGATGAATGATGTGTGCGAGCGAATGGAGGTGGTCAGAGGGACCGTTTGCGCAGGCGTGTGCAGTCAAGCTTCTGTCAGTCATTCTACCCCAGGGGAAACTAAAGCTACACACGCAGCCTACCACAACTTTATGTGGACTCAATGAAGAACAAATCCCATACACCGTGTGAACCTCTTTGGGTTACTTGTGTCATGTGAAAAGCACGATACAAATGGGCTTCCATTCCATAATAGCTCACTGCAAAAGTGGTTAGTTGATTATAATGCAGAAATGGTAAAATACTAGCACTATGATGAGTAATGTTGTGCAAAGCCGCTGTGCTGGCAGAGATTCTGCGTCACAGCTCGTCTATCTGTATCTATGCAAAAGTTTATAACTTGCCAAAAGAAAGGAAAAACACACTATTTTCCCATCTTCATAAAAAATGAATTGAACGCCTGACTTGCCCAGGGGAATGTGAATAATTAAGGTATGATCCTGTGTGTGTCTGCCAGCATGTTCTGTTCGGCTGAAGATTTAAACTTCTCAAATATAATTTTTTCTCTCAACATTATATGTCCTTTAACTGTAGTCTGACTAAATTGTATTGCTAGGGCGCAACATTGACGATGTGATTGCTTAGACACAGATCAACCATTTAAAAAGAATAAAAATAAAATAACCCCATCATTTTCATAACCTTCTTCTGGTTTAATGGCACGACAACTTACTTCATCTGCTTGACAATGGTGCTCTTCCCAGACTCTCCTGCACCTGTGAAAGAAGGAATACATTTTAATGCCATCATCGTGGAAAGCGAACAACATGTTACATGTGTTTCTTGCGTGCATAATGTTTAATTTCACCTCAAGTTACAGGTCACAGAAAACCCGGCACACTGTTTTGTCGGTAATCACTGCATGAGTCATACCAATTGAGTGAATAAAAGCGGATTTTCTTTTTTGATTACAGCAATGCTCACTTCATGTAGGACAGTAAAATGAGACGAATAGGCATATATCTATCTATCTAGTATCTATAATATTTTATTTACAAACTCCTAAATGTTTATAGTTATCAATGACTTACTAATCAATCAGGCAACCATTCAACACTACTTGACACACAATGGCCATTGGTAATAAGAGGTGATAAACACATTGCCTAGAGCATGATTTTGACTTTATTGCGATTTATGTGCACTTACTATTTTTATGTAGTCTTAAAAAGTAGGAACAATCGTTATCTGCTCAGTTATTGGTTTAAACCCCGTCACTCACTCTGCATGATGAGCATTAGAATGACACGAAATGACAATCTATCCAAATTGGTATCATCAATTTTTATCATATATCATATTGCTAATCATTTTAAATCAGCTTGTACACAATAGTATTCAAAGAGGAAGTGAAAAGTAAAAATGCCAAATAACTGTGGGAGGGAACATGCGAGGACTTACACAGTTGACAGTCTACATTCAATAATTTACCCCAAGAACGTGTTTAGAAATGAGCTTCACAGTTCCTGGTCATTTTAGGACGAAACGAAATAGCCCTCACAACTCGAGAGGCCAAAATTAAAAATAGAGTGATTATCTTTAATAATTAAATCATAGTGCATTAGTGCCAGGGCAGACAGAAAGCCTGCAAAACTTTTAGGACCTTGAGATTCTTAATACTGTCTTGAGCTCCAGAGTGTTCTTTATTGTGCTTGGAGTCCAGAGCACTCCGGTCACCACCTGTCCCACCATTTGACCTCACCATCTCACAGCTTTGCCACCCTGCCATCAGCCTGTCCCGGGGCAAAGAGAGAGAGAGAGAGAGAGCTGGATCTCTGTGCAGAGTGCTGTCCTCCTCCTGTCAGAGCCAATCACATCCGCACACCACAGGCGAGAGGGAGAAAGTGGGAGACGTGTCTAAAGCTCTCTACTAGATTGCAAGAAGCCACCGATGTTCTGCACAGATAGACGACTCGGGCAGTAAACGGGGCCATTTGCAAGACTGCACTATAGAGCTGCACTGTACAGTGCCTTGCGAAAGTATTCGGCCCCCTTGAACTTTTCGACCTTTTGCCACATTTCAGGCTTCAAACATAAAGATATAAAACTGTAATTTTTTGTGAAGAACCAACAACAAGTGGGACACAATCATGAAGTGAAACAAAATGTATTGGATATTTCAAACATTTTTAACAAATAATAAATTATTCAGCCCCCTTACTTTCAGTACAGCAAACTCTCTCCAGAAGTTCAGTGAGGATCTCTGAATGATCCAATGTTGACCTAAATGACTAATGATGATAAATAGAATCTACCTGTGTGTAAACAAGTCTCCGTATAAATGCACCTGCTCTGTGATAGTCTCAGAGGTCAGTTTAAAGCGCAGAGAGCATCATGAAGAACAAGGAACACACCAGGCAGGTCCGAGATACTGTTGTGGAGAAGTTTAAAGCCGGATTTGGATACAAAAAAGCTTTAAACATCCCAAGGAGCACTGTGCAAGCGATAATATTGAAATGGAAGGAGTATCAGACCACTGCAAATCTACAAAGACCCGGCCGTCCCTCTAAACTTTCAGCTCATACAAGGAGAAAACTGATCAGAGATGCTGCCAAGAGGCCCATGATCACTCTGGATGAACTGCAGAAATGTACAGCTGAGGTGGGAGACTCTGTCCATAGGACAACAATCAGTCGTATACTGCACAACTCTGGCCTTTATGGAAGAGTGGCAAGAAGAAAGTCATTTCTTAAAGATATCCATAAAAAGTGTTGTTTAAAGTTTGCCACAAGCCACCTGGGAGACACACCAAACATGTGGAAGAAGGTGCTCTGGTCAGATGAAACCAAAATCCAACTTTTTGGCAACATTATGTTTGGCGTAAAAGCAACACAGCTCATCACCCTGAACACACCATCCCCACTGTCAAACATGGGGGTGGCAGCATCATGGTTTGGGCCTGCTTTTCTTCAGCAGGGACAGGGAAGATGGTTAAAATTGATGGGAAGATGGATGGAGCCAAATACAGGACCATTCTGGAAGAAAACCTGATGGAGTCTGCAAAAGACCTGAGACTGGGACGGAGATTTGTCTTCCAACAAGACAATGATCCAAAACATAAAGCAAAATCTACAATAGAGTGGTTCACAAATAAACATATCCAGGTGTTAGAATGGCCAAGTCAAAGTCCAGACCTGAATCCAATCGAGAATCTGTGGAAAGAACTGAAAACTGCTGTTCACAAACGTTGTCCATCCAACTTCACTGAGCTCGAGCTGTTTTGCAAGGAGGAATGGGCAAATATTTCAGTCTCTCAATGTGCAAAACTGATAGAGACAAACCCCAAGCCACTTACGGCAGTAATCGCAGCAAAAGGTGGCGCTACAAAGTATTAACTTAAGGGGGCTGAATAATTTTGCACGCCCAATTTTTCAGTTTTTTATTTGTTAAAAATGTTTGAAATATCCAATAAATTTCGTTTCACTTCATGATTGTGTCCCACTTGTTGTTGGTTCTTCACAAAAAATTACAGTTTTATATCTTTATGTTTGAAGCCTGAAATGTGGCAAAAGGTCGAAAAGTTCAAGGGGGCCGAATTCTTTCGCAAGGGGAACATCATTGTTAGGTCGACAATTCTGCTGACGAGCTTGAAACATTCATATGGTAGTCTTCAAAAGGAGCAATGTGGTATAGTTTGAACCTGGAAAAACGGTTCTGAAAATGTCTGCAGTTTTAGCAGTGGGAGTAAAACACTTAACAGCCCACAACACAAGCAAAATAGTCAATACGCAAGTTTCACACCCATTTAAGAAAGGGACGCCTAAAAAGTGCCATTAGGAGCAGTTCATTGGGCAAGCAGAAACTGTGCTTCAACATATTTCGTAAACCAACATGAACTTTTGAGGTGGAGAAATCATTAACAGTCGGTTTTGAAGTGGCCTCCAGTAAAATGCAGGTGAACATCGATTTTAGGGCAGTTACGTCTGTGGGCTCAATGTCAAGTTGGTCTCTGCATCCCACGGACAAGTCTCACCAGTCGAACCCCTTTACCTACGAGGATGGCTCTATTGTGCGGACCATCATATGCAGGTTTATTTATTTATTCGAAAGCCTTTTCTGTAATTTCCTCTTCTGCCAGAATAATCATAAACAAATTAAAATCCTACTACAACTCGTAACAAAAGAAATGCTATTGGCTCAGAATATCAATATCAATGTATTTAACTGTCCTATTTCAAATGAAAAGTGGGCGATGACAGAAGAGAGCGAGGATCTCAGTGGGCGTCCTGCATGAAGGTCACCTCTCTGCCGCCTCTGAATAAAACTGCCATTAATATTTCAGGCCTAAAGGGACCACATCTCCATCCTACAGGTATTTTAGGACAAGGCGATTAATGAATACAAGGGCTCTTCACGGAGATGATGGTTGCTATAGAAACAACACGCTACAGAGAAATATTGTAATGTTTTGTGGCCATTACTATGGCTATTATTTTCAAAAGAGGGTCAGAAACCAAAAGCAAAGACACACATTTTATATGAGTGAAAATTTACTTTAGGTACCGGTTGCACTGAGTTGGTCAAATAGCTCATTGGGGAAAATGTTTTAAAAAAAAAATGTTTTTCATCAGCCGAATTAAACAAGTGCGTCTGTAATTACATAGACGGAAAAAAAGAAAATAAGTGAGGGATCGAAATTCAACTAATGAAAATAAGACACTGTAACAACAACTATGGTTAATGTACACAAGTCCAGATTTGCTATCTCTTCACAGTTTTCAATGTCTCACTTTGCGTTTCCAGTCCAAATGATTAATGATAACAAACTGTAGCCTATTAATTTGTCCCAGAGCAGTTGTTCATTTCGCTGCACATGCCGATCAGCACCAAGCACGTCTCTAGTGTGTAATGGGACAACAGAGAGACCCGGCAGGACGCTAACAGCGCTTTGTGTGCCTAGAAGAAATGAGAGTCATATTGATTTTTCTCAAGAGTGGCCCATGGGGCTCAAATATTTAAAAGGCCACGCGATATGACCCGCAAGCTCGGATGATCAAACATAAGGCAAGATATAGTACGGCAGTAAAATACAACATTACACTTTGCACGGTAGCACAGCGGTTAGCGCTTGTGCTTCACAGCTAGAAGGTCCGGGTTCGATTCCCACCTGGACGGGTGTTCTCCCCGTGTCTGCGTAGGTTTCCTCCGGGTACTCCGGTTTCCCCTACCACTAACAACATGTACAATAGGCCCAGGGACTGCAGGTGGAAATTAGCACAAGCGCTATACCTGGTACAATGCATCTCTCCTTTCTGAGGCTAATGTATATTGTACACTGTCCCTGTTCAAATAAATAAAATGCTATTTTTTTTTTTATTTACATCATAGCCTTTTCGGTCCTGCTGTCAGGGAGATACCTTCGGAGTCGCGATCCGTTCCAACCGACTGAAGGACAGCGTCATTAACATGGTGGTCAGGAAGATGAACTCTCCCCTTCCCTCCCTACGCTGCAGCCAATTGTCTACAGATAGATTATACTATTATACTATTGTCTTCTTTTACATTTTGTTTTTGAGAGTGTGGAACTATTTTGATTCTCTGTGTGCTTTACATGGGGGAGGAGTTAACTCTATGTAAAAGTCGTATACAAAATGGTTTCTAATCAATCAGTGAAAACACAGTAAAATCAGATCACAATTTTAGCAGCTACAATTACTGTCACCTGTTACTCTACACCTGTGGTTACTCGCCCGTCTCCTGCTGGCACTGGACAATACATTTTAAGTTGTAGCAATAAAAAAAAAACAAAAAAACGTACTTCTTCAAACACATCTTGCCAGAGAGGAATTCTTTTGATTCCACTGAGATACAATATGCCTCCTGGAGACCGGCAGTCCTTGCATCTCCCGTATTATTAGGAGGAAGAATAATGTATCAAAATGTTCTACTTTGTTAGAGCACAAGGTACAACTTCGATTTATGACCACGTTCACACAGCGGATATAAAACTGAAATAAGCTACCTCTAAAACGTCTGAGAGCTCACACTTTGCGGTGACTGGTTATATATATATTTTTTTTTCATTCACCCGTCAATAGGAGGAGTGTGGGCAGATGAAATGTAGACTGGCAGATCATCACAGGGTCATATCCTCCTCCTCCTCATACAATAAAATGTTGCTGTATTGCACATCCATTTCATATAGCATTTTAAATCGCTGTGCTGTTTCCCCTCAGTTCAACTCTCGTCTCTATTTAGGCTTCCATTACACAAACAGGTCTCACCAGTCAGAGAACATCTATGACACTGACAAAACAGTCATATTTGCTCCATGTCTTGCTGGTGGCTAATTATAGTTTGACCAAAAGAGGTTATGTACATTTCCATAACATTGTGCGCCTTTTCTAATCTAGTAAGAGTTATTTGTTTGCTTTTTTCTTCTTCTAACGATACACAATTTACTCCCAATCCGCAAGAACAGGCCCACCATCTGCTACCACCCTTGGCACATTTTCAACATTGAATCAAGAATCAAAGAGCGTGTAAATAGAGGTTAGATAGAACAAAAATAACACTGCACTCTGATCCATAGGCTTTAATTATGAGCCCATGGGGTCAGAAAAAAAGTCACACTCAAACTGTCTGAGAAATAAGAGGAAAGAGGCGCAGCCGCAGTGGCAGAGTGCAACATTAATCCCGACGGAGACAAACAAGTTTTATACAGCAGTTCGTAAGTGTCAGGCAGAGTGATTTCTCAGGGGAACAGGACTTTAGAGGGAGGGGCGGGGGAAAAGAGATGAAGCGTTTATTAAGTTTTCTTGTGGAGAGGTTACAGGATTGAGATTTTGGCTTATTAGGGTCAAAATAGAAGACGTTATTACGAAAGGTAATAAAATGCAAAAGGCACCTGGGCGATAGAGGGTTTTTTTCAAATATTGATCGCTCCTTTTCATTATAATGAAATGTGGCTTACGTGTGGTTCATGATATAGCCGTTTAATAAACCTACATGTGAAGTGCATATGGTATTTCCACTCCAGCGCCATTGAAACAAAAATAGTCTCCATTTTCTTGCTCAAAGTTCAAGCTCCAAGCTTCAAACAATGAGCTGTTACGGTCACAGGATTGGCTTCTGACCAGACAATTAACAAAAAAACTATACTATTAATTATGACTGACTGACCATAGATTTGCATACAATTATATATAAAAAAAGAAAATGAGCGATGCCACAGATTTATCCAATAATAATGCAATTTTGGGCTGGACAAGGTATTGACATCGGATTTGATTATTATTATATTAGTGATTATGGCATTTGCAAGACGATATGTAGCATGTATTTAAATGCCTCATAACTGTACAATATTCGACAGGCTGCTGATTGTTTAAAGTAAAGCATTACTAAGCAAGGGGTGATATCCATGAGCTAAAAATAATGTTTTACAGCCAACATCTAATCAATCTATAACAGACTCTTAATGTTCTCGCCCCATTAATGACCCAGTTAACATAATTACTCCCAAGACGCTGCACTAATTAAGGCATAACAAGCAACTGCAAGCAAACTGACAAACTGTTATGCTTCACAAATCAACGGCAACGCGCAAGAAACGCTATAGACATGATCACATCACAGTGGCCCATGCATAAGCCATAACAGTGTCAAAGCTTAAAGTGCAATTAGCTCATTAGATAAGTGTTTGTTCAAAAGAATAAGTGGTTAAGACCTGTTACTGTGCCTACTTGTGTACTCTCATGTTGTATGGGATATATACTGCATTGTGCATATCCAAGAAGGTCAAGCTTATGTGGTCTATTAACTCTATAGCAAATGTCCCATTAGAAAATTTCACTTCAACAGAACAGCAAAACCAGTTTGACTTTCTTCAAAGGACAAGTACATACATGCTCCAGACATAATCCCAATCACTCACCACCTTTACATAAAGGGATCCATGATCGCATGGATTAAGTCACCTAACTGGATTTTTACAGCGACAAGTGCATCAAGTGTTCGGTGGGCCCCGTTAGCAACTTTTATAGTGATCAACAACTTTTGAAATGTTGTATTCAGATTTCACCTAATACACCTGACATCCAGCCCAGTGGTGCAGCGGTTAGCGCTCCCGCTTCACAGATAAAAAGGTCCCGGGTTCGATCCCCTGACCGGACGGGGCCTTTCTGTGTGGAGGTGCACGTTCTCCCCGTGTCTGCACAGCACTACCACTAAAGACATGTACAATAGGCCAGAGTGTGGTTCCCTGTATGAGTGAGTGGCGGTGGTTGGATTGTGCGATGGCGCATATTGCCTGCATCACTTGTGTCAGTCTACTCCAGAGGCGGCTGTGGCTGCAACAGAAGCTTATTACTACTGTAGTGTGAGAGTCAATGAATAATGACAGTGTGGCGCTTTGAGACTTAACACAGACTTGTAAGTGAAAGCCAGTATCATTACTACATCTGATTATTTCACTATATTTTTTAGACAGTCTGTAATAATGAAAAACATTGATACAATTGTCTCTACCACCGTCAGGCTTGAAAGTACTCTATTCCAAAATGTGGTATGGTTAATAGCATGGTTCTCTAATTAAGGTAATTTCACACCAATTCCTCCCCAAACAATGGTCAGCCAGCTCAAAACCCCATCTATAATTAGAAGACAATTTCAATGTCATTTCCTGCCTTTAACCTTACTGTGGATCTCAAGTCTGTGGTGTGAAATTGCTTGCGTAAGGAAACTACACAGATCCTGGTGTGGAGCAGCATCAACAGCCTGCTATTGTGACAGGCAGAGAGGAACAGAGTGGTGTGAGAGGCAGAGTGACGGAGAGAGGGGTGTGAGGATGAGTCACAATCCCAGCTGCGACGCCCCTCCCGCCGCCCCCTGCAAACGGCACTGGGGTCGCGACTTCTCACATTCAACTACACTTTACAAACACCTAACGGTTAATATTCACCAAGACTAATGACGCCCAGCAAAACGTACACAACTGCTGATATTCTAAGCCCAGATATAAAATGAACATTGTATATTGACAGATACATAGAGAGCGGTTTTATATCTACAATAAAAGTTATGTTGCTGCTTATATACTAAGAATGCAGACAAGCATGAAAAAATGTTTAAAAAGGTAATAACCTTTGTCAGACATTGCACACAATCTATAGACTGATGCATAGATCTCCCTTGAAAATAATCAAGAAGGTCCCGGGCTTGATTCCCCAAATGGGTGCAGGCTTTCTGACAGTTTGCATGTTCTTTTCTAAATTATTTCTATTTGCTAAATTATAGAAATGTTTGTGTTACTTTACAAACTCCACACAGAAAGGCCCCGGCCTTGCTGGGAATCGAACCCGGACCTTCTAGCTGTGAAGCACGAGCGCTAGCGCTGTACTACCGTGCCGCCTACTTGGGTCAAATGTTTTGGATTTCCTTCCTCAAGCTTCTCACAATAGTTGGCAGGAGTGTTGGTCCATTGACTTTGTTATCCTTAAGCCACGTGGTAACCAGTTTGGCATTATGTTTTGGGTCATTGTCCATTTGGAAGACCCATCTGCGCCCAAGCTTTAACTTCCTGGCTGATGTCTTGAGACGTTGCTTCAATATTTCCACATAGATGACATCATGAAGAACGAACACTATTTTGAGAAGTGCACCACAGCATGATGCTGCCACCTCTGTATTTCACAGTTGGGATGGGGTTCTCAGGCTTGCAAGATACCCCCTTGTATGTCCAATTTGTTCATTGATCACACTTACGTACAGAATGAAGAACTAATACAGTCAGCTTTCAGCACTCCTAAACATATAGGGTATTGAAGATCAATATTTCTATATAGGATTTGTTTATAGGTTCTAGCACACTGCCCTTCTAATAGGGGGCTATTATTTCCACTCTGCCTGAAACGGAGCCTTGTCCATATTGATAATGCGCATGAATAATTTCCTTCAGCCTTTCCGCGATCGTGGGACATGCATACTCATAAGATCCCTACGTGCAGGTTTTACCGACATCTGCGCAAACCAGTATCGTTGCAGGTGTGCGTGGAGCTGTTCTAACAACACAGAGGTCTGTTTGTTGTCTTTTACTTTCATAAAACAGTAGGATCGATGGAAGAACATTATAGCTGGATGTTGCACCGTCTGGAGTAGAAAAGTAGGTCACTGCCTTCTCTGGGAGCAGCAGGCTCTTGGTGCTCTGCAGAGAAGGATGGTGCATACAATGAGCATGTTTAACCGCTCCTCTAGTCATTCATCCGACCCACAGCTGTATCATAACATCAACATATGCAACCAAATCGGGCACAGGGCATCGTAAAGCCACTGAAAATCAATTCTCAGCTTGCCCAGTGGAGACATTATGTGGCACATCATAAGCAGCTTTTCACAGGTACCGCTAGCTCAGCACATTTATAACAGCAGCAGCAAGTAATGAAAAAATACATGAAAAGATTGTATAGCCCTTTATAACAGATTGGAACGCTCCAAGTTTTTGCCGATTTTAAGAAACCATACATTACATTTTACTGCAGCCATGACAAGATCCGTATTTCACTCATTTATGATTTTGTGAAATTTGAATAATTTCAAACTACAAAGACAAAGATGATTTGTGATTAATCAAATGGTAATCCAACAGCCTGGAGAGACGTCTTGGAGTGGAATTTGGGGGCGTTCCGTTTAAGCCACAGTAACATTCAGTCAACTGCGTGTGAGTGAGTAAAATAGGATTTAACCAACCACTGTGAAATGTGAACTCTTGAGAAACAGATAGCACAGGGTTCTTCCCAATTGACAGTAAACACGTGTAACGAATTGAATAGACATTGACTGGGTCCTAAAGAAAAAGGTAGGGTTTTTTAAACTACAATGATACAGGCTAACAGTCGATGCACACCAATGACATGCAAATAAATAACATTGAAAAATCATCCCGACTGAATGCGATTTTTCTCTTTTTTTCTTGCAAGTCAAGAGTTCATTTGCAAGAACAGATAAGTGCAACTGAAAAAAATAAACTTGGCAGTGTTTTTCATTACCAGATTTGTTTCAGTGCTATGAAAACATTGGGTCATAGTTTTTAATCAAACGTACACATTTTTTGTGAATTATAGAGTACAGTAACAAATATCCAAACGATTCCGAAAATAAATTTCAAACTGAGCCATCTGCTTTTGCAAATGAACACTTCAAGTTCTTTTGACTCCGCAATGGTTGTTGCCGGTTGTATGCGGCCAATGCCCCACAGGAAGGAATTGTCCTGCCTCCAAGCAGTGAAGTCCCTCTCCAGAACAGAGGCGGGGTTCTGGCCAGGGAGTACAGGGAGAGAGCCAATTATTGTGTGTTTTTTTTCCAGGTACAGAAGGCTCAGAGGCGGAAATTAGCAGACCAATGAATAAGAAAATAGCAAACTAAAGAAAGCCACTAGGTTACCCATGGGTTAAATTTGAACATTGATCATATAATAACAGAAAATAATAGAGCCCACTAACAGAAGCATACATCGACCTTCAATGATATATGGACTCCATTTTTAAACCATTTTCATTTATAATAACGACACATGAAGTATACACTCAGACAATAAAATCCCTTCATCTCTCAATCCACACCACAGTTCATATCAGCCTTGCTCCCAATAATATCAATTGGTTTACTTAATAATCATTATATTGTTTATTATTGTTAGAAATAATAACTACGATAATACTATTATTGTTGTTGTCATATTATGTACTGTATATCTATAATTGTCTTTACTCCACTCTAGCTATAGGTTTATACCACTCCCATCGTGTCAAAGCTTCAGCTTGCCTCCGTTACTACCACCAATAGAGTTCTTAGTTCTCCCTCTCACTCTCTCTCTCTCTCTCTCTCTCTCAGATAAGGGGGGGTTGCAGGTGTGGACATTGTCCTCTTTGACATGACTAACAGGCCATCAATGAGAAGAACACCACACACTGAATTAAGATCACACACTGAATTAAGACCAAATTATTCATTTATTAATTCATTTATTTTTCTTTATTTGTTATCTTTTCTGTTCTGTGGATTCACTCTATTCTAAATCTCTTATCACATTTTTGTTTTCAGTGGTGGTAGTAGTGGTGCGGATGGTGGTGCTGGTTGTAGTGGTGGTTATAGTGGTAACGGTACTAATGGCACGAGTAGTAGTTTTGTTTTTGTTTCCCCCCTCTTTTTTGTATTTTTTTAATTCAAGAAATATACTATTTTTTTTTTGTCCTGTGTGATACCTCATGTGTGTTGTATTGTCATGTCTTTCTTTTTTAATGTCTTATCTCTGCACCTTTGTAAATATGCACTTCTTGCAATAAAAATAAAAAAGTAAAAAAAGAAAGCCACTACACACAAAGCATTTTTGTCTTAATCTGGCAGCCATAAGTGTGTCTATATTTCCTACCGTAATTTACGTCAGCTGTATCCGTCTCTTTCAACCATGAAGCAGCACATTTACATTGATTTTAGTTGACAGTCAGAGTGGTGCTTCCCTCTCAATGCTCATGCCTTCATCAGAAGCATTTTATTTTATTTTTATTTTAACTACCCCGTCCAAACACTACTGCCATTGAAAATCCTGTGCTCTTGTACAACATGCAATACGGTAGTTACATGCCTCAGGTTTATGCCGTGTAAAGTCTACATTAAAGAGAAAACTGCTGCCCTAAAAAAGGTACTAGGGCTTTGGACCATTGACAGATTAAATGTGGCACATTATTGAGTAAAAAGAGCATGTAAATAAAATGACTGATTTGTGGTAAGTGATAGAAAACAAACCAGTACTGAAATAAAGATGTGACCAGGCCCAATTTGTGATGGTGCAATATGTGTATTCAAGAGAAAAAAGAAGAAGTTTTTAAAAAAATGTCTAATCCCAGAGGTGTGGCCTTCATATGAGGCCGAAAAGACAGAGCCGTGAGGATCATTAGGAAATACCAGGAGAAGAGGAGAGCTTAGGAAGGTGACACTGATGCAGTAAGCCAAATCCCTTCAAAGACAAAACAAAGACTAAAGTACTTTTGCTAACCAATTAACATACTTGGGGTAATAAAATGCAGTTTTCCATACAGCAAACGTACCAAGAGATTCGGTTGTACAAACGCAATTTGGGTGGGCAGATTAGCGGTTAGCCTTGACAGCTAGAACTAAGGTTCCAGGTTCGATCGCCGGCTGGACGGGGTCTTCTGTGTCTGCGTAGGTTTTGTGGGACAACGTGTCCCATGTGTGTTCATTAACATGCAGAGTTCCAACCAAATAAACAAATTAAATGTTTTAACAATGTAAATTGAACATTTCAGAATCTATACAGATCCTATGAAAATGCCATACACCACTAACACTTGGGGGCATGTTTTACACAACTATGAAAATATTGTAAATTATGTGCTGAAGGGAAAACTTGCTTACAGTTCAAAGCATGTTTCACATTTCAAAAACACAACAAGCCATTGCTCCAGCAGAGGATCAATATCTATTCGGCTACTACAGACCCTATTAATTACACTAATTAGACGACATATCGATCTCCACTGTCAACACGAGACGTAGGGCAGCTTTTAGGGAAATGGGAAAAGAAGATAGACCTTGACAATATATATCACCAATTGCTCTGTAAAGATACAGAAATAGGGTTTCTATATCTTTATTGGTCGAAACAAAGGGTACATGTTTAAGCAAAAACATCATGGAGGATTCAGATAGCACCTTGGGTCTAAATGTAAATCAAATTGTAATACTTTTCAGATTTCTTTTAGTAAATTAATAGTGTATTTGTTGCAGCCTACAGCCTTAACCACTGGGCTATCACCCAGTTGACAGGGGTTGAATTGTAGATGCAAATCACCAACAATGCAATTAGATTGATTTATATTACACATTTGGTATAATCAGTACATTCAAAAACATGTTTACAATAACTTAACATCCTTTTTTGGCCCAGAGGCAAGTCAATAGTAGTGCAAAGCGGTACAGATTCCTGGTTTTATGCACACTGGATTCAGAGATGGGAAAATCTTCTACTGAGCTCCAAAGTCAGACATCTACGATCCGTCCAAACCGTCACAGCTGCTGTTTGCAGAGCTGCACTTCCTCCATCACGTCCCCGTGTTTCTGAACATATAAAGCTCGTCAGCTTATGCACTCAGGCATCTGCAAATACAGAAGGCCCCATGTGTAGCTAAAGTGTTAAAGGAGGTTACTATTGTCCATAAAATGAAAAATAGAGAAATTTGGTGGCATCAAAGTGTAAAGATCAGCAATTGAAGCATAGTGTACGGTTGGCACAAGAAAGTAAAAGTTAAAAGTGTACTACGTGTAAATAAAGTGAATTCACACTACGACAATACAAATACATTGCCAGGAGGAGCACATTTACACTAAGCTCGAGGATGCAACATGGGCCGATTCAAACCGTTTTTACAAATGACTTCCTGATGAGGCACTTCCTACAGGAAAACCATGCCCAAGTGCAGCTCCATTGAAAGAACGAAAGTCGCACCGCCTGAAACGGCTGGTCCAGATGAGCGCTACCATGGTTACGGCACTGACCAAAAAAAACGAGTTACAAACATTGACGTGTTCAAACATTCGAGTGGGCTAAAAAAACAATTACAGTCCATTCACAAAGGGCTCATTGCACCGAGCAGCAAGGTCGCACAGAGTTGGTTTTAAAAAAAAGAGCAATGTGAAGAGAGCGATTAGTGGATTCATTTTGTCGCTTTAATAAAAGGCACAGCGTTTAGAACATTTGTTGTCTAGTACAGAATTGACACATTTTCAAAATTGCAATGCATTACAGTGGATATTTTTTAAGGCTTGATCGTTTTGGATCAGATCTAATTGTGATTTTGAACAGTATTGAAGCATTTTCAAGTAACCCATTTGCACTTGAGATCAGATTCATTTTGGGTCCGTGTACTTTAGCATTCATTTCCTAATTTGAAAGGGAAATAGACGTTTGAGTAAAATCAATTTTGGATATGTGAAAGAACGATTTAAACGACGGTTGTGTACAAAAATTTCGACACTTGAAAACCAAATGCTGCATGGTCAAAAGGCGCAGTTAAGACTGCAGCAAATGCAGGGGCCTGTTCAGAAATCTGTCTCTGGGAGCCACTTGAAACTGGCTGCTGCCTCGGTGTCTTTCACTTATGAGCCGCTGAGAGCCTTGAGCTCAACTGGTCGACTCCCATCAGGAATTTCAGGTCACACAGCTGAAAATATATCATTTTGAAAAACATGATGTAATATTGGTCTGTGTCACAAACAAAATTCTGATCCTTTTTTCTCCGTTTCCTGTATCTCTTTTGTGATAAGGAGACAATTTCAAGATGAAAATAGTTGTTTCTCACTTTCAAAATTGAAAATTGATTGAACCCACAGATTTATTTCACTTTCACAAATAAATAAATATAAAAATAAATAAATAATTGAATGAACGCAATAGTACACAAACAATCTTTCAGCCTTTTTATTCATTCATGTTTTAGGTGTAGACTGAATAGTTGAACTTATGTCCACCATCTTTTTATGTGTGGCATATAGACAAGATAATGGTCACATACTACAGACTGAAGGCAGTAGAGATGCGCGGGGTCAGCTTTTTTTCTGACCCCCACCAACCCGACCCGCTGTAAATCAAACCCGACCCACTCAACCCGAAGTGGCTCAGTTTGCTGACCCGACCAGAACACACGCTTATGGACTTCTCAGGAAACAAGGAGCAGAAACTATCATGAGGCTTTACCTTCACCACGTCGTAGACAAGTCAAAAGTGTCAAACTAAACAGAGTTTGGACTAAAGACGCCACAAGAAGTTGCTCTTCTCAGGTTAACCTGAGACACGGCAAAGTTGCTCAGCAAACTTAGCAGCAAAGACACAGCATCTTACATTATGTTATTTTAGTTTTACCTTGCTTCTTGCTGATGCATTATTTTTATCACTTGTGTGTGTCGCATATGTGCTTGGGCACTACTATTGTGCCGCATTTGTAGCGGTGATCAAAGTCATACAGAAGCGATGGGCCGAGTGACAAAACATGCTAATGATACGTTTACCCCATAAAACTAAACATTCAACCAAACACAGCCGCATTTATGGATAAGAATGCACTGTATGTTGTAAGCCAACAATGTAAGGACACAAAACAAAAACAAAAAAGTGGGCTTTGTAACCCGACCCACCCACACTCGAAGCTTACCGTATTTTTGGAGGTACCCGACCGAATCCGCGGGTCCCGCGGGTTGACCGCAGCAATACACACACACTTGGAGTATGGCATTAATATTATTAATGCAATAATATTGCATTAATGCAATAATATTGCATTAATAATATTAATGCAATAATATTATTAATGCAATATTCCAAGTATAAAACGAAACCGGTCTTTCAGCACATGCCTCTATTCCTACCAAAAGGCAACTAGAGTTAGCGGCAATTCTCTGACAAAGGGGGAGGATAGATGCCGTTATAAGAAATGTAAATCACAGAGGGATATTACTTGAAATCATATACATTTAATGGCTAGGGGTGTAACGGTTCACGGGGATGTATTGAACCGATTCGGTGCGGCCTGTTCGGTTCGGTCCACTTGCGTACCGTTTCGGTGTATTTTTTTCATTAAATAATATAAATGTATTATTAGCGTGATATTAAGCGCAGCGAAACAAAGTTCCTACGCGAGTTTCCGCACGGACGCTATTGAGTGACGCACAGTAAAGCTGCATGAGTACCATGGCATCATAGCAACAGCGAAAGAGAAGCCAGAGCTTGAAGACCCTCCCACCTCACTACGGTCTCCTGTTTGGGAACACTTTGGCTTCCCTGTTAAAATGCATAATGGGGATAGACGAGTGGATAAATCCAAAGTTGTATGCCGACATTGTTCCACGGAGATCGGGTATGTGGCAGGAAACACATCTAACATGTTAACGCACTTAAAACGGCATCATCCGAATGTGAATATCACTTCTACTAAGAAGAAAAGCAGCATTGTGCAAGTACCGCTAACGTCGGCATTTAAACAACCCCTGTCAAGTACTTCGGATCGAGCGAAAGCAATAACGCATGGTATAGGTGTTTTCATCGCTACGGATTTGCGTCCATATTCAGTTGTTGAAGGCGCTGGCTTTAAGCATATGATTAAAAGTCTTGAGCCTCGCTACAATATCCCATCGCGTCCGCACTTCAGCCAAAAAGTTATACCAGCACTATATGAAAAAGTTCAAACTGATGTGGTCAACAAGCTATCGAGTGCACCTACTGTATCACTTAGGTTAATCTTTTTAGCCAAAAACTTAAAACTTGAATAGTTAGTTTTGTTGGTATACAAGCTGAAGCTGTTGCTAGTATTAAACGTTTTCAGGTCCTAACTAGTTGCAGTATTTAAATTTTAATTTAAAAAATGTGTATTTCTTTATAAAGAGTGCAATTTATTTAAAATATGACCCAAATGAGTCACTTTAATTTTTATTTTAAATGTTACAAAATGTGTGTAGTTCATTATAAGTGTGCAATTTATTTAAAATATCACCCAAATGAGTCGCTTTTATTTATTTTATGCAAGAATTCTATTGTGTATTGGCAGCTTTTCAAAATAAAGATTTTGTAAGTTCTTTTTTTTTTTTGTACCGAAAATTAACCGAACCGAGCTCTCCAAGACACTGTACCGAACCGAATACAATATTAGCGTACCGTTACACCCCTATTAATGGCAAAAGTATAGTTATTGCGACAAAAAAAGAAGAGATAATTGCCAAGAGAACACAGTGTACCAAAACATCTCATACTCAAAACAAGCTTGTGTGATAAATCTGGTAAAAATAAACAGAAATGGCAGCATGGTTTTAGTCGCCATCAAATGAGGATAAGACGTGATAAGTGACACAATAAGTGAAATCGCAGGAAAGACGAGAAATTGAAAGATGCCCAGAAGAGGCACGGATATTGAGGTCACATCTGTCAGGGTATTCTTAAAATGTCTGCTTCAGGATTACACAAATCAAAAGGAAGAATTTTACTCTTGTGCTTGACGTTTTTCTGACTTGGGCATTTTCAGGAGCGGTCATAGAGACCAGTTGGAAGATTATTATGCGGACTTTACCACCACACATGAGACTGCTTCTATCTCAAAGTTATTTTGGCAAGCTTTAAATTCAAGTGACTATTGAAATGCAACAGGTGTCGTTTTGTACTTAACCAATTCAGTCAAAAAACGTTATTGACATTTATTTAAGAAACACATCTCGGGAAAACCATTCCTGGACGTCTTCCAAGATAATAATTCTAAAAATATTTTGGGAATACACCCTCTTCCTCAGAACCTTTAACCGTGATACAGTCCCGCAGTGAGACTGAAGTGCTGGGGACAATACTAATTACAGAGTCACCTTGAATATTGGAGTATGCGTCCTGCTCTTGAGGCACCGTGCACTAGACATGATCATTATCTCCAAGTCAAGTCTCTCAAACGGAGCATGCACACTCCTCGGGACAAGTCATTAGAGTTAGGTAATTGCTTCATCAAACCCCATCAAGAACAAGCACTGAAGTTCATTCTTAAGCCTGGGCTCGGATCAGCAGGTAGGATCTTAACGCAATCCGACAGTAATCTTGTGCCGCAAAAGTTAAAACAGACCCAATTCGTGCTCATTTATTTATTTAGACAAATCTATACACCGTCTTTCTGAGTAAACGCTGTTGTCAGTCAGAGCAGCATAAACACTGACTGTAGAATACGGGGACAGGTGCTTAAAAAGTAAAATGAAATGGATGTAAACTGCTTGACTAGATCATATTTGGGAGGAAATTAGTATGCCGTAAAGAAAAAAATAATAATCGCTGAATTAATCTTCCCAATAGGCGTAAGGATGGGATTTTGAAGTAATTTGTCCATTGTCAATTATGTCATATCGTATTTCTTTTTTATATCTTGATATCTTCTCGGTGTTGTGCTGAATCATAATTTACCATGGACCCCACATATTAATCAAATAATTAGCAAAATGGGCAAAGGCATAGCTGTGATCAGAAGGGGCTCCTCCATTATGACCCCGGCTGTGAGGGAAATGGTGGCACAATCCCTGGTTTTATCCCACCTTGGATATTGTTCTATCGTGTGGTCTGCTATGACCGAAACTAACTTGTCACGACTCCAGGTCATGCAAAATAAAGCTGCGCGCCTTGTGCTGGGATGTCCATATAGAACAAGGATCTCAGCATGAAACGCTGTCGTGGCCTTTGCTCCAAATTAAAAATACAATACAACCTTTTGTTACTTTTAAAGAAAAACATTCTGACTAGTCAACCTCAATGTTTATTTGAAAAATGTCAATCAAACTCACTCACATGGCACGCGTCGGGCTCGTGGAGCTGACTTGGTTCTACCTCGTCTAGGACAAATTTTTTTAAGAAATCTGTTTTATACAGAGCCATTGAATTATGGACTGAGTTGCCAAAAGAGCTCAGGGAGCTCCCTACGGCACAATCTTTTAAGAAAAAACTAAAATGCTTAATGAAATAATAAACCTTTCAATATGCTCTCTGAATGTTTATTGCATTTTTAATTGAATTGTTGTATTTAATAGTACAATGTATCAACAGAATTACTTTATAATTGATATAATTGATGAACTGTCTTCCTGATTGTACATTTCTATATTTGCTAATTTCGCCGCGAAGACACTGTATATTCATTCATTGTAATGTCTCATTTGCAATTTTTTTTTAAATCGGAACCCCAGGAAGATTAGCAACCACCATGATGGAAGCTAATGGGGATTCCAAAATAAACAAATAAACAAACAAATATAGATTTCAGGGTATATCGCACAGTCCCATCCTAAATCTAATTACATCTAAATCACAACTCTCTCATAATTCCCAATAAAGATCATTTTCCATTTTCTGGCGAAACACAACTGTCAAAAGTGTAAGTACTCATATTTTAGCACCTCTCATGCACAAGAAGATTAATACTGAACTCTTAAAGCAGTCCAGTAATAAATCCTTCATACAAAAAGGTTTAAGCACTTTTCTGAAATCTGTCTGCGACTTCCCACCTCCGAGCTCAGGTTAAAACTCCCCTGAAAAGCTTTGGCGAATAGGAATGAGATTAAAGATAGCAGCCTGAATAATTCATGGACCCGATAATAGAAATAGGATTAGGACATTAAAAATGTGCCGGGGACAGGGCCATGTCATCTGCATCCAACCACAGATACAGACTCTCTAACCACTGTGTAGGTGTGTTTTCAGAAACATCGTAACGTCTACAGATAACCCTGACAGTAACAATTCAATTTAACAGGATTGTTGCCTTTTCCTTAGAATCAAAGAATAAAAATGACATTAGGGGTCAACGATGCAAACAATCTATCTTTTTAATCAAGTTTCAACATGTACAGAACGAAAACCTATGATCCAAGATCTCAGACTAAAAGTGCAACCTTCCCATTACCAGTATTTGGTTTACGATTTCAAATGACTCAGACCTTTAAAACTACTTTACAAATTAAATGAAACAGTTCCAGGTGAGCTTTCGATGGAGACACAATGACACAAACCTCCAAAAAGGCAGTACATGCTTAGGAGGAAGATACACCGTGCATGTGATCTGCTTCTGCAAAACAAACTCAAGGCATTCTCACTTCCACAAACACATACAGGAAGTCACAAACCATCATTCTGCAGCATTCAGGAAATCTTCGCGCTACGCCCAGCCTTATATGGACATACTGCATCTGCTGACACTGGCACACCAACAACGCCAACCCAGAAATGGCTGTTCAAAGGACATATTCAACTAATCTAAATCAATAAAACTGTGCAATAGAAGTCGACAGCAATCCATTTTAGATTGCAGTTTGAATAGTTGCAATAAGTAACTCTCAAGCTGTGCTGTTATTTAGGTAATGAATTATCTTGTGTCCCATGTACCACCACAAGTGCCTAAACCACAACCTTGAGGACCACCATTTCAAATCCAGTGCAAGCTTGTTCAGCAGAAATACACCTGTTTATAAAAGGATTTGGTGGCGTCGGCCCGAGACGTGACTAATGGCACACAAATACATGCTCTTGCAGCTTGTGGCCAGTGGCCGAAGCTGTCATTTTGTGGCACGAGATGAATCACGTCTGTACAAGGTTATTATTACGATCGCAAACCCCAAGCTAGTATTCGAAGACAAGATCCATAAACGGCTCATTAGGATTCAAAACGTATACAGGAAGGTTTGACAGGGAATTTTAACAGGACTTTAATTAGCACTGCAAAAATGACTTTACTTCTCAGGCAACAAATTGAGGCAAAGCTCTCAAGAGGCCAAAAACCATTACGCTTGGCAAATAAGAACTATATTGCTTCTGTGTAGAGGTGAGTAGCGAAGTTTATTCCCTTCAGGTTGCTTCTTTTTTGTTTGTTTTTTACATTAGTGGAATGTACCATCTTCTCTCTCCCAAAACGAAGCTTTTATTTTGTTTCCTTTATCTTTTACAGTGAGGAGACTTTGCACATCTGAAAGTTTTTTGGGGATGTTTTTGAGGTGTGTCGTTGCATCTTTGTAGACCTGAGTTAACAAATTACAGTTTCAAATGTAAACAAAGCGTTTCATGAAATGTAATGGGGATTGCAAATCTCGAAAACTACAAGTGGAGTGACAGAAAACAGAGGAGTAAATTTTTTTTTTAAATAAATAAATAAATAAAAAAGGAGATCGATCTGAGCCTGACCAGCAGCTAATACACTACTTGTAGAGACCATCATACGCTCTTTGGATATCAAGCTCGACGGCCCTCTTCGCTGTGGACTTTAGAGAGCGCTGTGTTTTTGGCTCAACAATGATCTGGACAGGGCCCATTTGACTGACTTTCCTGCGGCACAGTGGACAGGGTTATCCACTGTGAAGATGTGTGAGATGACGTAGCAAGGAACAGGACTAAGGATTTGAGCAATTTCTTTGACCAAGTACTAAAACTGGGCAACTGGGTCAGAGCATCCCCAAACCGCAGCTCTTGTGGGAAGTTCCTGGTCTGCAGACAGTGTTTAGATCTCTCAAAAGTCGACCAGCCGAACCTCTCTAACTACTGTGACCGACTACACTGACGCATGATCATGTCACTCATGGGCGTCGGAACCATTCATTGTGAGGGGGACGTGTCCCCCCCACTTTTGAAAAGTGGTTGTTTGGTCCCCTCCACTTCCACAATGTGAATTTTCATTGACTTTACATTTACTAGTTTAGACTGGACCTTTTCAATAGGCTCCCCGAGGCCAAACATTTAAATATGACCCCCGCCTTATTTTCCATAAAAAATATATATTTTTTGGCATTATCCGCGCCAGTATCGCGTCGCTCCGTGGCGCATACGCTCCGCTTTGCGTAGCTGTGTTTATGCGGCTCCTCCACCATCACCTCAGAGCAGCTGAAATGTAAACATGTCTCTGTAAACCTCTGAAAAACGGCTAAAGTGAGAAAACTGGAGGCTTATCGTTGGACGGACAAATTTGACCAAGGACACTCGTGTATCGTGTCTTCGAAGTTTTTCACGGATTATCACATGGAGGAGCAGGACTTTTCGCGGTCCTCGGCAGGTGGACAGCGTGTCTTCATCATTACAAAGGGCCTGACCAGTCACTTTAAGGTAAGGAATATCAGTGTTGATGCGTTTACAAAGCGGGTGATGAAGCTTGAGTGTAGCGTGAGTTTGGGGAAACTGCACCGGCCAGCACGAGTGTTCAACCGGTCAATACGCCCGTTAAACCTCGCTGTCTGGAGTCTAACTTAACCAAATAACATCTGAATTATTCATTTGATGGATAAATGTTTGCTTCCTTTGCCCCTTGAATTTTATCTGCGTTTGTGGGAAATGTGAAGATACAAGCGTTGAGATGTTTTTCTTTGCGATGGCAGGAGTTAACGGGTGGGGCTGAAGCTGAATAAATGAGGATGCAAACACGAGCGCGCCATCTCATAAGAGCTTAATTCACAGTTGTTGTTTTTTCACAAAGCGTCAGAGCTGGACAGGGGAACAGCGGCTCCACAGGTGTTGTGTTATCGGCCCTATATGTCCAGCCAGCTGCGAGGAGGAGCCGAGTCTCTCATGTTTTCCTGAAGTAACGCCTGATTTGAATGTAGTCCCGCTAAAGCCCTAACATTGCCCTGTTTTGGCCCCGACCTTGTCCCACTGTAGTTCTTAATTTTATCAAGTCGACCCCCCCCCCCCACCATTTTTGAAATGTGTCCCCCCCCACTTTCCAAACGCTTCCGACGCCGCTGATGTCACTGCTATATTTCAGAAAGAAATGTCAGAATACGTCAGTTGAATGGGGCTGAAACAACAAATGTTGTTATTTGCAACAAAATAATTGAAATTAAAATTTTGTAGGCAAATACTGTAAGAGAATATACAGACTCAGAGGAACTACAGAGGAAATATACATATAAAAAAGGTTATAAAGATGATGGGCTCAATCTTTTGATGGTCTGATAATTAATCAATAGTTACAGCCCAATACTTGAACCACATGAAAATAATACACCTAATTCATGCACAATTACATTTCCCCCCATCCATTTTCTTTTGCTCTATCCCGTGTCCAGTGTGTCGTGCCCAGGACAAAAACCTCACTGCTCCTCCTGAATCCAAGGTTCAACCGCCAGTAGGATTCTCCTCTCCAGCACCCTGGTATAGACCTTACCAGTGAGGCTTATTCAATTTACATAATGATATAGGTTTCATATAAACCCATGCCTATAATTTGCAATCAGCCTGTATTGTGTGTGTGAGTGTGCTTCAGCTCACGTAGTTTTGCAGTTAGGGGCCTGACATCCAGTGAATGAAACAGCTTCCTCCTTACACTTCCTGAGCATCTGAAGGCACACGCCCAGACCATTTACTAAAGCTGCTATTCCAGCACGCATAGACATCAATGCTTCTAGCAGTATATTCAAATAGCAATTACTAAAGCCATAATGCCTGGCTGTTGCATCATTAGCAACAGTGTTGTCATGTTCCTGATTTTTTTTCCCCCCTCCGTCATCCCACAGAGAACTTACAGAACCTGTAATATTATTTGGTAGGGTAAATCACGCAAGCTTGGAATAGTGTTTAGATGTACTTACATTGCAGGCAAAACCACTGTAATGATTTTGAGTGAGCCACCGTTTTGTACAATGGGTCATTGGAGGATAACACGGAAATGCATTTCACTGCCCACATACGCTCACAACACGGCCATTTCAATCATAATTTCTGCTTGTCCTTCACGCCGTCTTATCCAAAAACAACTGGTACTTTATCGGTCCAATTTAAGGCTATTTGAAATACATAAACCGATCAATGATTTATAATTGAATTACCATTACATATTATTTATACATTTAATCTTCAAAGGAACAAACATGTGTCAAATGTCGACTTGTGGTATAAAAACAATGATTGTAGCCTTTTTAGCTGTTGCAAACGGCGAAACAATCTGGCACAGATCCTGGTGCTTATTACATTTGCCACTCTGTCAGAATTTAGCTGCAGGAATAGAGTAGGGCTGCACAAAATACTGAAATTAGTTTTCTGACTTCCATAAGGGCCTCAGGTAACAACATATTTGTTCTTTGCAAAGAATGTCGCACCTACGATTTGCTAGAATTGCAATAATTCAAACACTTTGATTGCAATTACACAGCCCCAGGGTATTTTATGAATAAAATATGGGCTTGGCAAGCTTCTCAAAAGTGCTTATTAATTCGACTGCACCCCACACTCGGGGTGGTAACTGGTAAGCTAAACATGTAGCCAGCTGCTCCGGGGATGACTGACAAAAGTTTAGTTTAGTTAATTTGTTTTTTTGAGCAGTTAAAATTCTGCTCAAAAGGAGTGGGCTGAAGCGAAAGCTTATAAGCGCCCACCCCCGACATCATTGAAATAAAAACAATTAATCAAATCACAATAATACAGGGAACATGTTACAAAGTACAAAGACACAACTACAACAACAGTCTCATTTCATGTACGATCTCCAATACAAAGCAAGTGACAATTATTACTTTTTTTTTCTTCTTTACAGATGGCCACCACTGCCAAAAAGTGAGGCTGCCAATCTGCGGCACTGACCGTGAGGACCATCACCACTCACTCGCGCTACACTCATGGGTGAAGTGTCTTGCCCAAAGGACACAATGACTTTGAGAAGTTAAAGTTTAAAACCACTGTCGCCAACTGTTATATTGGCAAAGTCATCACAGCAAGACAAGGGCACATACAAGCTCATTTCTATGGCACTAAAAATAAACATTAATTATCTGTATTCTTTTGGCATCACTTGATGAATGAGTAAGTCTGAGAGCCACAAAAGCACCCGTCACTCAGATTGTAGGTCGTCACCAGCAGCAGACATTGTGTCCCACACTGCTGCACAGTTTCGAAAGTACCAATACACCTTGAACTTTTGTCACGTTTACAACCATAAACAAATACTTTATTTTGATTATTTTTTTACTGAAAGTTCACACACAAGTAACAGACAACTGTGAAGTGAAAGCAAAATGATACATGATTCTGCTATTTTTCAAAAAATGTAAAACCGAAAAGTGGGGCGTGCATAAGTATTCATACAGCAAGACTTAATACTTTGTGGAACCCCCTTTTGCTGCAATAACAGCAGCAAGTCTTTTGGGGTCTGACTCTACAAGGTTTGCACATCTAGAGACTGACATTTTAGCCCATTTCTTTTTACAAAACAACTCCAGCTCTGTCAAATTAGAAGGAGAGCGTTTGTGAACAGCAGTTGTCAGGTCTTTTCACAGATTTTCAATAGGATTTAGGTCAGGACTTTGACTGGGCCATTCTAACACATTAATATGTTGTTTTTAAACCACTCCATTGTAGATTTAGCTTTGTGTTTAGGGTCATTGTCCTGCTGGAAGGTGAATCTCCGCCCCAGCCTCAATTCTCTTGTTGACTCCAGCAGGTTTTCCTCCAAAATGTCCCTGTATTTGGCTCCATCCATCTTTCCTCCAGAGTTATCTTGGGGCACTTGGTTGCATTTCTGACCAGAGCTCTCCTTGTTCGGTCTGTTAGTTTAGGTGGACGGCCATGTGTTGGTAAGTTCGCAGTGGTGCTATACTCTTTCCATTTCCGAATGATGGATTGAACAGTGCTCCGTGATATGTCCGTGAAATCTTGGGAAATCTTTGTACAACTTAACGCTGCTTTAAAATAGGGCTGAAGGATATGGACAAAATTTCATATCTCAATATTCATGCCAGATATCTCATTATTGATAGATACAATACAACTATGGGTTTGGTGAAAACAGCATTTAAAAAAAAACAAAAAACTCATTGTTTATATCTTTTTCGGTTTTAATATCTTGAATGTTCATATCTCGATATCGATATGATAACGATATATCTTTCAGCCCTACTTTAAACTTCTCCACAACTTAATCCCTGACCTCTCTGGTGTGCTCCTTGACCTTCATGAGGAACCCTGCCTTCTGGATTGACAAGGACTCGACGGTCTGTGATCTTGGCCCGTCTGCTCTGGGACTCCATCGGCCCTGGGTCTCTATAGCCTGTCCGTCCATGGGAGTGGATCTCCCCAAGGTTTCTCCCACCGGGTTTTGAGTTTTTCCTTGCCGTGCTGGAGAGTCTAAGGACAGGTGACACCCGTGCCGCTCGTCGCCACCCACTACTGACGCTTATTTGGACATTATGTTTGCCTGGATACTTGATTCGCCTGAACTTTACATCGTCTTATTTACTGCTCTGTTTTATTGCCTTAATGTTCGGGGCAGCCCTATGAGGCAACTCCTGTTGTGATATTAGGCCATACAAAACCATTGATTGATTGTGATCAATACACTCCGACCATAGCTCTGAGGCCCTCACAGAACAGCTGGAATTGTACTGAATAGATTACGTATAGATGGCCTCTATTAAATGGTTAGGGCAAGGTATGAACATTCTGCAGTCATTAGGAATGTTATAAAGGCAATTTAATGCACTCAGAAAAATGCTGTATGCTTGTATACTTGTGCACGCTCCACTTTTCTATTTTTTGAAAAATAACAGAAACATATATCATTTTGCTTTTCACTTCACTGTTAATTGTGTGTGAACTTTCAGTAAAAAAATCTAAATAAAATCTCTCCAGATCCATTAGGGCTTGTCCCAGCAAGAAACACCCCTAGGTCTGATCCCCTATAGCGGGATCACATAGACAATGTTAGTAGTTTCTATTGAAAGAGGATTAGACCAGCTCGGTTTTATTTTATTTCCTGAGCGGCATAGACACAAAAACATCATTTATTTTGACATAACAGTTGCCAGGTTATAACCATTTCCAAACCAGCACCAACACAACTGCAATCAGATCAAAAAACATATCACCTTGGACATGTTTTTCAATTGTTGAGTTGTCTTGCAAAATCGATATACAGTAAGCCCATCTGCAGCAACAATAAATGCGCCATATATTATGCAGCATGAACATACAGTACTAATGATTATAATGGAGATGTAAAAGGATGTGAAGAGAAAGTATTTAGCCAGGGTTTTGGTTAAGAAAGAGGCAGGATGAGGAAGAAGACTGGTTGTTTTTAAAAAAGAGGTAGGTTTCCCTAAGTGAAGAAGCCTTTTTAATAATACACTGTGTGCTCGGAGTGTCCAAAAAAAACAAAAACAGTTTGTTTTCCTAGCCGACGCCCTCCCTGCTGCGTTTGAGTTTGCGAGGATGGCACAAGTGTAAGAGTGTTAATGTTTAGTCCCGGTTTAAATCCTATGTGTGAATCAAGTTTTCTGGGCACAAAGCCAACAGCGAGAGCTCTGACTGTGGAGCCCAGCAGCATGTTGACAAGATGATATCTGACCAAGAGTACAGACGACTGCATTAGCTGATTAATAATGCGGCTTACAAGCAACAGTCTCCTAAAACTAGAAACTAATTTTATATAGGAATCTTGTTAATATAATTTTTCATTTTACATGGTAAATGGTAAAATGGTAAATGGACTCAACTTATATAGCGCTTTTCTACCTTTATCAGGCCCAAGGAGGAACCAGTCACCCATTCATTCACACACAAATGTACGCAGACACTGGGTGAAGTGTCTTGCACAACGACAGTGTGGAGCTGGGATTCGAACCCGCGACCTTACAATCACAAGACGACCCGCTCTACCAACTGTGCCACCGTCACCCCTAATATATATATATATTGTACATATCCAATTGTTGAATTATAATTTATTTTTAAATCAAATTGCATTGACTGGGAGTTTGACCACATTTGTGTAAGGCAAGGCAACTTTATTTATACCGCGCATTTCGTACACAAGGCAACACAATGCGCGTATAACTTTTTTAAAACTATTGCAGACAAGCTAGTTAGCAGCAGTGAAAATATATAGCACATGGGAAGAAACGTGTCGAGAATGCATGGACACTACAATAACGTGTAACATTAGATTTTACATGCTGCCCATCTCGCCCAAGACTCGCTGGAAGAAGAGAATTCTCATTGTTAGCTTCTGGCCAAAATAAAAACTCATACATTTAGTATCAAATTTTAGGCCTAATAGTTGTTGAGATTATCTGCTAATTGATACAGTCAAACCAGGAGTCAGTGTGCACATCGCCTCAAACACAGAAACGTTTTCCCTACTCGCTCCTCTAGTTGGTCAGTATAGTCATGTGCCAAGTGATATGCTACTGTACCCTCAGTGAAGTGTGTACTTTCAGAGGCAGCAGACAGTCTTAGTTGTGTTAAAAGGCAAAGTGTGCCATGTCTCAATTTATGCGATCTACAGGCTCTACGAAAACCAAGGCATTATTATTGTGTCATTAGCCCACTCTTATGTGAGACTTCCCTTACTAACCCAGTTTGTAACGTCACCTAATGAAATGCTGAACTTATCTAGTTTTAGAGTCATATCAAAGCATAATAATCACTACTCACTTGATTTACTTTGGCTACAGTTTTGGTCACAACAATTAAAGCAAACAACAAATGTCATTGTGACCCACATTCAGAATCAAAATCATTTAGTTCCGAGCTTTGTCTAAAACGCATACTTGCTTTTAAGACATTATTGTTTATCTACACTGACAAATGAACTTCATTGTGAGTCACTTTTGGCGCTTGTCCCATCAGTTGAGAAACACTGCATTACAGCACTCTTTCTCCCTGGCTCATTCTGTATACAAAGTCAAACAATTCAAATTGGGACTGGTGAATTGCGCAACATAGGAGATGTTAAATAAGTACAATTCTTGTTTGGCCTTTCCTGAATGTAAAAATCAACCTGCCCTGGGACTACAGTTACAATCTAGCCATTGCGGCCAACTCTGGCATATTTAATCAATATGCACCGTCCCCATCTTAAATAAATAAAGCACACTTGAGGAGCAATTTTAGTTCGCTGTGAATGATAAACCAGAAAATGTGATGTTTTGACTGTGTTGCACCCCTATGTAACCAAGAGGAGTGACTGGCAGGACAGTCCTGGACAATAATTGGATGGTTTTTGTTTGTTTGTTTGTTTTCCTCCCCTTCTTCTCTCAAATGCCATCTTGATATTCTCAGGCACGCTTTCCTGCTTCAGCGTCTTTCAGGATTCCAGAAACCACAACTATCATGCAATATATTTTACAAGCGGACTTGGCCTATGATGCAAATGCCCAGCCACTGTAGCAATGTTGACCAATATTCCTATCATGTGACCAATCAGAGAGGACGAGGTGGGGCCAAGATAAGAAGATAGTACTACCAATTACCAACTAATCTTGGAGGTATCGGCTCTCCCTAAAGTTGTTTTGGGTCACATTCACAAACACGCACGAACGCAATGGAGATGATGATGATGATGATGATGATGAAACCCACACACGAACACAGGTCGAGTTTGGCATGCAAAGAAAAAAAAATGTATATATAAAATCAACCAGTGAGGATACCTACCCAACAACAGCAGCTTCACCTCCCTGGCCGCCTTCTCGCCGTCCTCTCGCAGATTTTTGTCAATCATTTTTGATCTCTCCGCGGCGGCCTTATCTTCCGCGCTCACCGTGCAACCCATGGCTCCCTCAAAACGCAACGCAAACGACGCTTCAGAGCAACTGGGTCTTTCCCCCCCCCCGAACTGCCACTACTGCCACCACCGCAACTAAAAGCCCAGAGAGAGAAGACAACACGTCGGCAGCAGCTTCCTCTTTTTTTTTCTTCTTCTTCTCCCCTTTCCAGCGGAGAGAAATAAACAATTTTTTGCCACACGAATTCACGGAGAAGTCAGTCTTCCTGTTTAAAGTCGATGTTCAAAGCGAGGGATTATTCGGGTGGTTTTCAGTAGGCGCCTGTCCCCTCGCTACTGCTGGCCCATGTCGACTCCGCTCTGCGTGCGACCTGCATCCACTCACTCTCCGTCAAAAATGCCAACGCTCAGAGCTGCTGCACACACACACTTCACTTGCCACACGGCGGCCCGCTGCAGTCTCTCCCCCCCCCCCCCCCCCCCCCCCCCTTTTTTTTTCTTTTTTTTTTTTTCTTTCTTTTTTTAAATTAGCGCAACATATCCACTTCTCTCGTTGGTTACAGATGCGTAGAAAAAATGTTATCCAAAACGCTAAGGAGGCAGAGTCACTATCGCCGCCAATTAGCGCGGGACCAGGTGAGCTTTTACACCGTCCCTCGCACAGAACCACAGCGCCAATTACGAGCAAGCGAAGGCAGGCGTGATTTGGAGAGGAGCCGCGTGGTGCTGCGACGTGCCCCGTTCAGCCTGCAGTGGTCGCTGTTCGGCTACTGTTCACACATCGCACGCGTGCAGTGGGAGGGGAGTAGATTTAGATATTTACTTCAAATGTTCAGTGTACCAGGATAAACAGAGTATTGACTGCAGGAGAGGAGGGCGCCGGCTTTAGGAGAATGCAGTTGCCGATGTATCGGTGAATGTACTTACGTCGGCACGTAATTAGGCCGATGGGAAGAGAAGGTGAACAGCGACATCCCGTGGAGACATTTGGCTATTGCAACCGCGGAAGGGGAAAATGTTTAGTTTATTTATTTATTATTATTTATTTTTTTTGGTTGATCTGGAAATGGAAAGAAAAACCCCTCATGCTGCTTTGGGACAGTTTGCCCTTCAATAGAATATGGCTCATCACGCAGACTTTACCTATCCTGTTTTTACATCCAGTCCAGGAAAAATGTTTCGAAATTGTTAGTAACACACAACAATTTAAACACATATTTATTTGGACAATTAACTAGTATTTAACCTCTTAACCCTAACCTGAACAAGGCACATTTTCTCCAATCCGGCTTTACCCAAATCTAGAAGCTTCTTGAAAAAAGCTTCTTGAAAAAAGCGTCAAAATAGCGTCGAAAACGAGTAAGAGTCGACAAAAAAGCAACAAAAATACAAGAAAAAAGTGACATGGCAACAACACAAGGGAACATCTTAGATCAGTTTTGTGGGCCTTAGCTTTCAAATGAGGCGTTACACTGGCCTATAGGCCGCAAACTCCAGTCCAGAAGCTTTTAGATACGGTGCCTTGCGAAAGTACTTATACACCTTGAACTTTTGCACATTTTGTCATGTTTTCAATCATAAACGTAAAGATTTTTTTTTTTTTACTGAAAGTTCACACAAGTA
This sequence comes from Proterorhinus semilunaris, assembly GCA_021464625.1. Taxonomy (NCBI): domain Eukaryota; kingdom Metazoa; phylum Chordata; class Actinopteri; order Gobiiformes; family Gobiidae; genus Proterorhinus; species Proterorhinus semilunaris. The sequence goes on along the minus strand of CM038344.1, from coordinate 26,697,804 downwards.
ACAGACAACTGTGAAGTGAAAGCGAAATGACACATGATTCTGTTATTTTACAAAAAATAGAAAAGTGAAATATAGGGCGTGCATAAGTATTCATACAGCATTTTCTGAGTGCATTAAATTGCCTTTATAACATTCCTAATGACTGCAGAAAGTTCACACCTTGCCCTAACCCTTAAATAGAGGTCACCTGTGTGTAATCTACTCTCAGTATAATTTCAGCTGTTCTGTGAGGGCCTCAGAGCTATGGTCGGAGTGTATTGGTCACTAAACCACTAAACTAAGGCGGCATGGTAGCACAGCGGTTAGCGCTCGTGCTTCACAGCTAGAAGGTCTGGGTTGGATTCCCACCTGTTCTATGTGGAGTTTGCATGTTCTCCCCGTGTCTGCGTAGGTTTCCTCTGGGTACTCCGGTTTCCCCTACCATTAAAAACTGCAGGTGGAAATTAGCACAAGTGCTATAACCTGGTACAATGCATCTCTCCTTTCTGAGGCTAATGTATATTGTACACTGTCCCTGTTCAAATAAATAAAATAAACAACATCATGAAGGCCAAGGAGCACATCAGAGAGGTCAGGGAAAAAGCTATGGAGAAGTTTAAAGCAGCGTTAAGTTATACAAAGATTTCCCAAGATTTGAACAGCTCATGAAGCACTGTTCAATCCATCATTCGGAACTGCGAACTTACCAAGACAGGGCCGTCCACCTAAACTAACAGACCGAACAAGGAGAGCACTGGTCTGTTAGACCTTGGGCAACCAAGTTCCCCAAGATAACTCTGGAGGAGCTGCGACGTACTGCCGCTAAGCTGGGGGAATCTGTACATGAGACAACTATAAGTCGTACTCTACACAAATCTGGCCTTCATGGACGAGTGGCAAGAAGAAAGCTATTATTGAAAGAAGAAAACCTGTTTGAAGTTTGCTAGAAGTCATATGGAGGACACAGCTACCATGTGGAAGAAGGTGCTTTGATCAGATGAGACAAAAATGTATTATGTATGGCTCAAACCTAACACTGCTCATCGTCCTGAGTGCACCATCCCCAGTGTCAAATATGGTGGGGGGAGCATCATGCTATGGGGCTGCTTTTCCTCAGTGAGGACTGGGAAGATTGTAAGAATAGTTGGGAAGATGGATGGAGCCAAATACAGAGACATTTTGGAGAAAAACCTGCTGGAGTCAGCAAGAGAATTGAGGCTGGAGCGGAGATTCACCTTCCAGCAGGACAATGACCCTAAACACAAAGCTAAATCTACAATGGAATGGTTTAAAAATGAACATATTAATTTGTTAGAATGGCCCAGTTAAAGTCCTGACCTAAATACTATTGAAAATCTGCGGAAAGACCTGAAAACTGCTGTTCACAAACACTCCTTCTAATTTGACAGAGCTTGAGTTGTTTTGTAAAGAGGAATGGGCTAAAATGTCAGTCTCTAGATGTGCAAACCTTGTAGTCATACCCCAGAAGACTTGCTGCTGTTATTGCAGCAAAAGAGGGTTGCACAAAGTATTAAGTCATGCTGTATGAATACTTATGCACGGCCCACTTTTCACTTTTCTATTTTTTGAAAAATAACAGAATCATGTACCTTTTTGCTTTCACTTCACAGTTGTCTGTTACTTTTGTGTGAACTTTCAGTAAAATATTTCAAAATATTGAAAATCTTTATGTTTATAGTTGTAAACATGACAAAATGTGCAAAAGTTCAAGGTGTATTAGTACTTTCGCAAGGCGCTGTAAATAAGGTAAAGCTGAACTGGAAAACACGCTCGGTGAAGGCAGGAGTTAAGAGGTTAAGCAATAAAACTGAAAAATACGTGCATCTTTTGGTCAGTCAAGTTGCTTCCTTTTCAATCAATCAATTAAAACTTACTTTTGCTTCTAGTCATAAATCAATCCATCTATCGTCAGCATTTTCATTTTGATAGTTATAAGTTGCTATGCTGGAGGCTTTACCCTCTCCATTTATCCAGAGTTGGAAATAACCCATTTAGAATGAGAGATGGAAGGAAATGTTTATAGAAGGTTCATGTGTGGCCTCTAATCCAAATCAGCAACATGCAAACTGCCTTTGTTGAACACTAAATTCTTTCAAGTCCAGTGCTGCTTATATCCACGTTGACAAAACAAGGACATTAGAGCGAGCCGCTATGACCTCATGTCCAGGTTTCTGAATTTCTGTAAACAGACTGTGGCCTTGAACAGATAAATCACACACCGTCGGCTCCATTGAACTGAAGAGAAACGACAGGAGACAGGACATAAAAACATCTACAATTATTTATTGCCAAACTAAAATCTGTCCCTGCTATTTACACTTTTACAGTTAGCTAAAGAGAATATGCATTACAAATATAAAAGATTTACATGTACATACGCAATTAAAACCTTCACATTGCTCTGAGCGTAATGTCATTCTTATATAACATCTGCTCTCATCAAAACCACATACAAAACAAATTCTGAATCAGTTTGGGCACTTTGTAAAACGTTAAGTAAAAACTAAAATTTGCCAATCCCACATTAAACTATATTCTTTTCACAAGAGACATTACAAAGTTGTATCATTTTATCCCTTTTTTTGAAATATTACAAAATGATGAACTTGTAGTTTCTTATTATGGCAATATTAGACACCATTGTAGACAGGTGTTCCATTTGTAACACCTGTCTATCTTACTTTTAGTTTTCCAACTTCCACCCATGAGAAATCTGTAAAAACATTTGACTTACAATCTATTGCAAAATCTACACACCGTGCCCATCTTATTCAAAATCTGCAAAACGATAAATGCATCACACTTATATCAAAGACATACATAAGTAGCACGTTGCTTGCATTAAATCTGTTGCAAAGCTATAGGCATTTGAAGCAGCAGCAGGTAGTGGGTTGTTATTTTGGCATGATCTCCGCTAGCGAATATATCTATCACTACACCATGTCAAAACAAGAACTTCATTTTAACACTCAACCGTCATAAAAGCAAGGGACACACTACCGGTTGATAATTTATCCATACACAATTTGATCAAATACTACTACTAAACATACAACTTCGAACAGAATACGTAAATAATGATTTTGTTAATATATACACAGACACATAAGGTTTTTGAAGCCTGAGCTGTGAGCAATACAAACCATGAAGGTCCTAGCAGCCATAGCTTTGACTCTTTATACCGAGAAGTGAGAAACTAAAAGGATGCAATATCGGCTTGATACAGCACAAGCCACAGAGATAGATTGCTGTAGGGCGTTTACAACAAAAAAACAAATAATATAAGAGTCTATTTATAGATGACTTTAAACCATAGATTTGGCTGTAATTTCAAAGTCATTTAGAATGACATCACACCTGTAGGCCATTTGGCACAGACTAAATCATTTTCTCTCTTTTTTCTTCTGGCTTCTCCCCTTCGGTTGTTGAGGCTGCCACAGCAAATTGATCCCACTGTGATTTGGAAAGCTTATTTGGATGCCCTTCCAAACTCAACCAGCCCCGAGGTTGGGAGCTAAAATATTTCCTCAAGTAACAGTAATTTTAAAATGTTATTACGCAATTAAAAATAATACTTGCGTAATGAACCAAAGAACGTACAAATGTGATTTACATTTTGCGTAATCCAAATGACAAAACATAAATGACAAATTTCCCCAGAACGTTTTTATTAGATCATGAAAAATAAATAAAAAATACATGAATTGGTGAAAGAAATACAAACTTCATTTTAATGTGAACATGAAGCTTTTGTCACAGACTTACTCACAGTGGAAAGAGTAAGCAAATGTTTACTCAAACAAGGCTGTTCCTTCAAGTCCATCTTACTCAAAAGGTAAAAAGTCCTGTGTTTTAATTCTACCCCCAAATGTATAATTTCTTCACAAAGTTACACAAGTCAATGTACTTGAGTAAATGTAACTGATTACTACCCACACCTGAACGCGCTGCATGCCTGAGTGTGTGGTGGCGAGTACTAAAAACTGTTATCACTTCCTTTGAGTACATTTTGGAAAAGAAATGGCTCATTCCATTTTAGATTCTCTCTTCTCAAAACTGTAAAACATTTTTGGTTTGCAGAAAGTGTTCTTTGCACATTGGAGCAACAAAAGAACAACAACTTGTGACCTTCAATGAAGGTACTTGATTCATCTTCTGCACTCAGTAGTTGAAGTCTTCGACTTCATACAGAAGATGAATCAAGTACCTTCATTGAAGATGGACAACTCCTGTACGACTGAGAACTTACACAGACAACCACTTGTGACATCACGAAACGACATAGGGATCAAACTTCAATGCAACACAAGTGTCACCGGACCAAAGCTCTATCCGTATTACTTTGCATATTAAAATGAGTGAAGCCGACTTCAGAATGTAATAGCAGCATGCGGAAACCGTAACATTAGGACGAGAGCAGTGTAGAAAAAAATCAAATACTACAAACTCCAAATCACTGCATTTCTCTCGATGCGACGGCACCCACCAGTGAGCCTGTTTAACTAAATCAGCATTTCGCACAAAGTCAACACAACTAAAGCTAAAAAAAAAATTATCTTTATATACTTTTTATAGACTTGTACAGAAATCTTGAAATAAAGTATACAACAAATGTACTATTTTACATAAAATAAATTAAAAGATTTGGGCTTGTGAGGTCTCAATGGCAGGCAAAAACGACCAACGACTTCAAATGTCAGAAGTCAGAGCAACTCAACCAGGACTTCATCTCACTCATCAACACCATCAAAAACAATAAAACCTGTGTCATCTCTGGACCTTTTTTTGCACCCTGTTTTGGGGATGGGGAATACTGCAGAGTGAGGCTGCTTCACCTATTTTTAAAGAAATACTGCAGAGACATTAACCCCTTAACAGCGTCTCCCCTGATCAGGGGGTTAGGGTTAGTTAAACCTAATGAGGATATAACTAGGGTTAAAAACGGCAAATGTAACGCAAGTTGTGTTTCACTCACACAGATCTCACACATATTATTAGGAACTAGAAGGTCTTGGCTTTCAAATTAGGTATCACACTGGCATATAGACTGTAAGCTATCCAGTCAATACGCTTTGAGACTTGGATGTCAATAATTGTTAACCCTAACCCTAATCCTTAACCCTAACCCTAGGGTGGCAGTTAAGTGGTTAATATCCGTTATGTGGACAACTTTTTAACCTTTTTTAACAGACCTCAATTTTTTAAACAAGACAGACTACACCCCAACTTTTCCGGATCCTGCCTCCTCTCACAGAACATTGAACTCGCCATAGAATCATCGTGAAGGTCCCCCTCCACACCCACCAGAATGAATATTCCAGTTTTAATCAGAGCGGATCAAAGGTAAAACCACCACTTGCAATGTTAACACCAGTAACCTCAGACCTGTTCCCAAATCACAACCACCACACACTTCTGTTAATGTCCAATCCCCTATAACAATAACCATGGCCCTTTTAAATGTCTGCTGAACAAGTCTTTTATTGTAAATGATTTGATTTTAGATAATAATCTTGATTGTTTTGAACTGAAACCTGGCTGGGTCCAGATGCAAAACTTGTATGAGGCCTCTCCACCTAATTTTAGCAGTAATGTTTCTTCCAGAAATGGTAAAAGGGGAGGTGGCACTGCTTCTATATGTACAAATACTCTTGCACCAAACCTTTTTTATTTGATCACTACACAACGTTTGAATGACCACACAATTGTTTTTAGCAACCCCCCGATTTTATGTGTCACGGTTTATAGACCCCCCAAAAATATTTGAATATGATCATTTTAACCTACACGTAGCCAACCCTTTTAGACCCCATGTGACAAAGTGGGTTTGTCCCAGTATTTATTTTGGACACTTTGTTTTATTTACAATATCCATCAGCTAACTATAACTGGGGGAAAATAAGTTCACTTAACTTTGTCGGTTTAAAACATTTATTTGTTAATTTTGTCAGTATACAAACTTACCTGTACCACATGGTTGAAACAAAGGGAAGGCGTGGTCCGTGTTGGCCATTTTAAAAGCGCAGAGGGGAAACTGGTTTAAACTTTGCTTTAAGTTTTCTTTGTGTATGATTTTGGTTTCTAGTTTGTCTTAGTTTAATTTGAACAGTTATAATTTTGGACTAAACACCAACATCAAGCTAATGGTACTTACTGGTGGGAGGTCTTTCCAATTAGGAGAGGTATAAAAGCTAACTGTTTGTAGTCACGGGAGAAGCTATTTTTGTTCATGCAAGTGACATGGGTCATGGAGAAGTTTCTTTTGTGTGAAGAATAAATATTGCCTGGTAAGAGTTATGTTTGTCAAGTCTGCCTGCTCATTTTGATCACTCGTGGCCAGCTTCCTCACACTACATTTCAGCCGAGTTTTTAAATGTTCTTACTTATATGGATTTTACCCAACACGTCACGCAGCCGTCTCTGACCACTACTGCGTTTTTTGGTGTCACCGCTTTTATCCAACGGGAGACCTTGGTGAGAACTGTGAGGAAACATGATCTTACCCCTGAAGTGGCCTCAAATTCATCTGTGCCCAGACTCGGCCCTACGTCCATTATCTCTTCATGTGTGTGTGTGTGGCCATAGGGGAGGGGGGTGGGGTAACAGTATTATTGTCTGTTTTTATTTGGAAGAGTGGGTGGTTGGGTGGGCGGGAACTGCTTTTAATCTGTAAAGCAACAACTCTGTATGAAAAGCGCTTTATAAATAAAGTTTTGATTGACATGGATCTTAATATTGTGGGAATGTAAACTCATGTATGTAGACATGCATAATGGGTGCACACAGTGTCAATATTTTACTTGTATTTATTTTACACAGACCTATTTATTTATATTACAGCAATCAATCATAAAAGTGGCACCCACCGGTGTCAAATAAAGTGTTAAAATTCGTATTGTCTGTGCGCCTAAATCATCTTACTTTTCCACAATATTCTTATTTAAAATACTGTACTGTAATTTAAACTGAGTAAAAACATGGATCAAAAGCAGAGTTAAATATAATTCATTTTTGGTTGAAAACCGACGTAGGCTAGATGCTAAATAAATAAACAATCCCATCTTAATATGTGTCTTATTGATAAAAGGCACCAACGTGTTTCTGTGAATACTATGTCAAAAGGCCATTAGACACATTCTCGTCCAAAAGCGTTTCAAAATGAACGTCTTCTGAAGGCTCTTCTCTCTTCATTTGTACGTGTTATGTGAAAAGATTTGGTAAATAACTTTATACAGATCTATATCTATTCTAATGTGTTTTGTACAGTACCAGCTGCAGTTACTTGAGTGATTACAAAGCAACAAAGGGCCCATCCGCTCACAGTGACATAAGCCTCTCTACCCCGTGCTGTTGATAAATTAGAATATTGATTGCATCTTTTCAATCGACATGTAAAGTTTGTAAAGCGTCTGTTTTACAGACGGGTTTGCACGTGTCAATTTGTTTAAAAACTGTTGAACTTTTAGTGTGTTCCCTATGAGGTCACAGTACTCACTTCACAACAATCTGTTTGTTCTGGTACGTGTTGCTGTAATTGTAGTAGTAGTAGAACTAGTAGGTGTGGTAGTTGTAGTAGTCGACCAGTACAGGCTAGTGACCGCCAGCAGCACGGCTTGTCCCTGTCGTCCAGTCGATGATGATGAAACTCAAGCTCATCACCATAAAAGAAACACCCAGAGCAGCGAAACACGCAGCCTGCAGAAAGTAGAGAGAAACAAAAGAAGGGGGAAAAATTATGCTTATTGATTGTGGCAAGAAACCGCAGCTACATCATGTTGATGGGTTTAAATCATATTTTATATTTAAAGCCTGTAAACTTTATCCCCTCCTGGTACCGCCACCTTAACGTGGTGGAGGGGTTTGAGCGCCTGAATGATCCTGGAGCCCTGTTGTCAGGGGCCTCGTGCCCCCGGTAGGGTCTCCTATGGCAAACAGGTCCTAGGTGACGGGTCAGACAAAGAGCGGTTCAGAAGCCCCTTATGAGAGACCAACAGGCCCGGTTAGAACCATGAGGCCGTCCTTCTGTGGACCCACCACCTGCAGGAGGAGCCATAGGGGCAGGTGCAATGTGATTTGGGCAGCTCCAACAGCTGCCCCCACGACCCGGCAACGGACAAGTGGAAGAAAATGGATGGACGTAAACTTTATTAACAGTATTTTTACGCATTGTATTGTTGGGAGAGACATTCGGTAAATTCTCTCGCACTGGAACAAGCAATGTGTCATGTGCACCATAACCTAACCCCAAGGCCATTGTAGTAATAAGCTGACTATCGTTCAGTGACCCGTTGCACCATAGGAGCCTGCAGATCAGTATCAACATGATACTGCCAACTAATAACTGGTAGTGTTGCATATAGGGCGATGTGTGATATAAGAAAGGTACCAGTATCTTTGGGACAGAGGTCATTGGTTCTTTGTCTTTGGGCACGATGCGGATGTAGAAAACAGCGGGGAAGATGAAGATCAATAAAGGAGCAGAAGTGGCACCTAAAAAAATAAATAATAAATTGTCCGTCACAAACCAACCACGTATGAAGAGACAAATCATAATACCAAACAGACAAAAATACATTTTAAAACAGCAACATACATAAAAGGGTAAAGCTCTACAAAGTAATGTAATGTGTAAACTATGATCATCAAAGATAATCAAAAATCAACAAAGAAACTTCTCTGACCTCTTTTTTCCTCTTTTTTAATCTTTGACCCTTCACCTTTTAACGGTATGCCCCATTTTGAGGATGAAAAGGAACGATAATATTGACACTAGGCGCTTACTGTGTTCACGAGTAAATACTGGTCATGTTTTCATTGGTCAAGTTTGGGGTCAGGAAGTGACTGAATGAAAGGGGTCAGTGCAAGTCAACAAACAGGGTCCAGTCTGTCAACGGCGGCATAATAAGTTACCTATACATCACACTGAATACTACATGTATATCCTCATACTCCCTATACCGGACCTACTACAATGAGATCATTTTCATTTAGTTTGACACTTTAATTATAGGCATTTTTCAATCAATTCTGTACTTTTTTAAAATAAAGGTTAAACATTAGACTTGCTACTATTTATATTTTATATCCTCATTGAACCTTTTTCCCCCTCATCTTATGAGTGACTTTCCTATGTCTTAGTAAAATGTTAGTAGGATTCTTAGTTTTGTTTTCAGTAAATGGCATCCATTGCTTACAACCAAATCGTAAAACTCATGACTGTAACAGTATAAAATTACAAAACATATTTTACTCGTCTTTTACATTTTCAAAGTTGTCTAATTTAAGGAGAAGCGCATATGAGACGCACCAATGATTCCAAAGATGCCCAGGATGTTCGGAGCGAATATGACGAGAATGTTGATGATTGTGAGCAGGACGACAGCGATGGCGATGTGACGGATCCAGTTAAAGGACTTTGTGGGAAACGCCATAAGCTGAATGGCTCTGCGCACCTACAACGACACACACATAAGAGGAGCACATGATCAGCAAGAGGGCTTTAGACCCTCATCATGTGACTTCAATCATTATACTGCAGATCCTTAATATGTAACTTCATTAAGTTGACGATTAGTGTGGCGCTCTGAGTGAAGCACGCTAAAGGGGTCATTTATCAAGCTTTTACTCGAGTGCAAAACAAGCAGCACGAGCAAAAGTGGATCACCAGTGGAGAGCAGAGTTTTTGCTTTTTTCTGCAAACTGCATTTGTAGTTTCTGCGTTCCTGAATGCTTTTGTACAGCTGTGTTTTTGTGGGGTTTGGCTGATTTTTTTTTTTACTGCAGAGAGTCCATATTGGTCCTGAAAAAAGCAGCTTTTTAAAAGTAAACAAACAGCGAGCCTATGAGCGTAAGACATTTGAGACCTACCCATTTCTTCTTCTGAAACACTGAAGAGGCGCCGACAGCCCCCCACACCTGCAGCACAGCTATGATGAAAAGCGCACCATTCCTACTGTGTAAAAAAGGAGGTGTTTCGCCAGCGCCGGCTCCAGAACAAACTGACTGAGGGTGCATTCGAGTTTCCAAAGGGTGCAGATAGAGTTTCTCGCCATTAAAATACATTGTGATGCCATTAAAACTGAGGGGGCAAACATTTCAAAATGAGGTTGCAATGCACCCACTTGCACCCCAGGATATCAGGGCCTTATTTCGCTGATGCCACTGGCTCCAGCAGAATAAAGTGAAGGTCCCGTTAGTGTCCATCTCAGTCTCCTGACCTCAATATCATTGAACCACTGTGGGGAGAGCTGAAACATGCAGTTCATGCAAAACAGCCCAGGATTTTTTGCCAGGCTTTTTGCCAAAAATAATGGGCTGCTTTACCATCAGAAAAAATAAAGAACCTCATCCTCAACTACCACAAAAGACTCCAAGCTGTCATTGATGTTAAAGGGGGAAATACACTGTTTTAAGAACTGGGGTGTGTAAACTTTTGATCAGGGTCATTTTGGTAATTTCTTTTTTCATTATGATTTAAAAATAGCAAACTCGGTTGTTTCACATATTTTACCATGTTTTACACATTATACAAATATCTGATAAGTGTGGACTTACTGGGAAGAGCACGATGGGGACAGTGAGCGTGACAGCAGTTAGGACGGCCACGCGCACACACAGGATCAGAGTGTCATACGGGTCAATCCGGCTGTACGTGTGAAGCAGCTCCGGCTCCACTTGGTCTAAAGTGACATAAAACATTCACACCATCAGTATCACCTCCAGCTGTAGTGACAAATGTTGACCACCAGGGGGACCAGCGAGCTATTGAAGTTTTTAGAAGTCTATTTTAGTGCTAGTGCCACTACATAAGGCATATAGAAATTCCCCTAAATGTGCTCAAGGATATTTACCACTTTTGTCAATATTGGAGGAATTCTATTGTCTTATTTTTAATGTTACTTTATCTACAACCTAGTATAAACTACCCAACCAAAGCAGTGCCATGGTGTAAAGTATTTGATACACAAAACATACATACATATTAACAAAAAAGCAAACTTATCTTAATGCACAGGGCCGTGCAGAGAGCTACAGAGGGGCAGGGGCTCAAAAGGGCACTACATATTGTGACCCAAATACGTGGCGAGGATGCGTCGCTGAGACGCGATAAACGGCGCTGGAGTCTTACACACGGTTTATTTTTTAGATCGTACAAAACTGTTGACTTGTTGACCTCATTGGTCCGTGATTATGAGGCCGACTGATGAAAAATAAAGAGCGATCTGAAGCACAAGGTGTGGAAATCGTTGCTCTGTGCAGGAGATGCTTCTGCCCACACTTCCTTCCCTCTGAGCGCAGTAGAGAGCGGCGCAGGACCGGTGGGCGGGGTATTGGAAACACACAATAAACTAATGAGGGGCATGTTCACTTTTCGGATTTAATTTATTAAATATATTATAAGCTAATAAGGCTTATTGGGGCAAACACCCAATAAGCCTTATTGGGTGTAATCAAAGCCAGACACATTGGCTTTGAATATTTGACTACTGTTATCATCTATTGTAAATATTGACTTCATAGGCCATTGTCTCACCATAAAAGGTCAGGTAACCAAACAGAGCAGCCAGGAAGTACATTGTGTACATGACAAGGATGGAGATGTTGGACACGTTCTGCATTCTCGTCTTTGTGGGGCTGAAAACATAGTATAAAGTGGAAACAAATACGTGTGATTCTGCTCACTTGAATATTGATTCTTGTCGAGGGTATGTAGGGTTGACTCACTTGCGCAGCTCAGTGTAGATGGGCAGGACTTCTGGGTGGCAAACAAAGGCAAAGGCCAAGATAGGGATGGTGTATGCAGTCTGCAAACCAAATATTAATAATTATCCAGGATAATAGATTTCTTTCTAATGTTTTGTCCTTGAACCACCTGTCTAATTATGTATTTTCTCACACAAACTGTGGTGCATAATATTTTTCAGATGTGTTTCTCTCTGAAACATATCAACAGTTAAGAGGTAAGGTAAGCTTTATTGTTCCCAATTTGTATCTGAATTTAAACCATCCTTTGATGCAACAGGGGCAACCTGTCAGGAGCACTGGGTTGTGCAGACTCTGGGAACACATGTGCAGATTTTGAGCCAGGAGGCTGAACAGGATTTCTTGGTTTCTTAGCTTCAGTAGCAGCTTGCAGTAGGCTACATGCTTCAGATCGACAGGAGAAACCAGACCACCCAGAGGAAAGTGAGTGAGTGAATGAATTAATTATGATCAGAGCCGATCAGATTGGAGCCTCGCATCACTTTCATTCTCTCCATATTCCAACGAGTATGGAGAGAATGAAAAATCATTCAAATGTAGCGCTTTGAGAAGCTTGTCAAGCGCAGTAAGAGTATATGCCATTATCAAACCCGCCGAGACAAAGGGAAGAAAAGCAAGATAAAGGCTGTCTGCTCTAACCTGGGAGTTAATAGTGAACATCTGCGGGCCGCAGTGGGCGTCCTCATCGGTGTACTCGTGGGCATGGCTTGAAACATTTACGGCATGGTGAGTGGAGGTAACATTCATGGAGAACTCCTCAAATGGGCAAGGGATCTGAAACTTCTTATAGATCACCTGAAAAGACAAAAAGACAATAAGCTATGTTTCTAAGCTTGGGCACTCAGTATTTAATGAATAGTACTTATACTTTTTCTTTTTGCTGTTCTAAAGTTTGGTGCTTCTTCTATCAAGCTACTTCAGTATGCACTATCACAAACCAATGGCATTTTACAGATAACTGTCAGTATCAGGGGGTAGTGCAATTGCAGCATGATGTGCAAAGACAGAGGGTCTATCAAGCTACGACTTGTTTGACTTGGGGTTTTCAGATATATGTGATACGTTTTCTGAAGATATTCACTATTTGTTAGTCAGTAATTACTTGCTTTATTAGACTGTGTTTATTCATAACATCTAAATTGCTAAATTATAATTTACCCCAAAACTAGAAGATATTTAAGTGTGAATCCTGGTGTGAGAAAACTATACATTTCATCACCGTTATGAGACAGCACTAATTATCTGTGTACGCTGCTGATCCAGGGCCACCACTTTTAAATCTCTTCTCACGTGTTTTCATTAGATGCATTTTGTACAGCCTTTCTAGGACTTTTCCACAATATTGCAGCTGGCGTAGGCACATCTTGCTCTATTGTCCAGGGTTATATAATGTTAAATGAGTTCTCAACACAAGGGCGGTGAAAGCAGAGTGCGGTGGGAAAAGTGTCTGTGAACAGCATGTGTCCAGATAAGATGCCAGTGGAGCCTTGTCATTTGACTGTTTTGGACTTACAGCAGAGAGGAAAAACACCATGCAGCTGAGAGAGAACCCACTGGTGTAGCCAAGGTAACCTGATAAAAAGAAAGAAAAAAAGAGTTTTAACATTTACATTTGCTGCGAGTTCAGGAAAGATGATAATGTATCCTTTTGTTATTATTCTGAGGTCCGATACTTCAATAACATAGATTCAGGTTTATATAGACAATAAACAGACATGGGCAATGAATGGAATTGACAAGAATCCCCTGAAAAACGTTTAATATTTTGCTTTTCATTTTTCAAAAGAAATGTGCAATATTTTAGTAAAAGCCTGACACATAACCCCACTGAACCCACTGTATTATTGTCAATTAAAGTTATTTTGTTTCGGTTCTAATGACGATTCCGGAACTGCTCAATCCAAAACATGGGGAGAGAGCACAAGAGCACGGGTCTAATTGGACTCCCACTGTCTCTGAGGCAGCGGAAAGACAAAAACACACTAATTACTGCGATATTCTTAGCACCAATGTTAGCAGGCGAGATCACGGAACACATCATGTCGACTTGATCATTGGTGTGCAGTGAGCTATACATCACAACTTTATTGCATTTTTGTATAGAAACAGTGTTTGTCTTTGATCTGAAATTTTCTCGGGAGCCCCCAATAATAATAATTTACTCTATTCAAAGGTACAGCTACATTTAAACAAAAAAGCATCATCTAGCAATGATAATGCGCTAAATACTGTTAGTAGTACATTTTAGCAAATAAATGTATTTCCCCTATCAAAATCGATTGTTTTTAATGAACTTGTTTTGTAGACGAGCTTTGGGGACCCCTATGTAGTGCCTCCAGACCCCACTTTGGGAACCACTGGACCAGACAATAAAACAAAGATGCAGTAAATTGCAATGTATTGTATTTTCCAGACTGTATAAGTCGGAGTATAAGTAGCACCAGCCAAAAAATGCATTATGAAGAAGAAAAAGCATAAGTCACACCAGTCTTAACAACTACCTGGGCATAGAGGCCTAACTGCACCGTTGACAAGCCTCTCCTGGAAGCACGTGGTTCAAGCTCCTATTTGCGAACTCGTTCCTCTAGCTGTCATCTAGCTTTTAGCCCACAATTAGCTTTTTTTTTGTAACCTCCGCTTTTCACCAGTCCCTCACAAGTTTCTCACCCACTCCACACTTTTTTTCTGCCACTTGATTACCGTTTACTAAATCTTCAGTGGTACAGGAGTAGCAGAGACTGGTACACAAGCCTAGAGCGCCCTCTAGCGGCTGTCAGTGTGAAAATAACAAACATGTGAAATTATATATTTTGATATATAAGTCGCACCTGAGTATAAGTCGCACCCGAAGCCAAACTATGGGAAAAAAGTGCGACTTCAAGGCCGGAAAATACGGTATACAAATATGTTCTATAATACAAAGAAAGCATCTCCTCACCGAGCTGCTTCATGAGAGCAAGAGGCAGGATGATACTGGCAGAGACCAGGATGACCAAGTAGTTTCCGTTCAGGTACCAGATACTGTGGACACAATGCACAATACTTTAGTCAATACAGTATTTCAAACAGTGGCAACAGACACACTCGTCGAGCTATACAAATTTACTCTTTCATCTAGTTTCTAAACCAATTCTTTTAAATGTACATCGGACTGCCACTGTTCTGACCAAAAATCTGCTTTAGCTTCTAAACTTATTGACTACTACTAGTCAATAAGTTTAGAACATTGCAGTGGAACCTTTTGTCGGTCAATTTATAATATGGTAAATTAGAAAATTTAAATAAATAAATAAGTGCGCATCATTCCTTTTTACGGTGGAAAACATACAAAGAGAGGCATCGGTAGTAGCTTATATAGCGCAATGTCAAGCGATCTAAGACAAGTATCTCCTAAATCCTGTGCATCCTCCGTATAAGCCGCTAAGTTTATTATTCTAAACCATGGTGGACTGGGAGGGCCGTGGGAGGCACTTTGCAGCATGCACCTTTGAAAGCTGAGGAAGTCCCATGTATTTGATGTATTTGAGTGTGTGACCCTGCAGCCACTGGTCAGTAGGTCATCTTTCAGATGAGCATCTGGCCGCTTCAAGTTCAAGTTCTCAGTCCAAGTCCTGGGAGCCAAGGTCTATGTTGGGATGGACTTAAAATAATGTAACCTAGTATTTAAAATGCGTCTAATCGTTTTATCATAGATGTGTTCTTTAATTATTGTGGCCCCTTGGTTTCTAGTTGTCTCTATTCATGCCCATGATGTTTTATTTTGACATGTTCTTCCCCCGTGTAAGTTTTTGTATTTGTGTTTTGGACTATTTATAATATTTTGGACAGTCTGGTTCATTCTTATTTCATCTGTTTGTAATAAAGTTTTTGTTTCAGCAGTTTTTCCATTGGGTCTTTTCCCCTCATTTTGGCATCATAGTAACGAGATCATTCTATCGCTTAAAAGGTACCCCCTTAGAACTGAATTATTTGAAGTGTTTCACAGAGGAAAATCCATGAACAAGCTTCAGTCTATGCAACTGAAATAAAATGTGAAAAACTGCAAAGGGTTATTTTCTTGCCAGATATGACATCATGTCAGTCAAAATGAGCAAAGAGTCATAAAATAACAAAAGATAGATCAAATTAGTATCAAGAAAATAAGTGTTTTTTCCCATTTGATAATATCGCACTGGTTAGAAGGGCCAGTCACAAGATGGCCGCCAGAATTGCCATTTACAATGGCAACATATTACAATGGCCACGTCCTATCTAGAGTTTTATTAAATAGCTTTGGTGAATTTACTTGCTTCAGAGTTAGACTTCTGTCAGAAACCCTGAGTGACAGTAACAACAGTTTCTGCAAAAACGACTTAAGACGTTTGTTTAGTGTGTTTTGGTGGGAGACAGGTAGGTACAGCTAGTGCCGGCAACAAAGATTCAGCAGTGTTTGTGGAGTAGAATGAAAATCTGACTTACTAGGCTATGGGTCGGACTAAATAATGTTGTACAAGAGAATTTAAAATATACCTAAATATACAAATAAAGAGACTAAATCCAACTGTTCAAAGTGTGTAAAAATGTAACCAGCCAGACTGGAAACCAGCATTTGGTCAGTTGGCCGGTGTTAATGTCAAGCCCTCGTCATGCCTGTTCTGCCGATGCTCATCCCTGGTGCCCTCCAGAAGGCTGCATGTGTTTATATGAGTACTGGGGGAACTACTCAGTAACTCATATAAAAGAACAGTGTGTCTTGGTTTTGAGCCATGGCCCTGGTTTGACCTGCCCTTAAGCTCAATGGGATCCATCTAACACCTGCTGCTGTTTGTAATGAGACCACAGACAAATACAATCACAGCAAAGTCTTTTACTTGCAACATGGACAAATATTTAGAACTACATAAAGAGCAATTTTTCTCAAAATAAAAAAGGATTTTTGGAAAATCTTCTGGCATTATCATGACATTATCCTGAGTAGGGAGGATGTGTGAATTTGGCTATATGAACCATATGAACACTGATAGCCTGCAGTGGCGTTAAGAAACACATAACAGGCAAACCCAATCAGATCACTTGAACACAAACATTTAGTCAGGATTCAATTATGCTTCTTACCAAATACCAGCAAAATAATAATGTGTTGTTTTTAACTAATTAATTAACTATAACGTATGTAATATCATATATAACCCGCTTCCATTTTATATAATTCTATATATAAAACATCTAGTTTATTTTTCCTAAATGGGAAAGAGATATTATGGACATTTTACATCAGAAGAGTTTTGTTTTAAGATTCGATTCATAGGGCTGTTGAGCTCCATTTCCCACTTACAATAAAGAGGAAGAATAACATCTTGAATATTGATCCTATTTGGCAACAACTTGCTAACTGGCAGAAGGGCACAGCTAAGATGAATGATGTCAAAATGACAGAATATATAAAAGTCACATTTATTTGCAATGTGACTGCGTTCATAAAGATTTGAGTAGTGATTTGCGTCTCGTTACACTGGCTGCAGTGACTGTGTTTCCATTTCTGTTTGAGTGCAGGGTTTGTTTTTAGATTTGAAAGTGGCAGCTGGGATCCCTCTAAACCCCTGCAAGGCCTCCCCGTCCTGGGCTGATAGTGACGTGCACAGACATGACTGATGTCAAAGGAGAGTATACATAACATGAATATATCCAAAAATGTCCTCCTTCTGATCAGCCAATCACATTGCAGCTCTGTCCTTACACCCCCACTGTCCCACAGTGAATCAATGAATAGTGCTACCCTGAGTTTTATTTCCCTTGGACTGTGCCAAAGCCTTGACCTGGCAGCACGAGCTCGAGCTCGCGTCACATGCCAGTCACAAGTGGAAAATGTCAATACTCACTCAGAGTTGGGGTCAGCCTTCAGGAAAGCTTGGATCACAAGAGGCAGCTCCGACTTCACAATGTACAGGTAGCTGGACATGGCTGTAACATTGAAGCAGGCAAATAAAAAATGAGAAGATGCAAATTAACTTATTGTTAATTGTAAGCAGAAAGCGCAAGATACCAATATACCATTATACAAACATTTATCAGAATTTGAACATTTACAACTATTAGATTATTATTTTTGATTTTTGTGTATAACAATTTGACATATTTCGTTACACGTTCTTACATCCGATGTTCTGTAGGGTAATTGCAATCCCAGCAGCCATTTTTCCTGAAGTGCCGAAGGCTCTGTACCCCAGCTGTTCATAAGCTCTGATTCCTGATAAAGTTGTTATTTGTGGTCAGTCATCATCGGTCTACATTCGTGTGTAATTGTGCCATATTACATTGTTCATAGGCGCAGAAAGAAGCTTACCCACAACCCCAGAGGACTTGAGCAGCAGGTGAATAGAGTAAGAGGAAAGGGCAGCAACAGCAGTCAGGAGAAACCTATACGGAACAAAACAGAGGTCAGCATGTGCCTCCAAATTATGTAGCTTCTTGCATTTTCTACTTTTGAAAAAGTTTTGTGTTTGTTTAATTAACACGATACAATGGTATGATAAGATTAATATGGGATTTCATATTGAAATTTAATTGCACTTTAACATAATTGGAGGCTACTCTTACCCTCAAATCCTATTTCTTTGTTGTTGTTGTCATTTTTTCAGTTTTATACACAATTGTATTCTGTTAGCTAGACAAAAAAAGTTACAGTAACCATTGTCAATGAAGGACTGGGCTAAGACTGAAAGGTGGACATGAGGGACATTTCAATGGTCCTCTGCCATAGTGACCAAACATCTAAACATTTAACCTTGCAGTGCTTACACAATGCCAAAGGGACAAAGCATTTTGGGGGCACTGACTGTTTAAATGAGAAGGAAATTTAGTTTCGAGTGAACTGTTTTGGGAGAGATATGAACTTTTGCAAGTGAGCTATAGTGTTGTGCTGAACTGTAAGACTGTTTTGCCAAATGATCTTATCTTTCTGTTTCAAGAAATTAGAAATTTCATATATATTTGGCGGTAAATTATATAAGTTTGAGAGAGTATTTAAATTTTGTATTAAACACATCCTCTTTTTACAAATACAGACAATATTTTATTATCTATCTAAAGAAGACATGCAGCCCTCTCACGTGGCCGTACTGCATTTTTGAACGCAAGATCATGCTCGTCAAGAATGCAAACACGGACGCTCAACAGTTCCCACACGTTGCAGGAATTAAACACAAGACCTCCTAGTGATGAGGTAACAGTGTCCACAATGGTGCCACCAGAGATACGTATGTACGAAAAAACATTGGTATCCAAGGGTGCACAAATTTCTGTGGGCATCAGCTGTTCAGACGGCATATATTTATACGACCCATAAAATCCATCATGTCTTGTCAACTCCTCGACAATGATTAAGTTACATCAAACCGGTGGACACCACCTATATATAGTGAGTTCAGATGCCTTAGCTTTACTGTCATAACGTAAAGGATGTTCAGACTTGCCACTGTTAGCCAACCACGTATATAAAAGCCACATAGATCCTACTTCCCGTCTCTGGCTATTTTTGGTCTTGCTCCTTCACAAACTGCAGCTACATAAACAGTGTCTACGTGACCAAAACAGCCAGCGTTATGTTGAGCACCATCAGGGATGATGGGGTTATTTTGGGTTTGGTTCTTTTCTGGGATATGTCTGTGTGGTAACTGTGGCAGTGGCAGAGAAGAGAGTTATGGGCCACTGCTTGTTACCAGGTGTCAAAACCAAAATCTTTGAAGTAATGTAACATTGCTAACTCCGCTGCAATTCAGAAAAGATTCATTTGAATAATGTCGTCAAAGTTACATGAACATTTCCGGTAGTTGCAGACTTCTGCATTAAACTAATTGGTAACGAACAAATCAGTGTGTGGATACACAGATAAAATTAAGTCAAGACTGAAATTTACGTTTTTGGCCCACAGAAAAAAGAGAACGCGATCTGGAGTCTTTACAAATGTAGGGATAATTATGGACTTGGCCTTGAACTTTAATGGCCACTTACAAGTTAATAATTTCAGCAGCTTTTTACCTTTTATCTTGGGTAGAGCATGTTGGACTAAAGCTTAACAACCTACTCAAATGCCTCTCTAAGCGAGATGTAAGACATATAATGACAAATCAAATTGATTGAAAACATATAATTAGATAACTGCTTAATTGTTACAAAATGCTTCCTGATTGAAAACTATCGATTGCATATAGCTTCTTTTCTGTGAGATTCAATGGCTGTATCTGTCTTTTGATTTCATGAATGTATTGTAGCACACACATTATTGAAATACGATCAACCAAATGTGACAAGTTAGATTATGTGTCTTTACTTACAGAAAGAGGAGTATGCCGGTGTTGGCCATGGCATAGGCCAGTCCCAGGATGCCACTGCCCATAATGGCATTTCCCAGGTTAAAGACAGACATGCTAAAAGAGGTTTTTCCTTCAAACTGTGACACAAACAAATGTATTTATTAAAATATAATTTTTTATATGACCATATTAATACAAAAAGACATAGTTCCATACATCTGTGAAACGTGTAGATTTCTTCCCATGACCACTGGGGAGAAACTCTGCACTCTCCAAAGCTCCTTCAGGGTCATCGTATCTACCAGACAGAAGTATTGTTACAACAATTAACGTTTTCACATTATTTTGAAGCACAATTTCTTTCATAGTCCGTGGATTAAAAAAAAAAGCTTTTCTTCATTCATGTGCAGCAAACATACCTTACAGGTGACAGGCCATTCCTGCACAAGGAGCCACCAGGAGCCACCAAGAACCCAAAGCAAGAACATGCATTTAAGAGATCAAACGGGAGAAGGAAGTCATTATTAGTTTATGTGGGACAGCAAGACGCAGATGCAGGTAAACAAACCAGTCTTAGTCTTGAGCTCATTTCCAACCATTGTAACTTTTTCCCATTCATGCTAGAAAAAAAAACGTGTGTATACATTTCCCAGTCACACAGAGACACCCGGGGCAAAGCAGGTGACGTGTAAGAGCAAAATGTAATAACTTAAGCTGGTATCAAACAACCAACTTTCTGCAAATGGGCAAGTAATCAGCAACCAGCCACTAGTGCCACAGCCAGACAGAAAGACAGACAGGCAGACAGAAAGACAGGCAGACAGACAGACAGACAGACAGGCAGGCAGGCAGGCAGGCAGACAGACAGACAGACAGACAGACAGACAGACAGACAGGCAGACAGAAAGACAGGCAGACAGACAGACAGACAGACAGGCAGGCAGGCAGGCAGGCAGACAGACAGACAGACAGACAGACAGACAGACAGAGACAGACAGACAGACAGGCAGGCAGGCAGGCAGAAAGACAGACAGGCAAACAAACCCAAAGCTAACATTGTTTTTAGTTTAAAAAGTGAAAACTCACTGATCCTCATCCAGCTGAGTCTTCACTGGGACAGGGCTGTCGTCTCCAAAGTCGAGACTTTTGCCATTTGATAAAATGTTCATCTCCGACTGCGAGGGCTCCATTTGGGTTCACTCTGCTCCGGACGATTCACTTTGGCTGGATTATGATTAAGTAGTTTTCTGTGGACGAGACAGAATTATTTGTGTATATTAACGCAGGAAAAGGCCATGTTTTTAAGGGAAACAAAATGCATAGTGTCACATTTTATGCAATGTTATCTGATTTATATTTCTTGATTACTGCACATCGGTCTACTTGACACAGCCCCACACGGTAGGGCTGCATGATTTTGGAAATGTTACTGTAATTTCCCAAGTCATAGAAATTACGGTTAAATTGCTGTGTAATTGCTACTTCCCTGAATTACAATAAAATCTGTGATTAATGTTTAAAATATATTTTAAACATGTCCAAGGTTCTTAACATCAAGACTGAAATATGGACCTCTATAAATGAATCACAAGGATTTTAGAACATAATCGTAGAAGTCAAAGCTACAGGGAGTTGAGACCCCTTAAATAATTGCTGTATTTGTGACTAATTGCATCCAGTCACTTTGATTCAATTAAATGTGCAGACCTACATTATGGTTATAGAGTCTATTCTTGCAAATGTAACACTTTTCTACTTAATGCCAGTGTAGGTGCATTCCACTTGTCCAGTACCTAAGACTGACTCACTTTTATATATTTACACAGTACACCGCCCACAATGTGGCCTCTCAGTTCTGTGTGTACGCTAACGGGAAGAGCAGTGTTTCCCAAATATTAGAGCCATAACTCAAAAGACCAATTTCGACCAAATGTTATACAATCATTTGCTTCTGTTTGACTGTCTTTTGTTAAGGACTATAACTTTCATTCAGTGTAAAAAACAAATAAATGTAGGCTAATAAATGTGCAGAGAATGTTTTTTTGTGAATCACAAAAAACATAAAATTGCGATTGTGTAACATTTTTTGGGCACTTTCCAGAGCGTCAGTACTGAGAAACGCAAACAGACAATGTCATCACAGGCTTAAGTCTATTTGACTTTGTGAATTATCAATTTTCCAATAGGTATGAGCTTACGCTCTACATCTGGTCATACAGTATGGGCTACATGGTCTAGTTCAGGGATCTCCAGCAGCACTTCAGCTCTTTCTTGGAAGCTGACCAAAGGCTTTCTAGGTTTTTGCTCACGCTTGAGAAGTCACATTTTAGAAGTATTTCCTTTTTGTTCTATTTTAAACAGAATAGCTACCAACCAAATTGGTAAACAAATTAAAGTAAGGACAAAATCCAAATCAATGTCTTTCATTTTATTGAAATATCTTGGCTACTAATTTTCCAGGGTGAACTCCTCCAAAGTCGTATTACACAAGTGTCTTCGAAGCATAAGTAGCTCTCTGTTGGTTTTGTTATGTAAAAGTAGCTCACGGGGACCCCCTGTTCTAGATAAATTAAATGGTTGCTATTAGAAAATCACAGGCTGCTATACTGCCCTACAAAGGAAAAAGGCAGTAACTGCATAGTTTGTCAAAATTGAGTTAAGAGCAGATTTGAACTTCTTCTCATCTGTACTATCTTGTACCAAAGTGGTTTGTTTCAAAACTATTCTGTTTTAGAGAAAATCCATAATTTAATTTGCAGTAACTACAAAATTGACACAAAAACCAAGGGGAACGCAGTTACTGCGCATTCCACTAAGGTTACCGTGGCAACCAGGACTCCTCTCCAGCAAACCCGTCTTCTTGAAGCAGTGAAGGCTTCTTCAGCCTTCACTGCGGTGTATTTCGAATGGTCAAAAAAGCGATGATTGCTCTGTCACAGGACCAGATGATGGTCGAAAAAGCCACATAACGGAACTATCCATGGAAAAGTTTAATCAAAGTAAAAACAATGATATGGTTCATGGAATATTTTTATATATTTAGTTTTTATATATTATTTTTGTAGAAAGTTTAACATTTAAATTCAAATTAGATTTGTTTGTTTGTTGAATAACTTTGATTCAAGTCAAAATTGGTTGGGTTCTTAAAAAAATTAGGTACTTAATATACATATACATACATAGGCGCCGATCCCGTGGGTGCTCCGGTGCTCGAGCACCCAGCCAAATCTTTGAGCACCCAGGCGAATTTACCTTGAATTCACAAAATGTCCCATTGAATAAAACAAGCGAATAATTAAAACTGTACTTCTCTCTCGTAACAGTCAGGCGCGGGTCCTACCATCATATACAAATGTGAATGTGACACTAAGCACTAAGTATCTGTAGCGTGGTCGAACGGTAACCTCGCCTGACTTTCATGCCAAAGGTCCCTGGATCGAGATACGCCTGTGACGATTTTACTTTCTTACAAATTATATTGCTAATACTTTATAGAAATAGAATTC
Organism: Proterorhinus semilunaris; assembly: GCA_021464625.1. Lineage (NCBI taxonomy): Eukaryota > Metazoa > Chordata > Actinopteri > Gobiiformes > Gobiidae > Proterorhinus > Proterorhinus semilunaris. Next base: position 26,674,244 of record CM038344.1, on the reverse strand, counting down.
AATCGGGCATATTGTTTTTCTATAATTCCAATTCATACGTCTAGGGAAAATATAATTTGGGCACGCGGGCAGTGTGTTGCTAGGTAAAAATCCTCACTGTCAATCAAATCCTTGATCTCATTATCAACATGATGCTCCGACGCCGTGTACGTAACTTCGGCCAAAAACAAAGCTCGTTTGCCGCCAATGGGCTAATGACCAAGAAGCTAATAAAACGCACTAAGATAACAATGGACAGATTTGTAATTAGAAAGAAATTGCATTTATCAGAAGATTCCACCAGCGAGGAGACTGTCTCCATTCATTATGAGACGGCCTCTACAACTACTTCTAGTGCCAACAATGGTGAGTTGCGCGCAGCGCACCAATGCATGTTTATTGCTTTCTCAAAAAATAGCCTCAGTGTATAAGATGATAGTAGACATTGCCAAGTAGCTTGCATTTCTGTTTAGGTAAATGTGAGGCGGTGTGCGTCACATGACAGTACCGGCTGACTGAGCACCCACGGGGGAAAACATAAATCGGCGCCTATGTATACATACACTTAATACAGTATATGGATTCCACTTACCATAAGAAAGTAATGCTTTACATTAACTACTTTACATCTCAAATTATGATTGATACTGACACAGATCATTTACTATATATACTATATATATATATATATATATATATATATAAAATACCAGAAAGCAAAAAATCTGCATTTGACACAACAAACACGCACATACTGCACATTTCCTTTGTATAACCATATGTGGAATGTAGGCTCGTACAAGGGAAAAGTGCAGTATGTGCATTTTTAGGGACTAGAGTAAATTTAGAGTTTGTGTTTTATACCCATAATAATTCTACCACAAAAAGCTACAAAATAAAAAAGAAATAAATGATAAAGATCAAACCATTTTGACAGGGCATCAAAAAAACTAAAAAGACAGTTTTCTCAGTTTCACCCAGAGTGTAGTTACTGCTTTTTTCCTTTGTAGGGCAGTATACCCTCCTATGCAAACGAGATATCCCTTCTCCATTAGGGTCTTAATTTGTGAAAGATATCCTAACCCACCATGTGATTCTTACAAAGTTCAACTGTTTATGTGTCTTCTCTCAGGTGACAATATTCTTGACCAATCGCAGTCACAATCCACTATTTGTCCAAAACTGAATTGCCTTTATTTTAGCTCAGCCACTACCAGGTTAAAAAGGGACTCCCTACAAAACAATGACCGGGTGCACTCCAAGCTCCTGGTGCCTCCCTTCAAGTCAAAGGCTATTTGTGTTCAAGTTCAGAGGAAGACAGCCCTCACAGACACAATAGAGATCTGTCGGTGTGCTTCTCAATTGTTTCCACATCGTACCCTCAGCCACAGATCACTATTTATACGGCAAATAAAAACACATTCATACTGCCATACTGATACTTCAGAGTACACGTCATGTGTCGGCAGCATAAACATTTCACGGTAATGCGTATTTGACAGACGAAACAGAAAAAGAAAAAAAATTAAATATAAGAACAGTGATTACTACAGGACAATTCTCACTACAGAAATACTATCCATCCATCCATCCATTTTCTTCCGCTTTATCCGGGGCCGGGTCGCGGGGGCAGCAGTCTCAGAGATGCCCAGACTTCCTGATCCACGCACACCTCCTCCAGCTGTTCTGGGGGGACCCCGAGGCGACACCAGGCCAGCTCGGAGACATAGTCCCACCAGCGTGTCCTGGGCCTTCCACGAGGCCTCCTCCCAATAGGACATGCCTGGAACACCTCCCGAGGGAGGCGACCAGGAGGCATCCGGAACAGATGCCCTAGCCACCTCAGCTGGCTCCTTTCGACGTGGAAGAGTAGCGACTCGACTCCGAGCTCCTCCCGGGTAACTGAGCTCCTCACCCGATCTCGGAGGGTGCGCCCAGCCACCCTGCGAAGGAAACTCATTTCGGCCGCATGTATTCGCGATCTTGTCCTTTTGGTCATTACCCAAATCTCAGGTGAGGGTTGGAACGTAGATCGATCGGTAAATCGAGAGCTTTGCCTCAGACTCAGCTCCCTCTTCACCACAACGGTCCGATACAGCGACCGCGTCACTGCTGACGCCGCACCGATCCGTCTATCGATCTCACATTCCATCCGTCCCTCACTCGTGAACATGACCCCGAGATACTTGAACTCCTCCACTTGGGGCAAGGACTCCACACCGACCTGAAGCGGGGAAACCACCTTTTTCCGGTGGAGAACCATGGCCTCAGATTTGGAGGTGCTGATCCTCATACCGGCCGCTTCACACTCGGCTGCAAACCGCCCCAGTGCGCGCTGAAGGTCCTGATTTGATGAAGCCAACAGAACAACATTGTCTGCAAACAGCAGAGATGATATTCTGAGGTTTCCAAACCGGACACCCTCCGGCCCCTGGCTGCGCCTAGAAATTCTGTCCATATAGGTAATGAACAGAACCGGTGACAATGTGCAGCCCTGGCGGAGACCAACACGCACCGGGAACAGGTCTGACTTACTGCCGGCAATGCGAACCAAGCTCCTGCTGTGGTCATACAGGGAACGGACAGCCCTTAGTAGAGGGCCCCGGACCCCATACTCTGGGAGCACCCCCCACAGGGCACCACGAGGGACACGGTCGAACGCTTTCTCCAGATCCACAAAACACATGGGGACTGGTTGGGGGAACTCCCACAAACCCTCGAGCACCCGATGAAGGGTAAAGAGCTGGTCCAGTGTTCCACGACCAGGACGAAAACTGCATTGTTCCTCCTGGAGCCGAGGTTTGACTATTGGCCGGATTTTCCTCTTCAGCATCCTGGAGTAGACCTTACCAGGGAGGCTGAGGAGTGTGATCCCTCTGTAATTGGAGCACACCCTCCGATCCCCCTTCTTAAAGACCACCACCCCTGTCTGCCAATCCAGAGGAACTGTCCCCAACCGCCTCGCAGAGACGTGTCAGCCAAGACAGCCCTATAACATCCAGAGATTTAATGTACTCGGGACGAATCTCATCCACCCCTGGGGCCTTGCCACCGCGGAGCTTTCTAACCACCTCGGTGACTTCAGCTTGGGTGATGGACGAGCCCCCCTCCGAGTCCCCAGCCTCTGCTTCCTCATCGGAAGACGCAACAGTGGGATTGAGGAGATCCTCGAAGTACTCCTTCCACCGCCCGACCACATCCCCAGTCGAGGTCAGCAGCCCCCATCCACACTGTAAACAGTGTTGGTGAAGCACTGCTTCCCCCTCCTGAGGCGCCGGATGGTTTGCCAGAATCTCTTCGAGGCCGACCGATAGTCCTCCTCCATGGCTTCTCCAAACTCCTCCCAGACCCGAGTTTTTGCCTCTGCGACTGCACGAGCTGCAGCACGCTTGGCCTGCCGGTACCTCTCAGCTGCCTCCGGAGTCCCACAAGCCAACAAGGCCAGATAGAACTCCTTCTTCAGCATGACGGCATCCCTTACTTCCGGGCGCCACCACTGGGTTCGGGGGTTGCCGCCGCGACAGGCACCAGAGACCTTACGGCCACAACTACGAGCAGCCGCATTGACAATGGAGGAGGAGAACATGGTCCACTCGGACTCAATGTCTCCAACCTCCCTCGGAATCTGGGTGAAGCTCTTCCGCAGGTGGGAGTTGAAGACCCTATTGACAGAGGGATCCACCAGACGTTCCCATCAGACCCTCACAACACGTTTGGGCCTGCCAGGTCTGACCGGCTTCTCCCCCTGCCAGCGGATCCAGCTAACCACCAGGTGGTGATCGGTTGACAGCTCAGCCCCTCTCTTCACCTGAGTGTCCGAGACACGCGGCCGGAGATCAGATGACACAACTAGAAAGTCGATCATCGACCTCCTGCCTAGGGTGTCCTGGTGCCACGTGCACTTATGGACATCCTTGTGCTCGAACATGGTGTTTGTTATGGACAAACCGTAACTAGCACAGAAGTCCAATAACAGAACACCACTCGGGTTCCGATCGGGGAGGCTGTTCTTCCCCATCACCCCCACCCAGCTAGAACAATGGAGTGCCCAGCCGGAGCACCATCTAGTACCCCTCCCAGGGACTCCAAGAAGGCCGGGTACTCTGCACCGATGTTGGGCCCATAGGCCGAGACAACGGTGAGAGACCTGTCCCCAACCCGAAGGCGTAGGGACGCGACCTTCTCGTTCACCGGGGTGAACTCCAACACATGACGGCTGAGCTGGGGGGCTATAAGCAAACCCACCCCAGCCCGCCGCCTCTCCCCGCGAGCAACTCCAGAAAAATGGAGCGTCCAGCCCCTCTCCAGGAGTCGGGATCCGGAACCCAGGCTGTGCGTGGAGGTGAGCCCGACTATATCTAGCCGGTACCTCTCAACCTCCCGCACAAGCTCAGGCTTGGGGCCCCGGTTGTGCCATACCGGCGACGTCACGGTCCTTGTCCTTAAACTGTCCATAGAAGTCTTCGAACTGCTCTTTGTCGGACCCGTCACCTAAGACCTGTTTGCCATGGGAGACCCTACCAGGGGCATAAAGCCCCAGACAACATAGCTCCTAGGATCATTCGGGCACTCAAACAACCCCACCACGTTAAGGTAGCGGTTCACGGGGTTGAAATACTACACGATCATTATTATAACCAAGTTCTTCATCAATATCACGACAACTGCAGGTACAACAACACTACATCAAATATGTCTACAAGCAATAACATTATTTTTGTTACTTCTATTACTAATGCAGCTACTCTTAATAGACCATTTATAAACCAGAAGAGGTTCAAAACTTAGGCTTGATCATTTTCCTTGATGTACTTTATTGTTTCAAAAAATATAAATGAATAATTATGTTAACTTAATGAATGTTAAGTCTATTTACACAATATTACAAAATGTGGGCCACATAGTCCATAACATTACAATGTGTTTAATCCAGATACATTTGGATCAAATTTCAGACATGTGGAGACAGGGCAGGGCATCTGGGCTTATTTTTATAGTAGGGATACGGTTTCTGCTGTGCAATTTCATCTGCACTGTCCTAATATCACTGAAGTGGCACTGGACAAACCAACTACTGTATGTAGAAGTGTAGCCATGATCTAGTGCAGTTTAATCCCAAAATAGGGTCAATCTCACTCCCACTCCCTGCATTACACTATATTACATATAAACAGATGGTTTGCACTAAAACACCAAATGAGAATGAGAATACCCCGCATTAACCAGGCTCCCGACCCCCAGTGGCACGAGCTTGCATAGATACATGTATTTATTGGTTATATACTATTTCCTATCAGTCTTTCATGTCTTAGTGAACTGTCACAGATGTAGCAAGCTTGAAGTCATCGTAGGTCGCGTCTGTCAAGATTCTGCATCGACGCACTGCACATACTTGTATCCGTTTCAACAGGGGAAACCCAACACTCCTTGAAGCCAGTGTACAGGTCTGCTACGTAACGGGTGAATTTGCATGAGTGACCGGCTTTGGCTCGAGAACCTGTGTGACAATTTAAACATTTGAACAGATGGCAAGATCAATCATAGTTACGCAGCCACACGATTAAAACAATTAAAGCTTCAATTGCAGACAGATTAATGATCAGATCATTGAATTTGGCTTATAACATTAAGATGTGCTTTGGCCCATTTTAAATATTTGTTTGCTTTGGCCCCAATTTCTGACAAACTGGGCCTTGTGAACATGCAAAATGGAGGGGAAGGGCAAAGGCGAAGGGCTAAGGGGGAGAATCGAGATAGGGCCTAAATCTCATGCACAGTTTTTTTTTAACCACAGTACAAGCTCACCGAAGCTTACAGAGCTGGAAAAAATAATTTGTTCATCCTTTATGTATCAAGCATTTAGTTAGTAACATCAATTTCCCTGTTAGCTGCAAACAACAGAGCAAAGATAAATTAAGCCCAGGATTATACCATTTAATAAAATGTGTTCATCATCATTTGGTGAGTCTTGATATTGTGAATATCACAATACTGTCATGTTACATAGATACAAGCCTTTGAAGGTTTGATATTCTTGCTTGGCCATTTTCTGCCAATAATAGTGACACAAATGTATTCCTGGGTCCTAACTCCAACCGCCCCATAATGAGGATATCATTTGTGTTATTCACCTGCAGAAGGTATGCCATTTGTTTGTAGCACTTAACCTACAGAATCCAAAACGTCTAATACCTTTCAGAGTTAATAAACTATAACCAACATCACAGTTTTATCTAGTCTGACATTTTATTGCTTCCTAATCATTCCTGCCTTTGTAGTAAAAGATATTGGTCTTTTTCATGAATACAGTTCAAATTTAAAGGCACACTGTGTAACATTTTGGACTATACTGTGGCATCAACACAAAACATGCTCCCAATGACCAGCTCGACACAGAAAATGCTATTACCGCAGTTGGTAATCAAAGAATGGATTTGGACCTAACCTGTTTAAATCTCAAATTCTGCTACCTTTAGTCAACATCTCTATGGAGACGAGCTGGAGACGTACCCACTCCTGGTAAAGTTACAGTCATGTCTAATAGGAGAGGTGAGCCGCTCACAGCAAAGGCACATGATTGTTTGTACATTTATGAGGCATTTTACAAATAAAATAAATACTTGTATTTCAATATTATTTCTGAGGTGAGATTTTACATAGTGTGGCTTTAAATAAAAAAATAAAAAAACTGTGGTGTAATTCCAAAAATTATTGAAAGATGAACTCTTTGATCATGACAGATACAACGGACTCTTCAGGATGAAGAGCGAAACATCGGTATGCGTCCAAAAACGTAAGTCCCGTACATTGGTGTATGAATGAAAGTGTGAATGGGTGACTTGTTTCTTGCTGTAAAGCACTTTGGGCCTGATGGAAGTAGAAAAGCGCAATATAAGTTGAGACCATTTACCATTTAAACTGGGAATAAAGAATTGACAAACTGGATGACTAAGAATTTGCACTGTTTGGTTAAATTGCTGTATGTAACATGACTCGCCTCCTTGTCTTCTTGTTTTTTCCACCAGCAGCAAACACAAGACAAGACGTATCTAGTGTTTGTAAAAGAAACATCACAAGTCAGTCATGATACCCAAAGGTGACTTTCTTCAAGTCAGTCTCATGCCATACCCGTAAGGAGCAGAATAAAAACTATTTGATTAGCCAATTTTTCTTGTCAAGAGCCAAATTTTACATTTTCCCTTTGGCGTAATTCTTTAATCTTTTTCACAGGTTTAAATAAGCCAAAGTCCATGTCATGTAATAAGAGGTTCCTTGATCCCATTTGTATAGCCTATTTGTATACAGTGTCAAATCCTGTAGTAAGTCAATGTGGGCTGAACTTGAAAGGGCTCTAAGAGGATGGAGAAACAGAGGCTCAACTCTGCTTTATTACGTTTATACTGATGTGTATGTTAGTTGTATTGTATAATACAAATTCATTAACCTTCTTTATAAGCAAAATTAAATTACGACATAACTCGACTTTAGTTGTACTGTGAAGCACTTCGGTGCAACTGTCATGGTTGTTGAAATGGGCTGAAATGTGCTACACAAATTAAATGACTTGACTAGTCTTGGGAACAGCTCAAAATGTAAGGTTTTTTTCCTCCACATTGGAGAATTGAGCCCCGTTATGCATCACAAACATAATCATGATAATTGTGATGTCATTCATTCCAATTAAGCAACAACATGACAGACACATTTCCGTTGGTATAAACAAATACACTTGATTAGGTCAAGAGTATGGCCGTAGATTACAAGGAGCCTTGACAATTGATGTACTTGAAATAGCTTCCCAAGTATCTGACACTTAACACAGGACAGCTTCCATCAGATAGTATGATAAGTGTATCACAGCCATGACGTCCATATTACACCTGTCCAGCCCAATGTTCAGGACCACTGCTTTCTGATCACTGGGGTCAACAAACTCCACAAATCTTATCTCGCCTTGCTCACTAGTCCAACAGGATGAACCCAGCTTGAGAACTTTTGTTTACTAAAGGGTTCAAAGTCAAAGGCATGCCCCCCCACCCCCCTTTCCATCACCCACATAATAATAGATACATGAAGGAATAAGCGCAAAATCCCACTTTGTCTTGCCTATCGCACAAACAAATGAAGTCAAAATTACTAACTAAATGTGTATAATTAGCAAATAAGAAATATAATGTCCCCTGTAAACTACTCCGTGTCTCTCTGCTGAAATTCATGTGATTCTGAAATGCATGTTTGACCTATATTTGACCTTTATTTAACCAGAATAGTCACACTGAGATTAAGAATCTCTTTGTTAGGAGAGTCCTGGCCCCAGATGGGAACCTATTGTACATGTTTTAGTGGTAGGGGAAACCGGAGTACCCGGAGGAAACCTACACAGACACTCCGGGTACTCCGAACATACAAACCCCACACAGAAAGGCCCCTTCCAGGTGGGAGTCAAACCCAGGACCTTCTTGCTGTGAGGCAGAGCGCGAGCCGCATGTGATTTTTCTATCTCAACATTGTTATGCGTCTGGACATGTTAACACGGTGAAATGAAACGTGGGTCTCAATTCTTGCTTAAATTGCAATTAGATGCGTTTCCTAATTCGAGCTGCCTTGATCAGATATCATTGTTATAAGCCCTATACATGAACTGCGTTTCTAAATCATAATAACTGATCACAACTCAACACCCAACTCGAGTAAGAAGGACAATTCTCACTGGTGCTACACTGCAGTCTTTTCACAGACAAAAAAAAATGCTTCAACCAATGTGTGGGATTTGTGACATGCAATCTGTGTCATTCTTAATATGCGCAAAGCAATAATGAAGACTATTGCCAGAACTTGGTGTACTCATCAACAGATAAATAAAGGATTTTGAAAAAAGAAGAAAATTCTGCATGAATAAACTCAATATCAAAGATGTGAAGCAGCACCATGCAGTTAGTCTAGAATATTAAAAAATTGTTTAAAAAAAAGAAAGAAAAGGAAAAGTGAAATCACATCTAACTTTATCATTATCAAATCATGATCACATTTTGCCATGATATTAATACAAAATAACTTAAATTAATAGCATTTAACCTGGGCTATATATTGAACACTAGACTTTATGAAATATATTGATCGCAGCTTATAATTCAGTTGGCCTTTTTCCACAAAGCAATGAGTCTTCACATCAAAGCTCTTCTACCAGAACGCGCTGTTTCCTCCAACTCCGCGTGTGTTACTCACTAAAGGCGAGAACTTTAAAGTCTCAGTTTCACAGAAAAAAAAGTGTGTCGTGCGAGCAGAAATCAGGAGTCCTTGTAAACGCTTTAAGTGGTAGTTTATACAACTGAAGAGATACGGAATTACAGCGTTACGCCTATCTTACGCCATGCGGTCACTTATAAATGGCCTATAGTAAGTGGCGAATACACACGAGTCATAATTCATTTATTTGTCAAATTAAATGACCCCAAAACCTTCAGTTCTACACTCGGAGCCCCAAAAGCACATGGTCGTGACATCTGGAGTAGCGTGTATTCGTCAGTAACGATCCCCCCACACAAAGACATTATCACCGTTTCCTTCAACCACGCGGCGGAAAAAGCAAGTCTGCAATGGTCATGTTTTTACCTCTAAAACTCACTGCCAGCACACAATACCGCTATCGTCCTCGTGCGTAAAATCAACCACGAACATGGACCACTCCACAAATAAAACCCACTTTCAGTGAACATAATTAGTCTACTCATGTGAACTCTTACCCAAGCGCTCTCAGTGCTCAACTTTAAGTCCACTGGTGACAGTTACTGGGGAAGTCTTCTCGGGTTTTTTTTCGGTCCACGCATAAAGATCTCCACAGTCGTGGCGCGCCGTCTACCTCACAAACTCTGCAGCTCAATTTGCGCTTTTAGAAACGTTGAGAACATTGTATCCCCCCAGAAGCTCAACTGTGGGTGTCGTAGTTACTCAGGTCCGACTCTTTTGTCTTCACCCCTCCCCAAATCATCATATTGCTGCGCCGCGCTAGGTAGGTGGTGAAAAGTAGAGAGTAGGGCAGTAGACAGAAAGGACCGCGCCGTACAACATTTGCGCAACTCGCTTACAGGCTAGTGAATAGGGCCTACTTAGGTCTATTTAAGTGTAGGACTATTTAGTATTTCAATTCAGATAAACTGTGAATAGGACATACTGTGTTTTTCAATTAAATAATAATAATAATAAAAAAGCTTTTCAAAAATATTTTGCTGTGGGTTAATGGTTCCTTGAACAGAAGAGCGACATTTTCTAGCGTAATCTGTAGTAGAAACAGTGCAACAAGGCTAATTAGCGCCTCCTAGAGTCCATGAAGGTTTAGTTTGGTGCAGCTTTTGCCTTCCTCAAATAAAAGCCAAGTAACTTCAGTGTTTAATTGGAGTATGTTAAAAAAAATAAAAAGGAGCAGGCCTGGCGACATGGATCAGTAATATCTCTGTTGAAAGATGTATATCAAAGAAAGGTCTCAATTGACAGGGTGCCAGTAAAGTAATACTTTCACCTGAACTTTGAAAGATATTCATTTCAGCCATATCCACGTAGACCCCCCACCAATTATGCCCTTGAAATTGGAACGCACGGCCCTTCTTCCAAAACTCTAGGAACATTTACTTTCCATGCAACTAATAATGAACCCAAAAACACCTGAACTTGAGACAATATGTATTATGTTTTAACATTAAAGGTGTTGATTATGCAAGTCAAGTTATTCCAGGACTGAGAGCCTAAACGCAGCGTGTCCACTATGATCCCTTATTCTCTTATGAAATTATAATAAAGTTGGAGAATGAAGCAGTGGAGAGTCCACCTCTGTCGACAGGCCTCACATCTTAAACATATTTACGTAACAGAGGGGAGGCGCGGAACATTTTCCAAGAAATATCAAAAGAAATGGCACCACAGGAATCACTTCCAGGGAGGAAAAAGTACAATAGTTCACATTATGAATCCAAAAGCCACTCCACAAATGCATTTATCAATATGAAATCATCTATAACTTAAATGAATCAAACATTTGAGATGGCCCGGAGTTGACCAGAAGACAAAACCTTTTTTTAATTAAATACCCAAAGAAATTAAGACCTACTAAACCATGCTTTAAGACTTTCATAGGTTTTAAAGGTTTAAATGCTTGGAGTAACAACTCTGGCACATGCGCCATAGTTTGAGAACCATTTGACTACACCACCTGGAATTCTGTCTTTTATTTTCTGTACAAACATGATCCATAAACTGTACAACAAAGCAAAACACATCAATTACCAACATGTTCATTAGGGACAAATTTACAGATTATAAATGATAAATTACACAACAATGCCCATGTTTCTAAACACAGTTGTAAATGTTAAGGTAGAAGGGCAATATAGTTTGCAACAAAAACAAACAAACAAAAATCCTAAATGCTATTCCAGTTCAGTGAATCGGGCAAACATGGCTTTGCGGACAGCGTCTTTGTACGTGTCTGAAGGAGAGAGCGTGTAATTTGAACCCTTGACGCCAAGACCAGTTCCTTTGGTTCTTAACTGAGCCTGAAAAAAACAAAACACATTTTTAAAAATCAATACACATCTGGTGCAGTCATTTACTGTCCAGATTTAGTTTTTAAAGTTGTCTGTTCTATTTATTTCTTGTTTAAAGTGGATATATCATGCATATATAGTAGGGATGGGAATCTTAGGCCTCTGTCCGATACGATTCGCATCTCGATACACCTGCCACGATCCGATTCATTTAAGATACATCTTGCGACACCAGAGCTGCGATGCGATTCGATTTAGGACAATTATCACGATGCATCTCGATGTTTCGCCATCCACTCTATGCTTGATGCAATGATTCAATAGAACCAGCTCAAATAAATTAAGATTTGACAAATAGTCACAATTATTGAGGCCTTGAATTGATATTATTTTTTTATTGTTTTGTATCCTATATATTCTATGAGTTTATCCACCTTAAGATTGTTTTGAGTTTATTATTATTATTATTATTAATCTATGAACAGTCTTGTTAAAATTAAAAAGGCGATTGTGTGAATTATTTCCACATTAATAACACACACAGAAAAGCTCACATGGTTATGCTAATGAATGGGCGGGGCTTCCTTTGCCTCAGCGCAGTCGCACGTGTACTCCCACCTGACTCAAATACAGGGCAGTAAAGTGGATTTTTTAACTCTTTCTGGACTCTTTACGCTTGTAAGTGGACACAATGACGTGGGCAGTCAGATCATGGCGATGTTTGGAATATTTATCTGCGTTTGGCTTCCTGCTACTTTTCATCGCGTTCTGCACACAAGACGTCCTTGATTCAACACAGCGCTGCGGCCAACCCAGTCCACCGCAGCGGAGGTGTTTCTGTCGCTCTCAGCCTGAAGTTACTATTGAAGTATATTAAAGTTAACGGTAAAACACACGCGCTCCTCGTAGGAGGAGCGTCACACACGCACGCAAATGACGCGCGCAGTGGCAAGAGGGGCTTTGCAGCCGTAACGTATCTAGATTAAATCGATATGAGTGCGTAAAATCCGATGCATCTTGTGTTTATCCTCTGAACTGCATCGATCTGTGGCTTCTCTGCCGATGCACTCGCATCTCTCGTGCGCAAATAAGTGTATCGATACAAATCGGTTATTTGTCCCATCCCTAATATATAGGGCTTAATATTGGACTATTTTAGGGGTGTAAATATTTTATGTTTATAATTAGAATAGACATAATGCCTTTGTAAGAATTAGAGAGTAACAATGAAATACAGGCGCCGTTTACACAGCAATAGTCTCAAGGTATCCGCAACAGTCTGTGTAGGCTCTCAGTCGTACAGGTGTTGTCCATCATCGATGAAGGTTGAGTCATCTTCTGTACTGTGTAGGACACACACACTTCAACTACAGAAAATGACTCAAGAACCTCCATTGAATACTGATGGTGCAGTGCACACCTTTGTCCAGCCATCGGCGCTGTGCTCCTAACACTCGCTTTTATATTGGATAAGCGTTGAGAGTACACAGAGGAAGAAGGCTGTGGTTTATTAAGGCAACTCTGGAGCTTTCTAAAGTTAAAGTATGTGATTGGAAATTATTTACAGGCGGTTATTTGACTAAATATCAATAAGAAATAATGTGATCGTGAGTTTAATCAGTGCTCAGATAGGGCTGGGACGTGATTGTTCTGCGTTCATCCTCATAGTCAGATACGATGTGCGTTGTGTAAAAGAACCGATCTAATTAAAGTAACCTTCCGTTTCGATTAAAAGGTATAGGTAAAAAAGGTATTAAAAGGTATTTTTTATGGTGTGCTGGGGAGGTAACATCAGGCAGAGACAGTGACTGGACAAATTGATCAGAAGGGCCTCTTCTGATTGTGGCCAATCAGGACTCTGTAGTGTCATAGAGAACACTGGAGAAACTTCTCTCTGTGATGGACAATAGTGACTCCCCTTACACGAGGTGGTGATGAGGCAGAGGAGCTCCTTCAGTAAGAGGCTGCCCTCACTTTCCTGCTCCAAGGATATTCAGGAAATCTTTCTAGCCCAGCGCGATTAGGCTGTATAATAACTCCTTGTGTGGGAGGGGGCTAAGTGGAAGGAATGATAGCTGTACAGCACATTTATTCTTTGCACTGTCTATATACGTTTTTAATCTATTGTTTTTATGTGCATGCAGCTGATCAACTGAATTTCCTTCAGGATTAATAAAGTATATTGTCGTATCTAGGGATGTCCCGATTCGCTTTTTGAGCTCCCGATCCAATATTTTAACACTTCATGCCAATAGATACCGATCCGGTATTTTTGTATGATTATATATATTTTTTTTTTTGAACTTTATTGTGATTACACACAAATAAAACATGAACATTGTCCTGAGACTGGGCTTTACACATTATTTACAATCAGAAACAACAAATTTAAGGCTAGGCTTTTCTCCTATTTCAGAAAGTCAATAACCGGTCCCCATCTTCTCTCAAAAAACTGGATTTTTAATTGTAGTTGTGCTGTCAACCGTTCCATTGAAAAAACTTGTCTTGTCTTTTGTATCCATTGCGTGACTGTAGGTGGCTCAGGTTTTAACCAACAAATTGTTATCATTTTCCTTGCAGTCATTAAGAGGAGATGGAGAAGAAATGCTTGGTCTTGAGAAAGGTTGTCAGGAAAAATGTCCAATAAAAATATTTGGGGGTCTAATATATTTTTATATAATATATATCATTATGTATTATTTCAGTAGTTTCACCAGTTGCGTCTATTTGGCCTTGTTATAAATATGCAAGAAGTTTTGGATTTAGCTTTGAACGTTAAATAGGAAGGTAATTGTAGGTATTGAGTAGGCTAAAATAGGTATTTTACACTAAAACAAAAACAGTGTTATAATTGCAGCATTTTAAGCCCCTTCAAAAAACAGCAGCAGATATCGTTTCAGCTGGATTCGCTTCCATTCAGGTCTATTGTATCATGTTTAGGGCCTGTAAAAGACACTTGGAGCACACAAATTATAATGCATAAAGTATGCAGTGCGCACCAAGAGCGCTCATCTCCGCTGTTGGATTTGATTCTGTTTGCTGAAACGGCAAGTTTGTACGCAAGGCATTCCCACTGGCTGCTGCCTGTACAAAGAGCTCCAGGTTCCTGTCAAGCCATGGCCCCGTGTCTCTCAGTCACCTTCTTAGCCTTACATAAACTATATTTAAAATTATTGGAATACAATTTCAATAATATGAAAATATATCAACACTGCTCAAATTAATGTTTTAAGACTCAATAATTGAGTCTTAAATTATTATGCATGACATGTCCATTTTAATAGCAATTTAATCTCAAACATGGTAGGGTTTTGCCATATTACCTCAATTGGTGCCGTAATTCCCTGCTGGTTTCTTCCCAGTCCTTTGCCTTCCTTCCAGCCCATAGCTTGCAGCATTTTGTTTCCAATGTTATCACTGGTGAGGCCATCCTTAGTGGGCTGTTCATAGTTACTGCCAAAAAAGAAGAGGCAATTAACTTGTCAACTATATTAACAGCAAATTATAAGCAACGGACGCTATTTACATGGCAGCTGCGGCTGGTTGGCTGAATTTCTTCTTTTTGGGTGCTGGAGGTTCAGGAATACCATATTTTTCTCTTCTCTCAGCTGCCCTGTCTCTGTATTTCATCTGCAATAAAAGATAAACTGTATTACTAGAGTTTATCACATAAAAACTCGGCAATGTTCAAAAGACGAACCTCTGACTCTTTCCTCTCCAATTCTTCCAGCTCAGCTTCAGTCATTTTGGATCTATGAAGTACTTCCAAGTTTTTCTATAAAACAACAACAACAACAATGTAAAATGAACAAAACATAAAACATATTTGGAGAAACGTGTGGATACCTTGTGAAGATCGGAGAGTTGTTGATGTCGTATTAAGCTCTCTTTGTTTGGAAACTGTCTTCTACACAGTAAGCAGGCAAGTTTTTTCCAATCAGTAAGTTTGTCCTGTCCATCTGCTGCTTCCAGATCTGCTCCTGCTTCTTCAGGGTCACTGTCTCCGCTGTAGGCTGCCACTAGGCCCTGCATGAACCACAGGAAGATAATGTAACATGCAGCTTTTCCCAGAGCTCAAACCAAAACACAAAGAAAACAGACTTTGTTGCTGTTAGCCGAGGTAGTAGGGGCCTCTTCTTCATCTGGCATGAGTCTGTCCAGGGCTCCTGCTTGCTAGAAAAGAAATAAATAATGTTGGCTTATAGTAGATGCAAGACTCCAGAGTATCAACTAATATGGTCAAATGTGAGCCTAAGATTGGGCGCGACTACTGTAATGTTTAGATTTTGTCTGGCCCTCGACTCTTTTTCTAGCATTTATAGATTTTTTCCAAAGCGGTATTTCAGAGGCCGGATTACCATCCCCAGAAGGCACAAATGGCTCTTTTTTAATTGTAATTCAATTATAATTACATTTTCATTCAAGTAACACTAAAATATATACAAACTAACTGCCAAGTCAATGCAGTTTGAGTGAAAAAGAGCAGTGACCCAAGTAATCTTGATATCTGCCCCTTTGGAAAACTTTACATCAGTTCTGTTATTTTTGCAATATTTACAATTACCATCAAGCAAGTTCCAGATATAACTTTCGAACATTTTGCACTTGGAGAAAGTTGAGCAGAATTAAGTTAAAATTGCCCTCTGACTCAATTCAACTCACTCATGTGCCCCCTTAATGATCAATTGCCCACCCCAGCTCTAAACTGTTGTAATGTATGTGAAGATCCCCCACAGACTTTCGAGGTTGGTATCTTCCATGAAATAAATGGCAATATTTGGATTACTTTGTGTTTCGAATAAGACTGCGCGTGTTACGATGATACCAAGCTTGTTATGTCAGTATCCGGAATGCAACATACTTTTAGTGATTTAGTTGAGATGCAATTAGACAAAATTAAAAAATTTTAATTGGGCATTAAAACTATAATGTTAAAGCTACCCTCAGCTATTCCCTTTTGCCAGACCTTTGAAATAGAGAGCTAACTTTGTTCCACAGCACTTTTATTTTTATTAAACAACAATTATTAATGGATTTAATTATGTGTGGAGGTTACGTTTTTTGTTCTCTATATTTTCCCAACTACTGTAATATTTCCAGTGGTTTAAACAGTGGTTTACATTAGACTGACTCACTGAATCAAACGACTCAAAACACCCGATTCACTTTGGTGAGTGATTCATTTTAACGCGAGTGAGTAAAATGAATCAAACTTCACATCACTAGTTCTTAACACTTTCAGGCATTAAGTGATGGACCTAAAGGATGTCCCTGGGCACCTAAAAGAAAAATCTAAGGCAGATCAGTTTTAGTTGTGGGCCCTGACGTGTGTTTGGTGGTTAAGCCGTTGCAGCTTACTTGAAGGAGGCATACCTTCTTTTCAAACATTATGAAGCCAGCATCAGCAGCAGCTGCCTCCTTCCGCTCTTCTTGACTGATCGGCTGAAAACTGCTCCTGAAATTCTCCTTTTGTTTGTTTAGACTTTTGGCCCAGCGTTCCATATCCTTTGCAATCTGAATATAACCAATGAGACATTTCTTGTAGCCATAATCAAAAGGGCTGTTTAGGTCAAACAATCAAATACACACCTGCTGAGCAGTCTTGCTTTTTGGTTTTTCCTTCTTGTCTTTGCCTTCTTTAGGTTCCTTGTTAGATCCACTTGCATTGGCGTTTTGTTCAGCATTAGAGTCAGCTGGGACATAAGTCTGTTTATCATTGTCCCAGTATAAATACTGCTGTGTCTGAGAGTTGTAGTAATACTAAAAGCAAAAGAATAAATAACTAAATTGTGGATCCTCAGTGCTTTAACATTTATGTGAAGTTCTTACTTGAGTATTGGGATCGTAGTAAAGGCCGGTTTGTGGATCATAAAAGTAGCCAGATGACTCGTCATACTGATAAGTGGATGTATCTGGAACTGTATCAAAATATAGTCAGTATTTTAGAGAATGAAGCAGATAGTTAAAAGGGACTATAGTTTAAAAATGTTAAATCTATGTATTTTCCTCCCCCTACATGTCCCAGCAATATCCAAAAAGTGTAGAATGAGCCCAAATCCATTCACCACAACTGTGTCTAAAATCCTGCACTGTAACTCAAAAAGTTCTTAATTCGGGTCATGCACGAGCTTAATATAGAGACTGCAGTTACACGCAAGACCTGAGGTGGCAGTAGTGAGTATACAATTCCCACTTGCATCTTGTCTCTTTAATATACACCCTACGCAGCATACTCTAGACTCAGTCCCTACCAGTAGTTGGATCACCCATTTGTGAAGTCCCCATCAGCAGAGCATTGGCTGCTGCAGATCCTGGGACAACGGTGACAGGCAGAGACATGGCTTCAACACCAGTGAGGTGTCCCGCTGGATGTTTTGGGTCAAACTGTTGAGCAAGAGGCACGGCCGGGAATCAATGTAGTAAGAGAACGTAATGTCCAAAACTCAAATACAATTAGGTTGCCTGAGTTACCTGAACAGCAGGTTGAGATATTATGTGAGGCTGATAAACTTGAGCACTTTGTGAAATGACCACACCAGCTGCAGTAGCCATATTTATTCCCGGGGCTGCTAAAAGAAATGTAATTGGTGAATTAGGCAGTAATAAGTTTGGGTTTTGGTTAAGTGTTCACAGTACTGTAGTGTAATATTACCTCCTAAAATCCCATTTCCTTGAGAAGCACTTGACCCAGCAGCTTGACTGTAAAATGCTTGATAGTTCTACACAAACAAAATTGATCAATATTCACTTTTAGAACATTCCATCAATGTCCTTTGAGATTAACATTACTATGGTGTCACCATTTTCCACTTACTTGAGGTACATAGCCTTCTTGCAGGTAGCTATACTCCGACATACCATCTGAATTTTGTTGTGGCTAAAAGACATTGATCACCATGACAAAAATGCGCAATATTGAATTGGTGGTTGATTTGGAAGTACCTGGCTTGACGACCATTGGGCTGCAGCAATTGCTGTACTGGCAACAGAGAAGGCACTGACACGATTTCCATCAGGTAGCAAAAGGTCTCTTGGTTTACATACAGACAAAAAACAATATTTAATTGATTATCAACGGCAACTCTTTGCATTATAATGCAAACACGCTGCAATTGTCACTCACTTTCTCGCACTTTTCGCATAATCGACACCTAGCGTTTTGCCATCAAGTTTCAGAGGAGGTTGCAAACCCTGTAATATAGTCAAGAGCTGAGAAGCTTCCTGCAAGATAAAAGAATAGGTCAGATACAGTCCAATTATATGATGTAAATCAGGTCATGGGTCAAAAACGTACAAGGGGTGAAGACAGCTGTACAAAGGCAAATCCTCGGTTCTGGCCGGTCTGCTTGTCCTTGATGAGGCGAATGTTGTTTGCTGAGAGATTTGCATAAGGTGCAACAGCTGAAATTATGGCTTCAACAGATGTGAGTGGAGCAATATTTCTCAGGATGAGGGCTGTATGAAAACACGATACTGTATCAGAATTTCAGATCACTTGATACAAAAAATTATTGCAATGCACATAAGCATGTCCTGCTTACTGTCTCCATAGAAATCGCCAAGTGGTGGATTTTCAGCAGAACCAGAATTATTTTCACCATCTGTCAAGACAATACACATTTAATGTGAGAATACAGCAATGCAAAAATCATCGCCCTTTAATCATGTCCACTTTGAGTTCACACTGCATCTACTGTGTTCATCCCAGCCCACTTTATATTTTACAGGTGATGCATAACAATGTTTTTTATCTTTGTCGTTTTAGCACAAGGATAGTTCTACTGCACAATGAAATACTTTGATATTTAAGTTACATGTATCTGGTGCACTTGGCTTCTTCAGGGCTGCTCAAACAGCGGCAGTCAGTGGCCTTGACGACTTACCAGCTTTGGCTGCTCCACACCTGAAGCACTTCAGCCTCCTCCGGAAATTGTACAGGCCACACTGCAAGTAACCGTTCAAATCATTTTTATTATTCACCTTCTAAACCTCAGTGCTGCCTCAGAAGACGCAAACCATACTCACCCTCGACACAACTTAACCTTTACCAATGCTAATATAATGCACGAACAGCAGAAACGGCTACAAACTTGTGAGCCTAACAGTCTGGTTGTGTATGTATGTAACATGTGTATCCATGTTTATTTTTTAAAACATGCAAGTGATGCAGAAATGCAGGTTGTTCACTTACAGTGTTACAAAGCCAGTCTTCATACTTGTTCCTGGGGTTACTGAAGTGCATGTCGACATTTTTCCCTTGGATGATTAGTAGATTCTGTGAAAATGGAAAGGGTATCAATCAAATGGTCTTTAAACTGGTTTACTATTCATTGAGCAGGCAGTGGAAGGGAAGGAATGGGGAAAGGAACCCCAACAGACAGCCTTTGTGATAAGACAGGCACATGTTGTTCATGTCTGCATAATGTATGGAGCTTTTTAAAAAGGTGTTTGGGACCCGAGTGCACCAGAATGAGCTGGAGCAAAGTGTACAATGTGACTGCTTTAGTTAAAGTTGTAAACCCAGGATAGACTTTCCAAAAGGAATGAGGAAAACAAATAGGTACCTCACTAACAGAAATAATAATAATGCAACATAAAAGGCAAACCACTAAGCTTAAAGTGAGAACTAAATACAGGTAGCAGATGGGCTAAAATACAGAAGTGTGCAGCTTTACATGATTTAAACTTGCTTTGGTTATTGTCCACCAAATATGTCCATTTCAATACAGAACATTTCTGTATTAGAAACAGGATTAATAACACTTTAAGGCATTGAAAGCCTTTTGGGTTTTTCTAGATCCCCAAGGACATAACTAAACTTGGCGATTGTGAAGCAACCTGATTGGTCTCCATCCATCGGGTAGCATCTTGCAAGTGATAAAAGTCCACGAAGGCGAAACCACGGCTTATACCTAGAGACAGCATTCAAATATAGACGGGAGGTGTGTTAGTTAGAGGTCCATGGGTATAAATTCAAACTGTTCCACAAACTGCTTCCCAACCCAGGCCTTGTGTGGTTAACACTTGGTCAGACTCATTTGAGTTGTGTCTTGAGTAGTGCCTTCTTTTTCCCCCTCAACTGTACTTACCTTTGAATGGTACAAAATGTATCTTCCAAGTAAAGAAAGAGCCTTATTATTTGTTCAAATCAAAGTGCTATGTGAGACAGGATATGAATGGAAGCAACTTGGGCCTATAGTCACAGATAAAGGGGAGATTGGGTCCTCTGTACGTATGGTTCTCACCTGTCTTTTTCTTCATTAACCGGACATCCACAGGCTGGGGACCCTCCAGCTGGTCAAGAGCCATACGTATCTAGAAACAAATTTTTTAAAAAAAATGGAAATAATTCAGTGTTGTTAATATATCTGAAAATAAAACAATATTTGACATACAGTAATGGTTAAGAAAAAAACAGATACTTACATCTTCTTCCGTGATATGAGGGGAAAGACCCCACAGCATGATCGTTTTGCTTTTCTTGTCATCTCCTGGCTCTCGTCTGTAGTCCTGATCAGCATAGTCCCCATCAGAATGATAACCATCTTCTGACCTATCACTATTACGACGTTTCCGCTCTCGTGGCTGAAAATAAAAGCAGATGCATGCAATAAGAGAGCTGTCCAACTACACGCACACACCTCTTCACTGAAGGTGTAATCACCTCAGGACTATCTCTGGTACTCCGGCGCTCCCCTTCATAGCGATCACTTCGTCTGTCGTCAGCCCAGCGTCGGCCATCCCTCTCCTGATCTCGGTCTCGTCTGTCGCGCCAATCGGAATCATCTCGAGCCTGCTCTGAACCATATCTACCGCTGCGCTCAGTCCGACCAATCCTTTAAAGTGGTACATTTACAAATAAATGTATGGCATATACAAAACCATCGCATTAAATGCAAGTTATTCTGATTATTATTATTATTCATTTGGAATGGATACATCAAAGCAAATGTTTACTATTATGCAATAAGCATTTGACAGTAGCCTACAAAGCAAAACACATTGGTTTGATATATTGCTCGAAGATATCAATGGATACTGCAAATGTAGACCACATCCTCCTACTTTAGCATTAGCTAGCAATATGGCCAAAGGCTTCTCACCTTTTATCGGCTCCCATTTCTCTTCAGTTTTCCCCCAAATACAGATGCTGAAGAAACAACCAAAAATAGTCACATTATGTTAATTTGATGGCACTTTCTTCCGCAAAGCATTCATTACGCAACAAATATAATGGCTCGCGTCAGACTCTAGCTAATGCACAAAGGCGGAGAATCAAACAGTAGCGTTAGAGAAAATGTCCGAACCGACGTAGGCTAAGCTAGCCTTAGCACACAAACACCAGCTTGACTGTAGAAACGTTGCCCAACGCAACTTAACATCGCACACAACTGTATGCATACTATGTTTGTACCTTTAAATTAGCAACTATTGGATAATACAATTCTTCTTCAGAATGGACATTCGACGACTTGCTTCTTTGTCCCAAGATGCAACAGTGCAGTAAAATGTCACAGGAAATCCTTATCCCAGATTTTACCCCGCCAGGTCGGAGAACCAAGGTGAACTCGACATGATCAACGCGTCCTGTGGTTGGATGCCACCGAAACGCACTGTGGCAAGAAATGTAGTATGTTCTAAATTAAAACGTAGAATACATTAAATAACGCAATGATAGTGGCAACGTGCTAGTCACATGATTTCTGTCTGTCTGGCAAAAATGCCTGAAAAACCATACATTGGGTGAATTTCTCCATTCCACCATTTTATCTGCTCTGTTGGGTGAACTCATTGAAGTAAATTAAAGGTGAACTTTTGAAAGATTTTTAGCTATGGGTAAATGTGGGAGAGTTTTATAGATAGATCACGTGTTGGCCTATGAGCTTAGATATAGATGATACATCTAAGGTTTTTGATTTGTGCATTTACTAAGCCGATTATATATTCTGTGTTCCATTACATTGTTACAACACAAACATAGACAACATCAATTCAATACCAAATAAGTTTTGCAAATGCAAAAGGTGACTGTGGTATAAAGATCCCTTGGTGTGCTATGATACGTCCTTGGGTTTTGAGTTGTGCATCTACTTTCTATATAGTCATTACTTTGTAACTACAAAAACACAAAGACAACATCTAGTCAAGAAATACCGCATACCATTGTATGCAAAGGCAAACGTATGTTGGCTATGTTTTCTCAAAAATAGTGTTAAATAATAATTGTATACTTTATTATCATATGTAAATCCTTACAACATAAACCAATTCAATGTACAAGGAGTGGGGACTACACAACAACTTGTTAACCTTGGCACACAAACATAGTCCTCCTGATGATCAATGACATTGACAGTAGCAAATAGTTAATTTGTTAATACAGTTGCATTATTATAATTTACCATGTCATTATACCAGATTATTTGTAAAAAAAACAACAACAAAAAAGACAGAAAAACATTGTTTGAAATCACACAAGGCCATCTTTTTATACAAATGTTTCATAAAATAAAATAAAACAACACATACACTTCTCATAAAATATTATAAAAATGGTCAACACAGTCCCAGGAAGTTTAGAACTCATCACACTGAAGTAGAGAATGAGGTTGAACTGGAGGGTAATTCATCACACTGAAGTTGAGACTGAGGTTGAATTTGTGGGGTATGGGGAAGGGGGGCATGATGGTCCAATAATACTCTACATTGGGCATTTAGGTCAATGTCTCCCCCTTTGTTACCTATAAGACAACAGATTCGTTATTATGCTCGTATAATGTATAATTGCTGTAGCCATTAAAATAACTTACTCTTGCTTCAATATATTCAATCCTCCTTTCCAGCGCTGTGAGCTTCTCGTTGAGAGTAGCCAAGCGAGATCGGCAGGACATGTCTGAGGATCAAATTGTTATGAATATCCGCATAAGCAATGAGCTTCAATATATACTTTGTAGCGGAAATGTAATAAGCAGGCGCCCAATTGTGACTGTATGCAAACTATGGAAATAAAAAGAGATTTATAACAAAAACAAGTACCATAAATGTGAATGAAAGTAAATAACTATTTGGATGGTTGCTGGTGGTTGGAAATCAGTACTAGCTTTAGCACATTTTTCTCATTGACAACTATTCGTTTCAGAAACACAACTACATGTTGCACTGTAGGTCCACACCCCAACATCCAAAATGCAAAACAAACTGTAGTGAAGTTATCAATAATATATATATAAAAAACAAAACAGGCACATTAAATCAGTGCTTTATTCCGCTAGCGTTGCAGCTAATGCTACTTGGGAGTGGCCAACACTGTTGTTAGCGATAGCAAGCTACGGCTAGCGACGTAAACCTTCACATGTCACCGGTTTCATTCTTTAGATAAAGGTAATATTATTACCAAAAGAATTGAGGAAGTCGGCAATCTTCTTTATACTGCTGGTTATAACCTCGATATATTCTCGATTTGCCCAGTCTTGGTGAATCTCTCTCTGAACCGGGTCCTCCTGACCAGCCATGTTGAAAGTATATCAGAGACGAACAGGAAGCAGCAGCTGACAGCCACCAACAGAGCGCGTGTTTGGAGGTAGGTCCAAAATGTGTTCATGTCCAAATTATTACAAAACTCAACTGTATTACATTATTTACAGTTATGCAATATTACTCCACCTTGCTTGTCTCATCAGTCGTGGACTGCGTTCCGTTGATTATGTACACAGAAGAACACCAAAAAAGCACAGTTTTATTAAATAAAATATTTACCTTTTATACCTACTAGACTAACCCAATACAAATACTAACAACACAGAGACATAATTTGTCTTTTACAAATGTATCAGAGGCTCCCTGCACGATTGGTTTAAAAGAGCTTCTTCATTAAGTAAAACTGACTCAACAATTCAGTGTGTTGACAATATTACATTGGAGGGATAGTGTGTGGAATACAAGGAGTGTGTTTATGCTACACACTACTTCATGGACTACAATTGGATCCTTTTGAGTAGCTCTTGAACGTCAGCTTCAATGTTGTTGGTGAGAAAATTGCGACTGTAACGTTTGTAGGGTTCACCATCAGGACCAACAAGAAACTTCTCAAAATTCCAGGACACATCATTTCTTCTGACTGGACTCCAGATGATGGACTTGGGGTCATTCATGAGAGCCATGGGGTCATCGGACGGAAAAGGTAGCTTCTCTTTTAGATAGACAAACAAGGGATGGGCATCTTTACCATTCACATCCACCTTCTCAAAAATTTGGAACTTTGGCTCAAAGCCATTTCCAGGACGGACATACTTCAAAGATCTTAATATTTCATCATTATTGCAGTTTTCCTACAAAAACACAGAAAACAACAATATTTGTTATGACGTCTTGGACACGCAAAAAACAACTGCAGCTAAGCCATAATAATTGAATAATTCAGGAGTGGCGATTTAATTCCTGTAATGACCATTTGAAGTAAATAATGTTAGCAATCCTGCAAAATCACAATAAATTTTTTACGGCTAAATGTTGCTTTACTATCGTAGCCAATTGAGGGAGATTGGTTTAAACACATGTTGTGACGTCATCTAGTGGTTTTTCGGGATGTCACAATGTCCAAAAAACGAATAAGATTGCCTTCCTTAAATGTAATAAAATTTCACCCAAAAAGCAGAAAAAACATACAAGCATTAATTTTATTAAAATTATTTTCATCTATAAAAAAATAAAATAAAAAAATTGGCCAAACAAACGTTTGTTTTTGTTGTTAGTGGCTTATCTCTCCTGACTGTAACTTTACTGTGCGTTTCCATGGAGAGGTTGACTAAAGGTAAACAAAATGTGTTTGTTTTTTATCTTAGTCAATGTAATTGCGATTTATATTGGTTAGGTCCTCATCCAAATCTATTCTTTAGTTACCCACTGCAAAAAATAGCATTATCTGTGTCTAGCTGGTCAATAAGAACATGTTTGGTGTATAATCAATGGGCAAGGAATGCACTTCTCTATGGCCCTCATGGTGGGGAGCTGACATTGCTGTACCATCCCCTGGTGTCCAGGGGCGACTCCAAAAAGACACTTGTGCCCTATCCCAATAACCAGAGTGCACCCTACACTCCTCTACGAAGTGTGCACTTGTTTGAAGTGCATGCAAGGGTTCAAGTGCGCAGGTTACAAGTATGCAAACATTGCAGAATTGGGACAATGTGGCTTACGTCATTTTCAGACCTAAACTTAATAAAGTTGAAGGTCATTGTGTCTGGCCCTGTGAGAAAAAAGTAGTAGTTAATGAGTTGACATTAAAACACGTTAAAATACATGTATATTGGATATTAGTAATTTATTTGAGCTAGCTGTATAATTGTAATTTTAAATGTAGAGTGGGTAACTAACTGGTATCTGGTGAGTTTTATGTTTATATACAGCCTAAGTTTATTGTTGCAGTGAAACGTTTAAATTGGATTTATATGAATGATTGCACACAAAAAAGTAATGAAATTGTTTGCATAGAATGTCCGTAAATACTGGTCCGCAAATCGTAATGCTTCATCAGATATTTATGTTTCTTTCCAAGAAACATAGCAAACCTTGATTGTATTTACACATGTACCGCATAAGAAAAGTGAAAATATTTAATTAAAAGTAAATTTGTTTGGCACAAGATCCACGGATGCAGCCATTATTCCGCCTTTTTGGTCTATACCGCAAATAATTATGGGCCATATGCTTCGGCGAAGTGTGGATCAGGGGCGCCAAAGGGCGGGACGAAAGACCCCTCTGGAGAATTGGGAGACCCTACGCACTTGCACCCATCAGTGGGAACGCGCAAATGAGGGCCGCAAGGGTGGAAGTGCGAGTTTTGGGACAGAGCCTTGGTAAACAGCATTCCTATGAGCACGTTGACCTTCCCCAGCACTGCTTAAAAGCCTGGCTCCAAAGAGTTTGATTTTTTCTAAAAAGCGATAATGACCCATGTGACAACGCTGGGCTAGGTGTCATATTTTTAACCACGCTGGTTTTTGTACATCAGCACAAACCTTTTTAGTGCTCCAGAGCCTGTCCGCCGGCCCGGTGAGTGATTCTGATTCAGAAAACTTTATTGATCCCTCAAGGGCAATTCATTTGCTGCAACCTCAGACAGATATTGCACAAACACATCACAACACTCACTGTGTGTCACTTCCAACAGTACAGACAATAGCAGCTAATAAAAAAAGGACACATTTCAAAAAGGTCAATGTCACTTAGTAAACAAACTCCCTTCAGAATTCAACAGTTCAGTGACAGAGGGGACAAAAGAGTTGGCTAAACGTTTGGTTTTCCGAAAAGGTACATAAAAACGACGTCCAGAAGGCATGAGCGAAAACTTAGAGGACAGAGCATGGAGATACATTTAGCTTTCTTTAGCGCCTGCTCCTCCCAAAGAGACTGTAGGTCTCTTTGTTTAACTCCAATCATTTTAGAGCAGATTTTAACAATGTTTTGCAGTTTGTTTTTATCTTTCACAGACAGCGGCTTCCTTCCTTTTTGCCCTTTTAAGGAACAGGCTTTGTAGGAGGAGATTGAGCAGCCATGTTAATTTCACAGACCACTCGGGACCATTACAATGAATGGGGCTAAATGGGATCCGCCGATTTCTATTTATAACACCTATGTGTATAATCTAAAATGTTATGCAGTGTACCTTTAAGTTCATGCTGACCAATTTAATTGAGGAGAGGAAAATAAATAAACAGAAAGAAGAAAGAAAGAGGGAAAAAAATCAAGAAAGAAGATACAATTTAAAATAAACAGTAATAGTACTATCACGGCTTCCCTATTATTATTATTATTATTGGTGTTATTGAGTTTGTGCATTATTTTTTTTTTGGCAACTTATTACTGTGTGTAATAAAAAGATAATAAATAAAAAACAAACATGTTGTGTTTTTCTGTGTATGATTATTATATAATTCAATGAAACCACATCGTTAAAATATAATCATTGGTATGAGAAATAAGTGATAATATTACCTTATGTATGCGGTAATGAATTCACAAAATGCATGTCACAATGACTCAGCAAATTTGCAACCGACGCTTCACATGGCCTTTTGGCTTTTTATAATGAATTTAAGTAGCCTACATAACCTTCTTCAATTGAGTACTAACTCAGTCCAATGTTTAAACAATTAAAGAGAGGATGCAATGAAGTTTATGTGCTTGTGTCTTCTTTTGCAGACTTTTAGGTTCCCACTAACGACTTTATTTAGCCTTACCTGGTGTCCAAACTGGTTGCAGGGTACACCCAGAACCACGAGTCCTCTGGGGCCATAGCGGGCGTGGAGCTCGTTCATCTGAGAGTAATCCCTGCTGGTTGTTCCTCAAAGAGACGCCACATTTTCAATCAGGACAACTTTTCCCTTCAGTGCCGAGAAAGCCAAGGTTTCTCCAGACAGCAATCTTGCTGAAATATCATAAAACCTCCTTACAGCCACGGCCATTGTTGCAAATAAGAAAGAATTATGTCCCTAAGACACAAACAACTTTCTGGTTAAAACCGTCCTCAACCTTAAATGGCCGAGACTTAACAAATTATCTCATACTTGCCCTTTCTGATCAACCTGGACCTACCAAGACGGGAGTGTAATAATAGCAATATAACGACGTAATATTTTCTACTTTGGCCTTAAATGAAATATTATTTAATACATTAATTATTAATTACATGTATGACTAAATCAACTTAGCACATACATTATTTGACCAGAAATAATAGAAGTAAAAAAAAAAATTTGCACCCCGATTGCCCGGCAAAAATGGTACATTCCAGGAAGTAGTTTAATAAAGACCTAACGTGTTCGTGTCCATGATTATTGTGCTTTAATTTAGCAGAGTTGGGCCAAAGGTAGATTTGTTGTATTGTGATATACTACCAAAATCATCTAACAATCTGCCTAACGACAAATGCATCGGAACAAAAGCACACGGTGTTCAAAAATCATCGAGGCAGGAAATAATAGTAGCTTACAATGCCAGACTGGCCCTATTTGTGCGCCATCGGCTTTGTATTTATTAGTTTTATAATTGCCGCATACTTGATTTACTCGGGACTGCTTTCAGAAGTTGTTGTATTAACCGGTTCTCCTCCTATAAAGAAGATCACCATTGTTTACAAGTTCATCCAAGGACCATACAAGAACTGCGGTCATGTTTTCAAGGAATCTCACAACACTGGACCAAAGCTGCCACTCATCGGAGTTTTTTATGACGACCCCAAAAAGGTAAACCTGTTCTATCAGCTTACTCCGTCAAAGTATTGTCTAAATGTTAGCACAGTAACACTATTTAGGCTTGTGTCGTCCACTAGATGGCAGTAATAACCTTGCTTTGGTGGCTTGGTAAGGCGGTCTCAAACTCTGCAAGACTGTGTTGTGTTTATTGTATCATAATAACCCATGCTGTTGTGATGCACTAATAAGGCAAATATAGTAGTCTTCATATTACTTCTGGATCATTACCTCATAGGCAAACAATTATGTTTAAGTTTGTAGGCCTGATACTTGGTTGACCTTGAATTTTAATAAGACACCTGTCATAATAACCCTCCATTGACCTCTCAAATGCATGCACATTTTTGGACTGAAGGGTCTGGCTTTGAACTTGTGAACCAATTCACAACAAAATTTAGATTTGGACATTTCCCATCTCTACATCAAAACCCCTTTTGTTATCTTCATCCTCTCTTTTCTCAGCGTGCAATTAGACGTTCCATGGCTCAGCACACGGTCACAGCCAAGTGTGATCTAAGTTAAAGTAATTGGTGTAATGATCTTGCCTCATTACTGTCCCAGCCTCAGAATGCAATCGGGTTGCTTGTGTTAAGAGTTCCCACAGAGAGGGTGGAAAGACAGAGGTGCTGCTATTCACCACCTCAACATTCAGTATAGTCCACTGATGTGGTGGGAGGCTCTTTTGGTTCATGCATTATTTATTATAAACTTATTACGAGTCTCCAACTTTTAAAAATGTATCTTCTCAAGATAATTTTAGTCCTTTAGATCATTTTTATCACTTTACACAATAACTGTAGGCATCTGTACAATGTTGATCTCTTTATTTGTGTTCCTTAACCTTATTTCTAGTTTGTAATTTGTTCATTAAGTTTCGTTTTTTGTCACTATTCCTATTTGCCTTAGTTTGATCTCAGATGTGTGTTGTGTCTAAGTTAAGGGAAAATACGTCTTCATGTCAATATTCAACCTTGCATGTCTTTCTAATATTGTGACGCTCAGATTAATAATATCCAATTTTACTATATTTGTAAAATCCAGTTACTTCGGTTTGAATATATCTCCACTTCCCCACTTTTTGCCACCTCTAGTCACTTCTTCTGCAGAAACAAAAGACCTCAAGTGAGGACTTGACTCTGTCCGGAGTTGGTTGCCATGGATACAAGGCTGGAGCGCTCTCGGTCTCCCTTTGTTTTTCTCAAAGAGCAAAAACACTTCTCCAAATGCCTGCGTGTGGTTTCAAAGCGAGGGGATTCTCTGACCCGTTGAGCCCCACTGCTCCTCCACCACCTCCTCAAGTTTTTCCTCTCTTCATCTCAGAGTGGCTCTGGCTCAGATAAACACTGGAAGGCCTGGAGGTTGGATCTGCTTCTCTTTTTTGGTCCAGCCTCCTCCTGTTGCTGCCCCATGCAGCAGCAGGGTCACACTTTACCCCCTTATTGGGACATGCTGACAAGTCTGCATCTTTGGCAATATTTTCTTTTTCTTTCCAGCCAAGGCTATGACAAAATACTATCACAATATGGTCTATGCAAGGCAAGGCAACTTTATTTATACTGCGCATTTCGAATAGCCTGGCTAACACCAGACTCCTGTGTGCGCTCGAATCCTTTCGAACTTCACAGCAGTCTGGGGACCATGGCCGATATCTTCGCATGGATTTGGGGACCAATCACAGAACGAGGAGGGAGGGCAAGACGATAACGCGCTATTTGACATACGGAAGCTTGTAGTTTGTTTACGGATTAAATAAAAAACGTTTATTTACGGATCCAAAATGACAGCAGCAGACGCGACGCCATCTTTCGATCAAGCTTTAGACTGTGTTCTAAATAGTTTAGCTCGAAAGTTTACAGCTGGTACGTCAAACGTCATCTGATACGATGATATGATTGGTTATGGCTCCGTGCAGACACATAGACATTCATAGCACCCAATAAACGGCTATGGACAATCGTAAACCACACCTCTGCTACGAGAAAATGAATTAGTGGTCCCCAGACTAAATATCACTTGTGATTTTAGTCTGGCGTTAGCCAGGCTACATTTCGTACACAAGGCAACTCAATGCCCAAAATTAACCGTCAAAGTTATAGAGTCTTTTTGTAATCAGCATCCAATGGTTAAACATCAAATAGAAAAAGAACATTAGGCCTACTCTATATGGTTTCCGAATTTTGGACAATGTTTTCCAAACTTTTCAGGTGCCTCAGGAAATGGGGCGGGTGGGGGCGACAGGCAGTCATGTTGTTGTCAAGTGAGCAATTTATTAGTGTGCTTTTTGAGTTTAGTGTTTGATCACAGCTTTCATTTTTCAGTGTGAAAGTACCAAGGGGAACCTTAGTAAGTGCAAACAGCCTGATTGAAACCCGAGATTGGTGAGCAAACTGCCACGGCAACTGTACAAACTAATGTCTCACTGTCAGCACGCAAGGAGACTCAAAATTGACACCAGATTCTCAATCCAGGACTCAAATCTTTGTAAATACAGATTTCTGTGATGAGTTGACTACACATTTAGAACATACTTTAAGGGTGACCTTTGGTACTGTCCACTTATGGCAAATGGTTCACGGGCTGTTGTTTTGGATGATGACCCAGGTTTCCAGTTATCCCAATCAAACGTCCTCAAACACTCTTTCTTACACTTGCCCGATTCTTCTATGTCTATCTTGTGAGCGTTTAGGACAAAATATTGACATTCATCTGAATAGACCCCACCTACCAGTGTCTATAACAAGATCAGTAAAGCCATGTTTATCTTACTTTATCTTAATGAAGAATGATAATTTTTATTTTGAGTGGCCTAGTCTACTTTTTTTGCTTAGACAATCACTTCAACCTTCTTCACTGTTTTTCCATAATAATGCACTACAGGACTTTGGGCGCTTTCTGCTCTCCGTGAGCCATTGGGGGAACTTCAAACGGCTGTGCACTTTTGCCTTGAAGTGCGCGGAGGAGAGCAAAGCAAAGATGGTGGAAAGATAGGCATGGGCTTTGCTTTTGGGGCTTCTGCTTTGTTCTGGGTTCCCTGCCTGGACACTGTGATGATTAATAAATCTATACCACGCAAAGGCATCCTGCTGTGAAAAACATCCAAAAATATCCTTGTACGTAAAAACTCAAAGCAACTTAAACAAGCCACAAGATCCTTTGGGGTTTCTCTCCTCATTTACATACGTTTAAGTATATTCTTTTAAAATTTTAAATTGTCCACTATAGGCTTCTTTTTGTTTGTTTCTCTACAACTTTACCCACTTGATTTGGAGATTTAGAGAAATTAAAATACCTTTGAGACACACGCTGGCGGATGTTGAAGCGCACATTGATGGTTTAAGGAACAAATTGGGCTACTCCGTCTCATTTATTACATGAAGAAAGCTTGGTGCTCTGCTCAGCACAGTGGGGGGAGTGTCTCGGATGTCCCAGAAGTATTCATTTGTAAAAGAGTGTCTTCCCATTTTCGATTTTTAATGGGCACCGGGCTGCTCAGGACAGAGGAAGCAGGAATAATGGCCACACTGCCAAATGCTCCAATTAGGCACACAATTAATGAGCGGATTTCCTCTTTAACACGTATAGTAGACCATTCAACACCTGCAAAAATCACTCGAAATATTTGGAATGTAAAGCAGATCTGTGCTAATATTGAAAAGTTAGAATGAGAGTATTCATTAGTGCAGTTGAATTGATAAGTAAAAGCGTATATGTCTGTGTAAGTTCTCAGTCATACAGGAGTTGTCCATCTTCAATGAAGGTACTTGATTCATCTTCTGTACTCAGTAGTTGAGGTCTACGAACGTTTCGCCTCTCATCCAAAAGGCTTCGTCAGCGACAAAAGTCCCGCTTAGCCCACAGCTGAATATATAGACCAACAAGGAGGAGTTGGGGTTGGACCGGCTCCTCCTCTCTAATCACAGCTACTCTCACCTGTGGGTAAACCACCTTTGAAGTAGAGCGTCTCACAAACCGGTGAACACACTGAGACAAAAATTTGTTCATCCCAAAGACAAAACTCCGAGCCACAAACAAAGCAATGTGGTTTATTCTATTCAATGCAAAGAAGAAGAATGCAAACAACATTATATTGGAGAAACTAAACATGTTTTACAGAAGAGACTTTATCAACACCGAAGAAAAAGCACAAGCGGCCCTCAGTCGGCGGTGCACCTCCATCTAAAAGCCTCCAACCACTCCTTTGAGGACGGGGAGGTCAACATTTTAGCTAAAGAAGAACATTGGTTTGAAAGAGGAGTTAAAGAAGCTATTTTTGTCAGGAAAGAAAATCCCTCCATGAACTGGAATGGTGGGCTCAGATTTAATCTCCCGTCACTGTACTCCAATCTCCTTCGGGAGAAACCGAAAGGGCACGGCCAGTCCAAGGAGACGGCACCTCAGCCAACAAAAGAACAATAGGCAGGTAATTAGCAGTGATCAGCCATGAATAGGACAGATACTGGACAGTGATCATCTATGAATAGGACAGAACTGACCGATACTGAGGTGAGCAGGTCGTTAGAGACGCTCTACTTCAAAGGTTGTTTACCCACAGGTGAGAGTAGCTGTGATTAGAGAGGAGCCGGGCCAACCCCCATTCCTCCCTGTTGGTCTATATCTTAAGCTGCGGGCTGAGCGGGACTTTTGTCGCTGACGAAGCCTTTTGGATGAGAGCCGAAACGTTCGAAGACCTCAACTACTGAGTACAGAAGATGACTCAAGTACCTTCATTGAAGATAAAAGCCTATATGTTATGGGGAAACAAGATGCAATTAGAGAGCATGGGCCTGCATCAAGGCATTTGATTTTTGTGGTACTCATTGTACAAACAGAAAAAAATCCCATATGATGCAGTATAATAATTGACTTTGCAATTGTGGCCAAAAAAAAGTTAGACCAAAAGAAAGCTTTGGGAGATACTGTATCTACCTAAACCTAACCCATTTTTTGCTATTTGTCTCACTTGTTGTGCAGGTGCTGGGGCCCGACTGCCGCTGTGCTGTTGGGAGTGTTGTGAGTGAAGGAGAAAACCGGGCCCCAGAAGATCTCCTGCAGAAATACAAAACATCAGGATTTAGCGTCTTCTCCTTTCCAGAAGTCACGCACGTGGTCACTGCGTCATTTCCCCATCGCACCCCTCTGTCCATCATCCTGGGAGTCAAAAGAGTCTACCCACAGCTAACACAATACATCCAGGTAAGGCCTTAGATGTGGTCTAGTAGCTTGGTATGTATGTACAAATCCGCATACTGTCATGGTGTGATGGTGGAACAAGGAAAATAAAACCCAAAATGCAGGACTGCAACAAAACTGGTGATGTTTAATAAAGACGAAATCGGGAAATTACAAAACTCAAACAAACCGGGGCTAACATAGACAATGATGCGACAAAGGACAAGGGAAACACAGGGGTATAAATGCACAGGTGAAACACATCAAGGCGGGGCAGGCGACTAACACAAGGGAAGTAAATCAAAATCACAGGACAGAACACACATGTCAAAATAAAACACAGGACTAGGCCAAAGATAACATACACAAAACAGGGGTACAAAAGACGAATCATGACACATACAAGTTTCTCTTTGTCTTAGTTTTTTTAGTAATTTATAGATCTAACCCGCTAGTCTTTAAAGCAGTACTAAGTAACTTTTGCCCCTAGAGGCCATAAGCGCAACTGCAGGTGTCTTAGCAAGTAGCGATTTTTTATCTTATTAATTGTCCGTGAGAGTAAATACTACGCTGACGGAAAAAGCGAAGGGAGAGAGGGATATTGTACATCCAATTACACAATGAAAATAATTGTTTTCACTCAAACTTGGCTGTAAATATTGTTTAAAGTGGCGCTAGCCCACAGTTAGCTTTGCCCGTTGGCCTGTTAGCTTCTTCTTCATGATTCCATTAGTGTGTATTCGTTGCTCCGGTCCGGTGGCAGCCAAGTTGCAAATGTGGTTTTCTGGCCAGAGACACCAGGGGCAGATGAAATACTCCTCAATTATCCCATTAACACTTGTATTACCCCCAGAGGGACTACAAAAAGGTTTTTTTAAGGTAAAAAAGTTACTTAGTACTGCTTTAAGGTAAAAGCACAATTACTTGTAGGGCAAATGGTATACTATAAAGTAAGTAAGTGTATAACAAAATTGTGTTCAGATTTTAGTCCAGGTGTTAGTCCTGAGCCGCTGCGACTGAGCATGCCGCCACTGTGGGTCAATGTGACCAGCGTGTTTTTGGAGGTCGGGAAAACTGTAGCAGCCGGAGGAAATCTGGCTGGCTGCCTTCAGTCTCCTCTGATCCTCTGAAACGGTGCACCGCCTCTTGAGTTTGTCCCTGTTTCAGAGCGTGGTGTCCTGCATTGGTCAGCTCCTCCACCTTCTCCTTCCTCTTCCTCCCGCACAGCTCCCTCCGCTACCTCCACTTCAAACCAGTCTTTCACCATTTTTGGGGAAGCGCTCAGCAGTTAATCGTTTTTTTTCTCCAGTGAAGATCCATTCAGTCTAAAATGGTCCTGAAGAAAGCAGCTTTTTAATGGTAAACAAACTGCTAGCTTATCAGCTACACCCATTTGAGACTTACACATTTCTTCTTCTGAGACACTGAAGAGGCACCAAGAGCCCCCACAGCTGCAGCACAGAGGAGGCATCACAAGAGGAGCTACAGGAAACAAAAAAGGACAAACGAGAGATGGTGAAAGACTGTTGTGAAGCGGAGGGAGGAAGGAGGAGGTGGAGCTGATCAGTGCAGGACACCACGCTCTGAAACAGGGACAAACCCAGGAGGCGCTGCACCATCTCAGAGGATCAGAGGAGACAGAGGGCAGCCAGCCAGGTTTCTTCCGAGTGCTACAGTTCCCCCGACCTCCAAGGTCATGCGGGTCAGGTTGACACACAGTGGCAGCGCGGCTCAGCCGCAGCAGCTCAGGACTAACACCTGAACACTATTTCGTTGTACAGTTGTACAATGACAATAAAGCACTTACTTACTTACTTAGCCAGTACAACAGTAGGGATAGAAGGCATGTGTGACATAGCTGTGAATCTTGCCCGGATTCCTCCTCGTTTGTCCCTTTTTTGTTTCCTGTAGCGACTCTTGTTATGCTTCCACTGTACTGCAGCTGTGGAGGTTCTTGGTGCCTTTTTTTTTTTTGAAGGTCTCTGTGGGTTTAGCTGATACGCTAGCTGTTTACTTTTAAAAAGCTGCTTTCTTCTAGCCTGGCTAACGCCAGACTAAAATCACAAGTGATATTAGTGTCATGTTGGATTTTTTTAAAATCCATAAACAAACTACAAGCTTCTGTATGTCGAATAGCGCGTTATCGTCTTACTGTCCCCCCTTGGTCCCCAAATCCATGCAAAGATTTTGACCATGGTCCCCAGACTGTTGTCTAGTTTGAAAGGATTTGAGCGCACACAGCAGTCTGGCGTTAGCCAGGCTTGCTTTCTTCAGGACCATTATGGACTCTCTGCGGTAAAAAAAAAATCCACCAAACCCCACAAAAATACGGCAAAGACGTACAAAAGCATCCAGCAAAACAATGTGGAGCACATAAAGCACAGATGCAGTTCGCAGAAAAAGGCAAAACTCTGGTTTACACGTCGCCATAAGGACACCAAAAAGCTAAGTCTAAATTTAAGTGAAAAAAGTCTTTCATCAATAATGCAAGTTGGACCGAGAGCCTGTTGTAGCGAAGTGCTTCATTTCCACATTTGGGACCATTGTACTCATAGGGGACATCGGCAACGCTAGTTTTTGATGTAGCTGAAGCTCACATTGAGAAGTTTATTTGCGTTTGATACTGTAGCTGTACAAAACTGTGCGGAGGGGTGCAAAGATTCACCTTCACCGAACTTTCTCCCAGATCCATATGTGAAATAGAGTTATCTTGTTTACTTTATAGAAACTGATCAGTGAACCGTGCACAGTACATGATGAAGGATTCAATATCAGACACAAAGACAATGTCCTGTTCAGTGTTTTTGTGCAATTCTAATGACTGTTGAAAGAAGCATGGTGGGGTCTAAACAAGCAATAGATACAATATATAATATACAATAAACATTGTAAATCACTAATTGAAAAGGAATCCTAAATTCTACACTGTTACACTGTTAGACAAAAAACATTTTAAATTTAGTACATCGGAACAGATCAATCCTTATTTTATGCAGCTGTTTTTATCCTTTATTTTCTTCATCAAGACGCCAATTAATCAAACTGTGAGACAAGAGACTACAGTCCTTCTTCAGCCCTTGATGGTGACTGATCTGAGCGTGCGGAGCTCAGGGGATTGTGGGAAAGTGAGTCACCGTAATAAACGGCGATAGTGGATTTACTTTAATTATGCAGCACTCTGAAGCAGGTGTTGGCTCCACAGGTTTCCCTCCTCGGAGCTGGAGAAGACGTGTGCCTATGTGCCTGTCTGCTGCCTCTGCCATCTGCCTGAACCTGCTTTAGCACTGGCTCCTCTCCCGAGTCCTGTGGCACTTAGCCCCAGAGAGGTCACATAGTCTGAGGCGGCGAACGGGCTAGCGAGCTCCTCTAGGCAAGCACGAATATACACTGCAGTTTAGATATTTATTATTATTATAACATTTAGTTATTTTAGCACCATTTTAACTGTATATTAACTTCATACTCATTCTGCTCTGAAAACCAGCAGCTGTAGGGTTAAAAAGAAATAAAATGGAATGGTGTTCCAGTCTCAAACCGCGTGAGAGTTTAAACTCTGTATAACTGTGTTTACGCATTCAACTCAAAACATTGATTTTGCAATTCACAGCTGTTTCCAGTATACATTTGCTCCCAGCACACAAAGCCCTTTGGTGCTCGTTTGGTGTTTTATATAAAGGCAGAGTAAGTTCTGAACGCAGCTGTAGTTTCTCAGATTTCAGAGCATGAGGGATGTGTGGATCCCCAGTGATGTCAAGCTCTCGCAGTTAAAAAGTTAAGGCTTGATGTGGGAGAAGTCAGTTGCATCTTCATTTAAAAAAAAAAAAAAGCCTTCTTTTGGAAACTGTGTAGAGGAAAAGATTTATGTGAGAGCTACCAATGCAAAAGTTAGACATGTACCTTTTCAAGTTTAATGATGGTAAATGGTAGCCTGGCTAACGCCAGACTGCTGTTTGCACTCAAATCATTTCGAAATTCACAGCAGTCTGGGAACCATGGCCGAAATTTGGGGGCCAATGACAGAACGAGGAGGGACGGCAAGACAATGACGCACTATTCAACATTCGGAAGCTTGTAGTTTGTTCAGGGACAAAAAAATTAAAACTTTTATTTATGGATCCAACATGACAGCAGCAGACGCGACGCTATCTTTCAATCAAGCTTTAGACCGTGTTCTAAATAATTTAGCTCGAAAGTTTACAGCGGGTACGTCATACGTCATCTGATACGATGATACGATTGGCTATGGCTACGAGCAGACGCATGATAGACATTTGTAGCGCCCAATAAACGGCCATGGA
Organism: Proterorhinus semilunaris; assembly: GCA_021464625.1. Taxonomy (NCBI): domain Eukaryota; kingdom Metazoa; phylum Chordata; class Actinopteri; order Gobiiformes; family Gobiidae; genus Proterorhinus; species Proterorhinus semilunaris. Next base: position 26,636,009 of record CM038344.1, on the reverse strand, counting down.
CAATCGTAAATCACACCTCTCTTACGAGAAAATGAATTGGTGATCCCCAGACTAAATATCACTTGTGATTATAGTCTGGCTTTAGCCAGGCTTGGTAAATAGACTCAACTTACATAGCGCTCTTCTACCTATATCAGGCCCAAAGCGCTTTACAGTAATGAACCAGTCACCCATTCACACTCTCATTCATACATCAATGTACTGGGGGTCGTGGAACCAACGACCTTCCGATTGTTAGAGGATAACATTAAATCACTATTTCTCATACTGGGTCAAGCTGTAAACTCGTACTATCTCTGTTATAGCCTTGACTGTGATGCTCAGGCTCCACTGAATGTTTTGCTTGCGTATCAGCCTGACGCTCTTAGACGGTATTTATCCCTGTTCTGTGGAAGCATAGACAGACTTGAATGGTAGGACTAGCGCAATGTCTTGAGTTCATGTCTCCGGGTCCCGTAACGATGGTAAATAAACTTCTCCTGTATAAGACATCCTGACTGCTGCCTATTCTTCATCAATCCTCTCGAGCATCAATCCTCTCGAGCATCATTGTTATTTCTCTAACACCGATCACAAGACGACCCGCTCTACCAACTGCGCCACCGTCGCCCCAACCCACCGGACTCTTATCCGGTGGGTTGGCACCTCTGGGGTCGCAGAACCATTTTCAGATGGTTGTTTTGCTAAAAATTATTGATGATAAATTCAATTGTTTTATGTTTGTTTTTATGTTTATGTATGTTTGTTTGTTTATTCACCTTTATTGATTTAAAAAATAAATCCTAATTGACGTGAGCGTTTTGATAAACAGAACTCTGTCATCACTGCTAATGACAAAATCAATGAATCCTGGCATCCTCAGATACAGCTGCGATCTTTTACTTTCCTGCTTGCTGTATTTCTGACACGCTGTTATCCCGAGTGGCAAGACCTTTTCAGAGGAGCTCATGACAGTTTAACATGCACCTCTCGTCAAAGCTGAATGATTAGACGTCTTTCCACAAACTTTAAACCACTGCCCCGAGGCCCATCCTGATATTTGCCCTGTTTAACCATTGATTGGTCCAATGTTTTCTCCTGTTCCTTGATTTTCAAACAGCGTCCAATATGCAGATAACTCGGTACCATGGGAGTTTTCTGTTAAGACCTATGCACAGGGCTAGACAGTGGAAGATTTGGGGCCAATAATAAATTTGACATTTAGATATTTGGGCTTGAGATGCACAGATGATGGGGCATTTGTTTGCTTGAGGGCATGGAAAGTGTGGCCAACGTAAAAGCCTCGGACTGAATACAAAGCAACAAGATTTTCTATTGAATCTCCAAAATGGCTTGATTTGAGTAAAGACAAAAAAGTCTCCTTTACAAAGCATGTTATTAGAAGATTATTGGATGTGTTTTGCCATTCATTGTATAAATTTGAAGTGATTGGGTAACAGGATAGTAGAGCGCAGATGCATGTCCACGGGGCTGCAAACTTTGAGCTAACGGCCAAGACCAATCAGAAAGGTCAGAAAAGGCCACACAGCCACAGAGAAGGGAATAAATTCAGCCCAGCATAACTCAAAAGCACTGCAATGTTTCTTCCACTTCTTGCTCTGAATCGAGGCAGAAATCTCAAACCTTATCTTGAGAATGTGTTATCTATAGTATTCTAGTTTGTTTTGCGCTTTGCCTCATGTGATTAATAGATATTGTTAAAAACGTCAATATCAGCAGATAGGGAAAAGGTTTGTACTGGTGTGCAATACTAAAGCCCTGTGGATACGATACTGGTCACCTGGACAACGCAACATGCCGTCTTTACTTAGACCCACAGAACCTTACAGTCTGAGATATAAAACTACCTCCCTGAGCGTTTTCAGTGGATCCTGCTGTTAGTGGACACGATGTACACTGTAGTGTGTTTTTGATACCAACACACTGCCGTTTCATAGCAGTGCAAACATATCAGATGTTGATCTTTATCATGTTTAAAACCTGCTATCCCTGCAGTGTAGACCTCTACAAACATGTGCTGGAATGTAAGTGATTCATTTACAATTCATTAAGCGCATGTTATTTGTAATGAAATATAGTTTAAAACATGAAAAACATTCAAAACTCTTGTAAATACTGCTCAGAAAGTATGTGTGTATGTTTTTTGTCAGAAGCATCGAGACTGACATAATGAGACTTGGGGCCATATGCTTGTGTTTATTTGCCAGCTCTAACTGTCATGTTTCGTATGGATTCACTGCTTATTAACGTCAAGCCGTCTGTCTCTGACGCTCCTCTCTCATCAATCACTCTGTATCCAAGCCACAGGCGCGGACTCAGGTCTGATAAATGCGGTTTAACACTCAGATGTGAAGGTGCACAGAAACGCTTAGGGTCTATGGTTCAGATAAGATTTTACACATTTTAGAAGCGTAAAAAGTAGAACAATTATATTATTCACTTACTGCATACTACAGTAAGTATTATTTCGGAGACTTTTAAGACTGGCTCAAAACCAGGAAATGGGAAGAAGGAGACGACAAGGGAAGGAGATGAATAACATTTTTTTGTCAACAATACATTAATATAATTTTTTACAAGTCCAGTCCTTCAAACTAACTGTGGAAACTTTATTTAAAAGCCACTCGTAACATAACTTCAAAATGGCGGCTCCCCTCTATGGAGTTAGCCGTCTAAAGTCGACGCTGCTTTGATGCAGTCACAGCTGGGTCTCTCCTGGTGATGGTAATGTCACATCTCCATATCATTGATCAGATTTTTTAAACTTTTTTTGTCAAACTGTCGCTCTGAATCAGGATGAAGAGCAGGTGTGATTACAGACAGAGAAGTGGAGGTATTTTTAGACTTGCGACCAATACACCCTCTATAGTAACTTTTGATGAAGAGAATGTGACCTGTGTGTGGAATAGATCTTTGTTAAATTCATCTTTTGGTTGAATTACCTCCTTCTGTTTAGTTTGTTAACACTGTTAAATGCATGCTTTTTTTATTTATATTTTTTAGCTCTTACCACTTACTATTAGTTTCCCTATAGCGACCCATGAATTGCCAAGACCCTACTACTAACATAGATATATTTTTGTAGCTGAAAAACTGTTTTGTTGTTGTCTTTTTGTCCCAACACTGCACCCATACAACTCATTCCGGTCGGGTCACTTTGAATTTATGTGATCACCGCGCACACAAGCCCTGTCTCTTCTCGGGTAAAATATTCCACCAATTTCCTTGCTCCTTTGTCGAGATAGGCATGCAAATTAAAGGAATTTGTCCCGGTGTCCTCTTGAGGGATTTTCTGAACAATAATCCAAGAGGCAATTTTGAACCATTCAAGTATGAGGCCGAAACCTAACTGAGGTGCCACTGGGTTCTGAACTTCGCGGCGTGGGCCAAGAAAATAGAAAGATAAAACGAATAGGCTTAGGACTAAACTGTTTTATTCAGCTGAGTGACTTTGAAACAGTGGTTCATTGGTCAGGCCTGGGCAAAGCTAAAAAGACCTACTGTCAGTCATTGATGCCAGCAAACGTTTTCAACACTTTTATTCATGTGAGCTTTTGCGGAAAGCTCTGGCAATATCTGCCCCTTTTCAAGTGAAGGGATTAGGCCGATGAACAATTCAGACCGAACAAAGAGCACAAAAGATGACAGCTTCCGTACCGTTAAGAGCAAAAGATGGGTTGGTTAGGGAGCAGAATCAATTAACAAAAACACATTGAGAATTCTTGTATGTCCTTTAATGCAAAGTCCAGTTCACAGTCATGGCAGATGTTGGAACAGGCGGTAGCTGGATGGGTGGGATCGGTCCCTGATGATGTTGAGTCCCGCGCGGACAGCCGGAGGTGAACACAACACAGTGGAGATCTCCACAAGGTCATTCCCTATGATTTTACCAGGTGCTAGTTATGGTGACACATACTTGGACAAAACTAGTTCGGGGGGAAATATGCTAATTTCATTGAGCCTTCGTAACTGACTGCTACTAGTTTATTGTGACTATTCGCACCACTACCACTTCCCTACCACTACTGTATAAACATGAACCGTAGCCTACCGTGTTGATCTGGGAATGCCTTTGGAAGTGACATTAAGGCAGCTTTGCTTTAGGCTGTGGGTTAGAGCTTTACCTACAAACTGACCTGATCATAAGCTAATTGGATGAGGTCTGTTTTTGAGCCTTGCAGAGATTGTGTCTGCCTCTGTAACATGAGCTGGGAGTTTATTCCATAAAACCGGAGCATTGTAGCTGAAGTCCTCCTACAGTGATTTTGGAGACTCGAGGAATCACCCGTAGCCCTGAGTTTTGAGAGCGGAGTGCTCTGGTAGGCTGATATGGAACAATATTGTCTTGGAGATTGATCGGAGCCATAACCTTTATGGCCTTAAATGTGAGGAGCAGGATTTTAAATTTGATTCTAGACTCAACAGGAAGCCAATGGAGAGACTTTAGCACAGGAGTGATGTGTTCTCTTCTCTTTGTCCGTGTTAACAATCTTGCTGCTGCATGGGGAACTTCTCAGGGAACTTTTAGGACACGCTGCTAGCAGGCAGTTACAGTAGTCCAGCCTTGATGAAACAAATGCATGAATACGTTTTTTAGCATCACTCTTAGGTAGGATGTTTCATATTTTAGCAATGTTACGCAAGTGAAAAAACACTGTTTTACAAGCCTGGTTTATATGCGCTTTACAGTAAAAGAGAGGTCTTGGTCAAACAGAACTCCAAGGTTTTTACTGTAAAGTACGAGTAAGAGTCCATCCATCCATCCATCCATCCATTTTATTCCACTTGTCCGTTGCCGGGTCGTGGGGGCAGCTGTTGGAGCTGCCCAAGTCACATCGCACCAGTAAGAGTAGAGTAGAATATTGTGTTCGATTGTGTCAAAGGTTGAGGTCTAAAGGTGCATACTAGGGATGGGACGATCTTTGCCAAAATAATTGTGATTAACAATACGATCACGATATTTACCTATGATTTAAAAAAACACTGAAACTGCAGAAATGATGGGGATTGGGCAATTATTAAATATTCCTCTTCATTGTCTCCTGTAATTGTCATATTGAGTGAGACATAAAGTAAGTATTTAAAGGCACACTGTGTAACATTTTGGACTATACTGTTGTCATCAATACACAACATACAGCCGCAGCTCGACACAGAAAATGCTATTTCTGCAGTGGGTAATCAACGAATGGATTTGGAGGAGGAACTAACTTACTGAAATCTTAAATACTGCTGACTTTAGTCACATCTCCCGGTAAAGTTACCGGCACTGGTTGTCTGATGGATTTAGGGATTATCTTCTTGCACAATAATCCAAAAATGTGGCGATCGATTAATTGCCGCATCGCCTACTATTATAATTTGATTCCAATCCAACACTATACTAGCTAAAAACTCAGAAAACTCTGTGAAAAAGTCAGAATAGGGGCCAGGAGGCAAGTAGTACAGCTTTTTGATTTCTCCATTTGGAACAGCATTAGGCTTTCAAACAAATTATAATAATATAATTATAATAACATCTCAATTCATGTCAGTATACAAAGCATTTCAAGAACACATTAGTATCTTTGCATTCTTAAAACCCTTAAAGCTTTGGCTCAGGGCCATGTGGGAGTGTTTTGAAGTTTCTATCAGAGTGAAAAGTCCATGAGTCAGAGACAGTCCTAAAGTGTATAATCTCCTTCAGATTACTGTCATTAACAAGTGGAAGTGGTCAAAGGCATTGTCATTTGAATTACATGTTCTCTGTTGTTCTCTGATCAGTTTGGGAAAAAGAAGAGGGGAGACACTGTGGAGGCAAGCTCCTTAGCTTTCTTGTGGAACAAAAGACAATAGCTCAAGATTAGATCAAACCGTACAGTCCACTCTTCCTTTTTATTTCTCTGGAGGGAATAAAAGCTTTTGGTTTAACATGCATATCACAAAAAAAATGCATTTCAGGTTATTTGATTTATTCAAAAAACGACTGCTTGTTTCGGCACTTTACTAAGGCAGGGAGGTAACATACAAACTGTATTCATTCACATCCACTGTTGGTTAGTGTGAAGACTGTTGTTGCTACTACTGCTGCTCATCTGCTGTTAACCTGTTTCTGCAGATATTGAGCCACACAGACCGTATCAGCTACAACTCAAGGTGATTTTCAGTGAACCACAGCATCAATCTGAACCTCAGCTTCTTGACTGACCCTGAGAGGGATAGAAAATGAATTTTGTTGTACCATATCCTCAAATACACTTGCATTTAGAAATGTTATTCCCACAGCTAAGGCAAGATTCGGAGCATATATTCTCTCTTTCTCTTTCTCTTTCTCTCTCTCTATAAAAAGTATTTAAAAGTTTATTTCTGTAATTCAACTTAAAATGTGAAACTAATATATGATAGACTCATGACATGCAAATTGACATATGTCATGCCTTTATTTGTAGTCAATTTTTTTTCTAAATATTCTATTTTTATGAGATTTTTAATTAAAATAATAATAATAATATCCATCCATCCATTTTCTCCCACTTGTCCATTGCCGGGTCGTGGGGGCAGCTGTTGGAGCTGCCCAAGTCACATAGCACCTGTCCCCTATGGCTCCTCCTGCAGGTGGTGGGTCCACGGGAGGACGGCCTCATGGTTCCAAACGGTTCCAAACGGGCCTGTTGGTCTCTCATAGGGGGCGCATTCACTCTCTCATTCATACACCAGTGTACGCAGACACTGGAGGCAAGGAGGGTGAAGTGTCTTGCCCAAGGACACAACGACAATGTGCACCTTCAGGAGGCGGGATTCGAACCCCAGACCTTCCGATCATGAGACGACCCGCTCTACCATCTGCGCCACCGTCGCAATAATAATAATATAATAATCAAAATTATAACAAATAACGGCTATACATATCTCACTTAGCATACTACGTACTGAGTCTATCATATATTAGTTTCACAGTTTAAGTTGAATAACAGAAGTTAATGCACTTTTTCATGATATTCTAATTATATGATGATCACCTGCATGACTTAATACTTTGTGGAACCCCCTTTTGCTGCAATAAAAAGCTATTACGTAAAGACTACACACTATTATCAAAGTCCATCAACCAACGACACTAATGTAAAAACGTAACACGAATCAGAACCTCAAGACTCTCGACGCATTAGGAAAGGAACAGGTTTTAAATGAAAACTGAGAAGTGACATGGAGCATAAAATATAGCAAAATGGCAATAACTGTTGAATTAATCTGGCATAAAATGACCCTTCATAGATTTGTCTATGCTTGTCATGATAATGGGTATATTTATAAAGTTACTGATTATGTCTGCATTTTTATACAAAACACATTGATTGAAAGTTCATTTGCTCAGCAGTGTGTTACATTTGCTTTGTGTGTGAAGGTTTTGACATATAAAGGTGATCATTTTTATGCAAAAGTGCAATTTTGACCCAACAGTGCAGTGCTTTTTGAATCGGGCCCTGCTAAAGACAATGGTGTTTAATGATTAGGAAAATGTGAGCCAGGTACAACAAAGATGGGTAGAAATATTTGACTATGCAGTGGTTTCTTTGTTAGCGGTTTTCTGTTTAGCCTTGTTTCCTGTCAACAGAGAGGAGTAAAGAGTAGCTATTATTAGACATCCACACCGTGTGTATTTGCAGATTATGTAGAAGCAGAACAATAACATGAATCAGAGCTGCCCTTTTCCTACTGACAGCGCTCTTCTAGTGAGGCAGGACTGGAGTTGGGCACTGGGCATCCATTTCATCACCAACAACAAAATCCCAATTTGTAACTCCTTTTCCTCTGAGCATAAACATGTTTTTCTCTTGTCTGTCCGTAAGGCAGCAGGTTCTCACCATCCCTGCCGACCACTCAAAGCAAAAATTCTCTCTTGTAAGATAGTTTGTTGCTAGTTCACTGAACTTCGGACAATGAGGGGCTAAGGTTGCGTCAGGAAACCTCTGTGGAAATGATTCAGTAATATTGTATGTTTTCATGTGCTAATGAGAGTACGTGACCCCCTATGAGAGACCAACAGGCCCGTTTGGAACTATGAGGCCGTCCTTCCGTGGACCCACCACCTGCAGAAGGAGCCATAGGGGACTGGTGCAATGTGACTTGGGCAGCTCCAATAGCTGCCCCCACGACCCGGCAACGGACAAGTGGGAGAAAATGGATGGATGAGAGTACGTGGATGATGTTGAAATTCCCGTTTTAGTTTTTTGCTCGACATGAATCTCTTGAAATGTCACCACAGTCTGTCCCCAGTCTCTCACAAAAGGTCACCATTTGCACTTTGCAGTCTGACAATTTCCCCACTAAAACTATTCTCTGTTGTTTACCTGCCATTCAATGATTGGGGGCAGGTTTTCTGGATATACACACAGATAGCTAGACACTAACAACAAGCTGCAGCATTTAGACTTTAGAATAGTGATATAATGCTGTGTGTGTGAAAGCTGATAATGATACAAAATAGTCCCCAAAAAAGTGCCATATTAGGACGAAAATATATAAACCAAAACAACTGTGACAGTAGGAAAAAAAACAAAAACAGTAATATTCATAAATAGATGGGTAATTGGAGCCTGTTCACTCAAAACTATAGGTGTTAGGCAGCTAGTGCAGGACAGTAAGTCACAGGGGTTGGCACAAACTTCGGTGCAAGGAATAACAATAAGCCAGTGATTCTCAAACTTTTACACCAAGTACCACCTCGTGAATTATTTGACCTTCCAAGTTTCTTATTTTAGAGCTCTAAAAATAAGACTTTTATTTATTATCATTCAGGACCACATGTACTGTATGTTTTCACTCCAGGAACTACGTGCAGATGTTGTGCCTCGGGTAAAACATGGAAAGGGGAAGCACATCCTGTCACTTGACTCTTATCTTTCTGAAACTGTTTTTGAGACTTCAAATAGATGTGTTTTTCAGAACACACAAAGTACTTTACAGATAACAAACCGACAAACAGGCGCATGCGCATACACACACGCACGCGCACGCACGCACACACACACGCACACACACGCACACACACACACACACGTTAGGACTAAATGAATAGATGTCAGTTAAAAGCTTAGCTAAAAAGGTGGGTCTTGAGCCTGCTCTTAAAAACATGAACGTTCTCTGCGGTCCTGAGCTCCTCCTCAGGTCGTTCCAGAGGCGAGGGCCATAATATTGGAAAGACGCCTCGCTGTGAGTCTTTCTGTTGACTTTAGGAATAACTAGGAGAACCTTGCTGGAGGAGCGAAGGGGCCGTGAAAGTTCAGGACATGAGCTGCTGAATTTTGTAAAAGTTGTAAACCTGAGATACTCTTTTTGGGAAGACCAGAAATCAAGGCATTACAGTAGTCAATACGACAGGTGATAAAAGCATGCATTAGCGTCTCCGTGTTGGCCCGAGAGAGAATGGGGCGGACTCTGGCTATGTTCTTTAGATGGTAAAAACCTATCTTTGTGATATTCTTAATGTGTGGAATTAAAGTCAGCTCAGAGTCAAAAATCACACCCAGGTTCTTCACCTGTGACGAAGGATTAAAAGACAATGACTGTAGTTTGGGTAAAAGTTTCTCTCTCTGGGCCTTAGGACTGATGACTCAAACTTCAGTTTTGTCCTGGTTAAGCTGGAGAAAGTTTTCTGCAATCCAGGATTTGATATCTAAAATTCAGTTAAAAAGTGCATCCATTGGCCTGGTGTATCAGGAGACATTGAGATGTACAACTGTGTATCATCAGTTGACTCCATGTCTCCTGATGACATCACCAAGAGGGAGCATATACAGGTTAAAAAGCACTGGGCCTAAAATCGAACCCTGGGGCGCACCACATGTAATGTTATGGACCTTAGAGGAGCAAGTATCCACACTTAGCATGAATGTCCTGTCTGTGAGGTAGGATGTAAACCATTTGTGGACAGCACCAGAGAGGCCGATGTGTTTTAAATGAGTTAAAAGAATAGTATGGTCGACTGTATCAAAGGCAGCGCTCAGATCCAGTAGAACCAATACTATGACCTTCTGTGAGTCATAATTTAATCTAAGATAATTTAAGATCTTTAAAAGGGCCGTCTCTGTGCTGTGGTTTACCCTAAAGCCAGACTGGAATTTCTCAAGGACGTTATGTGCGGTAATAAAATCTTTAAGTTGGATAACGACAACTTAATGATGTAACTTGCTTACCACTTTTAAGCAAGATTTTGCTTAAAAGTGGTAAGTTGGATACCGGTCTAAAGTTGTTAAAATTATTACAGTCCAAATTGGTCTTCTTCAGCAGGGGCCTCATCACCGCCCCTTAAAGGCAGCAGGGAAGACCCCCGTCTGAAGAGAGCAATTCATCATGTGTAAAAGTTCGTCTTTAAAGGATTCATACAATGTTTTAAAAAACAGGGTTGGGACCAGGTCTAAAAGACATGTGGTGGGCCTCACTGAGGATAAAACTTTATCAACCATCTCAGCATTAACCTGAACAAACTGTGCAGTGTTTTTTTTGGAACAAATAGACAACCAGATGTATTTAAAGCCGTGTTACTTTGGGTAGATAAAATATTACATCTGATGTGTCTATCTTTCCCCTGAAGTGGTCTGCAAACGCCTCACAGAGAGTGTCTGTGGGGTTTAAATCTGTATATCTGTGTGGAGGAGGTCTGTTAAAACCAATTAAGAGGTTAATTAGCATATTGCAAAGATGTTTAGGCAGTAAAAAAGCCTTTGCAAACATCTTAAATGCATACCTGCTAACCCAATATGTTATGTTTTAAGTACATTTTTTACATAGACTTTTATTTTGAAACAACCACTCTTATTTTGGCGGGTCACACCCAGTACTATAAATAGCTCCCCTAGCGACCACAGGCGTTAGATTGTTGCTGAGATGTCTGACTTTGAACCTTTTATTTTGCTCCCGCTAAGGCAACGCCTGTGAGTATTTTATTGAGTTAGAGGACTTTCATTTAGTTATTCAGTATGAAATAATATTGTAACATTGTCCAAATTAGCTATTTAGTGAGCATCAGTTGTCATGTTGCCTTGGAAACCACCTAACTGTAGCCTGTTTCTCTGTTTTTCTTACAGTTTTACAAGAAGGTCACGTCTGGTCTTTGAGTCAAAGTTTAACTAGCTGCCTAGTTCACGACGAGGGCAGTTACAGTTAATGATCCTGTAAATGTTTTGAAAGTGTACCCAGGAATTACACAAACAAAAAGTACAATTCAATGGTGATTTTAATAATTGCAATACAGTATTTTTTTCCAAAATGATGCACCCTTGCCTTACAGCACTGAAATTCGTCCAGTTGTATGTTTTTGTAGCGCCAAATCTGCTCACAGGTATGTAAAAAAAAAAAAAAAAAAAAGGCAGAATCTGTTTGAATTCTTGTTGGAAATTACACAAATGATGACAGATGTTGTAGGCTGGAAATTGAGTTTTCAAACTGCTTTGGCACTAGATTTTCTGTTCGAGTGCAAGGCGATAAAATAATTTTCCTGTTGCACTGCCAGTTTTCCAATTTCCACTTATTTGACACAGAGCTACATATGGGCACAGATTACGACTTTCTCTAATTGAAATAAAGATGCCACCAAGCATAAATTATGGGCAGCATTAACCGAAGTGTTAATCCTTTGAACTGCTTTAAAAGTGACACTATTACACAAACAATCCCAAAATGCATGTGTTGTCCAAACACATGTAGCGTAGTCTGGGCACACAAGCTAAAGCATGCTGACCACTGCTCAAGCTCTGACAAATAGACTTATTAAGACAACCTTCAACCTACCAGTAGTTATTGGAAAACAGCAAAATAAAATGAATGAATTTAAACTTTTTTGCAAATCCCAAAAAATGCATTATCGTCCAGCCACCAGCAAAAAAGGCTGTTTTGGTTTGTAAACCTGTACACCCCCTTTAAAAACAGAATCACCCCCTTCTCCTTATTCGCTTCTGAATTTAAACTTAACGTCCGGTCCTGATGGGTATTTCAAAATAAGATATTGTAAACCGTAATAATTTGGGTTAAGTGCAGTTGCCTAGTGACAGAACTTGTACTTTCATCTTACATAGCCAATATTACATTGTGAGTTTAATCTAAAATTAGACTACGACCAAGTGGGCTAGAGATTGTTCCCGTTTGTTGCGTAGTTTACCATCTAATAAACTGAGTTAATTAAGTCATGTTATAAACGCGAAGATTATGGAGGCGTCATCTGGCTCGTCATGATCAATACAGCTAATCACACTCCTTTAGGTTCTATACGTTCCAATATTAAAAAGCACTCACACACCATTACTCGCCTCATTTATAAAGACCCCAAAAGACTCGAAGACAAACTGTTAACATTATAAACTACAATTAATTTTATTAACAGAACATTCATAATAGTTAAATGGACAGTGCTTGATTTTCTTATATTATACACACACATAATATCCATCCATTTTCTTCACTTGTCCGTTGCCGGGTCGTGGGAGTTGTAGGAGCTGCCCAAATCACATTGCATCAGCTCCTATGGCTCCTCCTGCAGGTGGTGGGTCCACAGAAGGACGGCCTCATGGTTCTAACCGGGCCTGTTGGTCTCTCATAAGGGGCTTCAGAACCGCTCTTTGTCTGACCCGTCACCTAGGACCTGTGTTATATATATATATATATATATATATATATATATACACTCCTCCCTGTGGTCTTTATCTAAGCTGTGGGCTTAGATAAAGTCAGCTCCGCTGACGAAGCCTTTTGGATGAGAGGCGAAACGTTCGAAGATTTCAACTACTGAGCATATAAGATGCCCCAAGTACCTTTTTTACATTTTAAAGGTGCATTATGTAACTTTTTATGCGAAAAAAGTTGATATTTGTGCTTAATCTACCCTATATACATATATATTTCTTCATATAAAATCTGAAGAAAAAAAAAGGTTAACACTGATTTTATGAGAATCCTAAAATAATACAAATTGTATTAAAATGCACGTCATTTACATGCATGTAAATGACGTGCATTCAATGCGCTTTAAGGATGTGCCAAATCATATGTAAACTTCTTCGTAGTTTGTTGTAACCTCTTGTATTGTATTGTAAATGTCCTATTAAGTCAAAATTTTAATTTAGACAAATTTTACCACTAGAAAATACTATTAAAATCTGTAACCTATATGTATAGGTTACATATAGGTTATAAGGTAATATATTATAATGGTCTCTCAATGTAGCAATTTTTTTTATTTTTTATTAAAGAGCAGATATATTTTAGTATAAGAAAAATAAGGCACTCATTCTTTATCAAATCCACTCAGTGGCATCTACTGGATAGCAGTGACACGAAAAATTGTGTGTTTAGATGAAAATATTAAAACATACATAGAGAACATATGGTCCACATTATTATCATCAGAGAAATAATTCTAGCCAAGCAAAGAAATCATACCTCCGTAACGTACCACCGACTTGAGGTGGCTTTGAAAGTATGTCTCCACCTTCGCAAAATCCCCTTTATAATTGGGACAGACAGGGCAGTGCAGTAATGTGCAGTTTGCGTCGGTGCATTTGAATGCTTGTGGCTTTTGACCACTGCACAAGATCGACAAATGATCCTAAAAACAACCAAATAAATGTAATTTTAATTATCTTGCAGCATCATTACTTGCTTTTTGGACAAATTGTGTTTAATAAAAACCTTCACATTACATTTTAGTATCTATACTTTTTATGGTATTCACTATAGAGACAAATCAAACGTGTTAATCTTTATTATTCAAATTGATGAATAATTAAATAACAAAGTTATCATTGTGTTTGTCTTACATATTAGTACAATGGAAAGAAATTCAACAGAGTAAAATCAAGAAATACTAATGGCCATATCGCGATCGCGACCATTCGTGGAGCTATCACCGTATGCTGCTTTCGGCACTTCTACTTTACTTTGACCATTGACTTTGACGGACGTCAAGTAGAGGAAATTAAGTTTTTTTCAAACCCTCTTTGATTGGTTGGTGAAAATGTACCACCACCTCCGGCGGTTCTGTAGCTCGTCCAAAACGCCCCCACGGCTGGCCCGACACAAAGTTAGTTGAAGTCATGTAGTGCAAGAGATACTGTAGTTATTCAGAAATACCTCAAAAATCTTGCTGAGAATACTGCTGGTGAAATTCCAACCTTACAGTGACCCTGCCGTTAAGTGTGCTCTGCAGTCCCCAGGGTCCTGACCTGCAGAGGGAGAAAATAAAATAAAAATCAATAACTACTCTATCCTCCACTCTCAGCCCAATTACAGAAAACTATCCCGGACAGTTTTGTCTCAGTGAATCTCTGTCCTTCATTATTTCATTGCCTTTTGTCTTGTATTAATGGCCGTACTGGTTCAGATAGATTTAGTCTCTTCTACAAAAAATAAATAAATGATTGACTCTCTGAAGTGGCCATAGTGGTGACATTTTTATATTGTTTTTAAATGGTGGGAACAATATTATCTGGCAAAAACTAGACCACAAATAGACATAGATTTGTATTTTTTCCGCACATCCCAATTGTTCACTTGAGTTATTTAGAAGCAGGTCTCATTTGGAGTTCATAGCGAGACAGAGTTGATACGTGAACAAAGCGGACCGCCAATGCTAACGCTGTGCTAGTTTTAGCCTCTGACTTTCTGGTTCACGCTGGAGGAAAATGCGTTATGCTTAGACATGCAACAAATGTCGTGTTTACATTGTAGATCTGTGGTGCCAAATAAAGTTTACGACAAGAAAGTAATTTGATTACAATAGCTTTATTGATCAATGGATGCGTAACCGTAGAGAGGGTCCGTCAGCAGAGAAAATCCACCAGAAACTCTAAAAACAATTGATCCCGGAGCATGATTGAGGCCACTATGGAAAGTAAAGATGCCATGCTAACCACTGTTTTTGGTAGCTCTTTTAGTTTTAGTCTTAGTCTTTTGAAAGAAAATGCTTTTAGTTTTAGTCACATATTCGTAATTTCTAAAGGTGATAGTTTAAAAGTTTTAGTCAGTTTCATTATAAAAATTAAGAATTAATTTTGATAAGTGTTGGAAATTGGGATACATAATAATAATCTCTTGGTTTTGACAAACAGATTACACCACAATAGGCACTGGCAGAAGTGTCATTGTGAACAGGACTTTTCCCCAAAAGCGCCCGTTTGACGAAAACAACTCTAATGCTAACAAATATTACGTTTTTTTTCCACATAAAAAGTTCTATAATTCACCTTTAAGCTCTAAAAATTTAAAATCTCACGGTTAAACCTAAGTATATTTTTGTGCAGCACAACTACGATATGAACATAAGGTTTCAGACAATTTCTCACCAACTACTAATTGCTTGAAGACTGTGGTCGGTGCATTAGTGCCCCCCTAGTTCCAAACCGCAACCCCACACATGTATAAAAACATAAATATAATTGCCAATCAGCATTTATTTCAGGCAAATAAACTTAAACGTGAGTGTTTTATGCACCAGTAGCCCCTTTTCTGTCATATTTTATGTTTTTCATCCATTTAATCTGCTCAATATTGCTCGACATGACCCCCCACCCCCTTGCAATCCTTTTGTAACTTATTCTACAATATATTTTACGAACATTAATTGTGTTTCATTGTGATGTGTGTCATGTAGAACTTCAAATTGTGTTATTGTGACAAGCATAGCGATGGTTTGTCATGTGACTGGCATCAGATGATTTCTTTCTCCATCATTTGAACTCATTTGAACTCCATCATTTGAACTCTAAGATCAGAGCTATTGATTCATTATGACAGATTTTTTTTTAAAGAAGATTTGTTTAAGTTTTTTTTTTTAAATCAACAATTATAATTTTATTAAAAGTATAAATGCATTATGTTTGCTTTTATGTTAAAATTAATGTAATCCTTTGCCCTTTTGAGCCTGGCTGATGGCCTAGTACATGCTGCTATAGGCCACTGCGTTGAAAACAGCCCTGTGTCCTTGTCAGAGAAGTCATCTTAAATTTCTATTGCTTCCGCCTGTATTTTTGCCTATCATTATAATAGTAGCTTTATGTAGCTTTACGTGTTTTATAACTTCTTTGAGAACACTGAACCTTTAAACATAATTTTATGGAGAGTACACGCAGCAAGAATGATCCTACTCATTGAGTATTATTCACTGAATCAATTTGCATGTCTTTTATATTTTGTCTGATAGTCGTTGTGGATTTGAGAAAAGAGGGCTCACCCTCTACCTGAGCTGCTGAATAGCTTAATGCTTTAATTAGTCAAAAGACAGAACTTGAAAAGAGCAGACTTTATTCACAGCAAATTAACTTTTGTGCCAGGATCTGTTTTTCTCTAGTTGGAAATATAATAAGAAGCAAAGCCAAAGCAGTGAAATAATAAACATCACAATGACTAGTACACAATTCCTAGCAAAATAAAGCTCACAGGACTAATTAGCCTCCAACATTGCACTATTTTTTTTCTTAAATTCAATGAAAGGGAACATGGATATTTAGAGACCAGCTTAGTCCTATTTTAATATTACTTTAATTTTGGCTTTCATTGCATGGCAGCCACAGCCTCCCGTCTGTGGTAAATCGTTTTATACAAATGCCCTTCCTGATGGAACCTTCTCCATTCTTCTGGGGTCTGAAATAGCAGGAAAACTAAATTCCTTATTCTTTCTTTATTAAGTGTGTGTACTTTTATTATGTGTAACTTTGGCCAACTTTGCATGGGTGGAACTATTAAAGAAATAGGGATCACATTATTGTTTGTGTTTGACAATGTTACAAAATGTGGGTCTGATGTTGCCATGATGTTCAGTGTCCGCACGGGTGGCCTGTTACCTTCTGTTTATTGACCTGATATATATTACCAACCAGTGACCAGTGTTTTGCCTCCTTCCCCCAGACAGAGCAGGTTTTGGCATGAAGCTAAAATTGTGTGACACGAGCTGTTCCAGGTGAGACACGATGAAACAACTTGCTTCAATTGTCTGGATTGTCTTGACAGATTCCGTTCTTACTGTGGACAATGCCCCGGACAAGTCTGAAGGCTGGAAGTGGTGCAATGCAGACAAGTTGGATGTTTTCCTGTTGGGTTACAGGCAGTTTTGCGTTTTTTTGTTTTGTTTGGGTGATATGTCGTACCAAGTAATAGTAATATTAAATCATAAATCATTTCCATTCTTACCAGAACCCTAAAACCCTAAAACTAACACAAGCAATTTCAAATGGTAAATTAGGTTCTACATGCCCACAAATAGCTTTATGTTATTTTCCACCTTGGACTCGCTATTTAGCATAAAATGAATAAAAGTTTAGTACTGAGCATTAAATCAAATACAGTGTAGACTTGCCATTCATTTGGCGTCCGTTGCCATCCTGTTGCAATGCTGTGACATCACTTTATTGTCAATTCTACGTACGTTACATTCTATGTAAAGCACATGCAGAGAATCGAAAATTTGGTTTCCCTCAAGCCATTGATGCAAAAATATGACCGGTAACAGAGCAATGGAATGAAATACATATGCCAGGGTACAGCAGATGTAGGGAAGGGGAGAGTTCAGCTTCTGAAAGCCTGGTGGATGAAGCTGTCAGCTGTCACAGATAAAGAACCATTTGTATTATTCCCAAAGCAGGATTTAGAGACCACTCTTCATTAGGTCTGGATTATTCAAACTAAAAGACATTGTGGCATTGCGAACACTCTTGGTGATGTTCAAAGCCAGAAACAAAGCTCTTCCAGAGGATTTAGAAACGTTATTTGTGTTTACTTTGAAGATGAAAATCATAGAAGGCGGTATGACTTTAAACATTCAATAGCACAAAACAAATGTGCTCGTCTGTTATTAGTATAAAAGTGTGGAATCTCAAAAGAAGGATTTTAAAAAATTAGCAAAAATATTTTGGTATTTAAAAAAAAGAGTTACAAAAAGAAATATACCATCACTATCGTACCAAGTTGATTTTTGATTGGATGTGTTCATTGTAAAAATGCTTAAACGTATGCCATAAATTAGAAACAGTGATAACATTGTTTGCGTTGACTAAGGTGGCAGATAAACATAAGAATATTATTCTTCCATCTGCTCCTTTCTGATCATGGAAATGTATAAAACATTGAAAGTGTATAATATATATACAACTTGTACAACTATGCATTTTTATTTTTATATTTAATTTAATTATTGAAAAAGACAAACAAAGACGCACAAACAATAACATTTACAACAATACTTTTGACAGACTAGGACAAAGACAAAACAAAACTATGCATTTTCATGAAAGGAATACAAAGAAATGAATGACTGAATGAGGCAGGACTGGAGAGGCTGTGTAGAGGCTCTGCGATAACACTACCTGCTCTGACGCGTTAAGGCCAGTCAAATGGGCCCTGTCCAGATCACTGTTTGTTGGAGCCATTTATGCCTTGATCGATGTTTTGGCCTCCTGCCACTGTGTGGCGCTGTGTGTATCCTGTTACCTGATTACCTGCCCTATAAAAGGCAGAGTCAAATGCACACAGGTGTTGCAGTGTGGAGGTAAACAGTCTTTCGACCGTGTCTATGGGGTCTGAAACTTGTGTATTTGTTGATGGCTGAAGGTAATGCCAATAAACACCTTTCTGGAACACAATAGTTCTCTGGACTTCGTTTGGTGGAAGACACGCGTCCGAGACGCCTTAAAACACTGTAATCAGAGCGGACACTGCACAGGGCATTTGGCCGCTACATTTGTCGAAAGACTACCTCAGGCACCTGGCGTTACTTGGTGGCGCCGCTGTAATTGGCACAGCACGGTTACCTGGAGTAGAGGACCCACCAACTACCGTAGCGGTGATCGTCGCGAGGTCTACGGCGAGCCGGCGGACTGTTGGCGGGAGGAGGAAGGAAGGGGACGGCATCGAAGACGGTCTGCGTCCTCTATTTACGGCGGTGGCGAGGACCGGGAGTCGGCGCGGGAGCTCCATTGTTCCAGCAGAGTGGCTGCAAGCAGCACGAGGGAGCGGCCCGCAGCGAGAAGCCAGCCTTGCGTTTGGAGCCTACATGTGGATGGGCAGATCATCCACCTGGTACGCAATTACTTATCGATTTTGGTCGTTTAAAAGCGCATGACTTGACCATGATGGCGCACAAACAGAACATTGACTTTTGGGAACGGGACTTGGTGTACACTGTAAAAACCGCGCACAACCCACTTCAGTATAAAAATTACAAAAATGAACAAATAAAAAGTGAAAGGTCACATAAAGACACTCATGACAGATGAAGGTTTCTGTAGCAGAAGCTCTAATAAAGGCAGAGGCTAAGCATGCTGCACTATTGGTTAAAGCTTCATTTATGGAACAGCAATATGAGCTTGAAGCAAAACAACGTGCTATTAAAAGAAGATTAGAAGAACTGGACCTTGAAACTAA
This sequence comes from Proterorhinus semilunaris, assembly GCA_021464625.1. NCBI lineage: Eukaryota > Metazoa > Chordata > Actinopteri > Gobiiformes > Gobiidae > Proterorhinus > Proterorhinus semilunaris. The sequence continues at coordinate 26,616,623 of CM038344.1, read as the reverse complement.
AATAGCCGAGGTTACTGCAAAACTGGTGGTTTTAAATTCGTCAAAGAAACACAAATCGGCTAAGTCCAGTTTGGCTCAAGAGAAGCTCCAGCCTAAACCAAATGACACTCAAGCCTCCCTGTTAGCAAAAGGTGTTGCAGGTGAAACAGGGGCCGGTGACAAGTTTGAAGAAATTGACTGGGAGGGACCAGAGATGTACGTCCCAGTGGTGGTTCCATGTGCTGATTCAGGGGCCGGTAACCCCACTGAAATGCACCCTCCTAATGATTTCCCACACTGTCCTCTTCCTGCTACTCTTGAGCACCAACCGGAAATTTTGATTCCTGATGTGGACCTGGTGGAATCGCTTTCCATCAAATTGGACAGTGAGAGCAGATCATACGTTGACCAACCTCTTGCTGAGGTGGTTGCTGATGGCTCTAAGGACGAGGAGCCTGAGAAGATTGCTGCCTCTGTGGAGGACGACGACAGTGACAGGCCAGTTCCAAAAAGGCTGCCACTTGGGCTGGTTAGTGGACCATCCAAGGACGCACTGCCCACAAATGACCTCCACCTTGCAGTGCACAACATCACAGCAGTTGTTGCTCTGTCTTCACAAACTCTTGGTGAACCCACACATGTGAATGTTGCATTAATGAACTCTGAAAAATGTATTGCTGTATGGTTTGTTTTTGTTTTGTTCCTGTTTGGTTGGCGAGCCCTCAAACTGTTTCAACTAAAGAGTTGCAAGGCCTTCAAAAGAAAGAGGTGGAAATGTATATATGGATTAAACTAAACCGGGATGGAATGCTAATTATGAAATGTTGAGTATTGATAAGATTTTGGAATGTGGATATTGATTTTGTGTTCTAGAAAAAGCTATATATTCTGCACAAGTATTAACATATCAAATTTCAAAGTTTGGTTATGGCTCTGTTAATTTTTGTATGTAATTGTTATCACTCCAGCCTCTAACAATTAAGGGGCCGGTGTGTTGGAGCCATTTATGCCTTGATCGATGTTTTGGCCTCCTGCCACTGTGTGGCGCTGTGTGTATCCTGTTACCTGATTACCTGCCCTATAAAAGGCAGAGTCAAATGCACACAGGTGTTGCAGTGTGGAGGTAAACAGTCTTTCGACCGTGTCTATGGGGTCTGAAACTTGTGTATTTGTTGATGGCTGAAGGTAATGCCAATAAACACCTTTCTGGAACACAATAGTTCTCTGGACTTCGTTTGGTGGAAGACACGCGTCCGAGACGCCTTAAAACACTGTAATCAGAGCGGACACTGCACAGGGCATTTGGCCGCTACACTGTTGTTCGGCCAAAAAAGCAACAGTCTCACACTGTCAACACTACACCGTTTCTCTGTGTGGCCTAAAATCGGCTTTGTTTTTGTGTAGTAACTGATTTCATCTTGACTTCTCCAGTTCTATGTCGACTGATTGGAGAAAAGGGGCGGGCGCAATTCATGGCGGCGCCCACGCGAACTTCCAGAATAAGGTGTAGATTAAGACTTTTTAACCTACACCCTCCAGCCAATCACCCAGACCGTGGTATACATTTTCTCATCTCAGGGTCCAAGTCACACCGGTTGAGAAACACTGGTTTAAAGTGTGTTGCCATGGTTACTGACCTTCAGATGATGGCATTGAAAACTCTCATGGACCTGGATAGATACTACCCTCAGACCTCTCCAGTTTGCTTAATGGTCACTCCGTGGTACTGCCATAAATACAACATCATTTTGGATAACCGTGGCTTGAAAACTATAGGTATAAATATAATTTTCCTTTTGCAGCAGTTTATTTGCAGTGAGGATACTGTAGCAATATTCATCCCGTGAAGTTGTGCAGTGTGACTTGTGGAAAATAACAACACAAAATTTTATTGCACTTCCAATTTAGTCTGGCAATATTAGAAAGCTATTTTCAGCAAATCAGACTTGCCCATAAAATATTAATCCCCGGCCCATCTGTGTGTGTGCAAGTGTAGTGACAACATATTCCTCTTTTACATTTGATCATTTATTGATACAGCAACCTTCAACCCACATCAAATTTAAACGCGTGTGTCCGCATGTATCCGGCCGGCTGCATCAATATGCAGTGTGCAGTAGCCCTCGTCTGACTCAACTCCCTCCAATAGTGGCACCAGCCCCATTGTCATTGACAGAAGATAGATGTAGTAATAATTGATGCTGCTATAAGGCGATAGCGCTGACAGATGAAGCAGCCAGAGGAGCGTCGCTCTCGTCATAATTAGGTTGGGACAGATGGCGAGAAACTTTGAAGAGAAAGTTGTTTCTTGTGAAGCGTTTGTGAATTTTTTCCAACCTGCCTTGTCACCTAATCATTATTTGAGTGACAATTTAGTTCCACACATCTCTCTTACTTTTTACATGAACGGCAGCCAACTTGCATTGGGACGTGGCAGCAAGCATCTGTCAGTCTATGCTCCTAATATTGTGAAGAGATTTTCAGCTAGGGGAGATCCACAGTGAATTTGGAGAAGTCTGAGAAATGATTTATGGTTGAAGAAGCTCAGGCTTAAAAGATTTTAGTGGAGTGTGAGAAATGAACAAAACCGCGTGCCGTGAATACAGAGGTCTTCCTTTATCTTCAATTAGACTCGATAATGGCAAAAAAAATGACAGAAGTGTAGTCATGTCACTAGAGTCAAAGTCTGAACCACCTGCCATGGCAATTGAAGATGCGTTAACTCTTTGCATTTTGTTTGCTGTGAATGAAAAATCACTTAGAAATATGAACATTTTCATTGTCCTCTCATTGTTTGGGGAAATGTGTGTAAACCATAAAACTGTTTATGAGACATGAGTTTGAATGACGTTGGGCAGTGTGGATATTAGTACTGTCAGCAGCAACTAGTAAGAATGAACTAAAAACAAATAACAAGACTTTAACCAGATAATATCTACTGGACTTAACCACAAACCTGAGATTAGTTTGGTGGCATTATCTTTTCAGATAATTGTCACTGATAGGGATTGGTCCTTGGGTCATTTTGACCCGAAAGCCATTGGAGCCACAGCCCATCCAAATGGCCCAAAAGCCACTGAAGGATTTTTGTAAAAAGAAGCTGTGAAAACTGTGAATGTGCGGTAATTTTCAGGCTCCTATTTGAAGTGTAAATTTTTTTACATTAGGGTCTTTAAAGGGTGAAAAATTGAAGGATCACACGAGGGTTAAAAACAACTAAACTAAGCATATTTCACAAACAGTTTGGGATTTTCTTTTGGGATATTGCCTTCAATAATGGTGCATTGTCCAAAGAGAAAGATAGATTTGCCCTCTGTCCAAACTGACAATATAATCAAATACTAAAATCATACCTACCTGTTAATAAAAGACACATTTTAAATGTCACGGTCTTCTCTTCAGGGCAAACTTAAACATGGCAATCGGATATAAGACGATAGCAAACAATAAAAATGAATGGAGAACACTGTGGAGTGGTTCGACATTTAGCATATGCACAAGTGTGGGAGCCCAGAGTTAGACAGTGCATGAGTGGAATATGAAAAGGCGTCGTATGAAAGGTTAATGAGAAAGACTGGAGTGGTCTCTGTCATGTGACACTTCCAGGTCTGAGGAGCCTAAAGGATTGTCGAACTGTCAGTGAGATCTGTGCAGCTCTGAAGGATGAGTGAATACAGTCAGGTTTTGTAGGGCAAACAGAAAAACAAACGTATGAATTATTAATTAACGGATTAAGGGCCCGTAAGAAGATGCAAAAATGGCTACGTATTACAATAATCATTCCAAGTTTATTTCTGAAGCATAGCGCTGTGGCGCAGTGGTTAGCGCTCCCGCCTCACAGCAAGAATCTCAGTGGGACTTTCCTGGTTAAATAAAGGTCAAATAAAACAGCAGACCAATATGATTTACGTAAAAAAAAAAACACATATATATATATATATATATATATATTAAAAAACTTTCATGAAATTGAGTAAAACTCTAATTAGAATTTGTTTAAAGATTATAAAAACATATTCTAAAAAAGCGAGCAAATAACAAATATGAAGACAAAAAAGCGAGTTCAGTGCGTGATTGTTTACCCCGTGAGTGTAAAGTGAATAGTTGTCAGCCTAAACAAAGAAAACTGTATATTTTCCTAGTTTTGTAAGAACGAAATGGAGCATCTTTACACTTAAGTCTATGCTGTAATTCTGCCTCATACCAATTCCTTCGTTTAACTTGTTTTCACACACTTTTGGTTTGTCAATTTCTTTTCTCAGAATATTTTATGATTGGCTCGTGTTGTGACATGCCCTTAGAGCCACCACCATGTCCTCAGCCTCACACGTTTTTCCTTTCGATTGAAAAAGTCTGATCCTGTCCTTCTAATACATGAAGATACAAGTACAAAATGTGTCAATTAACACACTGCACTTGCTGGTAGGTTTAATCTGACACTCGATAATTTGCCCCCCATATTGTGTCAACGGGCCCACCCAGACCCTCGCTTTGTGTGTGAATAACTCGTGCTCTATGAATATTTTCCTCAAAATATAAATTGAGCGTATGGTTTTGGCAAATGACAATAGACAAGTACAACTTAGGGTCAGGTCATATGTTTCTTGTAGACGTGATCACCACATGATGATATGCTTCTTTACTCTTATGTTATTGTGTAACAATGTAAAACTACAAGAATGTCATTTTTTTTAATACGTACATGTTTGTGAGAAGAACTGAGAGCTGCTCTTTTGAATACCGCACATTGAAGTTTCCAAAATCATTAGTCATTCTGTGTTAGTGAATTGAACCAGTTGGTGATAGCACATGTAAAAAGTTGGTTTAATCCGAACACCGCCTTTTGCTGTTGTTGTCCAGGAGAGGAGGCTGTGTGCTCACCCCTTCATGGAGGTCTACAGAGCGGGACAGATCCTCTACATTGCCCCTCTGGCTCGACAGGGAGACTTCTACGTCCCAGAACTCCGACCACTGCCCACACACGAAGACTCCCTCAGTGACTCCGATATATCAGGTATGGGGTCTGCATCATACTGTGATTGTTTGGTTCATAGGATCAGGCCTCTGCTGCTGAAAGGATCATCACTCGTGTTTGTTCAGTGGAAATACAACGGATCATTAACAAAAGACCCTACATGCTAAGAAGATTAATCACTTTCAAGTAGATACGTGAGGATTTGTGCTATTATCCATTGTACTTACTTTTATCTAATTTTCTTAACAAAACCATCTCAACACTTTACCTTTATTTTGTATTGAAAATTACACCACAGTGTTGTATTGTAATTGCATTTCATATTGATCAACGCAATTCACAACTAATTTGCAATAATAAAAAAAAAAGCTTGCTAATCATTATTGACCAACTTCAGAGTCCTGCCCAGCCCATCTAAGCTACTATGGGCCTTTATATTTATTTACTATTAGAAATTTAGATTTACATATTGAACCAGCCTATATTGAAAAATTCATAATTGCAGGGCAGGGCTTGTTTATTTTCTCAGGCCAGCTTCTTCCATGTCAAAACAGCGTGCAGGCAATATCCACCGTCCACCCAGGGCTTGACTCTGGTGGGACCCTCGGGAGGTGGACCTTATGAGCCTCGCCGCAGCAGCAGAGGCTCATAAGGCAAACTGTAATCGACACGTTACGAGGTGTTAATGAAAAGCGCAGACACTACAGCAGCTTGTGGTGGGAGTGATAGATGCTGGCAGGACGGGGTCTACACACTGTCCAACCAAAGCCATATGAACCACTATATAATTCCATTTGACCTCAGTGAGAGACCCAGGGTTCTGAAGGTGTCATTTTCTGGAGCCTCTGTCCGTGATCAAACCAGTCCTTTCTTTTAATGACATTGGAGCAGTGAGTTGTGGTTCGTTTGTTTGTCGGTAAGTTTGTGAACTCTCTGCATTCTCCGAAATAACTATTGTCTTCTTCAAAATGTGTGATATATGTAAAGCTTTATGTGTCTCCGTACACGGTATAGACATTGGATTGCAACAGACAGGCTCATACATTTTGCATGAAGCACATTTAATTGAGAAAAGGGAGAATTATTTTCATACCATCGATCCATTTTCTTCCACTTGTCCGTTTCCGGGTCAAACCCTAAAGGCTCTATACAAGCTTTTATTTGTTTACCAACCATTTCAGAGGGAGTGTGTGAATTTTATATTGTTAATTGTGGTTCATGCTTTCCTAATGCATTTCTAACATCTCCATTTTTCACGGGGATGCCTTTTTTTATGAGCATGTTTCATAACTTTTAGATGACAATAGTCTAACCAACTTTTAACCAGCCTGCTACAGTAGTTCACCATCAATAAAAAGGCTTTATAATTAGATGCACATGTTTTTTTGCTTTATATGTGCCAAACAAACTGATTTTATTTCATACTGGAAAAAATAGTAGGACTAGGTTAACAAGATGGGCCAGTTATTTGCCTACTTTACTCACTTGCATAAAGTTGGGAGAAAAAAAAACAATATGGTAATGTCCTTTTCATGACATCTGTCCCTGCCATATCCAATCTTAAAATATGAAGGGGTCAATCATTACTTCCATCACATATGACAGACTTGGTGGGTCCTCCGTGGTAGTGCTGAGCATGGGGTTTGTCTGTGTGAATAATGTGACAGGTATCTGCTGCTGCTGTCACCGTCCTATCAGCTTCACAGGGTCGCCGGGGGCAACGGGGGAGGGGCTCCCGTGGTCCGCTGCTTTCCACCACTGCTGCCAATAACAGTCCATCCACAAAAGCTACTCGCCCTTATCAAACATCTCAACTATATCAAGCATCAAGTCTGGGCACAAAGGACGCCTGGCTCTGTCAGGGAATGGCTGAGAACGGGGCGTGAGGGCTGGCTTTAGAAGCGGAGTTGTATTGGAAGTACTATAATGAAGTGATTTTTACATTTCTGAAGTACTCTAGAAGTACTATAGACCTATTCCGTAGTTAGCATTGAGAGCCAATGAAAAAAAAATCACTTTCCTAAAATTGCTTTTTACGCAAACAAATGTTTTAATGAGATTTAGAGGTGTTTGATTTTAAAGTTGTAGTGATCAAATGATTTTCTTGTAGTAGAATAACCTTCATTTGGCACCATAGATTTACATTGTAAACATGACATTCACAACAGAAAAACAGAACATATGCGCCATTGTGTGTCAAAATATAGTGCATTTTCCTCCAGCACAAACCAGGAAGTCAGAGGCTAAAATTAGCATATCATTAGCATTGACTATGTCTCGCTTTGAACTCCGGCTGAGACGAGCTTCTAATGAACCCAAGTGAACAATTGGGATCAGGGCCTAGCCCTAGCCAATTTGGCGCCCTAGGCAAGATTGAACTTTGGCGCCCCCCGCCTCCCACCGCCAAAAATCCAAATAGCATGCCATAATTGCTACTTTTTGGATAAGGTTAAGGCTTGTTTTTATTTTATTATGATTATCAATGTTATATTATATTATGATTATCTATTCAACAAAAAAAACTAAATCAGAGCATGTACATCATAAAACACACAACAGTTCTTTTGGAGGAGGAACCTCCACTTCTGAAGTAAATTTCCGAATTTTCATTGCGATGTTACACGGCTCCCCGAGGGCGTTCGTTTGAACGCTTGAAATCTCTAGTTTCCAACACAAAAGACCACAAGTCTCTATCACTTTCTGTTCCAAAGTTATGTCCGAAAATCGGCAATGTTGTAAATGGCGGGAGTATGGGGTACAAAAATTCAGGCGCAATTCGGCGCCCCCTCCAGCAGATGGCGCCCTAGGCAGCCGCCTGGGTCGCCTATGCCTAGGGCCGGCCCTGTTTGGGATGTGCGGAGGGTTTGTGAGAGAGAAAGACATTTAGGCAAGAGTAGAGAGATTTTCCTCAACTACCTACAACTTTCACGGTTTGATTCAGGTGTTACAGCTTTAACATCAAGTGGTAACTTTAGCTATGTTTAGAATTAGGATGAGGATTAAAATGATAATTTTTTAACACCCACGTGAATGTATTTATTGTTGATTTTATTTATTAGAGAGGTTAAAAAGGGACACAAAAGTCTTAATGGAGAGTCCATTAGCGTAAGGAACTTCCGGGGCCTGCTCCCATGTCCTATGAGGCTCTATCAGCTACGTCCATGTGTCTTTCACAGTCTATGGGTTCAACCCTAAATTACGACCGGTCAAGTGCCTAAAAAACGCCTTTAAGGCAAGGTGCATAACTTTTGTTATTTTTATTTATCCATAATTATACACACAAATGTGTACATGATTTAAAAATATTTTTTGTTTGGAGGTTCTTGAGCTTATTATCTTATCAGAAACCACAAACAGTTGGACACTTTGAGTTGCCAGATCCAATGGCTAAAACCAGTATGCAAATGAACACCGAAGGCTTCTCTCTCATCTAAATTCTTGCTACCAAAAAATTCAGCACCTGTCCCTAATTGGCTCTGGCCTTCAGTTCAGAGCGTCTGAGCTTTACAGTGAAGTGTCCACATTGAGATGAAGTAATGCAACCCAGTTTGAGTTGTGATTATCCTACCATTGATACACATGATGCATACCGTAAAGGTCCTATATTTTACTTTGGGTCATTTACTTAAACTAAAATAACGTATACTATGGAAAACAAGTTATTCAGCCCTCAGGCTTCAAACCCAGTGAAGCTGTCTGGACTAAAAACAGAAACAGAACCTCGTTGTGACATCACCAGGTGGGGCAACCTTTTGAGACTGGCAAAAAAAAGAGAGTAAAAGCCACATAATTTTCTTTCAAGCAAATAATGTATGTTTACTTCCTTTATCTTTAGCCCCACATCAGGCACCAGGAAACAGCCCTTTGTAATTACAGTCTCTTCACAGCTATCTTCATCTCCCCTGTCTCTCTGAGCATTGGCATCGACAAGCGTGCAGCTGCCACTACACGTTACACAAAGCAAGTTTTCACTGCTTAATACCCGCATCAAATCTATTCACTTCAGTGGTCGCCGTACGTTGATTACCGGACAGGATCCGCTGCTGTAACAATGATGAAATATGCATCCGTCTTTGTAGTCTCCTACATTTTGACACTGTTACACACAGGCTGTGTTTTCCTGTGTTTAATTTTGCTGTCATTTATATAGAGTTACAGCATATGCCCGGTGGTGATAGTTGAATGTTCCTGCCAAAATGGGGCGATTTTCTTTCTTGTGTTCAGATGTGAATAGGATTTTTCTTCTCCTTTGTTGAGTAAAGACCAGGTTCTGTAGCTTTCAGGCTTTGATGTCCCCAAATGTTATTGACCAACTGCCAATTTTTTTATCACTACACATTTTTTTATTTGCTTATTCGTTTACTGCAGTAATATCTTGACTTGGCACAAAGTGTAATTTCAGCTTTTGTTCTAGAACTAATACCATTTGCATTGTTCACAGCTTGTTTTCACACTATTGTTGGTACCTTTTTTTAATAATTTGAGAGAATAACTGCTACATATAATTATAAGCATCCAATTAGTCAAGTAATTAATTCTGCATTTGCATGTATGAGCTTGACAACTAAAAGTTGTCTTTGCTAAAAATAAACTTTTTCTGTGAGATCCTTACCAATTCTTTTGTCTAGAAATGATACAACTTACTAATTTACCAAGTAACGCATTAATCATATGTCCACGGATCATCACCGTGCAAGAAACAAACAATGTTCATATAGTGTGATGTTGTACCTTCTGAACATTGTACCTGGAATTTAATTTAGCTTCATTCACTCAATCTTGAGTAATGCTGGTTGATTTGGTTGTTTCTTATTCCACTGCTAAAGTAATCTGTATGTAATAGACAGAACACACACCTACGCAACTTTTTAAGCCCATAAAACCTTTTCTGAGCAGTTCTCGGATCAAACTGCTTTTATTATGGTCCCATCGATTTGTTAGAATCTCCTTAGCAAACAACCACTACTTGTACAATCTTTGAAATATTGAAAGTCCCCACCCACAGCTGCATGTAGGGGACACCTTACAACAGGTAAAGACCAACACTTAATTGCTGGTCAAGTGTCTGTGCCTTTCACAGACATTATTTTGTATTTTAGTTTATAAGGTTTATAAGCCACAATTATGCACCTCTACAGTTTAGCTTTTTAAAGTGCTGCAATACATGTTTTAACTCCTTTTCTCATGTGTTTTTTTTAACCTTGAATCATCTCTTCTGCTGGAGTTAATTGTCACTGGATTTCACATTGGGGATATTGATTCGCAGAGTACCGCATTTCAAAACAGTCTCACAAAAGCAAAAAGGTCAACAGCGTGGAAGGAACAGGTACCAAATTGATAATATTAACTGCCAACACACAAACAAGCAGAACACACTGGAGTCAAGTGCTTTGGACATGATCCCGCATCTAATTAACGGAGCCCAGGACCTTTAGCTTGAAGAGTTTTAATAAGGAACATTTCCAGAGACTATTTTTGAGTTTCAGTCACAAGGTGTTGATGGCAGTTTCATTTGAGTTTATTATCATTCAGTCAGAGAGATTGGTTTTCCAACATTGTGCACTTCCTTTCATGTTCAAGCAGAGACACATTGTTAAACACTAACTCCATGTGCAAAAAAAATAAATAAATTTTTCGTTTTAGTTTTAATAATTAACTCGATGTCAAATGAGCTACACACAGATGCAAATAAAGCGAGAAATGCATATGGGGAAGTACATACCACAGCAATTTGGGAGATTACATAAAAGCTAATATAAAAGTGCCTCTCTTTGAAACATCAAAGAATAGCAGCAGTTTCTACCTTAATAGTTTCAAGTAAAGAGGTTACACGTGCAGCGCTGTTTGACTGCATGGTCCACGCCGTCTTTGTATTTTGAAGATTACGTTTTCTGGACAGTTTTTTTTTTGTCTGAAGAAGATTGTGTTGGTTTTATTAATTGGTTCTGTGCAAAATGAGTTACTCAGATGAAAGAAAGAAATGATACATATACAAGCTAATGTTAATGTGTTTTAGACCGAATGTAGCGTCGCACAATTGAGCTGAGGGAAGTGTTTACCTTGTTTCTTGTCAGTAACTACTTTATTTAATTTGCCACGGTGTCAGAAAAAATGCTTTTGCTCAACATTCTCTGTAGCCTTTTCGCAGAGTAAGTTATTTATTGAATTACTTTCATGTACCAATACCAGCAACTATAGTTTTTACCCAGTTCAGGCAGGATCTTTGGTTCAGGAGTGCATGTAGGGAGCTAAGCCTTCTGTATGTTTTAGGTTGACAGAGGAAACCAGACACAAAATATAACATTGCAACCCACAGAAGCTTTATATTACTAGTTGCGTACAACAATTTTGGTAACCACCTGTAAAAAAGGATATACCAATATGTTATTAAACTCTTGGAGAGACGTGTGGAAAATGACAATTTTTTCCGGCTTTTATGTTTGAAGCAGGGATGGTAAGTGTACGCTAAGCCTAATCTTTTTTGCAAACTGCTGCTTATGTTCTTGACATGTCGAGATCAATGCTTCCCTGTGGTAGGTTGCTAAATATCTTTTTTGTTTGACTCCTCACACTTACAGTTCTCCTCCTCTTTGTAGGTGCAGAGTCGAACAGCGAGTGCAGTCTGGGCAGTGGGGTGGCCCTGTCCGAGAGCAGAGAGTCCTCCCTGAACCGGTCCTCAATCCACTCGGGTCCAGAGAGAGGTTCCTGCGATAGACTGGGCAGAACCAGCAGATCCAGGTCTAAAGAACTCATCGGGGACCAAGAAGGCCGACAGGGAGAGAGAAAGGAGAACCACGGTCAGGGTGAATCTGTCCAAAAGAGCCAGGAGGTCTCCACTCAGGAACTGTGGGGAGTGGTGGGAGGGGGGGAGGAGTAGATGAACACAAGAGAATGTAAATTGTCATACCTCAAATGCCTGTCAATGGTGTCCAGTAAAGGGAAAGTAGTTTAAGCACAGTACAATGGGCACATATTGATACTGCTGATATCACAGGTTTTCCAGAAATCCATCAGTTCCTTAACCCATTAATCAATTCAATCTAAGGCCACCGCGAACACCCAGAGCAGCGTGAATTCTGACTGTGGAGGGTCTGCAGGCACTACTGTTCTGATTAAAATAATAGGCTCTATGCACGTGAGTTGCACATGACTTCCGGGTGCAATATCCAAGCGGCGCTGTTCTTCTTCTTCTCTCGCTATTTTCCAATAAGGATTAGCGATGTTTTGCACAAATCAATGAATAGCTCACAAAAACACTGCGGACAGTGAGATATTGATGGGAGGTCACTGGCTACGTGTTAAAGACATTACGTTGGATGTAAATACTTGACTCCAGGAAACGTTTATTGAGGTGGGACCTTTTTAGTATAAAAAACAACACCACAAAAATTATACAACTAAAAAGTATTTTTTGAGCGGCTTGTTCAAAATCCTGGAGCTTTTTTAATTTGTATTTAGTGTTAGCCGTTAGCTTCAAGACAAAAACACTGTGATGAGCAGGAAGTTTCCTCCACTGAATTCTTTGCTCCTGACGTGATGTTTTTAACATGATGCTGTGACTGTCCACATGTAACTCACTGCCTCCATGTGCAATCATGAGCTATTTTTTGGGGGGGAAGACAAGACGCCGCTACTAACTCATAGAGAAATAATGAGACGGTAAGAGCAGCGCTTCCTGAGGATCCACTCGGAAGTCGTGTGTGCATATATAGCTGCTTTGATGCCTTTATTTAGTCTTTAGAGTGGAAGCAGATCTTGCTCCAAATCAAGCTGTGAGTTGGGGCACTGACTTTGTGTATTATGCAAATTAGCCTAGTGGGCTCTCTGTTGATTTTATTCAAATCAGATTGGTACTCAGTATCGCTGCTAAGTATTGAACAGTCTTACTTATAGAAATGATCTGTGAAAAGAAAGAGACATTTTTAGGTAGATTTCATTGTGTTAAAGTGTTCAAACAAGGGCTGTGCCAAAGGGCTGCTGTTTTGTGTGTGTGTGTGTGTGTGTGTATTTTGTAGACATGCCTGTGTTAGAGAAATAAGGGAAGCAACAGTATCAAATGTCAATGTTTATCCAGGCAGGTTATGTTAATTATCATGTACAGTTCATACAAGTTAGCTTTGTTAAAATCAAACCTTGCCATAATTTTTATACCTCAAATGTATCTGTTTTACAAGTGCCTGTGAGAACAAACCAAATGCTTTTCAATGCAAATATCTTCATGTTCAAAAGGTATTGATTTTAATTGTCTAAGTATTAATAGTATTAAGTCGTAATATGTAACACAACCTGGTAGAAGATTGTGAGTATGATCCTTGTGCTACTCTGGGTTCGCCCTCCCTCAAAAAAGAAATACGGGTGGATTTGTGACTTTAATGAATTATAGCTGGCTAGTTTCCCAGTGAAAAAGTGAAAAAGAAAAAGATATGCATAACATAGTACGTGTAAACTGCTGAAATAACTTGACTTTTTCCATTCAATGTCTTTTCATAGATATTTACTTGAAATCTTTTGGCCTTTTTTGTATTTTTTGTGCTGTAATTTTTTGGGACGAACACACACCTTTATAGTATTTGAAAACAAACGCCTTAGACATGTCCTATCCAAATGGTTGAATGTATTTTGCAAACACTGACTCATAAAGATGTGTTTTTACATCTCACTGCTGATGTTTGTTATTGTGCTGGATGATGATAGTATCACAGCGCTCTATTTTTCTGTCCCGTTGAAAAGTTTAAATGAAAAGGCGGAATAATTAGGGCTCTGCTGTATTCAGCGCGCTGCTTCTTCCTCCCAGCCACATCACGATTTGTCTGGGGCCAACATGACAGCACCACTGACCATTAATATTCATTTGACCAGGTTTAAACTGCATCTAGAAATAAACACATTTATTCAGATACACCCCCTGCATCTCCACACACTATTTTCTCTTTAATAGATGTTTGGGCATCGCTGTCTTCCATCCGTCATCTGAGGGTATTGTTATGTCAAAACAATACTGGATTAATCAAGCTAATGGTAGCGGTTTAGGTGTATTTTTCCTCTGTTTTGGGACCTCTGTGCTGGCTCCCGTCCCGCAGATCCGTTCAGAAGGACCACCTGATGACCTGCCGTGTACAGAGCCAGCATTATCCAGACCCTTTAAAAACAAGGAGGAGAACCACACTGAGCAGCTCACAGCTTGCCTGGCCGGCCAAACAACATGCCTTTTCATAGATATTCAAAGACATATAGTCTGGAAGCAAGCATGATCTCAACAATTTTCCAGTGGGCGTGATTGACAGACGGCATCAACCAATTAGAGCAGGGGTGGCCAACTAATCAGAGACCAAGAGCCGAAATTTTCATCCCTGATCCCGTGAAGAGCCACAAAGGCACCAACCATTTGCAACATCCATGGACAGTAGTTTAATGTGATTAAATGTAATGTGACCATTATATTTTCGTTTCAATAATTGTACGTTAGATTTAATGGCTTTACTCCTCACCAAGATTGAAATAAATGTATATTAAACAAACTGACATTTTGTGATGTTCTGCTCTGACTGGGACAGAATTAGATTTTTTTATTTTTAATGCCCGAGTGTGTTAGTGTGAGGGGCCCTGCCCACTTTGCGTATTTCCGCGTTACAATGTCGCGCTTCGCATCATATGCTTCATTAGAACTCGGCTTTTTTCCATTTCCTAATTTTGATCTTTGTCTGTGAATATGAGGCAAACTTTCATCAAATAAAGAGTAGGCTAATCAGAAATTTGAAACGTACAAAAGCTGATCCCAGTGCCACGATCTGCCTGACTGTTGTTTAAGCTACATCCCGCTTTGAGTGAAGCTGCTGCACGGGCACCTTTTACTCGCCGCCTCGAAAGGGAGGGAGATACGGACTCTCATTCATGTGTGTAGCGATGGGTAACAGGTTCTGTAGGACTATGGTTTGATTTTTGACCAAGATTCTTAAAGACTGTTCCTTTAATTTTGTTTTATTTTATTTTTTTATATATTTTATTTTACATATGTACATTATTTACATTCGTACACATTCACAATCATTTCAGTTTTTTCTTACGTTGCTTGAGGCATCATAAAGTACAGATATTATAGTTTAGATTGGTATCACATCATTAAGCACCATGGAATCGGCAGCAGGCAAACCATTTTCACATCAAAACAACTTTGACAGCAATTAATATTATTTTTTTTTTCTTCCTCTCTCCATTTTATACACTGTATTTAGCTAGTACAAGTCTATGAGGAATGCATGTCACCAGCTACAGACATAGCAGATCTAAATGGTAATAATGAGTTTTCCTAAACTCTATAAAGAGGGCAAACAAAAAACAAGCAAAAACACAAGAAAACAAAGTCATAAAGAAAAAGTAAATAAATAAAAGAGACAGCATATTTAAGATATCAGTTCTTCATAGATGTTATTTAGATTTATTGCTTTTTTGTTTGTTATGTATTTGGTAATACATGGCCGCCATCGTTAATGTTTTGGAAGAGTTTGTGGTGGTTACAGGTGACGGCTTCCGTCTCTTGATGCGTGATTGGACCGATGTGGGTAAAATCGTGAAATGATTGGCTGCGAGCAGCCGCCCAGACGGTTCTTCTTTTGAACAGAAAGGAGGAGTGTCTGGCAGGTCAGTGCCTACAACTCACACACTATACCAGGCCATTATGGATGTGTTTCTCAAGTGTACAGCTCACATCCACAAAATAAACAAGAAAATACAATTAGGGGACTTCCTGTTTCCGGCAATCCAATCCAGCTTTATTTATAATGCACTTTAAAGACAACAGGGTTGACCAAAGTGCAGTACACACATCATAAAAAACAACATACAAAAAACAAAACAACAGCAATAAGACAACTAAGTGATGCAAAAAGATTAAAATAAACTCAGTACAATAAATGGAACCATATACAGCGCAAAACCAACAGAAGAGAATCAATGTAAAAGTTAATCAAAAGTTAAAAGCCGAAGTAAAAAGGTAGGTTTTCAGCTGTGACTTAAAAATTGTGAGTGACTCGGCCTGTCTGAGGTACAAGGGCAGTGCATTCCACAATTTGGGTCCAGCGACAGAGAAAGAGCGGTCGCCTCGCAGCTTCCTGTTTGTTTTAGGCACCACAAGCAAAAAATGATCTGCCGACCTGAGGTTAGCGGACAGGGTGGGCAGCGTGGTTCTGATCTTGCGGCCCATCAGCAGCTCCGCTGGGCTGAAGCCTGTAGAAGTGGTAGGAGTGCTCCTATAAACCAGAAGAGCCAGGAGGGGGTTTTCCTGCTTAAGGATCCCTTTTGCTATCTGCACTGCCCTTTCTGCATGTCCGTTACTTTGAGCGTAATACGGACTGGAGGTGGTGTGGACGAAATCAAACTCTCTGCTAAACCTTCTGAACTCTTGAAGAAAACTGGGCCCATTATCAGTAATAAGCTCCTCTGGAACTCCAAATCTAGCAAAAGTGTAAAAAATAAAGCGTCTCAGTTCAGCAACATTCTGGGGTTTCGGGAAATTTTCTATCCCCTCTACTTTTGCTGGGTCTGGTCTCACCCCATTCTCCTCAATGATGTGCCCCAGAAACCTGATTTGTCTCTGTTTGAATTTACACTTGCCTTGGTTCAGTTTCAGACCAGCTGCCTCGATCACTTTCAGGACTTGTTCCAAACGCTTGTCGTGTTCCTCTCCAGTGTCTCCATGGACCAAGATGTCGTCCATATACACCTCTGTACCTTCCAGCCCCTGCAGTGTCTCTGCCATCTTGCGCTGAAATATCTCCGGGGCGCTCGATATCCCAAATGGCAGTCTGCAAAACGCAAATCTCCCAAAGGGAGTAATGAAGGTGGGGAGTAATGAAGGTGGTGAGTTTACAACTGTCTTTATGTAGTGGGATTTGGTAGAACCCACTAGCGGCATCCAGGGACGTGAACACTTTGGATCCTGAGAGTCTTGGCATTATCTCCTCCACTGTAGGTAACATATATTTCTCTCGTGCTACTGCTTTGTTCAGTTTTCTTAAGTCAGCACAGCATCTTACCTCAACTTTATTGGGTTTTAGTACTGGCACCATTGCAGCGCACCATTCAGTGGGCTCGGTTACTTTTTCAACGATGCCCTCTGTCTCTAGCCTTTGTAGCTCCTTTTTAACAAGTGGCATTAGTGGTAGCGGGACTCGGCTAGGCACATGGACTGCATATGGCTGTGCATTGTCTTTAAGCAGTATTTTCACAGGTTCAGTCTTCAACAAGCCGCTGGTTCCAAACACAGCGCTGACCTCCTCTACTCTTTTAACTAGACCCATCTTCACCGCTTCTATGCAGCTGAGCAGGCTGCTGTTTCCTTTTATCACATATACTGGAAATGTGTAGCTTTCTCCTTTGTATTCTGTGTTAGCTTTAAACATCCCAAAACACTTGAGTGGACCTCCAGGCCCCGAGAAGGGTGTACTAGTAGGGGTCAGTTTGCATTTCTTTGTGAGTAGACTGAATGTTTTGTCTCCGATGATATTTGCATCTGCCCCTGTGTCTATTTTGAATGTCAGGGGAACTTGGGCAATATCTAATGTGACAGTCCATTTATCTGGGTTTGCTGGACCAGTAACTTCACCTAAGAACTGGTACTGGGTGGTTTCCTTTAGTTCACTTTTTGCAGAAACATTTAGCAGCTGGGCATTTTCTTTTATCATAGTGCTGTGTGCCGCACCTACCGCAGTCTGGGGATTCTCTTTCAGTGTGTGGAGTGTGCTTTTTGTGTGGTACTTTGCGACGTCCTCCTGCAGAAACACTTGCCACTTGCAGCTCTGGCTGGGGACCGCTAGCTTGGAGGCTAATCTGTTTAGCAACCTCTTCTGACTGTCGTACTTGCTGTATAACATGAGCCAGCGTCAGATCTGCTGTGAGCTGCAATTTCAGAGACAATTCTTTGTCCTTAATGCCCACTACGAGTCAATCACGGATGTGTTCATCCCTCTTGTCGCTAAAATCACAGTTCTCCGCTAGCTCGTACAGCACTCTTATGTACGCCTCTGCCTTTTCCCCTTGCAGTTGGTTACGTTGGTAGAAACACGCTCTCTCATGTATTACGTTGCGTCTGGGTATGAAGTACTCATCCAACTTTGAGAGAACCCCTTCGTAATTCTTCTTATCGTCTTCCTCAGCAAACTCGAACGAGGCAAAGATTTTCTCTGCTTCGCTGCCCATCGCGTAGATAAGTGAGCAGACTTGAACCTCACCATTTTCTTTGTTCAGTTTTGTGGCCAGCCTGTAGCGTGCGAACCTCTGCTTCCACTCCGGCCATTCTCCCGGGCTCGTGAGGTTAAACTCCGACAGAGGATTAAACTTGGACATATCGGCTCGTTAAAGTTTTGCACCGCTTCTGACACCATGTAATGTCGCCTTGACATAAATAAAACGCCACCACAAGTACCGAACAAGAGCTGGTGGTTTATTGTACATGCTCGTATAAGAGAACCGTCCAAAAGATCCCGCAGTACATCTCGCGTTGGTATATGGTGCATTCACAGACCACATAGTGTAGGAAATAACAACACCATTCATTACAACATGTGGAGTTAAAACAAGAGGACAGAGCCTCTACGTTTGTATTTGAGCTGAGCAACTCATTTGGGCTACTACAGCTTTGCGTAAAAGCAGCTGAGAACAGTGCAGCAGTCGATGAGTTTATAACACGACAACAGCGCTGCGCCGAAAAATGTGGTTGCACAGTACGACAGGGAAGAGGGAGATCAAACACAACCGGCATATGGTCAGAGAAAGTAGCGTCACCAACATTTAGATTTGACACTGCAAAACCGTGCGTTAAAACCAGGTCCAGGGTGTGCCCCTGTTCGTGTGTGGGACCTGATATGCACTGTACAAGATCAAAAGTGCCGATTAAGTCTAAGAAGTCTTTAGACAGCGGTTTATCCGGGCAACAAACATAGATGTTAAAGTCTCCCAATATTAATACTCGATCATACTTCGGCATGACAGCAGCCAGGAAGTCAGCAAAGTCTCCCATAAAGTCTTTATTGTACTTAGGTGGCCTGTATATTACAGCGCACAACACAGGGAAAGTAGCGTCTAATTCAAACATATCAATTTCGAAGCTGGAGTAGGGCGCAAGAGTGAGCTTTTTACAAATGTAGTTGTTCCTTTAGAAAGTTGCTATGCCTCCCCCGCGACCAGTTTTTTGAGGACAGCTAAAGTACATACACCCAGGCGGTAAAAGTTCACAAAGAGCGCAGGACTCACCAGCAGAAACCCACGTCTCCGTCACGCAGAGGACATCCAACGCATTTGACACGAAGAACTCCTTCAGGATGAAAGTCTTGTTGGCTAGTGATCTAGCATTCACGAGGGCTATCCTCGCTGTAGCCAGCGACACTGGTGCGGACTTAGCCGACAGTGGAGTTCGCTCCAGGGGACGCAGGTTACGGAGACATACCCCGCGCCTGAGGAGGTGAGAAGAAGCACGACGATCTGGCGATCCGTAATCTGGGCCAATCACTGTAACAAGACTGGAATTGATGGGATCCAGGGAGCGCCAGGCAACACTTCGGCGATCCGGCAATGCAGTATCCCCTAAAAGACGGGGGACAGACGGCAAGCCGGGCCTTCAGCTTCACCAGTCTACCGCTCCGCTTTCCACGCCGTCTGCTGCGCACTCTGCGTAAGGGCAGAACCGGCACCCGCAACAGGTAATCCGGTACACTGGAGAGAAGTTTTCTGTCCATCCTGGCCAAACCTGACCAGATTTTCAGAAGGGGATTTAAAAGTGTCTGGCGATCATATATCAGAAAAGAGTTCACATTCAGGGTGGCAATAGATAAAAACTGCATAAATACAATAACTGTACGCAGAGACAGACAGCCGGCTGCCCACACTGGCGCCATCTTGTCTACTCACTCATTTGGTATTACTCACGCTATGGCGTGAGGCGTGTCAGCTACTAGCTCCTGCTACACCTTTTTCTGATTTACTTATAAAACCCTACCTTGTTATCTGATATCTACTTTTTTTGTCTGTGTCCTTTTTGTTTTGTTTGGCAGCTGGCTGCCAGTGATTTTCTGTTTAATGTATATGGGGTAAAAAGAAAATGTAAAATTTCAACATTATGTTTATTGTACAATACATTGTTCAATAAAAAGACCCTTAAAAGAAAGAAAATACAATTAACCCCACCTGAACCGAGCACAATTTATCCAGTTTGGCTTTACCCAAATCTGAAAGCTTCTTGAGATTTTTTTTTAAAATAGCTAAAAAAATTAGATGAAAACAAGAATGACAAAAATGTGACAAAGAAGTGACGAAAATGCGACGAAATCTGATACAGCGCCTTGCGAAAGTATTCAGCCCCCTTGAACTTTTCGACCTTTTGCCACATTTCAGGCTTCAAACAAAGATATAAAACTGTAATTTTTTTGTGAAGAACCAACAACAAGTGGGACACAATCATGAAGTGAAACGAAATGTATTGGATATTTCAAAAAATTTTAACTAATAAAAAACTGAAAAATTGGGCGTGCAAAATTATTCAGTCCCTTTAAGTTAATACTTTGTAGCGCCACCTTTTGCTGAGATTACTGCTGTAAGTCGCTTGGGGTATGTCTCTATGAGTTTTGCACATTGAGAGACTGAAATATTTGCCCATTCCTCCTTGCAAAACAGCTCGAGCTCAGTGAAGTTGAATGGACAGCGTTTGTGAACAGCAGTTTTCAGTTCTTTCCACAGATTCTCGATTGGATTCAGGTCTGGACTTTGACTTGGCCATTCTAACACCTGGATATGTTTATTTGTGAACCACTCTATTGTAGATTTTGCTTTATGTTTTGGATCATTGTCTTGTTGGAAGACAAATCTCCGTCCCAGTCTCAGGTCTTTTGCAGACTCCATCAGGTTTTCTTCCAGAATGGTCCTGTATTTGGCTCCATCCATCTTCCCATCAATTTTAACCATCTTCCCTGTTACTGCTGAAGAAAAGCAGGCCCAAACCATGATGCAGCCACCACCATGTTTGACAGTGGGGATGGTGTGTTCAGGGTGATGAGCTGTGTTGCTTTTACACCAAACATAACGTTTTGCATTGTTGCCAAAAAGTTCAATTTTGGTTTCATCTGACCAGAGCACCTTCTTCCACATGTTTGGTGTGTCTCCCAGGTGGCTTGTGGCAAACTTTAAACAACACTTTTTATGGCTATCTTTAAGAAATGGCTTTCTTCTTGCGACTCTTCCATAAAGGCCTGAGTTATGCAGTATACGACTGATTGTTGTCCTATGGACAGAGTCTCCCACCTCAGCTGTACATTTCTGCAGTTCATCCAGAGTGATCATGGGCCTCTTGGCAGCATCTCTGAGCAGTTTTCTCCTTTGTATGAGCTGAAAGTTTAGAGGGACGGCCGGGTCATTGTAGATTTGCATTGGTCTGATAATGGAAATGGAAGGAGTTCCATTTCAATATTATCGCTTGCACAGTGCTCCTTGGGATGTTTACAGCTTGGGAAATCTTTTTGTATCCAAATCCAGTTTTAAACTTCTCCACAACAGTATCTCGGACATGCCTGGTGTGTTCCTTGTTCTTCATGATGCTCTCTGCGCTTTAAACTGACCTCTGAGACTATCACAGAGCACGTGCATTTATACGGAGACTTGTTTACACACAGGTGGATTCTGTTTATCATCATTAGTCATTTAGGTCAACATTGGATCATTCAGAGATCCTCACTGAACTTCTGGAGAGAGTTTGCTGCACTGAAAGTAAAAGGGCTGAATAATTTTGCACGCCCAATTTTTCTGTTGTTTATTTGTTAAAAATGTTTGAAATATCCAATAAATTTCGTTTCACTTCATGATTGTGTCCCACTTGTTGTTGGTTCTTCACAAAAAAATTACAGTTTTATATCTTTATGTTTGAAGCCTGAAATGTGGCAAAAGTTTGAAAAGTTCAAGGGGGCCAAATACTTTTGCAAGGCACTGTAATAGCCCTACTTTTATATATATATATATATATATACAAAATGGTGAGATACAGGGGCGACGGTGGCGCAGATGGTAGAGCGGGTCGGCTCATGATCGGAAGGTCGGGGGTTCGAATCCCGCCTCCTGAAGGTGCACATTGTCGTTGTGTCCTTGGGCAAGACACTTCACCCTCCTTGCCTCCAGTGTCTGCGTACACTGGTGTATGAATGAGAGTGTGAATGGGCCCCCTATGAGAGACCAACAGGCCCGTTTGGAACCGTTTGGAACCATGAGGCCGTCCTCCCGTGGACCCACCACCTGCAGGAGGAGCCATAGGGGCATGGTGCTATGTGACTTGGGCAGCTCCAACAGCTGCCCCCACGACCCGGCAACGGACAAGTGGGAGAAAATGGATGGATGGATGGATGGGTGAGATACAGAACAAAAACAGAAAAGTTAAATATTGTTTTGTTTTGTTCTTAGGAATCCTTGAGAATAAGATCACCACAATAGCCCTCACATTGCCTCTGTGGTTTGGTAACTTTGGTGAGTTCAAACTTTGGTTCCACTTGGCACTGTTCCCCTCTGATAAACAAAGTCCCTTCTTTTTAAATAACCACAGTTCATTAATTCACCCCAGTTGCCTGAGTCTGCAGAACATGGACAATCTATAGAGTGAGCTTTGTTTATGTTTTTAATCTAAATGCTGATTACTCTTGAATAAGGCTCCGATTCCCTCTGGAAAACTTTTAAATGAGATTAATGAGCTTCAACACACTCCGGGTGGGGTAGTGCATGTTATAGTCAATGACACGGTGCTAATAATGGGGCTCATGTTAAGTCATCTGCTGGCCCAAGGTTGTTGTTGTTGTTGTTGTGTGGTTTTGAAGTTTAGTCATCTTTATACATATTATAAAAACGTCATTGATTCTTAGGAACATTTCTTTGGAGAAATCCCACGGTGCAATGCAACTAAAACAAACAACATTACATAAGTGAACGCTCAATGTGCTGTTCACACACCAAACTAAACTGTTTTGTTTTTAATCACAATATGCATGGATATTTTTCAGAAATAGTCACTACAGCCACCGGTACAGCTTGGCCATTCACCTCCACCATGATCCCCCAAGAATCGAACCAACCACCTCTGAGAGAAAGGAGCGTTAAGCTCTCTGCCAACTAACAGTTTTTACCACTGCATTTTAATGGTAGGTTTAGGCTATTTTCTTGGCCCCAAGAAATGTGTCGTCTGCATTTGATCCAAGGATGGACCTCGCTGGGGGTTTTGTATGTTTAGGGGTGATGGGGATTGGGGAAACCGCAGCATCCAAAGGAAACCCACCCGGTGCGCGGAGAAACCCCCACTCAGCCCCCCTGTAAAGCCTTTACATTTGAAAATTCAAAAAAGCACTCAATCAGTTATTGATTCAAATACAGTATGTTTCAATTTCTTCTACTTTTCTGTGCAGTGATTCAATGTTTTATACTTCACATATAACCTTTCTGATGCAACCCATTCATCTATTCATGATCCAGACTCCAATTCAATAATTCTGACTTGCAACAAACCCCTTGTGTTATATATTCTTGTTTGGAAAGCACCAAACAAAATAAATCACACTACCTCTTTAGCGTTATGGAAGCGGTGGGGCTCAATAATCTCACATTCTGAACAGCAAAATAGAGACATCTTTGCATGCGAGCTGGTGGGAGCATCAGCATCCTTATTAAAATAGACAATGTGCCCACTTCTCTTTGCTTTATTCTGGGCACATACAAAGTGCTGCAGTGTGATCCTGTAACATTTACACATATAAAGTGTGGCTTGAATTAAAATTGTATTTTGTCTCTCAGGTAGAAGAGCCTTTTATTGAGACTGATCCAATTCTGACCATTTGGCCTTACAGCACTTGGCTTGTTGCAGTCCCCTATAATTTTGCCCTGACATTAATTGGCATGTTCCTATCTAAACTGCAAGCCACCCCCACATGGAGCCTGAACTCTTGTAACGTAAACCTCTATTCTATTTGCAAAGGAAAATTGGTCCCTTTGTGTTGCCATACGAATCATGCAACAAGCTAGAGCCGCTTTTAATTGCCACTGTAGTTTGGGAGAAAGTTTTGCAGGGAAGTACGGTTAGTGCAGATGGCTGTAGGAAAAAGTGTGTTTTGTATATTTGCTTGCATGCCTCCCTGACAAGCAAGCACACTCACTTAGATCTAATTGAAATGGTTTGTTTTTTGGCCCACAGTTATAGGCGCAACACAGGCTAGAGTGGAGTAGAGCATTTGACAAATTCACAACGGAGCGCTCACTAATTATGCGACGTTTGCCATGCTGCTGATGTAATTTAGGTCTACTCTTGATAGTTTTGTTTGGACAAGGAGTAAAATGTTTAAATTCAGAGCTACGTAAACAGATATGGGATCATAAAAAGTGAGTTAGTAAGTGCTGTATGTAAAGTCGAATATACAGTGGGTTGCATAAGTATTGGCCCCCCTTTAACTTTCCCCCGCTATGGACCATAAACATAAATATATTTAATTGAAATTGTATGTGAAAGACATACACTAAGTGACACACAATCTTGAAGTGAAATTAAATTTATATATGATTTTGAACTTTTTTTTATGAATAAAAAACTGAAAAGTGAGATGTGCATAAGTACCGGCCCCCCTTTCCTTTTAGTGCAACCAATTGCCTGCAGAAGTTGAATGAAGATTTCTAAATGATCACATGTTGACCCAATGACTAAATAGTCTACCTGTGTGTAATTTAATCTTACTTAAAATACAGCTGATCTGTGATGCAAAATAATTGCTATATGCCCTCAAGAAATGTTTGCACCCCCTGGTAAATATGAGGGGAAATTTTTTTTTGATGTCTCTGTGTGCGTGCAAAAATCTTCTCCTCACGTTTGGCCAGTATATGAGGATTGTTGTCTTTTTGGAGTGTTTCTTATTTCTCTCACAGACACCTGGGTAACTAGAAACAAAATGTGATATCCATAGTTTCTTATACCTTTAGAATTATAAATACAGTATGAGGTCACACAAATAATCGGAGACAGTCACGAGGATGAATCTAGTCCCCGGGGGCCAAATACATCACCAAGCCCCAAATGCATTGGCTTAAAAGGGTGAACAACACCAATGTTTTCGCTGACATACCGAAAGGTAAGCCACAACTGCTGCTGTTTTGTTTCCTTTTATTTTATTATATATTCAAGTTCAAAAACCCAAATGTGGCCCTCGCGTCAAAAGGTTTGCCCACATCAGTTCCAAACTGCGGAGGCACAGTGGCTGAGTGGTTACTAGGATGTGGGTTCAGTATCTGTGTGGAGTTTGCATGTTTCTCTTGCCGTGTCCGGGTTTCCCTCGTCACCCCAAAACATGTGCATTAAGTTAATCCTCCAGCCAGGTGATTCGGAGCATATAGGGTAAAATAACTTATTCAATGATTAAAAAAAATAAAAAAATAAAAATATAATTTCAATTGAGCTTGTATCTTGTGATCAATTTGATTGATTTTGTGGCAAGAATATCCTGAGGGGCAACTATTTGGATAGTGCCTCATATCCAAAGTCAGAAACGGGGATGGGGTTTTGAGGATTCAGGGCTATAGGACCAAAAATCAAGGTCTTGACATGGCCTTCCCAGTCCCTTGATCTGAAAATTGAAAAAAAAAAAATACATAAAATAAAGAAATAAATCAGCAGTTACAAGAGACAATGTTTTCTCTCTCCAAGGAACACAGTAGCCTAAATACACATACACACAGGTAGAAGTAAGCCTAAAAAAACCAACAACAAATTCGTTACTTGATTTGAGAGGTAGTTTAGGGTTTAGGCAGGCCTATTTCAATTATTCATTCATTATCTTCGCAAAAGCCTATCTACCGGCAACTCTGGCTCTATGGGGCGCATCTGGCTGAACACTGGCCAGTTTAAGTTGTGTTTGTTTGATGACATGGAGACACATAAAGCCAAACTTAAGGCAGCTTAGGCTACATATCATATTTTAGATCGCTTTGGCTAAATCAATATAGGCCGATATGTTCTGCCTAACAAACGTGCCAATTGAGGATATCAACTGGAGAGCGTCTGAGTTTTAATGAGGCGGACCACGTCTCCCGTCTCTTATTCCCAAACGCATTTAGGAATAATGAGAGTTCATCACAAAGAGTCAAATTGGCATAAACACGAACCCAGCTCCACAGGAAATGTCAAAATGAGTGCTGCATTGAAAAAAACCGGGGGGGGGGGGGGGACGGGACACAACAAAAAACACGCGCCTATATTGGTTTCATTATTTTTCGCTCGCAGCTTTATCTCCCATCGCTATCTTGTGAACAAACGCCGTGCAGAGGCGACACCGCAGCTCTTCCTCTCATTACACGACAGGGAGGAGAGAGAGACAGACAGAGACAGAGAGAGAGAGAGAGAGAGAGAAAGAGAGAGAAAGCGCGCGCACGTGTGATCACCCACAACGCGATTTTTCTGAAGCTCTCTTTGAACTTCACTTACAGCCACTCAAGCCATCCGAAGACGTCCATTCAATGCGCCGCTCCTAATCATTTTTTACACGTTTGACCGTCATTGTATAGGGTTGATTCTCATTTACGCATCGAGGGAGTTGGCTCGTAAAGGTGAGTTCGGGAGCGTAAGAAGTTTGTTTGAACCAGACTTTCCCGCACTTCTGAACCAAGGATCACCGAGAGACTGCGCCGCACAGCAGCCTGGCAAACATGCCCGAAGTGTGCAACATCTGGACGCGGCACGCCACATGAAGAGTCTCCCTCGCACACACGCGCAGCCGCTGGAGAGGACGCCAGGAAAGCAAGACTGAGAGCCAGGTATCAGGTATGAATTAATTTCCTATATAATTTTAACACGTTTTTTTTCAACAACAGCTCCATCATCTGATCATTTAAGCTCACATCCAATATCCATGCTGTGCACGTGCCACATTCAAGCACCAGATCCACTAAATCATTATTTTCTGTGATTTGAAATAAATTCAGACGCACACGGTGTCTTCACCTCTCAATTACGCAGCGTAAACTTTATGCGCTTAAGACATCCTCTTCAAAGTAATGAGTGATTATACTATAATATGTCAAGTTTACTCTGCCGTCACTCTCTGCAGCATCTTATATCAAGAGGCACTTATAGACGTTTACGTTTCCTCTGAGATGGTATTTGGACACATTTAGCTTGTTATTGGCTTTACACTATAATTTATGTGACTTTCCTCTATCAATAGGTTAGATGAAGCAGAGTTGCTGATGAAAACGGCATAGCAACCAGATTGCTGTCATGATGCCGTCTGTGGCATTGTCTTTCCTAAACGCACATTTCAATGTTTCCTCCATTATTTATTTATTTATCTATTTATTTATTTACTTTGCGCCTCTCAAATTGTGCAATCAACAGAATGTGACTAGTAATTTCTTTCTCCCACCAATAGAAATAGACTATAATTTCAAATTGAACTGAGAAGACAATAAAGAAAGTTTACTTTTGCTTCAATGGAAATACTTCTATATTTCAAATTCCTGCAGTACAAAGGTCTACAACACATTAACAAATAACTCTTGCAAATGATGATTTATGAAAGTCTGATATAAATTATTGCTTCATGGCTAAAAGGAGTCTAAAAACATGGACAACATTGTATGCTGGGTTTCAGATTGTTTTTATGTTTTCTCTGAATGGGATTTATTTGGCTTGGCCCCCTCTGAGCTGCGCAGATGGACGGATCAACTATCTCAGTCAATACCAATATGACAACCTGTAAACATTGGCAGTGAGAAAGTAATTAGGATGTCTCCGAGTTTTCCTTTTGCTATAGCCCTTGCTGCACCATCCCATGCAGTCTGATTAAATATTTGGTGACTTGTCTGGGTCAATAAATCTATCTTTGAATTGTCTCTTAATGCTGTAGACAGACACTATGGGTCCACATCATGTTGAGTCTTGTTTGACAACCTCTACCTGCCCTTAACCTCCCGCTCTTCCTTAACCCCGGTCACATCCTTTTGCGTGCACTGTACAACACACACTGCCACTAGAGGCCACTTAGCACTGAGTCATCCTATTACACACTATAGGCCTATTTAGAATAAGACAGAGAGTCCCAAACTGCGGCGGACAAACCCTTGGTGGCTCTGATGGAGTCTTTTGCTGTTCATGTCCTAAAAAAAGCTTTGATTTAGACTTCACGTGGGATTCATGCATATAAATGCACCACATTGAATAGCCATGCAGCTAATTTACATCCGTTGTCTCACTCTCACCCTCTTAAACACACCCTCATTTATCCTGGCCTATTGTCAATGGTTTTATTGGGTGGAGAATCTGGAGTACTCGGAGGGAACCGATAGGCACAGGGAGAACATACAAACTCCACACAAAGGCCCGTGCGGCTCGGGATCCAACCCGGGACCTCCTGGCTGTGAAGCACAATTTAGTAATTTATAGGTTAGTAACAGTTTAAAGTGGCTTCAGACTGTTTTTAATTCAGATTCTTAATCCATTTAGTCGGTAAAAATCCTCACTGTTTACCGTGGGAAAATTAGAGTAAAATTTGACATTTGACATTTTCAAAGTTTGGCAAAAATATGAAAACATGTAATTTAAATGTCACATCGACATATTCAGATACAAAAATTGCAGACCCATTTAATTGTGGCTGTCGTGCTTTTGAACGATTCATGCTTTGGAAAGGTATGTTTTTTCTATAAAGCCTAAGAAGGTCATTTACCAGTGCTCATGTGCAAAACAAGTAGTACGTGCACAAGCGGATTTCTGCATTTTTTTTTTACATATGCGATTCTGTAATGCAAGATATATCGAAAGCTAAGTTTGGCGCTACATGCCCACAAAGGAAAGGAAAGGACTTTATTTATATAGCGCCTTTCACGAACATGGTCACAAAGCGCTTTACATTCACTCCATACTCGGTGGTGATAAGCTACGTATGCGGCTTCAGTTTCCGCTGGGTTTGACGGACAGAAGTGCGACTGCACACATCTGCAGCCACGGTCCTTCCGACCACCATTCATTCACGCACATACATCATTCATGCTGGCCTATTGTACATGTTTTAGTGGTAGGCGAAACCTACGCAGACACGAGGAGAATGAGGCACATGCACAAGCCGCTGCACCACTACAATAATAATAATACCCAATATAAAATAGCATATTTTATTTTTCGCTTTCAACTGCTATTTAGCATCTGTCCTGATAAATGACATACCGCTATAATGATAGCGGTATGAAAGCTTCCCGAACACGCTGTTGTTTAGACTTTGATTGAGGTTGATCTGTTTAATCTGTTCTGATTTACTTCTTAGTTATCTCCTTAGTTTGGACCTGGTTAAGTTTGGATTTACAATAGTTTTTACATAATTCTTTACATCAAAGAACCAAGTCATTTGATTGCAAGAATATTCCATCGGTGTGTCACAGCTAATGGAGGTCTAAACAAATACAAATACACACTTTCGAGGAAGGAGAGGTGCCTTGCCCATGGATCCAATGGCATTATGCACGTGGAAGTGGACATCAAACATCCACCTTAATTGACAGTGGGACCCTGCTGCTGCTGGTGATTTAAACCTGGCTTTGATCTGGGCTGAATAGATTTAGACCCGCACGCGATATATTGTGTTGCTTGAATTTTTTTTTTAGGATTGAAGATTGGGGAGAACCAAGACAGTGCTGTCTGTGCTAATGTTCCTCCTTGGGAATGGGAGTAATGGCTCAAAAACTGAGTAAAACACAATGTCTTTATTTCCTTTTCTTTTTGAACTTTGATTTCAGAGGGATTATTGTACAAAGTGGCTGGACAGAATGACATTAAGATACTTCTAATGATGTGATCAAAGCCTGATAGGAGACTTGAGAGCTATAGGCAGCGCCTCACATTTTGTGCATGTAAGAGAGGATTTTATTGAGTTAGAATAAAATATTCATGCAAAAATATAACATAGAATTTTACATTTTACTTTCTTTTTGTATTCTGTCAAAGAGGGTCAGTGAGGGGCCAGTGGATATCATGTTGTGTGTGCCCCAAGCCCTGATAAGTAACAGTTGCATATAGTGTTTTCTTTTTAGCATTCTGTTACTGTTTTTTCTGGAGAAAAGGAAGTCCTCCCATTGCATAGGACTGGCTTGCAGTAGCAACTCTGACCAAAATGAGAGCAGTCAAATAGAAACATTAAAGAACTTCAAATGATATGTTTCAATCGAAGTAAAACGTACATAAAATACATATAAAAGAAAAGTGTTTTTGTTATTATATATAAAGTTTATAAAGAATTGGAGAGGTGTACAATGGCCAGTAATTTGAAGTGTTAACAACTGCTCCATTTGACCATGGCCATCTCCCGTCTGTTTGGGTGTGAATCCATAATTCTTGTACATTTTCATATTTGTAACTTTTGAACCTGTGCATTGAGAGCAAGCGCCCCCGAAGTCTGCAGTTCTGAACCACTTCTAGATGATAAATAACTCAGCCTTACTTCTGTGAAAAGTGGGTTGCAAAAATGGCCCAAATCAAATTTATTTATATAGCACATTTAAAACAACTGTTGTTGACCAAAGTGCTTCACAAAACGGTCTACAGTACAAAAAATAATCATAAAATAATAAGACAGAAGTGGCTCCCTAAAATCAGACCATGCATTACCAGTTTGCTATTATTCTTGATAACATGTTTGTTTCATCCAAGCAAAGTGAAAATATGACCTAGTGGAAATGACAAAGTATAAATTGGTTATTGGTAACTGCCTACACCAGACTCAGCAAGTGGTGGGCAATATTGACAAAAATCAATATCTCAACATTTTTGGAGGCTTTGTCGATATTCACAGAGCAATTATAATGTGAGGTGATCCACACTGCATGTTGACTTCTTTTAGGCCCTCCTCTGGCCGCCCTACTGAGTTGTGGATTCTGTCCTACATAGGTCTTGTCTAATTGGGTGTATTTGCTGCGCCATTAATTTGGAGAGTGACCCAGTCTTAGCACCAGTGAGCCCCCATCTGCTGCACAGACCGACCACGGTACTCCTTAACCCCTCCACCACTCTCTCACCTCAGCGCTAATAATAGAACAATGCTACTGAGCCAAACACCACTTCCGAGCCTTATCCAGCTTTTTAATATCTTGGTGGTTGCTTCAGACTCTTCTGCATTTCAGAAAGTGCCATACAGGCCAACCATGTCATGCGCCAGTATCTCTGGGCTTTGGCCTTGAACCCTAACACAAACACATGTGGTAGAATCGTAGTAGTTTGTCTGAAAATTTAAACCGTAACTAGGGATGTCACAGTAACAATTAAAACATTTACATAAAACATTGCAAAAAAAAAGAAAAAGAAAAAAAAGGACAACATCTTTTAATGCCACTGATATATAAAGCATGGCGATATCAGATCTAAAATTTAGCACGTGAACTGTAATAATTCTGAAGTACGTGTGAAAACAAGTAGTATGTTAAGATAAGATAGGACTTTATTGATCTCACAATGGAGACATTCACTTGTTACATCAGCTCTCAAGATCACTCAGTGAGAAATGTGCAATCAAAGAAGTACAGGATAATGTGCAAGCAAGTAATAGTAATGGTAAACAGAGGTATCTTATGTGCAATTGGTAATAATAAACAACTGTTAGTACTTCAAATGAGTCAAATTCGGTGGCGGGCCGTGGCCACGAGGCCTAGGCCTTTACACACTCATACACTGATACGTAAAAGATTTACAAGGAGGCCTTTCTCTGCCCCCTGCCCTCAGTCGACCTGTGGAGATGTGAAAATAGCACCAAGCTTTATATTTCACTATTACGCTGCCCATACAGTTAAACAATGCCTCACATACAGCACACTGGCAACAATACATAATCAAGTAGAAATATCACTCCGGTAAACCCCTGGTAACAGCCTGACAATACAGCGCCGATATTGACGCAGTCACTCAGCCCAGACACCGCCGTAATACCCTCGCTGACTCCTGCATACTTGATTAAATCTGTGGTCTCCAGTCTGCAGTGTTAGAATCTCCTTAGTCCATGTTCCAGCACTGAGTCCTCAAAATGAAGTCTTTCAGTTTTCAAAGCTGATTATTTCAGACACCGGCCCGTGTTCGAGTGGGAGAGCCTCAGGTGATGCACAGGGTTGAACGTCCGAACAAGCTGTTTTGGGTAACACAATGATCCCGGGCCATTTCAAACACAGTCTAGTTCAAAATAAAGTTCAAATGATTATGATAATGAGAATAATAATGGCTTACACGTTTTGCGCTTTACAAGTTATGCAAGTTCACAATTATAGCCACAGCTGCTCTGGGGTAGGCAGACGGGGGCGAGGCTGCCAGTCTGTGCCATCGGCCCCTCCGACCTCCACCAACAACTTACTCACTACATTCATTATGGCCTACTGTACATGTTTTTAGTGGTAGGGGAAACCGGAGTACCTGAAGGAAACCTACACAGACACGGGGAGAGCATGCAAACTCCACACAGAAAGGCCTCGACCCACTGAACAACAAGATTACAACAAGGTTCAGCCATTCAAGGATCTATCAGATTAAATAGATCTATAAATTAAGTAAGAAGTTACTAAAGTAAAGTTTGTGACATAGCCATAGATTAAAAAGTACTTTCTTTGTTCTTTAAATGTTTGAAACCCGATTGACTTGATTGTCTTGTTCATGTTTGCGAACCTCTGTAGCAGCCGCTAATGAATAAACAGGATATTGCCAAATTCCCAAAGATGAGTTTGGCAACAAAAATGTAAAGTAAACACATGATTGTTAAGTCGCTGTAAACCTCTTCTTTTATAATTTTTCCATTATCCCATGTTATCAAGCTAAATGGAGTTATTCTCACGATATTCTCAGCACTGTGCATTTGAATCCATCAGGTTCAATTAGATGATACATCCATACATCTTTTATAAATATCTCCCCAATTTTGACTTGATCTATTCTATAAATCCAGTTTAGACCCATTCACAGAAAGCACATGCCATCATGATATCTCTCACGTCTCTTCAATATTCATTCAGTCATATTACATGGACTGTAGCTGAATAGACAGACTGTAATAAGCTCCCCACTGTTTGTTAATAGAGGTAGCCTGGTGCCATATCAAAGCCAGTCTCTCCGTACTTGCCAATATGACTTCTGTGTAATCTATATGTAAATACTCTATCTATTTTTAAATTTTACTTCTAATGATTTTGCTTCAGGTCATGCTTGAACATATAACCTATAAACTCCACACCTGCAGCACAGCACCCAGGAACCCCTCTTCAGCTGGAGAAGCTTCTGAAAAAAAGAGGCGAAACTTCCTACACTCCATCAACCCAGTCCAGTCGATGATATGTGGAGATCTTAACATCACTTGAGACTCATTAGAAACGATAAACTAACATCTCACACCATAGTAATTGAATATTGTGCATTAGACCGTGCCAAAATAAATGTGTATGTATATTTGCCAACAGCACACACAGAAAGTGTTGGCTTGTGGTTCCATGGCTTGTTGGTTTACTGACAAACAATGATCTTTAATAAAACTCTAGATAGCCTTTTATTGGCCAAAATCCGATATTGTAATATACCCGTATATTGGCCTCTATAACAAGGAGACAAAATTTAAGCCCAAAGAATCTAAAGTCTACTCCGCATCAAGGCTTTGTGCGATCCTTTAAAATGTTTCATAACAACACTTCTCG
The DNA here is from genome assembly GCA_021464625.1 of Proterorhinus semilunaris. Lineage (NCBI taxonomy): Eukaryota > Metazoa > Chordata > Actinopteri > Gobiiformes > Gobiidae > Proterorhinus > Proterorhinus semilunaris. Next base: position 26,582,971 of record CM038344.1, on the reverse strand, counting down.
GATAAAGTAATAGTTGAATAACCCTGTGGAACTTGCTCTAAATTCATGATGCAGAAGTAAATTGGAATTATGCGTAACTATAATGGAGAAATGTTGTTGAAACGGTTGATATGGATTAAAGTTAAAAACGTAGGAAATGATGGAAGCAGTAGCATATGGAAGTTCAGAGGAAAGGGATGGGACTAATAAGCGATAACTTCTTCCCATTAGTTTTTGCATATGTAATTTGTAAAAAAAATAAAATAAAGAAAGTGTGAGTATTCTATATTTGTGTAAACTTGCACTGCCAATGCTTTGATACATTGTATATAAGACACCTTTTTGATACTTTGCACATTGCACATTTTCTGTCTATTTCGCACCCCACTGAGTGTTATGGAGAGCTGATGCAACAAGTGAATTGCTCCATTGTGAGATCAATAAAGGCCTGTCTTATCTTAACCAAAACATATTCAAATTATTTCATTCATTCATTTACAAAGCACAACATGGTGACAGAAATACTATTCTACTGGAAAAGGTTAGGAAGTAAAGGTTGGGCTCTGATTTCCTAAAGCAGTGTTTCCCAACCAGGGGTACATAAGGACTTAACAGAGGGTGCTTGTAATTATTTCAGCTGTACAGTAGAAAGACACTGAAACTGAATACTAATTGAATATCATTTTCAATAACATGCATGGACTTGAGAGCAGAACACATTGGGCCTGATCTTGTGTTTCTAAACACGGACTGCAGACTGGATTTTTGCGCGATGGGGCGCGATGTGTGAGCGTGTCTCGCGCCCTCACACATTGCGTCAGGACGACTGATTTTTTGTTACTTTTTCTTTATACAGTATTTTGCTGTATTGTCTCTCAAACTACTGCGGCTTTAACACAGGCTGCTTTCTGCAATTGTTTCTCGTCTTGAACCCTCTTAACAACGAGGTTTGATTCTTGGAGAGTATGATACTATGTTCTTACCTGAGCTTAGACGAGTTGATGCGTACCTGTCTGGTTTTTGTGCGTGCCCTCAGTCACACAAAAAGACCAAAGATGGTGTTAGCATTTAGCCTCTCCTCTATGGGACCAAACGGGGTGAAGTTAGAAGCGACCAAGCTCTTCCACATTCTCCCTATTTAAATATGGTTATGTGAGAAGTTTCACTATCCAAGTATAGTTACACAATATTTTCCAAGGCGTAATAACACCTTCGGCGTCCACGCAGTAATATATTCAGAATTCTTTAGGACTGACGAACCAGGGGTGAAAGTATTCATTGGGTTTGAGCGCCCAAATCAAAGATCTTTATCTTGGCCAGCGAAACTAATATTTGTTTACTTACTCCAGACTTCTGTGGCAACCAGTGATGCGCGGGGTTGATCCGAAATGAGCGGGTGCCCGCGGTTATGAGTCAACCCAAAATATTTTTTATGATATTCGGCTCGCGGTCGATCGGGTTGTTTGAAATAAAGATGCAAATTAAACCTTTGGAATTGATATAGTTGCTACAGACATAGACACGCGGGTCGGGTACAATATTTATTTTTTTGCGGGCCGAGTTGTGGGCGGGTTAGTTGAACACGTCGGTTGGGTGCGGGTTGTTCATACATTGACCTGCACATCACTGGTGGTGGCGGCAACCACACTAATTCTTGAGAGCAGCTATCGGCAATTTGTCATATCTGGCCAATATTATGCTTCCACTGAGATTACATTACACATCGGCTCAATATGTGAATTAATTAATTGCTGTATAAAGGCGTACTGGCAACTCTAAAGATAATTTGCCCAGAGCTTGTCACGTTCATCATATCCAATATAAGCAAAGTGAGTTGTGCTGGGCACTTGTCCCTGCAGGTGTTCCAACTTATGGCTGATATACAGTACCAGTCAAAAGTTTAGAGACACTTTTTATGTATGGGCTTTTTCTTTATTTTTAACACTATTTACATTGTAAATAGACCCTCTGACAAGGCCATGCTGAGCATCACGCCAGCTCTGACTCCGGCCCTGACCGTACCAGGTCCAGACGCGCTGAGGAACTGGGACACCTCGGCCAAAGCCACCGAGAAAGCCACACCAGCTCCAGCCCGGAGAATCTAACACACAAGACCTGACCGTGCGGGGTCAAGGCTTATCGGGGGAAGCTGGGTTTTTGAAAAACATGAATAGCCTGATGTAACATCACCAAAATAGTTGCTTGCATTGAAGATATGAAACTATGAGTGAACACATGGGATTATGTAGGAAAGAAAGGATGAAATAATTCAAATTATGTTTTTAAAGTCTTCAAAATTGCCACCCTTCATTTTTGGCATTTTGTCAATGATTCATAAGGTACTCACCTGAAATAGTTTTTTTTTAGTTTAGTTTAGTTTATTTGTTTATTTGAGCAGTATACATTGTGCACAAAAGGAGTGGGCTGAAGCAAAAAGCTTATGAGCCCCTACCCCAAGTGCAATAAATACAAATTTCAAAACATTTCAAGCAGCTACATTCGCACAGACCAAAAATGTGATCCTTAATATATTTCTTTCAGATTTTTACCCGTGATTACCGAGAGTTACTTTTATGTTATTGTAGCGGCGTAGTTTGCCTTTTCCTTAATGCCGCTGAGGGGTACGATTGGGTCCTGTAGATTTGTGTAACGCGCTATGTTATACAGAGATGCTGGATCCAGGATGCGTTTCAATACTTTATTATTAAGAACATGCAGCTACCACAGCAGTACGAGTATGGACATTTTAGGGCAGGAATATAGATAGGATGAATACTGGATTTGACAAAACTAAAACCATGACAAAGCAAATAGCGGTCAACAAAAATTACGGCTACCCAACTAGCCCCTCTCCTCCCCCCTGCCTGTGAGTGTGCACCTTTCACACCTCGGTACCCGCCCGCACACGCTCACGCGCACCTACGCCCCATGTAATGCTCATGCTCCCCACACGAGGGCAGCAGATACGCAGTGCCCGCCACACAACTACATGTCTGTCTTCTACACACCAGCCCCCAATTATTGGGTCTCACAATAATTAATCAAACATGAATAATAGAAGACATAATCAGCATAGAAACAGTTAGCAATGTAAATAGCGTGAGACTAGGGTCCATGAAATTCAACATAGGCTACATTCTTCTTTCTTCCGATCACTATTTTGACTCATAGGTCCACAGTTCATAAAGTCGGTAGAATAATTGTCCAAAAAATCCAGTCACAAAAAAAATATTGGAAAAACCAAAGTCATTAGGAGACCTGCATCGTCCTTATGCAGTCTCAGCCTCCATCAACAGACAGACCTTGGAAATAGGCCGGTCCAGGCAACTAGTCTTTGTTTTAATCCGGATTTGCCGGACAAATCCCCTTTTGTCGGGAAAAGTTTCCAACACTCGCCCCATAACCCAAGAGTTCCGAGGAGCGGTACTATCCATGACAATCACGATATCCCCGGCGATAAGATTCCTTTTCACTCCAACCCATCGTTGACGCTCCTGCATTAGAGGCAAGTATTCCTTGGTCCACCTCTTCCAGAATAGATCCGATATATATTGGACTTGTCGCCATCTCCTTGTTGCATAGAGGTCGTTAGGCTGGAACTCTCCTGGAGGTAACGAAGGTAAGTTCTTGAGCAGCAACAAATGGTTTGGTGTCAACGCCTCCAGGTCATTCGGATCTGTGGATGCCTTAGTGATGGGCCGGCTGTTAATGATGGCCTCAACCTCACAAAGCACTGTATGAAGGCCTTCCTCGTCGAGATTTTGTACTTTGAGAGTTGAGTTGAGCACTTTCCTCACAGATCGAATGAGCCTCTCCCACACTCCTCCATGATGTGATCCTGCGGGTGGGTTAAAGGTCCACTTGATGCCCTTCTGCAACAGCATGTCATTGAGACGTGTCTGATTCCATTGTTCAATAGCCAATTTTAGCTCTCGTTCCCCTCCAACAAAGTTTGTGCCATTATCAGAGCGTAGTTCCCGGACCTGTCCTCTTCTGGCTATGAAGCGTCTGAGGACATTAATAAAGGAATCAGTGTCCAAGGATGGTGCCACTTCGATGTGAACAGCCCTTAAAGCGAGGCAGGTAAACAGCACACCGTATCTTTTTACAATACTCCTCCTGCTTTTCACCTCGAAAGGGCCAAAGTAATCCACTCCAACACAGGTGAATGGTGGCTGATCTGGATGAATTCTGTCCTTAGGCAAGTCTGCCATCTGCTGGCAAACAGGGGAAACATTTTGTCTTCTGCAGATAGTACATTTTGATAAAACCCCCTTTATTGCAGTGCTCACCCCAGTGATCCAATACTTTTCGCAAAGTTTCGACAGCATATGATTTCTGCCACTGTGCCCAACTTCCTGGTGGATGTGTCTGAGCAGCAAGGTGGAGATGTGGAGCTCTTTGGCCAGAATAACGGGATGTTTTGACTCTGCTGGCATAGAAGATTTGCTGAGCCTGCCGCCAACTCGCAAGATGCCATTTTCCAGCACCGGACACAATGTATACAGGCGACTGCTTTTCTTTATGTCTTCTCCTTTCTTCAGGCTCTTCATTTCATCTGAGAAACATTTTTCCTGGCAAAACTTTATTACTGCAAGCTCAGCCTCGTTTAAATCATCCACAGTGATGGGGGTTGGCTCTGAAACCCTTTTGAATGCTCTCATTTCCTCTTCCAGTTGCTCCAAACTGAGATTGCTCTGAGAATAGCTAGACTGCAACTCCTTTCTCTTCTTACAGCAGGACAGCAGCCATTTTTTGTACCTCAGCATCCATGCCACAGACTTTCTTAGACGAGTCCAGGAAGAAAAATAATGAATCAGGTAAGTAGCTGATTCTTCTTCTGCTCCAATGACATTTACTGGAATTGTGTTATTTACCTCAGGGTCATCAGGTGAGAGATGGTTGTCAGCCTCTGGATTTACAGGCCACTCGCCCTCAGATTGACAGAGAAAGCGAGGCCCTGACACCCATGCCGTGTCCCTGCAAAACCTCTCCACCTTGACCCCACGGGAGGCAGTATCTGCAGGGTTAGAGCCTGTGTCCACATATCTCCACTGGTCCTGACACGAAGATTTTAATATCTCAGCCACACGGTTTGCCACGAACACTCTGAACCTGGTTGTCTCGTTTCTGATGTACTTTAACACGGACGCACTGTCCGTCCAGAACACTGAATCCTGTAGATCCATGTGTAGCTCCTTTCTCCATAAAATATCGATGCGACTGGCCATTGTAGCTGCCACAAGCTCCATTCTGGGAATGGTGACTGCCTTCATCGGTGCCACACGTGACTTCCCCATTATAAAAGCACTGTGTTTTTGGTGGTACTCATTTTGCTGCAGCAGGTATGTTACTGAACCGTAACCGTCTTGACTGGCATCACAGAAGTGGTGTAATTGTGCTGTTATCACATTTCCAAACTCCATAGGTTTTAGACTTCTGTCCAACCTGAAGTTGTTCAGCAGATGAAGCCCTTGTATCCAGTTCAGCCATTCTTTGGAAACTGCTTCAGGTATAGGCTCATCCCAACCGACAGCCCTTCTGCAGAGGTCTCTCAAGATTAGTTTTGCAACCAGAACGACAGGGCTCAGCATTCCCAAGGGATCATAAATGGAGCTTACAGTAGAGAGGATTCCTCTGCGGGTAAGTGGCCTTTCCCGGAGCACAATCTTAAATTTAAACTTGTCAGATTGAATGCACCATTCCACACCCAGCACCCGCTCAACAGGCAAAGATGGTTGATCAAAGTCCAGCTTCATTACTCCTTTTGCTCTGTTCATCTCTGGAATGCTCTCAAGGACTTTTGGCCTGTTGCTTAGCCATTTTGTAAGGCAAAATCCACCCTCTGCGCACAGAGCCACAAGTTCGCTATACAGCGTGACTGCTTCTTCCTCAGTTGGAACAGATACAAGGCAGTCATCCACATAAAAACAATGCAGGATTTTATTCACTGTCCCTTCCTTAAACAGGTGTCCGAAATCCTCAGCACATTTTTTCAGGGCATAGTTTGCACAAGCTGGGGATGAGGTGGCTCCAAACAAGTGCACCTTCATCCTGAACTCCTCCGGTGCTTGGTCCAGCTCCCCCTGCGGCCACCATAGGAACCTTAGCATGTCAGCATCCTCTGGCGAAACTCGCACCTGATGGAACATGGATTCGATATCTGCCATGACGACAACAGGCTCCTTTCTGAATCGAGTAACAACGCCAATCAGAGAGCTGGTAAGATCAGGGCCTTGAAGTAACTCTTCGTTTAGAGACTTTCCTTTAAAGCTGGCACCACAATCAAATACCACTCTAAGCTTCCCTTTAGTAGGATGATGAACGCCGTGGTGTGGTATGTACCAGACTTTGCCATTACAGCGATTCAGTTCACACTCGGGAACCTTTTCGGCATAGCCCTTTACCAGCAGGTCCTTCATAAAAGTGGTATACTCTGAGTGGAAAAGCGGGTCTCTCTGAAGCCTCCTTTTCAGATATTGCAGCCTCTGTTCCACGACCTTCCTATTATTAGGCATGCTGACCTCTGGTTCTCTGAATGGCAGACAGATTTGATAGTGACCTTCCAGGTGTTTAGCAGATGTAGTCACCAACTCCAGAAACTTCTGATCCTCTCTGGACGGTCCTGACTGCTCCTCCATGGCAGTTTCAGGAAAATCGTTCTTATACTGTTGTTTCCACAGCTCGTCCAAGTTTATGATGGAAACCCGGTTTACTGTCACCGAGTTGCAATCAATGGCCTGTCCGCTGTCTCCTGTCAGCGGCCCATTCACTGTCCAGCCCAGTACAGTCCTAATGGCATAAGGCCCATCATTCACGCTGCGGATCACCTCCAGTGGCTCCATAGCTTTAGGCACATTAGTCCCTATGAGCAGATCGACCCCTGCTTCAATCTGAGGTAAGGCAAGGTGCTTTAGGTATGGCCACATTCTTAGATCCTTTTCGGTTGGTATATTGCTCCGATATACTGGCATTGACTCTTGTGTATATGCTCTTGGCAAATCAATGAAGGTCTCCCCATCGAGTGCAGCTATCTCCAACCCGGCTACCACATGGCTGGTCACCACCTTTTCCTGGCCCATTGTTCTCAGGAGAATGCTGGTATTTTTTCCGGTGAGGTGGAGTCTGTGCATTAAATCTTCTGTGCAAAACACTGCTGTGCTGCCTTGGTCAAGGAAAGCATATGTGTAGATGGTTTTACTGCCCTTTTTTGCTTTAACCTGGACTGGCACGATGGGTAGCTTGCAGTTCTGCTCTCCAGCCCCTGTAAGACCACTTGAGACCAGAGTGTTATCCACAGATACTGCAGCTTTCCTCTCAGTCTGATTGGCATTGCTCACGTTGTCCCTGTGTAATATAGTTGGATGCTTCAGGCCACATTTTAAACAGGAGATCCTTTTACGGCATTCTTTGCTGAAGTGTCCTTTACACAGACAGCCATAGCAGAATCCATTCTCCTTCACGAAGCCCATCTTCTCTTTGTGGTCCATCCTCTCCAACTGCGCACATTTCTCCAGTGAGTGTGCTCCTTTACAGCAGGGACATACGTTCCACTTGCTTACTTGAGTATTTTTGCCCTCATAATCAGACTGATTTTTCCTTTCCACAGGATCTACAGCGGTGGCGAAGCTTGTTCCTTTAATTCCAGAGCGGTGCTGGGAATTTGGTCTGCTCCAACCCTTTTGCATTGCAGGTGGATCCTGTATATTGCCGAACACAGGGTCAGTGAGGATCTTCACTTGCCTTTCAACAAATATAGTTATGTCGATAAACCTTGCTCTCCTTTCAGTTTTGTCCTGGAGGTCACAAGCATAACTTCTCCATCGATCTCTCATCTTGTATGGCAGCTTCTTTATAATGTCCAGCATATTTGAGGGTGTGTCAAGATCGTGCAGATACTGCACATCTTCCATTGCATTACAGCAGCTGCGTAGGAAGAGACTGTAGTCCTGCAGAGCCCTCACATCCTCGATTTTGACTTGTGGCCATGATAATGCTTTGTCCATGTAGGCTGACGCCACCTTCTGCTCGTTCCCGTAATGCTGCTTTAATAAAGTCTTTGCTTTGAAGTATCCCGTTTCTGTATCAATATATTGGCAGCTTCTCACGAGTTCCTTAGCATGTCCTGTGGTATATTGCTCAAGAAAGTATAGTCGATCGTAGTTATTATTTGTATTGCATTCAACTCCATTTTCAAATGATCTTATAAATGTATAATATTTCAGAGGGTCGCCATCGAATACTGGAATTTCTCTTTTTGGGAGGGCAGACAAGCATTGCTGCTGAATGAGAAGTGACGTAATTGCATTCTGCTGTCTCATTATATCAAATACACCATCACCGTTTACTGATTCAGCATTTTCGCGAAATGTATTGTCACGCTGTGTTGATCTATTCTCTTGCTTTTGGAGAGACCTTGAATAGTGCTGTGACTCACTATTTTTGTAATGCTGTGCCACCATGGGTACAGTGTGCGTTGTCTTTGGCTTTACAGATGGAAGTGCATCGTCATATGTGTGCCCCTTAGGTTTTGTTACGGAGAGAGATGGAACAAATTCTGTGGCATTTATATTGAGAGATTGTGGCTTTTGTGGCTGTTGTTGTGGTAAACTTTGTTGTTGTCGTCGTTTCTGTTCCAAATGTGAGTTCATTCCATCTGAGGCTCGTGATTTATGCCCACCACTGACGATACTGCTTTTAGCCTTTATCACACTCAGCGTAGCCATTTTTTCTGCAATTTCACTGTCCAATTGAAATCTTTCCTTTCTTTTACGCAAGCTTTCTTCTTCGTCCTCAATTGCATGTCTCTCTGTGAGCATTTTTTGTTTGGTTTCCAATGCTGCCAGCTCAGCTTCGGCCTTCCAACGTGCAGAGGAGCGTGAGGTGGTGGAGGAGTAATGGGAACGAGATCTTTTACTTCCAGCGTTTGAAATGCTGTCTCCAGGAAGCACTTGATTTTCTGGATCAGGCTGAGGGGATGTTTGAGCCTTGTCAGAATATTCATTGTTTGTAGGTGATGGTGGCTCAAAATCCCTTTTATTTTCTTTTGCAGGATCATTATCCTCTTGCCAGTCCTTTATTGCGTCAATAAAAGCCTCAGAATACTCCATAATTGTGGTAAACCATTCCTTTTGTTTTTTACTTTCATCTTCTGGAAATAATGGAAACAATTCATTGTGTAAGGAGTGCGCCTTATCACATAGGGCGTTTAGATTCTCCAGATCTGCTGCGATTTGTGAAGCATTTTCCTTTGCTTTCATTTGAGATTTCATTTGTGGTATTAGTGCTTTAATTTTATTGACAGCTGTTTTACGCTCATTTTGAAGTCGTTCAAGTTTATTTTCCAGCGCTTTTGCCGTGAGTTTAGGTTCCCTCTTTCCATTTTCCATATTTGGACGTTGCACATCGCTTCCTGTTCGACTCATTTTGTTTTGACTTTATTTCACGTGAACCAGCATCCAAAGTTTATTCAGAGATCACCATTTATATGCATAAAATCACACTCAATATTCGTTCTCATTGCATACAAGTTTGAACATTTCAACAGCTCAGAATCCAGACAACTTCAGCGCTGCGCATTGAATCCAGTTTCAATCAAAGGCCTTTTACAAAGCATAGAGAAATAGCGCCTCCAACGGTGCAGTAACGCTCGCTTCATTCATTTATTTCGACACAATCAAATGCATGCACGGCGGCATCAACGTGTTTGAATCCTTGGCTCAATCCTCGAAAAGGCATGAAACGGGTAGGCTTACCGGTATTTAGATGAATGAATAGCGTGGTGTATAGCACTTAGCTGCTCCTTGGTACTGCTAATGGCCTTCCTTTGCCTGTATTCTTTGGAGGTGCGCAGCGTGAAGCTCTTCCAAGATTGCCTTTTTTGTTGACAAATGTAGCGGCGTAGTTTGCCTTTTCTTTAATGCCGCTGAGGGGTACGATTGGGTCCTGTAGATTTGTGTAACGCGCTATGTTATACAGAGATGCTGGATCCAGGATGCGTTTCAATACTTTATTATTAAGAACATGCAGCTACCACAGCAGTACGAGTATGGACATTTTAGGGCAGGAATATAGATAGGATGAATACTGGATTTGACAAAACTAAAACCATGACAAAGCAAATAGCGGTCAACAAAAATTACGGCTACCCAACTAGCCCCTCTCCTCCCCCCTGCCTGTGAGTGTGCACCTTTCACACCTCGGTACCCGCCCGCACACGCTCACGCGCACCTACGCCCCATGTAATGCTCATGCTCCCCACACGAGGGCAGCAGATACGCAGTGCCCGCCACACAACTACATGTCTGTCTTCTACAGTTATAAAGATACATTAATAGATATTATACTCTGAGATCTTGCTACATCCCAGTTGTCATTACCATTCTCAGTATAATTTTAATTTGGGTTTAATTATCATTATTATTATTATTATTATTATATATTTATTTAATTGAGTTATATATGAAGTATGATGTAGCCTTTCAACAGTCCTGGGAAGTGAAAAACATTTCTGGTGTGCAGCCCATTGTGAAGATGTCAGAAGTGTGCAAAGCAGCAATCAAAGCAAAATTTTGAATAATCTATTTCACCTATTTTTTTATAATCTTAATTCATATGTGTTCATTCATACATTGATGTCTTCAGTGAGAATCTACCATTTGAAATAAAAGAAAAAACAGTACATAAAAAAAACGTTTCTAAACTTTTGACCAGTGCTGTATGTGCATATGACCGCTGAAACTGTTTCAGGGGCACTCTTTGCTTTTAAATTAACTTTTTATGGTTATTAAATGTTTTTTGTTTGACTTTGTGTAATATCCTTTTTTTGTTTATTTTTTGTTGTTGTTACTTTATGTGGTCTACAAATAAATCTGCTTTGTACTATAAGAAGGCAAGGCAACTTTATTTATACCGCACATTTCGTACACAAGCCAACTCAACACTCCGTTCCTCATCTGCCGCCGTGTTGCAGGTTCCAGGCTCTGGAACTCACTCCCACTGCACAGCCGTTCACTGGACTCTATCGATCTTTTTATGTCCCACATTAAAACGCACCTGTTCAGAGCTGCCCACTCTTGCTAAGTTTTAATGACCTTTTTATCTGCTATCGTTATTACCCTCTTTTAATTGTAAGGTGACCTTGGGTGTTAAAATTTCGGGGGTGTGCTTTCATAAGCGTTTGCTTCGGCCCACTGCTTTTAAAAAAATAAACAAATAAACTAAACTAAACTAGGAAAGGTTGGCGCCTAAAATAAATGTCTTATTATTATTATTCAATTGCGCCAGAAAAAATATTCTGGCCGTGACAAGTAGGTTTTATAGGTATGACTGTAGCTTTTGTCTGTGTTCCACTTCGTATCCAGTTTTATGCTGCTTGAGAAAAAGCCACGAGATAAAACCATCTCAAGTGTTTTGTTAACATCAATACAAATGCCATTGTGTGTCTGTAGCATATCTTTGGATCACATTAAGCTCTTAGATTCTGCCAGATTAACCTTTTCATGAATTGTATCTTTTGTTTTCTCACTCAGGCTTTTCCAAATATGCCGGAGCAGCTCCCATCCTGGTGAACATTTCGCCTCCTTCAATGTGCTCACGTCCGCCTATAAATTGACCATGTTTATCACTTCACTGAAAAACACTAAACACGTCCAGTATTGGCCTCTTCAGGTGCTACTGCTTGAACTGCTCATCCCAGGCGTCCTCCCAAGCATGTCGAGACTCCCCCCTGCAGCCAAACGCGAAATCATCCTCGAAGGGGACTTGGTGATCGGCGGATTATTCCCCATTCACGAAAAAGGTGACGGGACGGAGGATTGTGGTAAAATAAATGAAGAGAGGGGCATACAGAGACTAGAGGCCATGTTGCTAGCTCTAGACGAGATTAACGCCAACGATCGGGTCCTGCCCAATCTTAAATTGGGGGCCCACATTCTGGACACCTGCTCGAAGGACACCTACGCTCTGGAGCAGGCCCTTGACTTCGTGAGAGCCTCCCTGACCAAAGTGCACGACCCCGGGTTTATCTGCCCCGACGGCTCCCGGCCCATCCAGAGCGAGGTCCCACTAGCCATCTCCGGAGTGATCGGAGGCTCCTACAGCGATGTGTCCATCCAGGTAACGATTAAATGTTAATGTTAGTTGTTATTTTTGTGACAATTGACCTTAAAGGGACTAGATGCAAGTTGGTCATTGGTGGAACATGTAGGGGGAGGAAAATATTTAATGTTAACATTTCTAAACTCCGTATAGTCCCTTAAGCTGCTAAATTTGTTTATCTGCAAAATTGCAAAACCTTATGCAACACAAACTATTTGGTCTGGTTGTACAGTTTAAATAATATTTCAATATATTTACTGCCCAATTGCATTCCTCTTCAATCAGCAGTCATTATGTTTTAGCCCCTGGAAATCAGAGTAAAAAAAAACGCCTGGACTGATTGGGCCCATTCTTTCAGAAGTAATTGCAGTGGGTGGGCAGGTTACAAAAGGTAAACGACGGCTGAAAGACCCTGATTTGGTGACATCACGTCTGAAATATATGTATGTATTTTTTGTTTGGTAATTAGTTAATGCCCATGCCAATCCTGTGTGCGTGCGACCTTTGCTTGGAGTTTGGGGATTTTAAGGGATTCAAAAGCAGAGTATTTTGTTTTAAATGGTTTATCAGGGGATTTGTGTGAGTGTTTTTGCTTCTTTTCACATAATTTATAACATTACACCACAGTGAATAAAATCTGCACTCTGTTGACTCTATTGAGAGCTACATACTGCTCTAACGCCGTCTAAACCTCTTTTCCTCATCATGTACAAAAATAGTGACTGACAGTTTTCGCGCTTTCGCGTGAGAAAGTGTCGGGAAGCCAACTCCGAGACATTTGAGTTTCAACATGTTTTCTGCCTCCTATAGACTCAGAGAGAGAAGTAGCGCAAATGCCATTACGACTTGGATGTATTTGCATTTGAGGCAGAGCTTCGTCAGCGACTTCACGTCCACTCCTGAAGAGGTCTGACCTTTCCCACATGTAAGAGCCAGAGGCAATATATGAGGCGATATTAATTGGTTAAATTCCCCATACCCTCACAAAACTTGATTGCTTAATAAACTGGGAGTGTTTGTGGGAACCATTTCACTGTACATCCAGAGCTAGGGTTGGGCCATATCGTATCGCATATCGTTATCGTGATATAATGTTTTGATATCGTTGTAATTTTTTATATCGTTGTGGACACAATATAATTTATGTTATGCTCTGCTCCATCAGAGCAGCATAAACGGTGACTGTAGAACACCGACACACGTGCTGAAAAAGTAAAACTGAAATGAAGGATGTAAACTGCTTGAGTAGATCATATTTGGAAGACAATTATGCCATAAAAAAAAATAAAAAAATAAAATATCACTGAATGAATCTTCCCAATAGGCATAAGGCTGGGATTTTGAAGTAATTCGTCCATTGTCAATTATATCGTCAAATATATCATTATCGTGATATTTATTTTTTCATATCATGATATAGATTTTAGGCCATATCGTCCAGCCCTATCCAGAGCTTCACTTTTGTAAAACATAGGAAAAAGGTTCAATGAAGGTACTTGAGTCATCTTCTGTACTCAGTAGTTGAGGTCTTTGAACGTTTCGCCTCTCATCCAAAAGGCTTCGTCAGCAGACTAAAGTCCCGCTCAGCCCGCAGCTTTAGATATAGACCAACAGGGAGGAGTTGGGGTTGGTCCGGCTCCTCCTCTCTAATCACAGCTACTCTCACCCGTGGGTAAACACTTTGAAGTAGAGCGTCTCTACCGATCTGTTCACCTCAGTATCGTTCAGTCCTGTCCTATTCATGGCTGATCACTGCTAATTACCTGCCTATTGTCCTTTTGTTATCTGAGGTGCCGTCCCCTTGGACTGGGTGTGCCCTGTCGGTTTACCCCGAAGGATATAATGCATTCTTCTGAAGAATGCAAAGTGCACAGGCCGTCACAACCAGATGTTTACATACACTTTATAAAACGACACATTTGCATTTTTTTTTTCTCCCCGTCTGACATGAAACCAAAAGTAACTTTTACCACTTGTAGCCACAGCTGCCCATGGCTCGACCGATGGAAGTGTGGCTGCCAATCTGCTCCATCACCATCACCAACAGCCTCGGCCATTGGTTTCGTATTAAATAACCACCCAAAATAGCAATATGTTTCAAAAAATGATAACATCTTTCTTCTCAAATAAAAAGTCTTGCACAATCCCATCAAAGGATGAGCAGAAACAGTATTACCAATGAATAATAGTGAAACATTTTGGGTATTGAATAAATCACCATTCGATACACATCATCTTCACTACAAAGACTGCAGAGAAAAGTTACCAAAATAGGATCAAAATTGCTTAAAGTGAGCAACATGTTATTGTGTATTTTCCCTGTGCTAGTTAATCCAAATCAAATCAAATAATAAAAAAAAACATTTGCCTTTTCTGTGCCTTGAGCGTCTGGTCTTTCACTGTAGACACCTCTTTGCTCCGACGCCCAGTCTGGTTTGACTGACAAACAGCTTCATTTGAACACGTCTGTTTCTTTGGATGAGACCACTTTTCACTCCTTTTGAGAGTTTTGACAGAATGCATCCTTCATGTGCCACTCTCCTCCACAGTGTTTTTAACAAAGCCGACCGTGAGAGCTACGAGGAGCTTATGGTCAGTGCTTTACACAAACTCGCCATTTAAAACAGAGAGGGCACTTTGTGAAGAGCGGAGGAGACTAATGAGAGGATGTGCTGGTTCCCATCTGCAGGGTATCTCCACTTGAGAGGTGTGCACATGAGGAGAGAGGGAGGGAACGAGTGGAAGTATAAGAGAAGAAGACGAGAGGAGGGGGGGAGATATAGGAGGAGAGATTTGTGGAGATGGCACTTTCTCAGCAGCCTCAAAGGGAAACACTGTTAATTTGCCAGCTCGGGTTTTTGGCAGTTTAAGCCTTTTGCTCAATGACAGTTTGTTAAGATTTCTTCAAACACAACTTCTCGTTTTAGAAAAGGACAAAACTAAAAATCCCCTGTGCTGTATCAGCTGATAGCAGGTATTGCTGTATGCAAATCGGAACCAATTGCTTTCCCCAAATACAGTATACGAAAAAATGATGCAACTGAACTCGGTATATTGAGACCAAAGTTATGCAACTAAATAATAACTTTACTTTGCCTCCCAAGGCGTAAGGGCTTGATTCACATTTTCTGCACAATGTACCACCTAAAATGGATCAAACCAAGATCCTAAACCAGTTCTAAACCAGGACTTAACTCTACAACCTGACACAAATGAGTTCTGAATCAGGTCTGAAGAGTGAATTAGGGCGCCAGGCCAACCACCTGTTCACTAAAAGGTCAAATACGCACATAAAAAAAAAACATAAAAGTTCCATAATGCACCTTTAAAGTTCTGAAGTAGGTCGTTTTGACTCAAGGGCCACATTGGGTTGGACACTCGCGGCTGAACACAGAGCACGGGAGGGTGTGCGGTGGTGCAGGAGCTCAGAAAGGGGTCAGGTCATGGAGGGACACAACAGTGAGGAGTTTGAACTGAACGGGCTGAGGGATGGGGAGCCGGTAAAGAGTGTTTCTCCTCATCGGATTCATCTGTGCTCAGCCTTATATCCATTATGACCATGGTTTTATCGCGTGTGTGGTGTGTCTGGGGAGGAGGGTGGGGTAAGTATGAGTGTGATCGAAGGATGGGTCAAATGCCTTCGGGGACAATAAAGTATACCTTAACCTTAAAGTGCATATGACAGGTTTTCATGCTTTTTAAAATATCACTTATTTAGATGAATAACATCAGTTGCAAATGTATCAGTTGCATAATTATCATTTTATTTCAGTGAAGCAGCAACTTTAATGAAGAAATGGAAGTGGCATAGGAGAAGGTAACATTCCAGAGCAGTTTGACTCATTTCCCATTGACTTAACATGGTTGGCACGGCAACAGTTTAAACTGTTTACCTTCTTCTATGTCACTTCCTGTTGGTGTCCAATAAGGAAGTGAAACTACAAACATCACAAAAATGGCCAAACTTAAGAAAGCTGGGTACAATCTTTAGCAAAATCTTAAATATAATCGTGTTAACTATGTGTTAGCAAAAATTGTGTGATATGCACTTTAACAACTGGCTCCCCATCCCTTAGCAATATATAGCAGAAATTGAGTATTACTGTACTTAATTTCAGTGAGAACAGTTGTGTTGGTCATCCTGGTCAACTGATCTGCTCTAAGATGTTGGTCAAATGCTTCATGGAATGGAATAAAAAGCCAAACGGGCCGCATGTGGCCCCCAGTTTGCCTCGTCTCCTCTAATGAAGCTTAAATCTATTTTGTTCTGTGCCATAAATACAACTAAAACTGTATATTTCCCTCATTAAGTGACTCCGAGCTTCCCTAACTATGAATCCAGAGCAGCCACAAACAGACCGGAAACAATGCATCTCTTTAATTACCATTAGGCGCGGTACAAAAACACACCCCAGTTTCAAATCTCCCAACATTACAAGCCTTAATTTGCTTTGAGACTCAGCTCCTCTCTTCAGTCATGCCCAAGAAATCCCTCATCCAGTCGTGATTTTCCCACAAAACACGGCGTTATGAAGGGTTTTCCCAATAGTGACAGAACCGCTGCTATCCTTAAAATTTAATATCGCCCAAAAAGCGCCCACTCGACCCATATAAGACCACATGACAAACACAGAAAGCACAGTCGTGAGGCATGCTTCATAACTCGAGCTCGCCTGGTCCCTATCTGATATTGATGCTTTAATATTTTAGGTCTACTATAGTTTATTAAATCGTGGCGGAAGGAGTTCAAAAAGGCCTGTGTCTTTATTGTGTGTTCACAGCTGGTACAAAAGACAAATCTTCAAAAAGGCTGTTGTGATATCGTATAGCTTCGTGCCCCCTCCCATCCCCCGTGTCTCCAAATTGTTATTTTTGAACTGCAGGTTTTAGCACCTTGGTATCGCGCTGCTGCATGTGTTAATTAGCACTTCACAATGTCATTCAGAGTGAGAGAAACATTGTTATGGCTGGAAGGTAGGCTGAAGTCAGGACCTGCGCACTCGATAATATTATGAGCATATTGATCGGCATTATTCTTTGCTTTTTCTGAGAATCATTCTTTTCTTCCGCCTCGACATTAAGATGAAAGAGATTTTGCATAATGTTGTGAAAAGAATGCTGCAAGTTTTCAAACCAAAAAAGTCGATGAATTTAGAAGTAGGAAAAAGCAATGTTATGAGCCAAGGTTCCCCTAAAGCTCACTGTGTAACGTTCCAGGTTATACGGTCTGGCAAGTAAAACTCAAAACATAAACGAACATGCTCCACACGCAGGGCATTGACAGTAGGGCTGTGAAAAGAAATGATTTGAAAGAGGACCCACATTATTTAAACCTCACTTTGGCCGCCTGCAGCAAACTCCATGGGCATGATCAAATATGACACGGTGTGGCTTTAAATAAATTTGCAATCTTGTTTGAAAGTTCACGCAGTTGCAAGAAAATAAGTAAATGACAGAATCTCAAACCATATCCTCTTCCAATTCTTATTTTTCCATTATACTCAATCGACTAAATCCAATTCATTTCCATTTCTTTCCTAATAATCTATGACACAGCTTTTACATGAAGTATGCTTCAACAGTATGCTATGGTGGGATCAAGCCCTGGATTAAATTGTACCCTTCATCCCTCCCACAATCCCAATGTCCACTTTTCGGGGGGGGTCTACACGACTTTACCATTGCAGCAAGTATAACTCTAATTTCTACTTTTAAAGAGCGAAGTAGTTTGTCAAAAAGCAGGATACTTTGAACCGTCATGATCTCAAACCGCACTAATTCTGCTTATGAGCTATTTCATAACAGAAATCTATTCTTGTATTTCCTGAAGCACTCTTAGCCAACATGTTTTTCACACTTTGTAATCTACTGTAGTGTAGATTACAAAAGATGGACGCTCAAAGTGTTATTTCAGAACTGTAAGAAAGAATGGACGAATCTTGTTTCTCAGGTTGGTCTCTTGGACGAGACTGTTCGCAGGTGGGAGGAAAATTATACTAAAGTGGAGTGAGTTGACTTTTTCATGAGAAAAACAATGCTAGAAGAACGGTGAACACCTACGGTCACAATAATGAGTCACGTAAGGCCAGAAAAACTTAAGAGCCAAGGATTCATAACCCTTTATCTGTTCTTATGTTATGCTGAAGTCAGACTCTGAATTGGATTTTCATTATTATTATTATATTGTATTGCGTTATGTTCGCAAAATGATCCTCGTTTATATAGAGTAGAGGTTGCATTTCTGCTCAAAAACAACATAACTCTGATTGAGAGCAATAACATGGACATTGATCTACTGAAGCAGATTACATTAACACCTTTTTAATCAGGACTTTGTGGAAAGTTGTGTTGCATTACAGAGAAAGAAATATGACTGATTTATAGTTTTGTGATGTCAGAAGTGTTTTTTTCCTTCAGTGCTTTTCAATCTGTTATGTTAATTCACTGTGTCATACCTCATTCCTTCAGCGTTTACTGAGCAGCACTTAGTAACAACAACAAAACATTATGAATATGTAGTTTTCATTTAAGTCTTTTTTTCTGTTGGTGTATTTGCCTGAGAGGTGACTTGTTGATTACCTGTGTGGGTGGCTGCGTGCTGCATACATTTTACCGCATCTTTAGGATATAAAAAGAATTGCAGCACTAATTTGCACTAACCCAGCATCACATAGCGCTGCAGGTGGACCTATGCACAATGTTGCACGCTCTATTAATTCAGACTATTTTTTCGTGCGCTCCTACAGACGTGCCTATAGCACGCTTTAGCCTTGATGCCGTTGTCTTTTGTGGGCGCTGACATCAAAGAACACGTTGTTACATGCAATATCCAAACATGTCATAACTCACAACCAGAGGAATAATTTAGTGCGTGTTGGACCTTGACTGCACTGATCCTAAATTGGACCTAACAATTAAAGTTACTGTACATAAAGCCATACCCTTTTCACAGTAGCAATGCAATTGAAGCGCTAAAGCAATCTATTATGTGCAGCTCTTAGTTAAAGGTACATTATGGAACTTTTTATGAGGAAAAATACTTGAGATTAGTGTGTATTTGACCTTTCAGTGACCCAGCAGCTGTAGTATAGTAGTGATGGGCTAAACGAGCACCGATACAAGTATCATGCGCTGACAGCAATGCCTCAGCCGAGCTGTGTCACCGAGCGTATCACTTTAAGAAAAGTCATGTGACCGACACAGTCACTGTGTCATTTTGTATCATGTAGTGTCGTACGCAGCGAGCTGCGGGGCGCGCCAGTTGAATGAGACCAACATTTGGCTCATTTTGTCATTTGGGATTTATGCACCGGGCCCCGATCCCGTAGGTGCTCTCGGGGGACGCCCCAAAACTTTGGGCACGAGGCGAATCTGCCTTGATAACAAAATGGTTCAATAGATATAGCGTGTAAAGCACAAGAGCCATCGGTTTTCTTCTCTTTCACATCCATATTGAAGTGCAATGCAAAAGCATAGCTATAGGCTAGAACATAATGCATTTATTATATCGTTTGTGTAGCTCTGCGTCCGGTTTATAAACGGGGGTCATGAGTTTGAGTCAGATGATGGTCTATGACGGTTTAGTTTTTTGACTTGAAATGCACTGAAAAACAAAAGCAGAAATATTTCTGGTGCCATATGACAGGCACTATCCTTTATTAAATCTTGGTCAGTGACTTCATTTTTAGATGGTTGTATCACTGATACTTCTCATTAATTCTCATTCTTTTGTTTCTATTTTCATTATCCAGAGCGGATTTCCTCTTTCTAAATTACTACTCTCAGCTGGTTAAACGGCTCAATCCTGACTATTTGGTTCATATTTCTGAACATTTTCTGAACAGTCAGTGTTGAGTTCGCTTTTTTCAGGCTCCCTGCTGCAATGCTTTTTCACCACCAGATGGCGCCTATAAGCCTACCAACACTGTGTGATACAATTTGTATTGTGTGTGACACACACTTTGAGGTATCATCTACTCATCACTATAGTATAGATGGTTAGCATGGTGCCTTTACTTTGTTTCTGGTAGGTTGTCTTTGCTGATGAAACCATCTCCATGGTTTCGCATACAACCAGAAAACCTACCGGTAACCATTAAAACAAATGATTCTGGAGCGTTATAGAGGTCGCCGTGAAGTAAAGCGAAGCCACCATGCCAATCGCCCATACAACCACTGGGTGACTAAAAGGTCAAATGCGCACCAATATCCTTTTCAAGTTTCCGCATAAAAAGTTACATAATGCACCTTTAAGTGCTAATAAACTACACGAGACCACCAGCCGAAGAATCTGTTGGGGTACAACTAGCTCCAAATATTAAAAAGTGACAGTTTGTAAATATAAAAAGATACAAAGGATAAATGTAAAACGTGTGTAAATATGTGATGTAAATCATGACCTCTTCAAGGCACTGTATTTGAGTGAGATATGCAGCGATAGACAGTCAACATACCGTGCATAAAGTAGATTTGTCGAAAGGTCAAAAGATGTCCGTGTCCGAGCGTCAACCGAACACTGTCTGCAATAACCAGTCAGTCTGTTTAAAACAGTCTCTGTAAAGTACAGTTGTGAACTGGTAATACATTGAATACATTGTAATAGAGCTGCCTTCCCCTCTCCACATGATCTACTGTACATGTGTTCAGTGTACGGCTGACGATTTCCTTGGGAATTTAGATGGAGTTTTCATGTTAAAACACACGGCAAGGACATGAGTCATCAATGCTTTGTCATATTTTTGGTTTGTAACAAAGTCTCTTACTTCTAAAGCAAACGAAACAAACTGACAAACTAAACTGCTAAACTTAACATTTAGCACCAGTTGAAACAATTATGATTATATAGATCCACCATCAGGGAAATCAGAGTTGCTAAATTACACAATAAAAGTAATCATAAAAAACATTGTTAGAATATATAAATTATATTACTATGTGAAAATGCAGCTAAATTGGTAACAGATTTGTTTAATGCACATTTACAGGAATGAGAAAAATAATAAAAGTCAATATAAATATTCAAAGAATGGGTGATATGCGTATGTGAAGATAATAGTGCATTCGTTATTAACAGAGAACCATGATGAATGACATGAGGTCATCTATTACAAGGCGTGAGATATTGAACAGCTCTGATCAATCAGATGTTACATTGAGTAAAACAATAACCAGAATGATGCATCTTCCTTTAATCACAACTTGCATCAGTGAAGTGTCTGCACAGTGAGAAATCCCCTATATGTCCTTGCTCAGTATCGCAGGTATTGAGTGAGACTCACTCTCACCTCGTTGGCCTTGTGTTTCTAATCCACCACACATCTACGTAGGTTTGTTTTTTCTCCTGTTTGCCCTTGAAAATGCATGCACTCCCTGCAGTCTGCTACCTGACATGCTACACAGGATTTCTGACAGCCCACAGCGGAGAGAGGGCAGAGTCCCCGCGACCCAAACCGCTTTGGCCATATGTGTCTGCAGTGCACGTCATAAAGCCAAAAGATATGGTAAACAAGGCACTGTCTAAACATACTGTGGAATATATAAAACATGCTAGCATAACAATGTTGAAGAAAATGCATTATACATATTTATCTAAATCGACTGCAGGGACTTTGATTAGTTAAATCACAACACTCCTAATGACCTTGTGGTCTAAGGTCTACTTTTTACTTTGCTTACTTCTCATCGATCTTTATTAACAGTGTACTTCCTTCGGGGAGGCAGACTACCAGGTCCGGCTGACTGAATCCACCAGGCTGTCAGGATACTGAACTCTCTCCCTTCCCTACTCCATCAATTTCTCTAAATGGAATCTCATTTTACAATAAAGCTGGCTTTGATGTTTATAATTTCCTAAGTCTCATAGCAGAATATATGATTTAAAATCTCCTTACTGGATTCAGTGTCTGACTTTAAGGTTTGTTTAAAAATGATATTTGCATCTGGATTAAATGACTGCGAGGAGACGTTAATTGTGAAAAGAAGTGGTTTGGACTGTAAAACAAGTGATGGCAGAGTGCAGCATCAGCATCTATTGCGGAAGGGGTTAAAGCATTTTTATTACGAATGTTCAAAACATGCACATGACATCAGTACAGAAAACACTTTGAAGTATCTCAATGTTATTTCTGGCTGAAATTCAAGCAACACAAACGCTGAACACAAAGTAACACAGTTATGAACTCAAAAAAATCATAAAATAAAATAACAACAATAATTGTGTTTGTAGTCATCCATGTGCCATTATGCAACCATAGTCGTGAGTGTCTCAAAGTTCCACATGTTGCTTTCAGTTGGGGAAATTCCCAATAGAGGCACAACGGATCAAAGGGACACTGCAGCAGCTACATCACCAGAAACCTCCCTTTAGTAATGAGACTCATAAATAATGAAACGAAATAAGACGTTATGTGGTTGATGATCTCTATGATTTATCAGCGATAACCGACTAAAAGGCCATTCATCTGGTATGGTCCAAGTGCCACAGTGGAAAACAAATGGTCATCTCCAAATCGTATGATGTACTTAGATAATTCAGATATAATATAGTAGGAGGATGGAGAAATTGGTGAAAGTGGTTCAAAGGAAAAGTCAGGGGCAGAGCTAAAGAGGCTGAGGTTCTTTATGGGAGTGACGAGGATGAATAGGATAAGAATGAGAGCGATGGTGTCGTTCTGTCAACGTATAATATTATATATACTTATGCCGTTATATTTTGAATGGAACAGTAAATCCGCCATTTAGTACTCGCAAACATTGTCCATAGACTAACATTGGCTAAAAACAATATTAAGAAAGTAACGCAAAGCACAAAAATGTAAGTCCAGTTGTTTTGTCTCCATTTATTTATTAGGGAAATCCCAGAAATCGTAGAGATTGAGTTCGATTGCCTCATAGTTATTGTATGTTGTTGTGCTCGTCTTCGTGCTTACACCGAGTGCCACTGTATGCTATTGTCTGAACACATTTGTGAGACCGCTTATATACTAACCTTTATTGTTATACACATTTTCTGAATGATTATTGTTACATTTGTTGCTGTGTTTTGTCTACTGTTAGCATTTTGCACCTTGCCCAGGGACTATAGATCTTGTTGTATTTGGATTGTCCTATTTTATTCCTTTGCTCTAGTTCTAGTTTCCACTGTTAATGATTGGTCTCTGAGAGCAAGCCCACCCCTACCCTGCTTCAACTTTCTAGCATCATTAGTGCAGTTTCCAATTGCTAACACTCAAGTTGTAAATAGTTTACATAGTGCTTGTTAAGGGATCGTATATTTCAGTTTTGGCATTGTCCCTAATCGAGTAATGGACAGATCAATTCCAGCTTCTTTTATTTTTCCCTTCAATATACCAAAAATAGATCTTAATTGTAGAAAAGTGACCTGGTGTAGAGACCATCCACCTTGAAATCACAATTTCAGACTTATTGTGTCCCTCTTGCAGAGCATAAACAAAGCCCCTGCATTGCATCATTTACCTATATTTTCTGCAGTGAGAAAGAGAGATTGAGAAGGGTGTGTCGCTGTCAGCCTCTATAAAACAGGGAACCTCCTCATTATCATGCTTCAGCTGACTCCAGAGGTCCTCAGACATTGTGCTACATGCTGCATTCGAAAAATACTCACAACATTACTGTATACAAACAGGAATAGCTTCAAAACGGCAAGTCGACTGCAAGTCATCAGAGCAAAATACAAATGTGTTTAGAGAAATGTCCAAAATGCAACTCCCAACTAATGGGAGAAATAACACTATTTATGAATATTGTTGGTTGTAAACCTTTTTTTTTTTTGGTGCTGCATTTTGTACTGCACACGAGATTCATGTAAATCACTAATGCACAGTATGCTCAAACCGCAAAACTGAAAAAAAAAATATATATATATATATATATGAAAAAAAGTCCCTAAAAGAAAGGGACTGTATATACAGCTTTGGTCAGGAGTCCAGTTCATAGCTGGAGGATTTGACCTACTACTCATGATTTTGGTTGATGGAGGAAAACTGGAGCACCCGCACAAAACCACCATGGATAACATGGAAAGGCTTCACACAGTGCGGGATTTGAACCCCTGACTTCTTTATTGCGACCAAGACAGACCATTCCACCAAAAATATTCAACTTAATTTAGTTTTTCCAGCAAACACATCAATTGTGAGAGCAAAATATGCTGTCTACAGTAGAATTATAAAAAGAGCCACAATGCTCAAAGTTATTGGCGATGATAATGCTCGGACTTGGTGTTTTCCTTAAATAGATTACATGTTCACTATTATACTTTATGCTTAGAGCTACTCACATTTTTCTACATTCATTACATGCAACATGGTGTATTTACTGTGCACTTGCCCCAAGGAGCTCACCACAGAAGTGTCTTCCGCGCTCAGGGTCTTCAGGCGGTTGAATACAACATATTCTGTGGCAAAAGACTAATCTTTGTAAGTCCCAGTAATGGCAGCGGTTCAGCTTTTATGTTGAACCAAAATCTTCAAGTGGATTTTATGTGACCGACTGCAGCCAAATGAAATCTGCAATCAGGGATAGTCTGCACCGGTAAACATACGGGTACTGTTCTTCAAAAAGATAGAAAAAACTGCACAAAAAGAGCCCGTACCAAATGTTGCATTACATTATTTTATGGACACTATTAACCTCTTAACCCCCACCTGAACTGGGCACATTTTCTTCAGTTTGGCTTTGCCCACATCTAAAAGCTTCTTGATAAAACCAGTGACAAAACAGAGGATGAAAACGCAAAAACACAATTGAAAAGTGACGAGAAAGCCAAAAAAGAGCCACAAAAATTCAACAAAAACATGTCGGTGAAGCAACAATAACGCAATAAAAAGAGACAAAAACAAGACAAAGAAGTGAAAAGAAAAAGACAACATGACAAAAATGAGATCAATTTTGTCGCTCTTAGCTTTCAAATGAGGTGTTACACTGGCCTGATACTCCAGTCGAGAAGCTTTTAGATTTGGGTAAAGCCAAACTGGAGAAAATGCCCTCGGTTCAGGTGGGGGTTAAGAGGTTAACATTGCTGTTGCAACTATACCACATGCATTATAGTAGGAGTTTCCAACTTGCAGGTCAGATAATACCAGCTCCCTACCCTTTTCTAAGTAGCTCCCCAATGTACACATTTCTAATAATATAAGGCTTGATGGGTTCCATTTGATTATAGTCATGGCAAAATAAAAAGTATCAAGTCATATATGCGTTTTCTCTTTATGTAAATACTGACTAGGGTAGACTCCTGCACCTACATCCCATTATTATAATCATTATTTAAATAATTGTTTAATTAAGTATTTTGAAAGTATAAGTGGTCATTTAGCGCAAGGAGACACTGCTTTAGATCATGTTTTTTAAGCAAGCTTTCCCTCACAGCAACGCAGATATACTGGATGAGGAACCAAAAAATAGTCATTTATTTTCCTGATTTGTAAATATTAGATAATTATATGTTTGTATCCATTAATATATTATAGATATAAATGAATCCAGTACATGATAGTGTAGGCTATAATTTTCAGTTTCCTATTATAATGTTGTAATTCATTCATCTTTTTTATTTGAGCAGCCAAGTTTCATAATATTCAGCGGATGTTACAGCAAAACAAAAAAACAGATATGATGCCCAAAAGGAGTAGGCAGAAGCAAAGAGCTAGTAAGCGCCTTTCAAATCAACGTATTTGAAAGGAACGTTTACATTCAGTTACCATATACTGTACGGTGACGTTTCAAATATATGTCACATAACAAGTGCAGTGCAATTGCCATAAACATAATTTCATACACGATCAACAACATACGCAATACCATTTAGGGCTGCAACTAACGATTATTTTGTAATTGACTAATCTATCGATTATTTGTACGATTAATCGCTTGGCTGTGAATGGTGTAGGAAAATTGTATTTTTTTCAATCACATAATGCTAAAGTGGCGCCGCTTGAGGACATGTTGATGGAGTAAACTTAAAGTAAGTGTTTGCTGCAGGCTCTTAGCGCTAATCCTACAATCTACAAAACACTAAAGACCCTAACTATAAAAACAAAGTAGGTTTTCATCAAAAATACTAATTTTTTATGTCATTTTTGCTCTATTTGATTTTGTGTGAACCATCCATCCATCCATCCATCCATCCATTTTCTCCCACTTGTCCGTTGCCGGGTCGTGGGGGCAGCTATTGGAGCTGCCCAAGTCACATTGCACCAGTCCCCTATGGCTCCTTCTGCAGGTGGTGGGTCCACGGAAGGACGGCCTCATAGTTCCAAACGGGCCTGTTGGTCTCTCATAGGGGGCCCATTCACTCTCTCATTCATACGCCAGTGTACGCAGACACTGGCGTATGAACCAGAAAACAATTAATTGATTACTAAAATAGTTGTCGACTATTTCAATAATCGATTAGTCATCGATTAATTGGTTAGTTGTTTCAGCCCTAATACCATTACCATCAGTCCATGTTTTTTTTTTTTTGTAATCTACTGGTGTGATGACAGAATGGGAACTCTGATTGGCATAGAAACCACACCAAGCACGCCCTCTAGACTAGAGCACCTCCAACCCCTTTAGACCCACCAACAGTGCCCTAGATCTCTGCACCATGCGTGTGTAGATCACCTGCATGTGCCTTAGTTCATCTTGTACGTCACAAACAGCTGATTGTAAACGTCCGAGGTAACTTTCAAATGCACATCACGAAAACGGGTAAGGTTCCTTTGAGATCCGTGGGGACATATTGTTTGGATGAGCTGCTGCAGGCGTGAAGTGAAGCCAAGAAGAGATGATCATTAAAACTCTTAGGTATTCACCAATCACTGTCTCCAGAGAAACTTCCTTTTACTGCTGTAATGCAGTATGGGGAAATAATTACTAAGGCTCTATATGAATTTGTCAGAGTGAAATCATGGCAGAAAAGATCGTTTTAATAAGCCAAAGATTTAATTATTTGCCGCTGCCTTATCACTGACAAGACTACAAAGCAAATGTCTTTATTGGGTTAGAGGGACTTCGTAATTGCGTAACCAAATAAATATAACTACTTTCCAAAGTAGCTGGAATTAGAAGTGTTTTGAGAATACCCTGTCTGGGGTGTAATAGGGAAGTATTTCAGGCAGATTATGTGCTGTTGTGGATGGATTTGGGTAGATAGATAGCTATAGGGACACTCATTTATTATTCATTCTTCATCTGAGACAGTTTCAGACTGTGACAGTGTTGAAAACTCAAGTTTGACTTTCTATGTGTATACGTTTTTATCCCATGAAAGGACGAGAATGTTTAAAGTAGGCCACCCACGAAGGCCTCCAAAGGAAGTAAGAGAATAGGACAAACATTCTGTGTTGCATGATATACAATCGTTGTGTTGGTTCCTCGAAAGATCTGTCTCTTATCACATTTTAACTACAGACTTTTCTTTATGTTTGCGTAGGTGGCCAACTTGCTGCGGCTCTTCCAGATCCCTCAAATCAGCTACGCCTCCACCAGTGCCAAACTCAGCGATAAGTCTCGGTACGACTACTTTGCCCGCACCGTGCCCCCGGACTTCTACCAGGCCAAGGCCATTGCGGAGATCCTGCGCTACTTCAACTGGACCTATGTATCCACAGTGGCATCCGAGGGGGACTACGGTGAGACCGGGATAGATGCTTTCCACCAGGAGGCTCGCACCGGACAGATCTGCATAGCCACATCGGCGAAAGTGATCCGCTCCATGAACAAACAAGGCTATGAGAATGTGATCCGCACTCTACAACAGAAGTCCAACGCTAAAGTGGTGGTCCTGTTCACCCGTAGCGAAGATGCACGAGAGCTGTTAGCCGCTGCTGCCCAGATGAATGCGAGCTTCATCTGGGTGGCCAGTGACGGCTGGGGTGCCCAGGAGAGAGTGGTCCGGGGCAGTGAGACGGCTGCAGATGGGGCCTTCACTATAGAGCTGGCCTCATACCAGATCAGAGAGTTCACCGACTATTTCACCAAACTCAATCCCTACACCAACACTAGGAACCCCTGGTTCAGGGAGTTCTGGGAGAACCACTTCAGCTGCAACCTTCAGGAGCCAGGCTGCAGCGAGCACAGCCTCAGAGACGGAACGTTTGAATCAGAGTCCAAAATCATGTTTGTGGTGAATGCAGTCTACGCCATGGCCTACGCTCTACACAACATGAGACAGGCCGTATGCTCCAACACCTCCAAAGTCTGTGACGCCATGAAACCTGGAAATGGAAGGAGGTTTTACAAGGAGTTCATCCTCAAGACAAAGTTTGAAGGTCAGTTTAACAAAATGTTTGATCATAGAAACATATTACTCACTAAATAAATATTTATTTTCCTAATTTAAATCATCAATTATTATTTCTGACTCTGCTTCAGCTCCATTCAGACCTCCAGACACTGAGAGCATGGTCCGGTTTGACTCCATGGGTGACAGCATCAGCCGCTACAATATTTTCCACTATTACAAAAAAGAGGGCAAATTCATCTACACGAAGGTTGGCTACTGGGACCAGATCCTTACCCTAAATACTGCTCTAGTGCCTTGGCGTGGACAGGTCCCTCCAACATCCCAATGCAGTGACCCGTGCAGGAAGAATGAAATCAAGAGTATGCAGCCCGGAGATGTCTGCTGCTGGATCTGCATACCCTGCCAGCCATACCAGTATCTTCAAGATGAATTCACCTGCGCAGACTGTGACTATGGACAATGGCCTTTGGAGAACCTAACTGGCTGCTATGACTTACCAGAGGAGTACATCCGCTGGGAGGACGCCTGGGCCATTGGGCCGGTCACCATATCCTGTTTGGGCATCCTCTGCACCCTTTATGTCATAGGTGTCTTCTTCAAAAACAACGAAACTCCCGTAGTCAAAGCAAGTGGACGCGAACTGTCCTACATTTTGCTACTGGGCGTTTTAATGTGCTATAGCATGACTTTTATCTACATTGCCAAACCATCCACCAGCGTCTGTACTCTGCGGCGACTAGGCCTGGGTACCTCCTTTGCAGTATGTTACTCCGCACTGCTAACTAAAACTAACCGTATCGCCCGAATCTTCGGCGGGGTAATGGACGGGGCACAAAGGCCAAGATTCATAAGCCCCGGATCCCAAGTGGCAATTTGCGGAGTCCTGATTTCCTGCCAGTTACTAGTAGCGATCATTTGGCTCACGGTGGAGGTGCCGGGGGTGAGGAAGGAGGTAAACCCGGAGCGGAGGAATGTCGTGACCCTCAAGTGCAACAGCAGGGACACTAGCATGCTCATGTCGCTAACCTACAACTGCGTCCTGATCATCCTCTGTACCGTCTACGCGTTCAAGACCAGGAAGTGCCCAGAGAACTTCAACGAGGCTAAGTTTATCGGCTTCACGATGTACACCACCTGCATTATCTGGCTCGCCTTCCAGCCCATCTTCTACGTAACAGCCAGTGACTACAGGGTATGTAACTTTAAATGGGACTTACACCTCATCTGTTTTGTTTTTATTAACCCCTTAACCCCCACCTGAACCAAGCACATTCTCTCCAGTTTGGCTTTACCCAAATCTAAAAGCTTCTTGGAAAAAGCGTCAATATAGCAACGGATTTATTTTATTTATTTATTTGGTCGGGACAGTGCATGTTAATGAACATACATGGGTCTCATGCATGTAAACAAGCCACACCGGATTGTAGCCTTGGGCTAATTTCAATCCGTCGTCCTCCATGCGCACTGTCAAACACACTCACATTCATCCTGGCCTATTGTACATGTTTTTAGTGGTAGGGGAAACCGGAGGAAACCTACGCAGACACGGGGAGAACATGCAAACTCCACACAGAAAGGCCCCGTCCAGGTGGAAATCGAACCCGGACCTTCTTTTTTTTTTTTTTTACTCTATTAATTTTATTTCGCAGATATATAGAAAATACAAATGTACAGAAACAAAACAACAAACAATGGTGCACCAATAAATCAATAATAATAGAAACATAAAAACAAACAATACTAATAATAACATTTAAATAAAAAAAATAAAAATAAAAATAAGTAAGTAAATAAAAAACACTCACAAAAGACAAAACAAAAAACACAACAACAAAAGTATTCCTCTAATTATGAGCAGTCCTCTCGTCAAGAGATATTTGAAGTCCGTCAAAGTAGTTCAAAAAAGGAGTCCAGGCCTAAAAAAATTGCTGGATAGTTCCTTTTAAGGTAAATCTTATTTTTTCAAGTTTCAAAAAATACATTGTCTCTCTAATCCATCTAGTAAAGCTTGGTGGTGATTGTTGTTTCCAAGAAAACAAGATGCTTCGCCTTGCAATAAGAGTGGTAAAAGCAATAGCGTCGCGTGCATTATTTGTCAGAGGGCAAGAAGGTGGGGTGATTCCAAATATAGCACTCATGGGATTAGGATTTATGCTTTGCCCAAAAATTTTAGTGTATGCATCAAAAATGTTAGACCAAAAAAAGGAAAGTGCAGGGCATGACCAAAACATATGTATGTAATCGGCTGGTTGGCCCTTTGCAGCGAGGACACAGGGGATCTGCATCAGGATACATGTCTGCCAGTTTAGCATTGGTGAGGTGAGCTCTTAAGACCACTTTCAACTGTATCAGACCATGGCGTGCGCATATTGAGGATTTACATATACGTCCAAGAATGGCATCCCAGGTTGCATCATCAATTGTCAAACCCAGGTCTGTTTCCCAGCGTCTTTTGACTTCCTCAAGTGAGGAGGGGCAAATACCACTTATTAATCTGTACAGAGATGATATTAATTTCTTCTTTGTGGGTGAAAGTGAGAGAATGTCGTCTAAAGTGTTATTATCTGGCAAGTTTGGGAAGGATAAGAATTTTTTTTGGACAAAGTTCTTAATTTGCAAATATCTGAAGAAATTTGATTTAGGGAGATCAAATGTCTCACTTAATTCAGTGAATGAGAAAAATGTCCCCTCCGAGAACAGATCAAATAGAGATTTAATGCCTTTTGTGTGCCATGATTGGAAGGACGCATCCAAGGAAGCAGGTGGGAAATTATGGTTTCCCCTGATCGGAGCATGTATTGAAGTATTTTTTAGGCCAAAATGCCTCCTAAACTGTGTCCATATCTTGATAGTTTGATTGACAATTAGGTTTGGCTGTTTGGCCGGAGTGGTCAATGCAGCACACACCATTGATCCTAGGTGTAGGCGGCTGGTCGTGAATTCTATGGACACCCATGATTCGCATTGATCTTTGTCAAAGTTAACCCAGTGAAGAACATTTTGTATATTGCAAGCCCAGTAATAATGAATAAAGTTTGGAAGTGCCAACCCTGCGTTATTTTTTGGCCTTTGAAGAGCAGTTCGTTTTATTCTGTGTGACCCGCCCCTCCAAATAAAGGTGCCTATAAGCTTGTCAAATAAACTAAAGAAAGATTTTTTAATAAAAATTGGGATGTTTTGAAAAAGATAAGTAAACTTGGGTAATACAACCATTTTGATTATATTGACTCTACCTGCAACAGATAGGGGAAGGTCCTTCCATCGATCAAAATCCAATTTACATTTCTCCATAAGGACAGTGAAATTTTTTGTGAAAAGTGATGGCAAATTACGCGTCACTTCCACTCCAAGGTATTTAAAAGAGGTTCGGGCAATTTTAAATGGAAATTTGTCAAAGGCATATGTGGTCCCTTGTTTTAATGGGAATAGCAGACTCTTACTAAAATTTATCTTATATCCCGAAAGCTTCCCAAATTGATTGAGTAAGCTGATAATAACAGGGAGAGAGAGTTGTGGGTCAGATACATAAAGCAGAAGATCGTCCGCGTAAAGAGACAACTTATGATATGAACCACCCCGCTCTATGCCTCGGAAGTTGTCAGCTTGTCTAAGGGCAATGGCTAACGGCTCTATAGAAATTGCGAAAAGGAGTGGGGACAGTGGGCATCCCTGGCGTGTGCCTCTTCCAAGGGAAAAGTATTGAGATTGTTGTCCATTGGTTATAACTGTTGCAACAGGGTTGGAGTAGAGTAACTTTATCCATGAGATGAAGCCGTTTCCAAAGCCAAATTTCCGGAGTGTAAGAAATAAAAATTCCCACTCCACCCGGTCAAAAGCTTTCTCAGCATCAAGAGATAAAATTGATTCATCGCTTGGACCGGGTGGAGTGTGGACTATGTTAAGTAATCTTCTTACATTAGCTGTGGAACTCCTCCCTTTAACAAAGCCCGTCTGGTCAGCTGAAACAATTTGTGGCAGAACTTTTTCCAATCTACAGGCTAGAATTTTTGCCAAGATTTTATAATCTACATTTAGTAACGAGATTGGACGATAGGAGCTACATTGAAGTGGATTTTTGTCTTTTTTTAACAAGACAGTAATTGCAGCCTGGCATAATGTTGGAGGGAGAGAGCCAGCTGATAATGACTCATTAAAGAGTGCCTGTAAGAGAGGAGAAAGCCTGTTCGCAAACTTCTTGTAGAATTCAGCTCCAAATCCATCAGGGCCTGGTGTTTTGTTTGTCCGCAGCGACTTAATTGCTTCTTTGATTTCAATTATGGAGATGTTAGAATCAAGCGCAGGCAGACTGTCATGTGGAACATTGGGAAAAGTCAGTTTATCAAGAAAATTATTTTTTTGGGATAAATCACTTTGATTTTCAGATGTGTACAGTGTTGTGTAAAACTGTTTAAAAGCGTCATTTATTTCTTTGTGATTTATAACCGTTTTCCCGGCACTGTCTTGTATTTTAGTAATTAGACGAGAAGCAGTGTTCTGCCGGATTTGATAAGCAAGGAGTTTACTCGCCTTTTCCCCATATTCATAGCTGTTATGACGTGCCTTTAGTAGTAACTGCGTGGCTTGATCTGTAGACAGTAAATCATACTCTGTCTGCAGTCGCAATTTTTCTTTAAATAGAGATGGCAATGTAGAGGTTGAGTATTGCTCATCGATTTCCGCCATTGAGCGAGTTAGCTCTTGAAGCCTCATATTTTTGACTCTATTTCTTTTTGAACAATATGCAATTATTTGCCCGCGTAGATAGGCCTTAAGAGTTTCCCACAAAAGCGAATAACTGATCTCTGGGGAGCTATTAGTATCAAGAAAGAAGTCTATTTCTGTGTCCAAAAATGTGTTAAAATCCTCATCTGCCAGAAGAAGAGTGTTAAATCTCCAGTTGCGTGTGGGTTTGGGGCAGTCCGGCAGTTCTAAAACAAAAGAGACGGCAGCATGGTCTGATACAGTTATACTGTGATATTTGCACGAGTGGGTATGTTCGAGTAACTTGTTGTCCAGCAAAAAGTAGTCTATACGCGTATATGTATGGTGGACATGAGAGAAAAACGAAAATATTTTCTTCTTTTGGAAGTGGAATCTCCATATGTCAGATAGACCCGATTGATTCATATAATCTTTAACAGCTTTAGCACTTTTAAACAGGGCCTGTGGCTTATTGGAAGACCTGTCAAGGTGGGGATCAAGAACACAATTAAAGTCACCCCCTAGTATAATGTTGTAACTGTTATAATTAGGCAAAATAGAGAAAAGCTTTGTAAAAAAATCTTTGTTATCCCAGTTTGGAGTATATAATGATAATAAAATAACAGGAGTATGAAATATGTGACCCCGAGCCATTACATAACGCCCTGCTGTATCCGAGATTATTTCTTCCGACTGAAAGGGTACATCTTTATGCACCAATATCGCAGCACCTCTGGCTTTGGCATTAAAATTTGAATGGAACACCTGACCAACCCAATGTCTTTTGAGTAGTTTTGACTGACCCCGTTTAAGATGCGTTTCCTGGAGAAAAGCGACATCTGTTTTTAAGTGTCTAAGATAATTGTCTATTTTTTGTCTTTTCACTGTATTATTGACACCCTTTACATTTAAAGAGACAAAAGTGATACTGTGATTATTGCTTTGTCTATTCATACCTGCCATGTAGAGATTACGAGTAATAGCATCTCAGGGGCCTGGAATCGCTGCAGCTTCGAACCGGTAGAAAGGTGTGGAAGACCAAATATAGGGACAAGGACAAATAATAATAATAAAGAATAAAGACAAAGAAAGAGAAAAAAAAGAGAAAAAAAGAGAAAAACGGAAAAAACGAAAGGACAAAATAACATGAAAAACAATTAAAACAGAAAAAAAGAAAAACCTTCTGTAGTGAAACCCACTAAAAACTTAACTTCTTTTCGAACTCTGTTATGAACAAGAACAAACTAATAATATATACTAACTGTAACAATCAGTCACAAAACAGGTAGTAACCTAATAAAAGTTCCCACAGTACTTGTAGAGGCAAACCTAGCCGCTCAAAAATCAGAAACATAATAATTACCTTGAAAATATCGAACAAGTGGTGTATTTTTTTTTTTTTTTTTTGCTAGAAGATGGCGCCCCTTATTTAGTCTTTACTATATTAACATGCATACCGGGTTACATCTGCACGAGACACACCGGTACAGAACTCCAGCCACAGCGTGGCCACAGCCAAAAGTTTATGACGGGTCCCCTGCTGCGCCGGCAATGAATGACTTCGCATCTTCTGGAGCGGAGAAAGTTATTTTCTGTCCATCCCTGCCCATGACTTGGAGCGTAGCAGGAAAAAACATCCTGTACGTGTATCCTGCGGCTCTCAGCTGGGACTTGACCTCGAAGAACGCTGCCCTCTTTCTGGACACTTCTGGGCTGTAGTCAGGGAAAATATGGATCTCTGTTCCACGATAGATGAGTCGACCTTTCTCTCGGGCAAGCTTCAAAATGAGCTCCTTATTCTGGTAGTGGTGAATCCGAGCGATGAACGGGCGCGGAGCGTCAGAGTTACGTCTACGAACATTGATGCGGTGAGCCCGGTCTATGGCCAACGGAGTGGTGAATGCGTCTGGACCGAATACTTCTTTAAAACACTCGGCGAGAAAGGTGGATGGACGTGCACCTTCGGATTTCTCAGGTAAGTTTGTTATGCGGATATTGTTGCGTCTTGAGCGGTTTTCAAGATCGTCAGTTTTAAGTTTGAGTGCCTCGTTATCCCCCTTCAGTGAAGCGCACACATTCTCAAGTTCCATTAATCGACCTTGCATATCATTCATAGACGTTTCGATCTCCTGAATTGTCTTGTCATGGCTGTCGATCCGCGCTCGATCTGCTGAAAACTGTGCCAGTAAAGTTGAGATGATCCGTTCTTCGGATTTAAGTAGCATTGCCTCCATGTCGGCTCGGGTCAATGGCGGTTGGTTGCTAGCAGCACATGTTGTCTTTTGGCTTTCTTCTTCCTCCGGCTCCTCTGAACCTAGAGGGTTCTTCGTTCTTGGTTTACCCATGTTCGCGAGTTTGTTGGGTAAGGTTACACCGTTTTTTGGCAGATATTAGAGTATATTCCTGACGGATTATAACAGAGCTCTCCCGGTTGCTACTTACTCCGCCATTACTCAAACCGGAAGTCGAACCCGGACCTTCTAGCTGTGAAGCACGAGCGCTAACCGCTGTGCCACCGTGCCGCCTTTCGAAAGGCGGAAACAGGGATGAAAAAGTAAAACAAAAATGTGCGCTTTTTTGTAACATTTTATTCCCTTTTTGTAACAATTTTGACATTTTTTGTAACATTGAGGACCAATCACAGAACGAGGGGGGGACAGCAAGACGATGACGCGCTATTCGACATACGGAAGCTTGAGGTTTGTTTACGGATAAAAAAATGACTGGTACATCATACATCATCTGATACGATGATACGATTGGCTACGGCTACGTGCAGACACACATATGATAGACATTTGTAGCGCCCAAAGAACGGCTATGGACAATCATAAACCCCACCTCTCCTACGAGAAAATGAATTGGTGGTCCCCAGACTAAACATAACTTTGATATATATTTTTTTTAAACATTTTAGTCAATTATCCTATTTTTGTCACACTTTTGTTGCTTTTTCAATAAGCTTTTAGATTTGGGTAAAGCCGAAAAAATGCACTTGGTTAACGTGGGGGTTAAGTGGTTAACTTCTAGGTACATTGTAGGGCAGAGGTTCCCAAAGATTGTTAGGGGTCTGCATTAAACCAGGACTGTCAACTTTTCGCTCAACATTGGAGTGAGACATTGGTCGGTCCTGAGCTGGGTGGCCGTTCTCGTGGCTATAGTGTCTCGTAATCGACCGAAATTCAAAGCAAAAAATAAGTATATGCTTTAGGTGACTGAACACATGGGGAGCTGCGTAGACAAAATCCATTTGTACCTCGAAGTTTGTGAATGGATCTGTCAGAGGGGGGTACTTCACCACCCCAAATGGCTATTAAAAGCTATTTAAAGTGTGGAAGGGGACTTTAATTATTTGCATAATTCAGATGTCATTTCCTGCATTCTGGTGGATTTTAGATCAGGAACAATACTTTTAGCTGGTCTATTTACTGGTGTTAAATATTTAATTTTCTGGAGCCCCCTTCAAATTGGGACCCTTCAGCAAATGCCCAGTGAGCCCCCTTCATCGTTACAGCCCTGACAAAAGGTACAATGAAACAGCATTGTGCATATTTGAGGACAGTCAGTCACATGAAGGTCAGATCCACGTTTAAATTTTTTAAATATATATCACTTTTAAAAACCTTTATGTTAGGCGTTGTTTGGATTCTACTTGAGTGTTTTAAGTCATGTCCCTCCTGTTTCTCTGCCTCATGTCAGTCATTCTACTTCTTATTACTAAAAACAAGCAGCATATAATTTAGAAAATCTTCTGGAGTATTTTATAGCATGTTTGATTAAACTTTGAATATAATTATTCCTTTTAATAGCCATCAGAGTCACAAAAAGAAAGCTATATAAACTAAAACAGTCCGAGAAAGCATTGCCGCATTTCTACCATTAAAGCCGGGGGCGCTCTTGTGCAATTCTACTATGGAGGCCGGGAAACTGTATACGTCTATGCTCTTTACATCACGTAGTTTTATTGAGAAGTCAAGTGCAGATGAGAGGAGAGCTGTGTCTTCTCCTTTGGCTGACAGCGCTGAGCAGCAGTGAGGGGAGGGGCTTTCTCCTCCTCCTTGCTGTGTTTAGAGAGATCTGTTTGGAGCAGGATACTCTGCCCTTCCCCATCACCAGCTTTTTATTTCTTTATAGCTTAATAATTAATATATTTATTTCCCATGTTTCTATATAAAACTATTAATTAAATTCTGTTCTTCTTTGTGGCGCGGCGCTGATGCTGGTGTGGCCACTCTTGCGTCGTCACCCCACTTTGTTCACGAACGCAAGCAATGCGTTGTTTCCATTGAAGTGGTTGTTTCGCTCGCAGGCGGTGTGGCCCCCGTGTCAGAGTGTGTTTGTAGCCATCTTGGAAGTAGCTCTTGCCTGAAAAATACCTGCTGTTTGGGACAAACTAGTCTCCCTCTTTGCTACTAGCATGTCCTATGGATCTTTAACTATATCCCCATGGTCTACGCAAAATCTCTCTAGTATTTAAGCCTATATCCAGCCCATACGATTGAATATGTGACATATTTTGTGCCAGTAGCAAGTGGCTATCGAAGGCGCGTCAAAGGCTTATTACCACACGCGAAAAGCTTCAAAACGTGCCGCACAGGAGGCGTGTGACTCGCTGTGGGACCTCTTGACGCTCCCTGAGTCACGTCCTCCATGTATTTTCAATGTAAACCTGACGCTTGGCCGTGTCTGGTGTGGACGCACCTTCAGGGATACAGGTGAAACTCAGAAAATTAGAATATCGTGAAAAAGTTCATTTATTTCTGTAATTCAGTTTAAAATGTGATACTATGATATAGCCTCATGGAATGCAAAGTGACATATGTCAAGCCTTTGCTTGTTTTAATTTTAAAATAATGTCTTACAGCTTGTAAAAAAAACAAAATGAACATTTCAGAAAAATAGAATATTACATGAAATCAATTAAAAAAAATATTTTAAACAAAGAAATGTGGGCCCTCTCAAAGCTATAATCATGCATATGTACTTAGTACTTGGTTTGGGCCTTTTACACGAATTACTGCCTTAATCTAAGCAAATTAAGCATTAATAAACGGCAGTGAAATGAAATTACACCTGTTTTTAATCCTACATCAAGAGGATACACTCCAATAATATCGATCCCACTTCTAACACCATGTTCTTAATTTGTTTATTTACCACGAAAAAAGTGCTGCTCACCGGGAACAGGTCGAATCTGCTGTCGCAAATGTGCAGCCGCTCCAGTCTGCAGATTATAACACTGATAAAACATGGTATGTTTGAATGCTCCATGGATAAGTTTTCATCTTTATTTTTATACTGGGAGGACAGTCTTATTCTGAACAATTGGAACATTTCTGCATTTTACTTTGCCTCCCACTCGACAGAGGAGTTTGGGAAAGTGTGACAAACTGCAGTCTGTAGCGGCTAACCGGTAACTTTTAGCGTACTGTTACTGCTGACAACAACCAGCTTTTATTCTAAATGATTGAAAACACAGCAAAAAGGTAAGTAATTCTTCTACCTTGTGGGTTCTCTCCCCTCCTCCTCTGAGCTGCTCCGTGTGCGTCTGTTTCCCTCGTGCGTCCTGAGCGCGCTCGGCTGCGCCTGCACTTTATTTAGACTCATTTAACATTTTTTCTTTCTTATTAATGGCGTGGGACTGAACGATGACATTTTAACAACGTTGTTAAAATGTCATCGTTCAGTCCCTTTGTATTAGCAAAGTAACTGTATTCTAAATAGCCTCTGACTAAAGAGTAACTGTACCGGAATACAGTTACTCAAAATGTGTATTATATATACACTCAACAAAAATATAAACGCAACACCTTTGTTTCTGCTCCATTTTTCATGGACTTAAAGATCTCAAATTCATCCAGATACACAATATTACCATTTCTCTCAAACATTGTTCACAAATCAGTCTAAATGTGTGATAGTGAGCACTTCTGCTTTGCTGAGATAATCCATCCCACCTCACAGGTGTGCCACATCAAGATGCTGATCTGACATCATGATTAGTGCACAAGTGTACCTTATACTGCCCACAATAAAAGGCCACCCTGAAATGTGCAGTTTTTTTTTTGCTTTATTGGGGGTCTGGGGACTCAGAACCAGTCAGTATTGTAGATATTGTGAGTGTTGTAGTACATACGTTTTCTGTTGTTTCTTTATTTTGCTGTTGTTTCTTTATTATTGTTCTTTATTATTTGTTGTTACCTTGCCCTATGTTCCCTTGTTTATGATTTGTTACCTTGCACTATGTTCCTTGCTTTGATTGTTAAATTCAAATGTTATTGTTTTTATTTTGGGGGTGGGCGCTTATAAGCCTTTTGCTCAAATAAACAAATAAACTAAACTGAGGCTGGAGTCAGTGCATCAAGAGCCCCCTCACACAGATGGATCCTGGACATGGGCTTCAAATGTCATATTCCTCTGGTTGAAGCATCCTGGTCTTCCGTAACACCTCAGCAGTGCCACAGGCTGAGAGCATCCATGCCACGCAACCGCATTAAGGCAGTAATTCAAGTAAAAGGCCCAAACCAAGTACATGATTATAGTTTTCAGAGGGCCCACATTTCTTTGTTTAAAATCATTTTTTAATTGATTTTATTTAATATAAAACATTTCTAAAATTTTCATTTTGTGTTTTTTACAAGCTGTAAGCTAACATTTTCAAAATTGAAACAAACAAAGGCTTGACATATGTCACTTTACATGCCATTGATCTACATCATATATTAGTTTCACATTTTAAACTGAATTCCAGAAATAAATGAACTTGTTCACGATATTCAAATTTTCTGAGTTTCACCTTTATATTTTAATTTGAGCGTGAGATATGAGGGTTGTGGTGTGTGAGCGTGTGAAGGCACTCAAATGTGTGTGGAAAGCGTGAGAGTTGACAGCCCTGAATCAACGGTCAGTGTACTTATGGGTATTTGGATTTTCTTCATTAGAATGAAAAAAAAAAGATGATTTTCATGTTTGCGTTGTATATTTAATAAGCAAAAACAAATTAAGACAAAAACAAAAAGCAACCCAATTTTTGTTTTATGTAACCAGAGGTTGTCATATTTGTGCGCCAAGAGCGCCAAATATAAATGGGTATAATATAATATAATATGAAAGTGCAGTTTGGGTCATTCCGTGTGGTTTCACCCAAAGCCTCCCAGGTGACCCTCTCAGATTTGGATTACATTTTTGGATTACATTTTTGGATTAAACAATTGTGAAGCTATAACTCAAAGACCCTTTATCGGTTTGACATCCTGCTTCTACTACAGCAAGTTTATATCCTAATAAACTAAAGCCTAGAATATGAAGATGGTCACTTAATACTCTTTTATGATTATTTGATTATTTCCTGAGATGCGAACATAATGCGTGAAATTCAGCACAAAGTCACAATGGATTCTTGGCAGTTTGTACAAAAAAATGTATCGAGACCAATTAAGTCCAATTTCTGTTTATATCGGACTTTTGCCTCAATAGGCAGGCAGGTTATCGTGGTAATCAAATCACATTTTGTCACAATTCGACAATTATTCACCTTAATAAATCCTCTCAAATCCAATGACAACCGCCCAATGTCAGCGATCTCCCATTGTTTTCAATGAAGCTGAGAGCATTGTATTCACCTCCGCTTGATATGACGTAACATCATGTTCTGTCTGATTTTCACCAGGTTAATAGCCTACTTTTTTCTTTCTCTCTGTCATGAAACAGAAAAAACTTAATTCCCAGATCTGACTTCTTTTTCTCAGGACAGATGGAATGCTGCATTAGCCTGTGTTGTATTTTGTGGGGTCACATTTTCGTCTGGGGGGGCGTTTATCTCCGGTATGAGGATTAATCAAAATATTAATTCTCCCTGTGCCTTTGTCAGGATCAGGTTGAAATTAGGTAGAGTTGATGAAAATAGCATACTTTCCAATTAAAAATATAGAGCAGGAGGTAAGTAATCAAAAGTGACTTCCATGCAAACTGGCCTGGCTGCATTAACCTGTATACTGGCTTGTAAGACGTTATGAATATGCACACGCATATATTGCTGTATTGTTGAGGAAATGTTTTTAATTTACATTACATTTTCCAGTGAAAATGTATAGCCAGGGGAACTAATCTATAACCCACAGTTTGCAATTCAAGACAAATGGGACAAAACATATGCAACACACACACACAGCTGACAAAGCATCTAAATGATGAGCCTTGGGACACACAGCGCCTGCCACTGCGTCTGGTGCTGTAATGAGGACGCCTTAACGCGATCATGTAAGAGTTGTACTGTCACAACATTGCTTCAACTTTGCACGACAAGTGTGTTCATAAACATGGCAATTAAACTGTCAACAGCAAAACAAATTAGAATTTATAGGCAGTTTTTGACTTGTAAATCTTGCAAATACTGCAGAAGTGAAGGCAAATTGTTTGTTGCTAAACTACGTGGCTAAACTGCTCCAAAAGGAACAAGCCAGTGCAAACATGCTCCTAATATAATCAGATCGCCACCAACATTGCACATTTTGCAATTACTTTAGCCTTGAAAAAGAAGACCTGATGTATTTCCAACTCTCAACTGTAGTAAAAGCCAAACCAGTCATGGAGATGGTGATGGAAAAAGCATTATAATTTCATCCTTCAATATTAAAGACATTTTACTTAATAGTGAGTATAGTATACTGAACGCATGATGGGAGCAACCTTTGAGCTTTGACATTCCACCCGGAGCATCTCCAAATCATTACTCCCAAGTGAATGCGATTTGGCAATACACATATGTTACAACTCAGAAAAAGAGGAGTGTTCAAGAGCA
Source organism: Proterorhinus semilunaris (assembly GCA_021464625.1). NCBI lineage: Eukaryota > Metazoa > Chordata > Actinopteri > Gobiiformes > Gobiidae > Proterorhinus > Proterorhinus semilunaris. Next base: position 26,541,140 of record CM038344.1, on the reverse strand, counting down.
TTCCACACAAAGTACTGTTGTTTTTTCCACTAGTTTGTTTATAAAAGGCGATAAAGTTCAAACAGCCAGCGACTTCTCATATATCCACTGTGCTGCTGTTGTTGTTGTGCAGCTCTGCCTTTAGCTGGGATTTTGCTCCATGCTGGGTCTCTGCAAATAGAAGTTGGTGGACTGCGGGGGTGACCGGTGGGGTGGGGAGTAGAGGATGACCCTAGCAGTCAGCTCACATTAGCTGCTGGAATATGACTAACCAAAGGCCCAACTTTCCAGGACAACCAGCTGCGATCCTCCAAGTGACTGCTTCTGCTCATTTGGCATGCACACATAACGGCACATTAAAATTACTGAGAGACTTAACAGCAAATGTAGATGAGATGTAACTATTTAAGTGCAAGTAGAGCTGTCTTGGCCGCAGGATATATGGCGACGTAGCATTAAGGGCATAGTAACAGTATGTGACAGGCAAACATTACTTTTCAGTTCTTTCTCATGCAACTGAAGAAAACCTCTTTTCTTTGTCCTTGTGGTTGTCACCTGTCACCTTGTACACAATAAAATATGATTAACACGTCGTCTCTACTGTTCCATATTTACCATTACCACCGTTGGACAATGCGCATTCACACTGGAAGGGGGATTAGAAAGTAAGTCGTCAACACTGCACTATCAGCCTAATAAACAAACCAGGATAAAGATGAATATGAAACCAGGAACTTAAAGTCACGAGGATTTATTCACAGGTCACCTCACACAGACGCGTCTGTTCCCCAGGTCCCTAACACTCAATCTGTCAGCACCCCACACGGAGAAGACTGAACTCTCTGGGGACACAGACTTCTTCACACCACACCTCCAATTATAATATTCATGAGCCTATACTAAGCGCATCAGTTTCCCATCGTACGAGTCTGGCACTTTCCACTTATCGGCCCATGTCTGCCAGCCGGCCTTGGTAGGGCCCATGTTATCTCTTTGTTTACGTGTGCATGGGGTCTGTTCTCGGAGCCTGTCTGCACATCGGCTCAGTATTTTTCCACTCCACTGTAACAGAAAACTGAAACACTTCTATTGCTAAATTGCTCTCTAAGCAAGACATCATTGATTAGAAACAATCATTCTTTTCATCCCCCTTCTGGCCTCGAAGAGGCCATTTCCTTGTTTCTAATTAATGAAGGTACAGCCGTCGTCAAAACATAGTTGTCCCCTGCCCAAATAGTGCCACCACCACCAGGTGTCGAATTTGGCTTGGGCATAGGCAACCACATCCTCCAGTCCTGTGAAATCATCACTTTCTTCCCATGTATAATTACCACTCACTAATCGTTCCCTCCGGAACCTGTATCTCCCAGGACTGGGTTCACTGATACATTTCACTTCCTCAGTTCCATAGGCTCCATCTCGAATCAATATGAAAATAAACATTCCTGCAAAATACAAGCACAGCGAAGCAAAACACAACATAACACTCATCATATGGTTCTTAAAGTTATTCTGAGCCACGTGTGTCCTCCCATCCATATCCCAGAGCCTTAAATGCCCCGAGTTGATACAGGCTCGGCTCACCCCCTTCAGGCAGGGACCTGTCCCCGGCCTCTGGGTCCTCCGGGGGCAGGGTCACAGCTGCGTACAATCCCCCCGAAGTCCCCAGAGCCCTGGAGACCATGCTGCGGACGAGAGGGAGAACACAACAGAACAACACACAACACAACAACAGTATTACACCAATTAATATACCCACCTTTTGAAGTACATTATAACTATATTTAGGACAATAATTTTTACTGTCTTCGAGCCAATTATGGTTTAGTTCTGTTTGTTAGAAAGCTCCTTCTAATCGTAAATGTAGAACCCATTCTCTTACTCATTTGTATGAAGTACACTGATACACTATGTTTTCATAAACAAACCTCCACTTTTAGCCGAGCTTTGGAAGCTCAACCACCAATACTTATTCAAGCTCCAAAGATGCTTGATTGTCTTTGTCAGATCCAACCTGCCTCTCCGATTTCCTCTCTTGCTTGGAACACCAAATCGTTACACAAGGGATTCTGTTGCTCGGATAGGACCTCCAGGCCTCCAAAGCCAATCGACATTTTCTCCTTCCATGCTGCCTCCTGCAACAATAAAAGAAGAACACTCCGGCCTGCATAAAATCAAATTTTACCATGCCATTGTGACCAGTTCTTGGCTCATCAGCTCCTGTCCTGAATCCGTCCCTGTAGCATCACAATTCCTCCTGTAAAGTCCCTGTTCCTGTGTAAAATTAATGTTATCAACCTGGAATGAATATGGATTAAAACATGTTACACTCTCAGTACATAAAATAGTCACACTTATAATCTTATAGTAACTTATGTTTTCTCATTATTTGTTTATTTAGATCCGAAAGAGTCACAATTATTTCTACGGAGGTCCAATCGACTCTCCATCTCTTTTTAATAATCATAGCGAGTCTGTGTGCACCAAGAGACGCGATGACCATTAGAAAGCTGGGCAATATATCCTTGAGGTCATGAGTGTGACCTTTTCAGTGACTCTTAAGATACCGGATTTACACTGATCTTATCACATTTTGCTATTTTGAAATAAAACACGTTTGCCAGCACCAACTTCAGATTTGAAGACGCCTTTTTACTTACACTGTATGTAAACCTCTATATTCAGAATTCATACTACTCAATATCTCGGTCTCAGATCTAAAATCTAAGCATGTGTTCAAATCTGGATCCAGCCACCCCTTCTTTGGCAAACCACACAATATTTCAACTCACGCATCCAAGGGTTTACCAGTGCAAATGTAAATGATCACCTTTATCACCAACGCTCCAAATTAAGATACACCAGTATCTCCCGCTGACCAAAACATAGGACTCCATCTCTTTCCTGTATTCAACCAAAACCCAACAATAAAACACTACGCCGTCAATTCCTGTACAAAACTCACTCAATGTACTTAAATTAAATTCACAACATCTCTGATCAATTTCGGAACGTTCAGAGACCACCTACACAATCAACAAATTGTTACGCCTTAACCCACCTTAGACACAAACCCCCAAACAAGCAAATGAACCCCAACCACTCCTATCAACAAAACTCTTCCACACGACAATGGTAACCTGTGGATGTTTACTGGTCAAAGTTAAGGGTACAATATTATTATCAGCTGTAACCTGTGCTACAAAGTAATTGGAGAATTACTATACTGTTCTTGAGAAGCTAATCACACCACTGATTGAATATTCATTTTAATCGTTTACGTACTTTGCATAGATGCCTAAGATCCGCTGCAAATCAGGTAACATTCAAATTAGGACACCTTTGCCTATAACCCAAGAATTATTAGAATTATTATTTTACTAAACCAATAACGGGCCTTAGCTACGCCTAAACTCGCCTCGCTACACCAAATTATTTTCACTTTGTGTGAACCCTACACTCGCTCTGTTTATTTATCACTCTGTAAATATGTTATCTCTTAAAATATTTAATTAAGTGTATTTATCTGTTTATTTCATTATATGCACATTGATCAATTTGAGCATTCTAAAAGATCAAAAAATAAAATGAGAAAAATAGAGATAGATTACCGCCACGCGGAGTCCCATGGGCCCTGGCCCATTGGCAAAACACAAAAGAAATTGATCAAAACAAAATATAAAAATATGTATATTTGCCTAAAAAATTCAAAAATCTAAGTCCGAGTGGAGCAGAGGTCAAGGCATCAGACCTGTGGCAAATTGTGAAACACTAGTCCTCCTGCAGGCGGCTTTTCAGGGACTTTCAGAGGACAGCAGAAGGTGAGCTTCTTTTGTTGACATGTTTCGAGGGCATTTTCTCAGTGAGGCAGCATGGAGCAGACTTTCAGTGATGCGGACTTTCGCTTCAATGCACTTGGACCAATGCCCACGCAAAGCACAACAGGCCTTCGCCTCTCCCCCTTCTACCACCAAAAATTGTCAGAGTAAAAAGTAAAATTCAAAACAAGCATGTCCTATCACGCTCAGCATTAAAAATAGGGTAACATTCAAAAAAACTAACAAAAGTAAAAAATACACGAGTGAATATTGATAATAAAAATTAAAAGAATCCTCTGTCCACTATCAAAAAAGGCTCATGCTCCACTATTGCCTTTGAAGACAAGCATAGTGCTATTAATTTCTCCTTTTATTTTCAATATAATGTAGTTGCTTTTAGGTTGTTAAAACCACATCACTAATAATAAAACTTCAGGAATTCACATACTGGATAACGATCTAATGGAAGGTTTCTTTAACTAGTTATTTCATATGCTTATATTGATTAGTGATCAGTTTCCGCATATATTTTATCCTATTAAATTCAATAGTCTTTTTGTGTCAGACTCTTAGTTTTCGATTATAACGCTATGGCCGTCTTATCAAAAATATGTTTCTCCTAAACACAGTTTGGATTCCAGGTGACCTCCGATCTAACCTCAAGCGCAAACTTTAAAGGATGTAAGAAAGTTTACAAAGCAATTACTTAACTAATTTAAAGGAACCAGGAAAAGCCATCCTGCCGTAATCTGGGCAGCTCTCCTTTTATCAAAGTACCCCTGTACAACTGAGAGCCCGCTCAGACACCTAGAACCTACAAAGATAGAGCTAAGATTCACTTCACCACAAGTCTAAACGATAAAGACAATATTCTATATATCTTTGTATGTCCTGGTACCTTTAGAACCGGACCTACCAACCCAGGGTTCAGAAACAAATCACAGCAGAACAATATGTATTCACTCTATTAGCGCTTCCTGCAAGCACAACATTATATAATAATAAACTAAAAATGCAAGACATTTCACCTTTTATACTTTCTAAATATTGTTTGGCCGTTATCAATATTATTTGTTTTGGTTGTTTGATAAGCACAAATTATGCCCCATTTCCTTTAGCATAATGTCAAAGAATTATACGTCTTGTATTATTATTAAAACAACAACAACAAGCTCTTCGCCTTTACCCATTTATTCTCGTCTGGACCCTGGCCGTCTACATTAAGAGACCGTCGCTTCCTAGATCCATCGCCTTCTGTGGGAACAGACATGTTAGATAAAACCTTTCAACAAAACCTTCTCTTTCTTTCGGTTTTCCCATGTTTCTTGATTACAATAGATTGCCAACTTTCCGCCTGGTTTTGTGCCTATTCGACGACACACTCTCAGGTATTCTCTCCTAAGTTGGGGAAAGGGATGTCCCCTTACTATCCCCTCACAACTGTTTTGGTCTTCCACCATTAACATAATTGGTATTATTGTCATACTTAAGGCCAGTATCAGTCCCCACACCCAAAATGGACACCGTAAGGGGCCCATACTCCACATTTTTGTTGATAATCTAATGATACTCTGCCATAGATGTATATCATATAAGTTTATTTGTTGGTTTATCTACCATACAGCACTGTCCCTTTTAAGAAGTCAGAACATGCTTGCCTTGCGGAGTCTTTGTGATCTCCTGGGTGGGGGTGGGATGTGTCCTCCCCCCCCTTCAGTGGGGCCACCGGTCCCACTACCATTGCTAATACGGGCCCAAAGCGGGAGCTCCTCCTCCGGGAGGGGCTTTTGAATCCCGCCCCCTGAGATGGGGGAAAAAATCTTCTCGTTTTACCACCATTGTGCTGTTACCAGTTCAACCGGTTCCACGCGTTTCCCCACTGTCCGACACTCACTGAGCGCGAGCCCCAGCAGCTCTCCTTCTCCTCCAGAGTCCACCACTCTCCCCCGACATTCCTCACACCCTCTTCCCCACACAAGCCACACACATTTGACCACCCGCAATAGACGATTCTAATCAGGCTTAAACAACACGTGTGCCCACGGCGGCTTTCACTCCTCTGACTGTTTCAACAACAAACCACATGGCCCATTCAACATTCAGCACACAGTCCAAATTAAAGACAACACGAAACAACAGCCACACACAGTTTGGGTACCCGACTATGACTCCAACAACATAACCGAACATCAATGCGCCTAATTTTCAATGTTTTCACCCCTAATTCCCCCGTTTTCGCAGACTTTAGGATCCTCGATCCAGGGACACAAACCCTTTAGGAACCTCGTTCCAGGGACTTTAACCCGTTTAGGAACCTCGTTCCAGGGACTTTAACCCGTTTAGGAACCTCGTTCCAGGGACTTTAACCCGTTTAGGAACCTCGTTCCAGGGCCCCTTGCCCGTATACTTTAGGATCCTCGATCCTATTTCAGACAGCCCCTCGGACTGTCAACGGCCGTGTCACAACTCTTATCTCCAGCCCGCGCGTCCGCGGTGCTGGTCGGACGTACTACGTGCTTATCAGCTTTTACCGGGATATCCCCAACGCGTAGTCCTGTAGATAAACTCTCGCTTCTGTAGTTATACTCCCAATTTCTTAACTTCTATTTTGGTTCGGTATTTGGTTCGGTATCTTAGTTATGACGTGTTTTCCCTTCTTACTTCCAAACATCAATGCAGATTTAAACCATCCAACACTTGGCTTCGTTGACTATACTCCTAACTAAAATTTAGACAAAAAATAGCCAATAGACGTACTTTGACACTCGTTAAAAATAGTAGTCAAAAGCAGTCTTACCTTATTCTAGAGTGGACGCGTCCCTGAAGCCGTGGGTGAGTGGTTTTTGGAAGATAAGACACCTGGCATGTCTACCGCGAAGAATTACCGGACCGGACCTTCGCCGTCGTCCGTAGTTGACGACTCCAATCCCCCCTTCAGCACTTTCGGGGTCACCAATGAAGAAAACCTCTTTTCTTTGTCCTTGTGGTTGTCACCTGTCACCTTGTACACAATAAAATATGATTAACACGTCGTCTCTACTGTTCCATATTTACCATTACCACCGTTGGACAATGCGCATTCACACTGGAAGGGGGATTAGAAAGTAAGTCGTCAACACTGCACTATCAGCCTAATAAACAAACCAGGATAAAGATGAATATGAAACCAGGAACTTAAAGTCACGAGGATTTATTCACAGGTCACCTCACACAGACGCGTCTGTTCCCCAGGTCCCTAACACTCAATCTGTCAGCACCCCACACGGAGAAGACTGAACTCTCTGGGGACACAGACTTCTTCACACCACACCTCCAATTATAATATTCATGAGCCTATACTAAGCGCATCAGTTTCCCATCGTACGAGTCTGGCACTTTCCACTTATCGGCCCATGTCTGCCAGCCGGCCTTGGTAGGGCCCATGTTATCTCTTTGTTTACGTGTGCATGGGGTCTGTTCTCGGAGCCTGTCTGCACATCGGCTCAGTATTTTTCCACTCCACTGTAACAGAAAACTGAAACACTTCTATTGCTAAATTGCTCTCTAAGCAAGACATCATTGATTAGAAACAATCATTCTTTTCACAACCAAGCCAGAAATGTCATTATGTCAATCACTTGATATATTTGAACAAACTGCATAAGATCAAGTCAACGGTTTGTTCCTCGCTTCCACCAGTGCATACTGTCGTTGTGCCCTTGAACAACACACTCAGCCTGCCTGTATCTGCGTACACTGGTGTAGGAATTTGAATGGCTGAACAAGTGGTAGATATTTTATGAATCTGGACTCAGAGTCTGGATTCGAGTTTGAGCTTGAACAGGTTGCTTAATGTTTTTCCCCACTCTCCACCCCCTTTCACACTTTACACTTCTTACTTTACAAAAGGGCCAACAATGAAAACAAGAGCTAAAAGAAAAGAAAGAGAACAATACTATTGATGTAAATGTTTAGCGCTCCGACGTGCAACAGTGATTGAAAAAATATAATGTTTTGAACTTGATAATAATAGTAAGTGATGTGAGCAAAAGCATATTATCTTCCCACTATTAAAATAAACATCAAGGCAGAGACCTAAGATGATATGAGGCATACAACAGTTTGTTAACACAATATGCTCTGTATTTAATCAAAACGTTTGTCTCTAATCTCTTATCCACTAAAAGTTCCAATTTGTGCATCGATTTTGTTTTATTTTTGCCCAAACCTTTGATTGCCCTGCCCAAACAAAATAATTTGAGGTTGATGCTATAACGTTTCAATCACAGCGCTCTAAATTGGTAAAACCCCTCATTTTGAACTACTGAAATGATGCAAATTCTCATAAATTCATTAGAATAGATTAAAAACTAAAAACATTTGTACATTTTACACTGCGTCCCATCTTTATGCCGTTCAGTTTACAAATAATCTATGAAATAAAAGTATGTTGCCAGCACTCATGAGCAGTGATGCCAGTAACTAATTACTTAGTAACGGATTACTGTAATCGGATTACTTTTTTCAGTATCTAGTAACGCGTTACTATTTCCAAACAAGTAATCAGATTTAAGTTACTTTTCCAAATCACTATGAGTTACTATTTTGTCATTTTCCTTTGGAAAAAAAGACATTTATTTTTGCATCTCGATGAGTGACGTAACAAAGTCACGTTTTCAGCCTAAAACACTCGCACTGGTCGGGGAGAGAGATGGAAATGCGTCACTTTTCTGAGTCTGCGTCAGCTTTGTTGATGTTACTGTTAAAACACATTTCCAATAAAGTGAGTGTTGGTAAAAGGGTTTGTCATTAGTGTGTTGAGGCGGTGGAGATGTTGTCGGCCGAAGCTGAATGTAACTAATAAAGTAACTTGTAATGTAACTTAGTTACTTTTAAAATTAAGTTATCAGTAAAGTAACTAAGTTACTTTTCAAAGGAGTAATCAGTAATATATTAATTTTTCAAGTAATCTGTGGCAACACTGCTCCTGAGTGTACATGACTTTATCTCTCCAGGTGCAGACCACGACCATGTGCATCTCGGTGAGCCTCAGTGGATCTGTGGTGCTGGGCTGCCTGTTTGCTCCGAAGCTGCACATCATCTTGTTCCAGCCTCAGAAGAACGTTGTCACGCACCGAGTGACGACCAATCGCCCCTGTGGCACCGTCTCCACCTCTGCCCCCAGCTCCAGCTACTCCAAAGGTCAGACCGCGCGCCTTCACACGTATGACATGACAAACACAAATGTTTTGCCTGCAACCACAGAAAGAGGGAAAGGATCTCTCAGTGTTCTCAGCCTCCAAAAGACACGCATGCTTGTTAACAGCTCTGGTTTACCCTGCCACTAAAAACATGTACAATAAGCCAGGTTCAGTGAGAGTGTGTTCAAGTTACTCAAACAGAAATATGGTACCGCATGATAAATCTACTTAAGGAATTGCAATTTCTTAGAATAGTTTTGGGTACTTGTACTTGAGTAATTGTAGCTGAGCACTACCTGCCTTTGACAAAGAAGGGAATGAATATGTATGATTTGTGTATGATCTATATCGGTGTGTCCTACGTATATTACATTAAACTGAACAAATGATTGACCCCTAAAAGCTGCCTCATCATGCACCTTTTACCTTCCATCCATGTACTTGAATATTTTCCAACCGTACACACTTAACAGGAGTGTGTTTATTTCTTCTCAGGCTCTGCATCCAACTATGTGCCAGCGGTGTGCAATGGTCGGGAGGTGGTGGACTCTACAACTTCATCATTGTAAAGAAAAGAAAAATCCAAACAACTTCCAACAGAATAAACGCACAAAGTATCCCCAACGCCACAGAGAGATCATGACCAATGGTCGAAGAACTAACTGTAAAAATATTCCCACTGCAAGCTGTATGTATCCAATATGGAGTCTATTTGTATAGATTTAATATTCTGTGCTTTTGGTTTACAGATAGATGTAAAATGCACCGTGCCTTGTCCTCAGACGTCGTGTTATTTTTAATGGATGGTTGTGAAGCAATAGTGTTGTAAAATGAGGTTCTTAATCGTGTCTTAATACAGTGATGTGACTATATCCAAAATGTGTTGACATCAGTAAAAATAAATGCTATGAATGAATTCTGTCATAGTAACTAAATGTACTGGTGACTAGTAGTAAACTAGCAAAACTATACTACAGGGTGTTGTTCAACTTTTCTTTTCTGTAAGTTATGTAAATAATGTTTTAATATTAAATTATTAACCACAGTTAACGTCTAATTCTTGCAGCATCAGTGATGGGTGACTGTATTCCAACATGCACTACAAAAGCCTCGGTTCCTTTGGCAGATTGCTGTTGAGCGCTTTAAAAAGGTGCTACTTCAGATATGTACAAACTGCTTCAACCAGTTTCTCAACTGGAGAGGTAATCTGCAGGGAATTTGAAGTGGTAATGTCGAAAATGGAGAACTTAACATCTTAGGCTGCATCCATCCGCAGCTGCCAATAATTTTTTCCATTGTGTTTTTTTCTATTTCAAAAGTAGGTTGGCATCTCAATATTCACAACAGTTTAGGCCAAAACCTGAAATCAACACACCACTTCATATTATGTGTTCCATATTTTATAAGATTAATTTTACAAAAATCATGTAAATATTTGTTTTCTTACAAAAAAAAAAAAATCCATTAAATGCATCACGGCTCAGTCTCATTGGCATCCTCTGCATTGGGCTGTTTCCTCTTCAGTGGAATTATATAGATCCCATTCTTTGCTTCTTTTAATCTCCACCATCTGCCCAACCTGCAATTTACATCATGTTTAATACACAATATGTGAAGGGTTATGTCATTTTTTAAAATATTGTGGCATGTCACCTTCCATGTGCACAACCCTGACCGTAAAAAAAAAAAAAAGTGTGGGTAGTCTTAAATATGGATAGCCAATTTCTTCACACACTAAAATGTATTTAATAGGTATTGTGAATTAGAATCCTCAAACCAGTTGTAATCCACTGAACAACTATAAACTGCTTTCAAGGTGATTCATAGATTAACACTGCCATCGAGTGGAGACTAAGGACAATGCAGCATAAACTGTTACTATGGAAACGCAGCGGCAGAGTACCTGTGCTCCTGCCCCACTCCCGCCACCAGGAACTGACCCGACAAAGAGAACTTCAGACTATTCACGAAACCAGGCTGAGGAAGACACAAGAGAAAAAAACAACGCATGTATTACCTGACCATTTGTAGTCAACAAAAATTATGTCAAATTATGGATTAAACAAAAACACTAAAAATAATAATGGTTACACAAGGGGCTATTCCTTAAATATGTTCCAAACATCTTATATTAACATAAAAACATGGATACCAGGCATAAGTGATTTCTAGGCCCTTTTTCAAATTTTCCTCTAAAATTATAAGGCTCGGTGAACAGCTGTGTGTGAACTTCACTTTTAGTCAGGGTTTATTTTCTATTAAGGAATTTTGATGTAGTATTTTCTTGTCTTTATAATTACGATATATTTGTAAAAAGTATTTTTTGTTATGAAGAAATATAAATAAAGGCCAAATAAATAAATAAATGAATCCCTGTGTTATATGCCCGCACGTTCTGCTGCAGAGCCTCCATAGCATAGTAAGAGCAGCCGAAATCCGCTGCATTTAGGACATTTACCCCACCCGTCCCATTCGCAGCATTGCGGATGATCCCACACACCTATGACAGTCTCTTCAGTGTGCTGCCTTCAGGGAGATTGTGAAGACTCCGGCCCCAGGTCCAGCTGACTGAAGAACAGCTTCAACCACCAGGCTGTGAGGAACTTTCTCCCTTTCCTTTCCTCCCTCCCTCCCTCCCTCCGCTTCAACTTGTATTCACAAACTGTTTCAAGCGTGTTTATATTGTGTGTATAGTGTATATATATATATATAACCCTAATGTGAAATATGTCACAGCATGGCAACAGCATGGCAACAGCATGGCAACTGAATCCAAATGAGTGGCAAGTTTACATTGTTGTTTGACTTTGCCACTCAATAAGGAACATGGAGGGCTCTTTTTAGAATAAAAACGATGTGCATGCTGATACATACAGTATTTTGCTCTACATACAAACACCGAGGGGTAGAGAGTAGCATTATATCAACTCTGTCGTATTGAAATTGAAAGCTAACTTTGACATTAAAAGATCTTTTATAAATCCAATTCCTATTCTACAATATTGCACACATATCTAGTATATATAGTCAAATATAGCATCTTCCAAGTATTGGGGCTGTTGTCGCAAAGCAAGAAATTGTGCAACAAAGATGTGGACATGTGCCTAGCTGACATGATGTGACGATATCGGTATTAGGCATGCATCTTCTGTCACTACAACAAGATTTAACTTTAGACTTACCACTGGCACAGTGAAAAGTGGCTCCATGCCTCTGTAGCCGTGCCCACATTTCCAGACTTGCACCTCCGAGTTGTGAGAACCTGCAGCAAAGACACGAGTTACCTCAATGACAGTGACGTGTGAACTGGGTTTATAAGAAGGTGCCCTCACAGCTGCAGGCACCTGAGGCTACGGTGTCAGAGTTGTACAGTGCAGCCACGGACGTTATCCAAAGGGGGCGCTCCAGTCCCAGGTCACCATGACAACCGTGGGCCTGCTTCACCGTGGCGACCGGCTTTTTCTTGTTCACGCTCCAGAGGCACACGGAGCTGCAGTTGACCAGGAAGTGTAGGAGAAAAGTAGAAACAAATATGAAAATGTGAGGATTAAATAAGCAGTGTATGGAGGTGCATCGTTATGATTTATCGATCTGGTACGTTAACGGTCTTCTTAAAGGCACTTTAAAAGCGAAAAATCTGTTTTGTTTTTTTATTGATTTCCAAATTAAGTTTAGCACATATAATTTTTAGAACATCTAAAATACAAAGTGTACACGTGCATACAATTAGGTGCATGGGTGCCACAGCGTGGGCTATGTGGCAAGACCCGTCCTGAACATCTTTTAGTTCAAGCAAGTTTAATTATTGATTTATTACGTCGGGACAGTGCATGTTAATGAACACACATGGGTCTCATGCATGTAAATATGCCACACTGGATGACAGCTTGGGATAATTTCCATCTGTCTTCCCCCACTCACAATCTACAAACCACCCTCATTCATCCTGGCATATTGTACATGTTTTTAGTGGAAGGGGAAACCGGAGTACCTGGAGGAAACCTACGCAGACATGGAGAAAACATGCAAACTCCACACAGAAAGGCCCGTCCGGGATCAAACCCAGGTCCTTCTGGCTGTGAAGCACGAGTGCCAACCGCTGTGCCACCGTACCGGCAATGTATTCTATGCATCAGGTTTGCAACAATAGTCTTATGACAGAGGTTAATGACTAGTCAAATAAATCTATTTAGGCAAATAAATATTCTGATACGATTAACTCAAAAATGCAAAATTTAACTGTGAAATAGTGATGGACAAAATTAAGCCCCATGAATCAACGAGCTACTCGGTGTCAGCCATTAAGTCAAAACTGAAGCCTCGCTCCATACTGCCGTCTGCTGTTGATTTGAATGCAACAATTATTAAATTAAAGTTTTTTACTTTTTTCCGGTGTCAAAGTTGAATAAAGTGCGTGCAAGCGTTTGGAGCCTTTCAAAGTTTAAGGCTTTCTTAAACCCCTAATGTCCAAGAACTGAGATCTCGGTCAGATGAATTCCTGATTGTTGAAACACAAAGGTTCATTTTGCTCAAAAACATGCTTCGAAGCCCGCTTCATTTTGCCCATCACAATGTGCAGTATTTATGTAACCTACCCATCGTCAGCTCCTGTGATCATGTGCTCCTCATTTATGAGCTGGACACAATCAATTGAACCACTGAAAAAAATAAGGGTGATAGGGTTATGTCATAAACAGAGAAGAGTATCAAAGCAATAAACATCATTTAGTAATGAAAACTGCTCAGAGACTGTATGGTTGTAATATTACTATCCAGCCAAACCCATATTTTTGAAAAAGCAGAAGAGATCAGAAGGGTATACAGTACTACAAAACTGGATTAGAGGGTTCGTGGGGTAAGTTTAGCATTAAGCCTGGCTTTGCCATACTACAAAGCTGGATAACTTTCTAGCAGGGTAGATCTCCAATGAAACATGCCCTTGGCGCATAACCTGCTCTGGACCAGGTTTAGTTTCTGGCTTAGATAAGAAGACGGCTCTTTGACCAATCAGAGGAGAGATTCCTCCGCTTTGTCATCCAAATTCTGCAGTGTACAGAGGGGAGTGATGAGCGGAGAGGGAAGAGGAGAAAGCACACATGGATTTTATGAAGTAGCAACATTGTAACTTTTACTACACATGTGGCTGACACTGATTTTATGTGACTGCATGAAAAAGTATTCTGTGTGAATACTCAATTTTGATTGGCGGGGAGGTGTCCGTTAAAAAGTGATAATGTACACCTAGCCCGGAAACTGCAGCTGTTCCCATAGTAACGGTAAACAATTGAGCTGGAACTAGTTTCAGGTAAAACTGATTAAAAAGTGAAATAACTCCTGCCCAGGACTTAAAAAAAAAAGCAAACAGGCCCCAATGAACAGTTTCATACTATGCTGAGTATGGGCTGGAAACCCCGAGGTCAAAGTGGGAAACACCTCCAAAAGGTGGTAGAGAATGACCGAGCCAAGATCCTGTGGGACTTCCAGACACAGACGGACAGAATGGTAATGACGAACCAACCGGACATTGTGGTGGTGGACAAAGAGCAGAGGAAAGCCGTGGTAGTCGACATAGCAATACCAAGCGACTTCAACATCAGGAAAAAGGAACACGAGAAACTAGAGAAATACCAGGGGCTCAGAGAAGAGCTGGAAAAGGTCTGGAGGGTAGGAAATACATCAGACATCTTGGTCCAGAAAAGTGCAGTTCTAGGAGCTGCAAAGATACAGCGCAGAACCCTCAAGCTCCCAGGTAGAGGACCTGAGCTTGGAGGAAAAAGATACCGCCCGCAGAGGGTGAGGAAGAGTTTTAAAGTAGTTAGACGAAACATGGAAAATTCAAATATCGTTCAAAAGTTCAGTTATTTCTGTAATTCAATTTAAAATGTGAAACTAATATACGAGATGGACTCATTACATGCAAAGTGACATATGTCAAGGCTTTGTTTGTTATAATACGATTATGGCTTACAGTCCATTTTTAAAATATTCTAATTTAATTCGATTTTTAATTTGGGGTTTTCACAAGCTGAGCCGTAATAATGAAAATGATAACAAATAAAGGCTATACATGTATCTCACTTTGCATGTAATGAATCTATCGTATATTAGTTTTACAGTTTAAGTTGAATATCAGAAGTGAATGCACTTTTTAACGATATTCAAATTTTCACACACACACATATATATATACATATATATATATATATATATATATACACACATACATACACGTTTTTATTTTTACTTTTCTATCATACTGGTATAATGTCTATATTTAGACTAACAACAGACAGAAGCTGGCACTCACTTGTGACCATGAAACACTAGCTGTGACTCCTCTGTGATCTTCCACACTCGGACAGTGCCATCTCGACCCCCAGCAGTCACACAGCGCTCACGACTCAAGCTGTCCAGTCCTGTAATGGTGTCCTGATGTCCAAATCTAAAGCAAAATTTGATTTAGAAATGGCACACATTTCACACTAAAGAAAACGTGTACTTTCCCAGCTCACTCACAGCGTTTCCACATAGGCATTTTCATCCACATTCCAGACTTTCACAGATCTATCGTGTGATGCACTGTACAAGTCGTGAGTTCCTCTTCTGAACGAAATCCCCTGGTAAAGGACCAACAAAGTTCAGACAGACAGTACTGTGCCAAAGTTGCTATCATTCGGTTTTCTTTATTACACTTTTTGACGCTAGGTTATCAAACAAAAAACTAATACAAACAAAGAAACAGGACACACACACGTTATTAATTGCAAGGGAATATTATTACTAATTCAAGCCCAATATAAAAATTAACAATTGGGGAAATTGGAAGGAAACACGGCCATCATTAGTTGGTGATCTGTAAACATGGCAGTAAAAAATATTATCCACCATTATCCCTACTGACTGACCATGCAATTTCTACCCTAGTGTTATTACCTATACTGCAGAACTTAAACAGTTGAAGTAAAATGTTGAGCAGCGAACAAATATTTTGGGGGTATGAAATTTAACACCCCAAACAAAACGTTCTCTGCATGACATGACTAAAAGGTTGACTTACAGACACTGGACCTTTATGGCCGGTAAACTTGTACAGATGTTTACATGTGTCAGCTTCCCAAATCATAATTAGTTTGTTCATATCTCCCGTTGCCTGCAAAAAAAGTCACACGTCAAAAGTACAGTCCTGAAAATTGCAGATGAAGCTGGCCAGAAGAAGGCCCTCACCAAGTACTTTCCATCAGACGATATGGTCATGCACATGATGCAGGCAGCGTGTCCCACATGCTGATCCCCTTTTCTTACACCCTTAATTGTACATAGCCTCTTTCCACTTTGAACATCCCCTGAAAAGTAATCAAAACACAATTTACAACAAACAAGGAGATAAGGATTGACAATTACTTTTCCACTGTTTTTTCCATCAACACTAAATGCCTAAATTACAATGGAAAGGCATTTAACATTGGGTTGGCATTTAAGATAAGCTCAAGACATGACAATACCTGTAATACTTCAAATGATATAAAATTCATAACAAACTTACATTTAATAATTGAGCAATCTTTAGACGCAGAGAAAATATACTTTTCATCAGTAGAGATGACTAGACAGGTGACAGGAAGTTTGTGCCCTCGTAAAACACGGATTTCTGAAGCATCTGGTGGCAACAACTATGATAGAGAAAATATGTAAGCACATTCAATGATTGAGTCAACTTATAATGTGTGTATGTGCAAAGTAATATGCTTACATCCTTAGCAATAAGTCGCTGCAGTTTTCCTTTTTGTTCAAGCTGCAATCACAAAAAGTTAGTTTATGTTTGGATTGTAAAAAATTATTGAACATACATTTTGAGACAATACTTACAACATCTTCTTGAAGCCTTCCAGCTATCAAATCTGTCTCAAACGACTCATCATCAGCTTTCTTCTCCTCTAATGACGTACAATTGTTAGTACAAGGTATAACATTTAAAAATGATGACTTACTCACCTTCATCTTGCAGTTGTTCAAGGTACTTTTTAGCCAATCTAAGCTTTTTTTCTTGGGGAGTTTCGTCGTATTCAAACTCTTGACTAGATGTTTTTCTCTTAGGCACCGCCGCACTGCAACAAATACATCGATCAGACACGATTTCAACATTGAGCAGTTACAATGCAAATGCTGACCTCTCAGTTTCAGAGTCGCTAGAGATTTCCTCGTTGAATTTATTAGGTTTCTTAGCTTTAGCTTTACTACCAGTGTCTCCTTCATTCTGCACAGAAAATGGTTTGTGATAGGAAATAGATTAGAGCACCGATCCAGGTGGTTTCTTGGATATGCTAACAGTCTCGGCTAATAGTTCACATACCTTTCGTTTGGATACTACCGTATGCTTTCCCTTTTTGGCCAACTTGGGGTTCTCTTTCGTCTTTATAAAGAAAGACGACGCCATGGCGAATGTGGTTTTGCATCAAATGAAACCAAATTGGAGCTTTAAATTAATGTAGATAATTTTCTCTCACCGTCAACACTGAACCCACATGGGCACACGGTACACGCCAACCAAACTAGGAAGTAAACGGGGATTTGTCTGGACGCTCATTGGCCCAGTGTCCAATAGTCCCGCCCTTTGCGTGGATCCTGTTTTCATATTGGCTAGATTATTATTTTGGGTTAGCAGGAAATTGTACAGTGGCAAAATACTTCCCTCGGGGAAGGCATTTTGGGCAACACTGTTCCGCACACAATTGTAAACATTTTAAAATTCAATGCTCATCATCATGAGAAGCTGTACATACTGTGTGTTTGTTGATAAATACAGCAACAGCATTTCCATCATATTTGTACACAATGGCACAGCGCAGGTTTGACAAAGTAGCTTTTATTAAACGGGACCCATCCACTGTAGTACTGCAGTAGTAGTACTACTTCCTCTACTACGCAGTATTTCCATTTACTGCGCAGTCTTTGTCCTCAGAGACTGGCGCAGCCGTGTATTCAGCAGGTCGAGACAGACGGGCAGGTGAGGTCCTTCTCAGAGGTTTAACACACAGGAATACACGTGATTTCATCTCATCCACAGAGGATGGTGTCTGGGAGGCTGCAGGATGGTACCTCAGAGGCGGCAGGGGCTTTGTGAAGACGAGTAGGAGGGGTTGGGCAGACGGGGGTGGGGATGCTACGTGGAAACTAACTTCTACCTTTGCTTTGACGAGTTAAAAAGATGTGAACATTTTTATTCTTCAAATGTGTCAGTCTTTGCTTAGATACATGTGACCAGACATGTCTCTCTTAGAGCCAATGCCACCCAAGAGAGAGGCGGGGGCCCCTTCAACATCTCCCCCAATGAAGATGATTAAGATCGGCACAGACGGCCAAGAGTATGGCTGTGACCCAGTGGAGAGCCGGTACAGACTGACAGAGGAGGGTGCCTACTCCCCATACATGAATAATGAGGTGAGAAAATAAAATGTAGCCCATGTGTAACTGTTACAAACCCCGATGTGAATGCAGACTATTTATATTTATTTGACAGCAGAATGAACATGTTTTTGATGAAGAAAACTTAACCAGCACTGGCCTCAGAACAGACACCATCAGCCTCCTTATGAAGATAGAGACGCTGCAAACTCAGTTAAAGTACGAGCGCAGGTGTCGGATTCTGGCTGAGCGGGAGCTGCGGGAGCTTAAAGGTACTTTTACTGAACCATACCTGCTCAAATACACACAAACAATATATCAACAATAACTGACAAATTTGTACACAATACAAATTGCGTGGGATATGTGGGATATGCCTAATAAACTTCACATGCATTCACAAAAATTAGTGGTAAGAAATGCTCTTTCATCCAAAATGCTCTTTCACCCACTTGAAATCTTGTATAATTGTATTTTTCAAGAGATGAACACCCTAATGATGCAGATGCGGCACACAGCCCACGAGCTGAGAGTGACTTTGGATCACGTTCTTCAAACAAACGAGACACCGGTGACTCAGTCCGGTGCCCAGGACGAGTCAATGTCTTATATCTCAGAGCCAGACAACGACATAAGAGCTGTTCACAACATACCAGAAGTGCAAAATGTGCCCCCTGTTCATACAATGCCAGCGATGCTCAATGTACCGGAGGTGAGGACCCAAGCAATTAACATGCTTTATGTATTTAACACAAAGTATTTGTAATAAAATTCAAAAGTGACATAGCGATATAGATTAAAAATGCTGCTGTCTTGGCCTGGTTTATGTTGCTGTTTCTTGACTCATTATATTAGAAAGAAGAGAAGACAAATCTCGTACAGAAATTAATGTTTTTTCATTCACCTTTGGATTAAAGAATTTATATAGTATTTAATAATAATTTTGAGAATGGCTTACATTTGTATTTCGCTTTACGAGCATGACAAGCTCGGACCATTCATTTCAAGTGTATGTAATTGTAGATTTTGTTATCATTAATTTAGAATGAAGAAATCAACAGAAATATGTTCCATATATAAAGTAATCCAGATGTTCAATCCTATGTTACTCCCCAAAGACTGAGAAAAGACTTTGCACATCAGATACTCAAGGCAGGAGCTTCCCCAAAGACTAAAAGATTATGTTTTTGCCCTTAGGATGATGAGAATTACCTCTATCTGGCAGAGAACATCCGAGTCCCCAGGAACCTCTACGAGCGAATAGCTGAGATCGAGGACTATAAAAAGTACACGGGTGCACTGCTCATGATGCTTTTCGACAGAGACACTTTGGCCACACACTCCCTACAGGGACGCCGGGGCACCCTAAGCGGAGCAGACGACTCCCAAAAACCACAACTACCACCTGACATCCTCAGAAATATCATCGGTAGGTCACATAACTTTGGATTTATTTGATATTTTGAGGCATCTGCAGCACATTGGCTTATTGTAATCTATTCACTTGTTCTTGTTCTCTTTTCAGAACACATTTCAAGAAAGTTTGGCGTTGACCACGGTCTTATTAAAACTGCCATCAGGACCAAGTTAAACAATGAGGACAAACTGTTTAAGAAAAGGCATGGGTTGTGCAAGTCTGATCATAAAGTGGCTCCTGTCTATTGCCCAGAGATATTGACCAAATCTGAACATAAGATTGAATCGGCCTATTTCCCACTTTTGTCTGCCGACACAGCAGACAACAGAGGTGACTCTCAGCAGTAACTTCTCATTCATATGAAGACTTTTGCCTTTGTTCACATATGTACTATGATACTGTTCAGCACATGTAACGCAATTGTACACTTTATTTATTGTATTTGCTCGACCTCTATAGCATATTCATAAGTATTTGGCACCTGTCTCGTCCACTGTGTGCATTAACATGTGACCAAACAAACAAAGCTGTCCAACAGCACCTTGAAATGTAGTTCAACTAAGTGTTCTTAATACGGTTTACTTCTTCAAGCTCGTAATTGTCAGGTTTGTGACTTTTGTCTTGGTAACTATACAGTACATAGCAATAGTCATATAGAGGCCTTAGAGTGTAATAGCCAACTGAAAATAAGAAAAGGATGCTTAATGTATCCTGATGACAAATTGTGCATTACAATGTGATACTGTGATCCTAGATGCGTATTTCGAACGTTTCAGTGCAATGCTACAATAACTATCTTTGTTAAACAACACCTCTCACTGTGCAATGTATTTTGTTTAATATGATTCAATAAAAGTAAAAGCAAGTCGTTTTAATTGTTTTGATAAAGGTAAATATTGAGATTTTGGTGCAGTCTACTTTATCCAACAGATGTCAGCACTGAGCCTCACTACTCTCACTGCTGTCTATAGCATGAACAGTTTGCCCCCCCCCCCCCCAAAAAAAAAAAAAAAAATCCAAGGAAGTGGCATATAAAACAGATTGCCTGTTTTGGGAGAAGAAGAAAACAATTTGTTTATATATATTTTTTGTTAGTATACACATTTTTTTGGCATACGACTTAAAAAATAAATAAATAAATATATATATATATTATAATAATTATATATATATATATATATATATATATATATATATATATATATATATATATATTGCCTGCTGGACTGAATGGAAATATATATATATATATATATAATTATAATTTTTTTGCCCGCTGGACTGACACACAACATGCATCAGAACAAGAAAGTTCAGAAGCTTCAAAGAGAGGGGTAGAGGAAACATAAAAAAAATTAAATAAATATGGCCTTAAATATCGTGGTGCACTGGAAAGAGCTCAGTCAGAGCTTTGAAATGGTCCCTCCCACAAATTCCTAGGCCTCAGGGTAGCGGAAAAACTTTGCGGTGAAAATCAGTGTATATCGGTGGCCGATATATCAGCACCGATATATTAGGGTATTGCGTCTATACTCCTGTCTATGAAGCTTCTGAACGTGTTGAATTGTGACAGCAAAACATAAGTCTCGGTCTTTTCTGATTCTGAAATTATACGCAAAAGTCTACAACATTAAATATATATAATAAGTACACAAACTTGTGACCGATTTTGACCGTGATATTTCTCCACTCCCCTGAGGCCCAGGAATTTGTGGGACAGCCCATTTCAAAGCTCTAACTGTCCCCTTTCCGGTGCAAAAACCGCAAAGTCTCTGTCACTTTCGGTTCCGGAGATATCAGCCGGATGTCTCTATTTCAGCCCAATATCGAAAATACCGTACTATTGGCCGCCGATATATAGGTCGGGCCCTAGATGAAAGTATAACATTGTGAGGTGTTCTTCCTTTCACTGGGCTAGGTCCAGCCATGCAATGCCAGTGCTCTTGTTTTGACACATGTTGTGCAAAAAAAAATATATTTTTTTTTTCATTCATTCCAGTGGGCATAGTATCAAAACTACTATCAAAGTAGTATCAAAACATTTGCTACTCAGTCCCGTGGCCCAATTTTGTAATTTTTGTTTATTATTATTATTTTTTGTAGCATACAATTTTGTTTTTTCTCTCCCTTTAGGGGCTAGCCCCGCCCCTTCAAACACCCTGGTCACCACCCCCCTTATTCCCCCGCGGACATGCGCTCTGGACGATGGCTCACAGCAGATATCAGAAATACGCACTGGAGACATCGTCTATGTAAGTAATTATTATTATTATTTTTTAGGATTGTTATTTTTGTTATTTCAAGGATGTGATGCTGCGTTCTTAAGAACGCAGTATTGAAACTTGTGGTTTCAATACTGTTGGGCTACTGAAAAAAGTCAGGATTTGCAACAACCCACGGAGAAAAATATCCCTATCAGATTGTAAAAGGTAAAGGTAAAAAGTGTTTTCTTTTTAAGGAGAGTAAATATAGTTGATTTTGTATTATGTGTAACCCTCATCACTAGGCTAAATAATTTTACTGTCAACTTATACATAACCTGTATTTTTGCAATTAATAGAAGCCTTAATATCTCATTTGTGTGTGTTTTTGTTATAATTTTTTGCATGTCATTATTTTTTGTTGTAATGTACCAGTGTTTATGGGTGTTTATGTGTACAGGACATTCTTACATAATATAAATGTACATGTAGTAGCAGCCTCCTCTGAGGTTAAGTCAAACATGCCACTGGTGTTCCAGCTGGAGATTAAAGCTCTCCATCAGTTACTCATTGGCAATGAGTGAGCACATGGATTTAGGACACCAACCAGAAAGCTATCTCTCCAATAGCCATGATTTTCATTTTGTAAGTAGCACAAAATTGTAAATCTATTGTATGTGCAATTTGATTTCCCATACAATTTCTTGAGTGCAGTTTCACAAAGCAGTTTTCTAATTTGTTCCATGAATTGAGCCTACAGAAGTTGGTTGAAACAGCCCTAAACTCATAAAGGATAAAAACATATTCCCTGTTGCCTCAAACAAGTGAAATATATTTTGTGCCATAAACCAGTGTATTTAAACCTTTTTTGGGCCAAGCCACACACTTTTCATTGGAAAAATCCCGAAGCACACCACTAGCTGAACGTAAAAAAAGAAAAGTAACTCTGTAGCCTTATTCACAATATACAGTGGTTCTCATCAAAGTGTCTTGAATAGGAACACCGTATAGTGTCTCTAGCTACAGTGCCTCTGTCACCGCCACCTCTCGCATCCATGAATACCTTATTCTCTTGTCTCAAAGAAATTAGCTACCTCCGGCCACTTACTGATATGGAAGTTTTACATGGTTACTCTGCCGATCACTAGACAGCCCAGAGACTCCACCACGGCACATTATTTGCGGATAATAATTTGTTTAAAAAAAATATTTTTAGACCCACTAGGTGAAATTGGATAATTTCCCAAGGCACACCAGACAATATCTCACAGCACACTAGTGTGCCACGGCACTGTGATTGAAAAACACTGCCATATACTATTCATTATATTTCCTGGTTATTTAAACACTATCACATATTTTCTCACACAGAGGCCCTGTGCATCTTGGATAAGGGGTTTTCTCATTGCACTGAGCAGTGACACTGAACACATACTAATCACTGAAGCCTTATCCACGCAGCTGGCCCATGCAAGACCGCTCATTATCTTTCATTGCAAAAGGGACAGAGCGGTTTGAAGCAGAGAAGAGACAGTGCATGTGTTATTCCTTTACTGACATTTATTATTATTATTGTTGTTATTATTATTATTATTATTATTAGGCCCGAGCGGACCTGGCAGGTCTCGGGCCTCTTGTAATTGTACAAGCAGTGCGCGGAGCGCACTAAAGAAAGACGTGCGCGTAGCGCACGTCCCACGGGAAAAGAGCGCGGAGCGCTCAAAACCCATGTATGAGACAGTAATCAGGGGACTCCCGGCACCAACACCTGTCCGATGATATAGGCGTGTGCCGCGAAAGCGGCACATTTGTTGCTGCTCGTAAAAAAAAAAGGTGAAAACCACAGTGAAGGCGCAACATGGAAAAGAAAGTGGTCGATGACGAGCGAAGCTCGTCATCGACCATGGCCACTCACTAAAACACTGATACAGTGACTCAGGGCATCGAGCCCTATCCGGTGATATAAGTATTTGCCGCGAAAGCGGCAAATTTGTTCTTGTACTCACAAAAATACGGAAAAAAAAACGGATAGAGAAACATTGAGAAAGAGGAGGTTAAAGACGAGCGCAACGCGCTCGTATTGGACTATAAACCTTACGGGTGGATTACTGGACGTGAGACCTTTCCGAATATATAAGGTTTGCCGCCGGAGGCGGCCCCATATTGTTATTGTATGGGTTTTTCTTATTAGGCCCGAGCGGACCTGGCAGGTCTCGGGCCTCTTGTAATTGTACAAGCAGTGCGCGGAGCGCACTGAAGAAAGACGTGCGCGTAGCGCACGTCCCACGGGAAAAGAGCGCGGAGCGCTCAAAACCCATGTAAAAGACAGTAATCAGGGGGCTCCCGGCACCAACACCTGTCCGATGATATAGGTGTGTGCCGCGAAAGCGGCACATTTGTTGCTGCTCGTAAAAAAAAAAGGTGAAAACCACAGTGAAGGCGCAACATGGAAAAGAAAGTGGTCGATGACGAGCGAAGCTCGTCATCGACCATGGCCACTCACCAAAGCCCAAAACACTGATACAGTGAATCAGGGCATCGAGCCCTATCCGGTGATATAAGTATTTGCCGCGAAAGCGGCAAATTTGTTCTTGTACTCACAAAAATACGAAAAAAAAATTCCATAGAGAAACATTGAAATAGTAGAGGTAAAAGACGAGCGCAACGCGCTCGTATTGGATAATAAACCCCATAGGTGGATTACTGGACGTGAGACCTTTCCGAATATATAAGGTTTGCCGCCGGAGGCGGCCCCATATTGTTTTTGTATGAGTTTTTCTTATTATTATTATTATTATTATTTTTCCTCTCCCCACCTTAACTCCTTTATCTTGTGATGAAAAGTCCTGAATTTTGGCACATAATTCTAAAATGTTAACCGCTCGAATCGTGCAATTTCGAAATTTTACATTTCAAAAAAATGGCGCGTCAGCGCCCCCTGGAAAACTAGATTACATTGCACGTATGGCGAGACCCGAAAAACGTACTTCGTCGTAGACGAAAAAAATTCGGCACAGTGATTGGTCACCTGAAGCCCAACAAAAAAACACATTACGCGGTTGCTAGGCAACCAACAGTATGGCGGCCATATTGGCCCGAAGAGGGAATTGGCGCCGAAGGCGCCATTTCATGCCCACGCATTTGAACGAACTCGTCCTAGGCCGTTGAACGCAGCGACTCCCCGTTCGCTCCAGATCATCTCCACATGTGGGAGATTAAAAGTTATTAAAAACTTTTTAATAGGTTTAACGGTGTTGCCGTGGCAACGCCATGAATTTGGCGTCCGTTTTCGCTGCTCGCCGCCGTGTTCAAACAGCCGTAACTCACACATACTTTGGCCGATTTGAAAAAAAATTGAATCGTTGGTCGAGTCGTCGACCCCGGATGTTTTGATATAGGAATTTTGAAAATTGCCGCAATAGCGCCCCCTGCAGAGCACAAAATAAAAATGAATGGAGCCAAAAATTAAACTTTGTCGTAGATGCATGAAATTTGGTACAGACATCCGTCACGTGATCCCGAACAAAAAATATATTGATGCCCCGCCCCTTTTTCCACCGTGTTGCCATGGCAACGACCCAATGTCAACTTTGTCCTAGCCAAACCAAAATTGGTACACACGTGCGTCATGACTGTCCGAACAAAAAAGTACATTACATGGTTGCTAGGCGACCAACAGGAGGTCGGCCATTTTGGGAAAATCAGCGCCGAAGGCGCTATTTCTTTTGCCTGCTCTTTTATAAACTCCACCGAGGGTGGCAGCGACATTATAAGCAGGTAGGGCGCGGCAGCGCCTCCCGGTTATTGTACATTACATGGTTGCTAGGTGACCGACAGGAGGTCGGCCATTTTGGGACAATCGGCGCCGAAGGCGCCATTTCTTGCCTTTGCTCTTTTATAAACTCCATCGAGGGTGGCAGCGACATTATACGCAGGTAGGGCGCGGCAGCGCCTCCCGGTTATTGCGGCGGCGTGCGCGAACCGGCGTCAATCGGCCACCACGGCCCGCGAGGGCCTCCCAATGCCGCTTGCGGCTTTAATTCTTATTATTATTTTTCTTCTATCCGTGTTTTTTGGGAATAAATCGCCCAATCTTCGACGAAAACTCCCAATTTTTTGCCCAAAATTAGAAATCACGGCGATACACAGTGTCAAAAAGTTTCGTTACAAAAATCACAAAAATGGCGCGTCAGCGCCCCCTGGAAAATCAAGATTACATTGCGCCTATGGAGAGACACCGAAAAATCTGAAAATTTTAGTTTGTCGTAGACGAAAAAAATTCGGCACAGTTATTGGTCACGTGAAGCCAAACAAAAAAACACATTACGCGGTTGCTAGGCAACCAACAGTATGGCGGCCATATTGGCCAGAAGAGGGACTTGGCGCCGAAGGCGCCATTTCATGCCCACGCATTTGAACGAACTCGTCCTAGGCCGTTGAACGCAGCGACTCCCCGTTCGCTCCAGATCATCTCCACATGTGGGACATCAAAAGTTATTAAAAACTTTTTAATAGGATTTTTGGTTTTGCCGTGGCAACGCCATGAATTTGGCGTCCGTTTTCGCCGCTCGCCGCCGCGTTCAAACAGTCATAACTCGCACATACTTTGGCCGATTTGAGCGAAACTTGAATCGTTGGTCGAGTCGTTGACCCCGGATGTTTTGATATAGGAATTTTGAAAATTGCCGCAATAGCGCCCCCTGCAGAGCACAAAATATAAATGAATGGAGCCAAAAATTAAACTTTGCCGTAGATGCATGAAATTTGGTACAAACATCCGTCACGTGATCCCGAACAAAAAATATATTGATGCCCCGCCCCTTTTTCCATCGTGTTGCCATGGCAACGGCCCAATGTCAACTTTGCCGCAGCCAAACCAAAATTGGTACATGCGTGCGTCATGACTGTCCGAACAAAAAAGTACATTATGTGGTTGCTAGGCGACCAACAGGAGGTCGGCCATTTTGGGAAAATCAGCGCCGAAGGCGCCATTTCTTTTGCCAGCTCTTTTATAAACTCCACCGAGGGTGGCAGCGACATTATAAGCAGGTAGGGCGCGGCAGCGCCTCCCGGTTATTGCGGCGGCGTGCGCGAACCGGCGTCAATCGGCCACCGCGGCCCGCGAGGGCCTCCCAATGCCGCTTGCGGCTTTAATTATTATTATTATTATTTGTTGCACATGTATTCGCTCTCCACACTCCTTGGTGTTAAATTCAGCAGCCTTGGGATAGACTGAATAAGGGCACACAACAGCAGTCTGCAGAAGAACACTAATGAACCATGTGAAGTGTTTTGAATTTTACATTTAACACATGTTCTTTTATTTGGAGTATTCAAAACTGTTCATGAAAGGTTTGCTAATAAATGAATACAACTGGACCTAAAATACTGCAAAAAAATATGGTAAAATGTCAGTATATCTTTTCTTTTAACATATAGATGTCTTTGCATCAGCAGATCCAACTTCTAGCCCGATGGGGATATCAGGAGCACACTTGTCCAAACTAGTACCGTGAGCGATGGAGGAGAACAGTTCATCTGTGAGTCGTGAATACAACGGCAGCATCGTGGTGTGGGTGCCCCTGCCGTCACTCCCCAGCAGGCAGCTCGCCACCTCTCCCACCGGCCAGGCCGACTTCAAGAACCCTATTGGGATATTTTTCATGGTGATCCTGAATGTGCTCGCTCTGGTGGCCAACACCGCCGTCCTGGTGGCGGTGGTCAAAGCTCCTAACCTCAGGAAATTTGCGTTCGTGAGTCACCTCTGTGCGGTGGACTTGCTCTGTGCTGTGTTGCTTATGCCTCTGGGGATCCTGGTCAGTTCTCCGTACTTTGCCGGGGTGCTCTTCACCGTTTTGGAGTGTCAGGTAATCAGCGTTTGTTGGAAATCCCTGTCTCACTGTCTCCTACAAAATTAACATAAACAGTTATGTTTCAGATTATGTTTTTGTTTTTAAGTGTACATTATGAAAACCACATTAAACGTTTACTGCATGGGTTATCCTATACGTTGAGGGCATCCTCTTTTCAAAAGTGGAAAAGCTTTTGTTCACCTATAACTACACTTGTGTAACTTTGTCAACACAGCAGCCCTTAGACAATCAAATGTTTCAATGTAGTTACAGTCGCCAAACATACAGTAGACTAAATAAAAATAATGAACAGGTCTAGAGTCTAATACCCTATTTCAAAATGTTCTGAAATGTCTTGAAAAGGGGTGGTTCATCGAAAATGTACTTTAGAATGATAGAAATTGTGCCTTTTGTCTTGCAGGTGTACATTTTTCTCAACGTCACCCTCATCGCCGCGTCCATCTTCACCATCATGGTCATCAGCGTGGAGCGGTATTACTACATCGTGCACCCCATGCGCTACGAAGTAAAGATGACCCTCCGCCTCACCTCTGTTGTCTTGGTGATTGTGTGGCTCGCCTCTGTGGGTCTGGGTCTGTCAACCACTTTTGGGCGGCCCTCCTCCAATGAGCATAAACACAACGACTTCCGCCCCGGCCACTGCGCTCGACAGTGGAGCCACGGTCATCACAGGCGAGTCTTCTCTGCCGTCTTCTGCGTCTTCTGTTTCCTTGTCCCAGCGCTGGTGATTTTCACGGTCTATTGCAACGTCTATAAAGTGGCAAGAGTCGCCGCTCGTCAACATGGGCCTCTGCCTTCTTGGACGCAAAATAAGCATAGATCAGACTCTATCAACAGCCAGACGACCATTATTACAACACGCACCGCTCCGCTGAGAAGTGTCCGGGAAAGGCCTTTTGGAGGGGCCAAAGCTGCACTGACTCTTTTACTTATTGTGGGGCAATTTCTCATGTGCTGGCTGCCTTATTTCGCATTTCACTTCCATATTAGTGTCAATACAACATCACAAATTCCTGATGACTTGATTGAAGCTGTCACTTGGTTGGCCTATTCATCTTTTGCCATGAATCCGTTTTTCTATGGGCTTTTAAACAGACAGATTAGGGAAGAGCTGTGCAAGTTGAGGAGGTGTTACTCAGGACATCCCATAGATTTGATCGTGAGTCCCGAGGAGTCAGGTCACGAGAACTTCCTTCAGTTTCTGCACCGGACGAGCTTCACTGTAGACACCAGAGCGAGCTTCACCACATCTAGCCCAAGAAGCACCCTGGATCAGACGGGACAGAGTGGCTTCAGGATACCAGGACAGATACCTGAGGAGTTCACTTAGGGCCTTTTTTTAAAAAATTCATTGTTTATTTATATAGCACTTTTTTGTACACACAAAGTCACTATAAATTGCATAAATTATTAATTCCCCTTACCTGGTAAGGTGTAAGTTATTATTGTAGCGTAACAAACGTTATATGACTAATAAATATACCTTTGGACATCGGCTACTTGAGTGTGCGATGCTACTTCTTTTTATTTTTATTTTTGAAGATTCTCCTCAACATCTGAACCTCTAATACAACTTTTGGTGTCCGTTACCCCTCTTTTCTCAAGATATTATTTTAGCCATAGCTGCCCTGGGGCTGATAGTCTGTGCCAATAGCTTCTCCAACTACCACAACATTATCGTCATATTTAAACTCACACAGTGTGTATCAAGCAGCAGGGTGAGAAACTAAATTATTGTTTTTTCCTTCTAAAACACTGTGTTATGACTCTCCACAATTTTAAGTTATTATTTCTTTGTTTTTTACAAAAAACAAAAACTTTTTTAGGTATCATCTTTCACAAGAATGTGTTCATTTTGAACTAGAATGTTTCATTTTGTACAATAAAGACACCAAGACATAAAATTATACCCAATAAATAATATTGAAATACAAGCATTCTTATTATGACAGATATATCTTCATCATTGAAAAACGCCTCATGAATGTACAAACAATCATGTGCTTTTGCTGTGAGCGGCTCAGCGCTCCTAAGACATGACTGTAGCTTGAGTGGGTACGTCTCCAGCTCGTCTCCACGGAGATACATTAGGTCCTCATCCAAATCCATTCTTTGATTACCAACTGCAAAAATAGCATGTTCTGTGTCAAGCTGGTCATTAAGAGCATGTTTTGTGTTGATGGCAACAGTACAGTCCAACATTTTACGAAGTGTGCCTTTAAGTAAAAGTCAAATTTTATATAAATCCTATTGTTTCCGCAGTGTTAAGTTATTTTTCCTGGTATTTAGCTCAATATATATGTTTTACTATATGCCTGTCAAGACATAAACAATCCAATAATATTTTATTTATGTTTTTTATGTTTGCATGTACATACTACTCTTAAAATAAAGAAAGATCCCATGAAAAGTTTCTAATATGCTACGCACCTGTCCCCCGTGTGCAAAACTCTCTTTGAGATACATATACACAGCATTTTTCCTGATCGTGGCATATATTCAGCGCCTGTGCGGTTTGTTTATTTACAGTGAATGCCTGATCCCAGTGTACACAGTTATATAAGGAGAAAATGCCATTTCATATCGTCTCAAAAGGCTGCTCTAATACCTGTTAAATATGTGTACAGAAGATTACCATCATGGGTTTATCTGTACATTTTGTACATTTATGGCCATTTTCCTCACATGCGTCGTTGTTTTTTATGGGCTTGCACATAAAAAGCAAAGTTTAGGGTTAGCGTCTGCCAGGGTATTCATTACAAAAATAAAAATACATTTGCAAAAAGACTGAAATGTGACTTGGTATATACTGTAAGTTGTAAGTTGAGGAAGTGTCTTGCACATGTCTTTGCATCACTTTGCATAAAGTAATATTTGAACAATCAAATGTCTCGTCTGAACAACACATTTGATACACCACAATAGTAGGCTATGTGTATTTGAATAGAAATGTAAATTATAAAATGCACTTTTTGACTAGTTTTCAAAATGATTGATAAATATTGTAAATATAACATCAGCCACCAAAGAAGGTACTTGATTCATCTTCTGTACTCAGTAGTTGAAGTCTTCGAACTACTGAGTACAGAAGATGAATCAAGTACCTTCATTGAAGATGGACAACTCCTGTACGACTGAGAACTTACACAGACATCAGCCACCAAAGTGAACCTAGTTTTATGTGTATTTATTTAAAAAACCTGGTTTTATGTGTATTTATTTATTGGCTTATTTGGTAGGGACAGTGCATGTTATTGAACACACCGAATTGTAGCCATGGGCTAATTTGCATCCGTTGTCTCACACTCGCACACTCAATTGATCCTGGCCTACTGTTTTCCCCCACTCACACTCTCTAAAGCACCTTCATTCATCCTGGCATATTGTACATGTTTTTAGTGTTAGGGGAAACCGGAGTACCTGGAGGAAACCTACGCAGACATTGGGACAACAAACTGAGTTCAAAGACTCAGCTGCTTAGATCAGCCAATGTCAAGGCAAAGTGTGTCTTTAATGTATTTCGAGCACTGTCATGACTAATTAAGGTGAAGCGTCTTCTTTATTCTCCAAGACAATCACACCTTTTGTATGTCCACATTGATACCACATCAAACAACGTCTGTCTCTTCAGGAAATGACAATATGTGTCTACAACGCCCAGTGAAGTGGGCTTTGTTATTCAGTGGCTCATGGTAAATGTACCTTTCTGCGGGCAATTTGTGAGGGTCCATGCTCTTTAAGGCACAGCCATAATGAGATGACCACTCCAAGCAAATCAAAGGGGACACGATCTCTACACCCAACCTTGTGTGTGTAGAGAACAACACGACTTTTTCCCTGGAACCGAACCTCAGAGAGCGGAGTGGACTACATGATTTAACATGCAGTACACAGACCGTTGTGCCGTGGATGGTAACAGCATTAGTTATATCAATGAATTCTGTCTTGCCATGGTCTGACCTCCTGTTCTGTACACAGCTGGACTGGCAGGTGCTGAGTATAGGACATGCCCCTTATAAGCCACCGGTTCAGGGAAAAACACCCATTTGTTGCAAATGAAAGTGGACTATGTCTGCACTCATTGACACATTGTTGGAGGTAGATTAGGTTTTGGCAGTAAAATTGCGCCCCATACAATTGTGCTCAATTACAAAAGAATGGTGCCAGTAGGTCTTCTGCAAGGACGTACCAGAATGCACGTGTGGTTAATGCAGTGCTGCTCAATTATTTTTTGCGGCGCCCCCCCCTTAGGAAGAAGAAAACATTTTGCGCCCCCCCCACTCATACACACACCCAAACCTATGGACACAAGGAGTCGAAATGAGTTTCCTCTGCATGCTCCTTCACCGATGGTTTCAGCTCGCAGTAGAGACGCTGCTCCTCTACATTGAGAGCAGCCAGAGGACGTGGCTCTGGTGTCTGTTTCAGAGGACGTGTGCATGTAGGGCAGTTTGGACATCTATTCTCTCACTGCTGACTTTGAGGCCAGCCCTGGATAAAGTAGGAGAAGATAAGTGTTTCTGAAATCTACTGGCTCATAATTGTGCGTCAGCTGCTCACCGTCTCCATGACCTCACATTCTTCACAGCAGCAAGTGGGCACAAACAAGGCCCATATGTTCAGGTGAGAGTCCATTAGCGTTCCTCTGTTTCCACTCCCAACACCGCTCTAAATGCTCACCAGAATGACCTAAACGCATGACATGTGAGCAACTTTTTTTTTTACTGATATGTGTTGAGACTTGTTGTATGATCTTGCCTACTAGCCATACAGAGGGAAGTGGTGCTTCACATTAATAAGCCACGTACCAAACACTTCTGAATGTTATCAAATTATATCGTGTTTGAGTGATTTTAAGATGCCACTATACTATTTCTGATTACAATTTACAAACAAATAGGACGCTACTATTTTATTAATACCTTCTTTATAGTCAATAAATTAGACTATTCTAGTAACATACTTACCAAAAAGGCTTTCAATGGTACTATATATATAATTAAAAAAATTGTGCATTGAGTTTTTTCAGTGAATTTTCTGAACAAATGCATAGGCATTATCAACAGGGTAGCCTATGTCAACACAACAGATCCCAGTAATAGCAGCATTTCAATGGGTAGGTCCAAAGACCCAATGAAAAAATGTGTTTTATGAGTGCAGTGACAGGGAAATGCTCTTCACCAGGGCACAGGGGTGCCCTGGGGTGTTAAACCAATATCATTGCTATTATAGATTTTACAGCTGGCCAATAAAACCATAAACACAGATTCTGAATGGCAAGAAAAGAAGTAGAATAGTGTGATTTAACAGCATATTATGGCACCATCTAGTGTCAGAAGTGGATTTTGGACTTGTGTATGTTGTTGATGCTGCTTTTATGTCTCTGCATGATAGTATTTAGATAAAGATACTTATACCTAGACTGGAATGTATAAGAGAGGACAAACGAATATGTTACAATGTTTGTTTTGGTTCGCAAAATAATCATCCAATCAGAAATCAGAATGAACCCCACAATTGGGATTGGCAGATCCTGGAGGTGGACAAACTTAGCTTGGGGGCCAAATGCGCGACATATCGAGCCCTTCCATCCAGACATAAGACCCTGCCCCATATGCACTGGCAAACGTGATACACTGATATAATATGACACTGACATAAAGAAAAGTCATGTTGCTAGTATTTTTAGGTATTATGCTTTGGCTATGGCAGTCTTTCAAGTGCCCCAAAACACGATCTCGGCCCTGCCCCCCTTGGCAAGTTCAAATCCCATTGTGGCCCTTGCATCAAAAAGTTTGCATTGACTTAAAGGGCCTCTCTCCTACTTCTGCAATAACAGCCGTCCCCAATCAAGTGCTAGTGCTGACCTTGTGTAGCTAAAGCTCAGATACTGAATTTGGTAGATGCTTTGCTTTTAAATGAGGGATGGCATTTTCACATTTAACTTGCAGCTCGAGCAAACTCAAATTGATTTGTAGTTGCAGTAGATGCCTTTTTAAGTGCATCCTACAAAAGCTGTGTTTCCTATAAAACCATAGTGTCACTGTATTGTATCTTTAACAGGAATGTGGGTCCCAGACAACAGTGTGTGTATCCCTGTTCTCAAAGCCATCTCCATGCCCACTTATTTATATCTCCCCTCGTTGGCAATCCCTCCTCCCACCGCTCGGCTCGGGGAAAATGATCTTCACTTGACAGCCCATCTGCAAATACCAACCGGGGCGCTGTAACGCTCCCAATATAACCGGGGCTTCACACACACACTGCGCCAGAGCCAGCTACAACTACAGACTTTGACCTGTGTGTGAAATACTGCAGTGCCGGTTGGGTCGTTTTCCTTTTTCACATGTGGCCATGGAGAACGTGAGGAAAGGGGAGGATTCGGAGGAAGTGGAGATCGACTTGGACTCGGATTTGGAGGAGTCTGAGAACGGAGAGGATCCCGAGGTTTTGTGGAGGAAGGCGCCCCCTGTGGTTGAAGACGAAGACAACATTCACACGTCGGCGTTAGTGGAAATCAGTGACACCAAGCCATTGATCAGTGCCAGAGATCCAAGAGCCATCAATGACTGTCTCAAGGTAGTTTTAAAGATGGCATCACATCATATTTGGGATTTGCATACTCATTTGCCATAACTGTGACGCCAAATGCCCTTCCACACAAAACTTTTTGCTCCATTTATCCAGGATTTGGGCTGGACACAGACATAGTGTAATGACACTGTTCAAAAGATGGCATCAATCATGGCATTGCCTTTCATTTCATGGTAATAAGAATCGTAACTCTTACTGTGGTGTATTCACCCCTATTGTTGGAGATTTGGTACAGTCCATGTGTTACGCATGCGCCTCGTCTTGCCGCGTCTTACAGACAGGTTGTTGGCTAAGTAAAGTTCGTCACGAAATGTGATCACTGTCCGAGTCTTATTAAATACACTACAATTGGCGACGAGGATAATTTGCGGAGGGACACAGGCACACGGTGTCGGTACTAGTGAGTACAATGGCCCAAATCGGCAAGGTCGACGAATTCAAGCCAGAAAATGAGCCGTGGACTGCATACGTCGAGCGGCTGGAACAGTTTTTCGATGCTAACGACATAGATCAAGAGAAGTACGTAGCCGTTTTGCTAAGTGTGATGGGAGCTACAACATATGGACTATTGAGAAACTTGGTGCAGCCCGACAAGCCCAAAGATAAATCATTTGCAGATATTGTGACGATTTTAAAAGAGCATTTTGAGCCGAAGCCCATTTTAGTCGCTGAAAGGTTCCGTTTTAATAAGTGCAACCAAAAACAAAATCAGACTGTTGCCCAGTATGTAGCGGAGCTAAAGCAACAAGCCACAAACTGTGAGTTCGGTGCCAATTTGGATTCTGCATTGCGAGACAGGTTCGTCAGTGGGATCAAAAATGAAACGTGCCAAAGAAGATTGCTCTCTGAAGATAGACTCACATTTGCAAAAGCTTTTGAGATCGCGCTCAACATGGAAACTGCAGATAGGGACACACGACAGCTAAGAGGAGCTGACAGTGAACTTGTCGGTGCTGGAGCAATTCACAAAGTGAGACCGGACAAAACCAAAACTTGCTACAGATGCAAAGGAAAAAATCACAATGCAAACGAGTGCCATTTCAAAGAGACTAAATGTCACAACTGTGGAAAGATTGGACATCTCAAAAAGGCATGTCGTACAAAATCACAAAATGCACAACCAAATAAAAGATTCCAATTTAAAGACACAAAATACATGACAGCAAATGAGGATGTAGAGCAAGAGGAGTTCGCCATAATGACAGTCAGTAGTGAAGATGATGAGCTGTACAGGGCCACGTTCTCTATTGACAAGGTGAATCTGGACATGGAAATAGACACTGGAGCGGCAAGAAGTGTGATTTCACAGGCAACATATGGGAGGAAGTTTTCACACGTGCCGTTACAGCCAGCTCAAGTTAAACTCAAAGCTTATAATGGAGGGCGCATTCCTGTTTTAGGACAGTTTTATACAAAAGTGGGGTACGAGGAGCAAAAAGTTGAACTGCCATTGTTGGTTGTAAAAGGGCATGGAGCATCGCTTTGTGGCAGGAACTGGCTGAGAGAACTAAAGCTCAACTGGAAACTGATCAAATATGTGACTGCGACAAAGCCACATACCATTAAGGACTTGCTGGACAAATACTGTGACGTGTTCAAGGACGACTTGGGCACTCTCAAGGACATTACAGCCTCCATCATCGTGAAGCCAGAGGTACCCCCTAAGTTTTGCAAACACAGGCCACTCCCATTTGCAATGAAAGAAAAAGTTGAAAATGAACTGAAAAGGTTGGAAAAAGCAAACATAATCTCGCCTGTAAAGCACAGTGAGTGGGCAGCACCTATTGTGCCAGTGCTGAAGAGAGACACATCACTGCGCTTATGTGGAGACTACAAAGTGTCAGTGAACCAGGCCATTGAGACAGACACGTACCCGCTGCCACGCCTGGAGGAGCTGCTCGCGACCCTCAGTGGAGGTAAAATCTTTTCAAAAATAGATCTTGCAGCAGCTTATCAGCAAGTGTTGTTAGATGAGAAGTCTAAAAAGTACACGACCATCAACACGCACAAGGGACTATTTGTCTACAATAGGCTTCCTTTTGGAATTAGCTCCGCGCCTTCAATTTTCCAGCGCATTATGGAAAACATCATGAAGGATTTGCCAGTGGTTGTCTACCTGGATGACCTGTTAATCACCGGACGCAATAAAATGGAGCACAATGACAACTTGGAAAATGTTCTGCAACGTCTACAGGAAAATGGGTTGCGAGTGAAACGTTCCAAGTGTGAGTTTGACAAAGAGCAGATTGAGTACCTGGGACACGTGTTGGACGAGCACGGCATCCACCCAGCAAAAGACAAGGTGAGAGCAATACAGGACGCTCCTGCTCCAACAAATGTGAAAGAGTTACAAGCGTTTTTGGGACTTGTTAACTACTATGGCAGATTTGTACCAATGCAAAGCACAGTACTTGCTCCACTGTACAAGTTGCTAAGAGACAATGTTACTTGGAAATGGAACGTGAGTGAGCAGGCAGCGTTTGTCAAATGCAAAGAAGTGTTAACAAGTGATCAGGTCTTGGCACATTATGACCCAAATCTACCGCTCACTTTAGCTTGTGATGCCTCTGCATATGGCATCGGGGCAGTCATCCAACACACAATGCCAAATGGGGAAGAGAGGCCCATAGCTTATGCTTCTCGCACTTTGTCTCCAGCTGAAA
This sequence comes from Proterorhinus semilunaris, assembly GCA_021464625.1. NCBI lineage: Eukaryota > Metazoa > Chordata > Actinopteri > Gobiiformes > Gobiidae > Proterorhinus > Proterorhinus semilunaris. The sequence continues at coordinate 26,504,013 of CM038344.1, read as the reverse complement.
AGAAGTATTCCCAAATAGAGAAAGAAGCTCTGGGACTGATCTATGGTGTTAAAAAGTTCCACCAGTATCTGTGGGGTAGACATTTTACTCTAGCAACGGATCACCGCCCCCTGCTGACGCTTTTTGGTGAGCACAAAAGTCTACCCACACTGGCAGCTGCACGTATTCAAAGATGGGCGATCATACTTTCAGCGTATGACTACCACATTATTTACAAGAAATCAGCAGAGCACAGCAACGCAGACGGACTGTCACGCTGTCCGTTACCAGAGACTTGTGATGTTGGGACAACTGTGAGTTCAGAGACAGTACACTCACTACTTACAGAGCACTTACATGAAGCGCCGTTAAATGCCACTCAAATTGCAAGAGCAACACGCACTGACCCGGATTTGTCAAAAGTGTACAAGTTTGTGATGGAAGGTTGGCCCGCTCTCACAGATGAGAATTTAAAGGTCTACTATACAAAAAGGAATGAACTCTCCACAGAGCAAGGCTGTGTACTGTGGGGAACCAGAGTCATCGTACCTGCAAAAATGAGAAAAGCAGTGCTGCTGGAAATACATTCAGGACACCAAGGGATTGTGAAGTCAAAGGCTCTAGCCCGCAAATATACTTGGTGGCCTAACCTGGATTTTGACATTGAAAAGGTATGCAAACAATGTGAAATATGCCAACTTGAGCAGAAAATGCCACAGCAAGTACCACTCCAACCATGGGAGTTTCCAGGTGAGTCCTGGAAGAGACTGCACATAGATTTTGCGGGACCTTTTCTGAACAGTATGTTTATGATCATCGTGGATTCATATACGAAGTGGTTGGAAGTTTTTCGCATGTCACAAATAACAACTCAAGCAACAGTAACGAGGTTGAGAAGACTGTTTGCATCATATGGACTTCCTGAACAGATAGTGACTGATAATGCAACTACTTTCACATCTGAGGAGTTCCAAATCTTTGTGACACAAAATGGCATCTTGCACACAACTAGTGCACCAGGGCATCCTGCAACAAATGGTCTGGCAGAGAGATATGTTCAGACGTTCAAGACAGGAATGAAAAAACTTGCCAGCCTGCCCTGTAGCATCGAGGACAAACTGTCGCTGTTCTTGCTACAGTACCGGACCACCCCCAACTGCACGACAGGTCAGTCTCCAGCGGATCTATTTCTTCACAGACACGTCCGCACCCGGCTGGATTTCTTGAAGCCTAACACCAAAGAGACTGTTCGTAAGAAGCAATATCAACAAAAAGCTCAACACGACTACTCAGCTGAAAACCGCACTTTTGAAATGGATGAGTATGTGTATCTGCGCAACACAGCGGGAGGAGCTCACAAGTGGATTCCTGGACAAGTTGTGAGACAAACTGGTCCAGTATCTTATCAAGTCAAGGAGAGAGACTCTGACACGGTGCACAGACGTCATGGGGACCAACTACGTGCCAGAGCATCACCTGAACAGACCGATACAGACACTGAGACTTTTGAAGCAGAAATGCAAAATACCGGAAATGACACACCGGTTGAGACGACTGTGGATTCGCCGGTGCAACCATCAGTTCCTCCAGAACCACCATCAGTGACTGTGAGGCGCTCTGAGCGTGATCGCAAAAAACCAAATAGATACCTTGAATAGCAAGTAATCAGCTAAAATAGCATTGAATACTACTTATTCTGATATTATTGTTTTCAGTTGTATATCAGATAATTGTTATTGGATTTCGTGAAACTGAATGTCATTAGTCAGCCATGAGCATGATTGTTTGCATAATTTGATTATTGGCATGATTATTTTGGTAACTTACATTGTTAATATGTACAAGCTTACTACTGCACTAATTTGAATACAAAAATATTGTTCCTATTTTAAAAGAGGGATGATGTGGTGTATTCACCCCTATTGTTGGAGATTTGGTACAGTCCATGTGTTACGCATGCGCCTCGTCTTGCCGCGTCTTACAGACAGGTTGTTGGCTAAGTAAAGTTCGTCACGAAATGTGATCACTGTCCGAGTCTTATTAAATACACTACACTTACCCTGTTTAAATCTGTAACTTTCTAGGAAATTCCATTGTTGATCATAATATGGACTACAAATATAGGCTACGAAAGGCCTCATCTCTTACTACATCTGGTTATTTCCATTACTTTAACATGTCATTATTGCTCTGTAAATGTAAATGTAATGTAAGGCAAGTGTAATGATTGTTTTGTCACATAAATGTCTCCCATTTGACCATAACCATTACAGTGCGTGTTGTGCTGTAGGTGACATTTGAGGATGTGATTGCGGAGCCGGTGTCCGTGCGCAGTGGGGACCGTGTGTGGATCTGGAGCCACGCCCTGTTCGAAGTGTCCCGAGTGTGGATCTACAGGATAGTGTCAGTGCTGTTGGCCATCCCCTTGTCTGTCATCACAGGGGTGCTCTTCGCCCTCCTGAGCTGCCTCCATATCTGGTGAGGACAATAGGCCCTACTAATACAATAACAACAGGAGTATATTTATCGTATTGTTTGCAATTGTAATGTAAGTTTAGATTACGTAACAACCTTTCCATATTAATTTTCATACCTTTAAGTCATTTAATCCACATTAGTCCACTCATGTGATTGAATACTACCACCACAGCACATTTTAGTTTAGTTTATTTATTTATTTGAGCATTTTGATATCATTGTGGCAAAATTATAGTAATCATGAGATACCAATAAGACATAAGATTTAGTTTTTTGTTTCATGTGGAATAAAACATTCAGTAACAAGGATTAACCATAAACTAGGTCAAACTTGAAGATATATTGAAACATACCTATTCATTGATAATAAGTCTGGTGTTGCTCCGTGTCAGGATGGTGAGCCCGTGTATCCAGTATGTCCTGATTGGCACTCGTTGGCTGCAGAGCTTGTGGAGTATCGCGATGGAGGTGATCATTCAGCCGTTCTTCACCAGCGCGGGACGGTGCTGTGGAGGCTTCAGCGTTCACCTGGCCAAAGAGTGACACTTCAGTGGGACTTGCCTAGTACTTTTTCTCTTTCAGAATCCTGGACGATGTAAAAAGGCTTTTGGTAGATGGCGGTTAGGATTGTCATCATTAAATCAACCGTAGGCCAAATTCAGATTTAGGATTGTGATATTTGTGATTGGTTTGACTTTTTTTTTTTTTTGTGATTCTTTTTTAAATATGTGTCTTCTAAACCAATAAACTGTGGTTCTTAACATGTTTTCACACACACATTCTTGTAAGATTAAAAAGCAAAGCAAACAAAACAAAAAACATTGAAATTATAAGTTGCTAACAATCCAAACAACCCATCTTTACCATATGCATATTTCACCCATATACGAGTGACCTCTACCGATCCAGTATGTAGAGGCTGGGTTTGAATGCCTCCACAAATAGGACCATGACTATTTATTGTGGAGCTTGCACTTTCATTGAGCGGTGTAAAATGCAACATGAGCCCCGCTCCCTACTTTAAGAAATACTTGTCACCCATGTACCAAAGAATTGACCACAGGGCGTGTAAGTGTATGAGATGGGATAGGCGGCTGGTGCCTCTGAATTGCTTTAACACTGGCCTAGGAGAGCTGCAATCTTCTCGTTCGTGGACCATTTTAGAAGAATTATCAGGAAACACACCGAACATGGATATTGAATTGAACCACAATGAGGACCAGAAGTTCAGGAGGGACAGTCGCACCAAAGAGATAGACCTCATCAACAGAGACCCCTCGCAAATCAACAAGGATGTAGTCAAGGTATGGGTCTGAAATTTGAGTTTCTTTGACTGTTTGAAAGCCAAACATATTAGCAAATGAGCACGCTATAATGTACACTCAGACACAGATAATGCATTTGACAGTGAGTGATGTAGTATGTATGGGTTGTGCACAGTGGGAAATGCTTTGCAAGTTTAATTTCATTTGATGTTTTGTATGCAATTAAGTCCTGTCACGTGTATAGAGAAAATCAAAGTCAAAATTGGAATCGGAATAGAGCCAAATCTGAATTTAAGGCTTTGTTTGTTGAAATATTAGATTCAACACTTTTGACCTGGCTGGAGGATTAACCTATTGCAAATGTTCAATGATGTGAACGTTTCATGGCATTACAACAACACCAACAGTAACAATGTGATTCCCAAAAGGTGGTTCTCGTTGCGTGAAGTAAAAAAGGAATGTAATATTTTTGTGTCTATTTGTTACATAGTGATGATGAATAAGTTACAGTTATTTGGTTAAATAATAAACAAATAACACAAAACAATGCGTTACTTTATTGTCAAGATAAAATTACCATAAACTATTTACTGCCCTCTTTTTCGTGTCTGCAGGTGGAGTTTGAGGATGTGATTGCGGAGCCCTATAGCACTCACAGTTTGGACGGCGTATGGAAAGCCAGTTACACCACTTTTACAGTGTCTAAATACTGGTGCTACCGTGTGCTCACTGCACTCCTAGGCGTTCCCCTGTCTCTGCTGTGGGGCGTCCTGTTTGCCCTCTTGTCCTTCTGTCACATCTGGGCGGTGGTCCCCTGCACCAAAAGCTGCACCATAGAGTTCCAGTGTCTGGGCCAGATCTACTCGCTGGTCGTACACACGTTTTTCGACCCGCTATTCGAAGCTCTGGGGAAGATATTCAGCAGAGTCAAAGTGGCATTACACAAAGAGGTGTAAGGACTTCATTCAGGGACATTTCTGCAACAGACAAAACAATATATATTATGACATTTTTGCAGCTGTTTATAGCTTCATTAATATTGTTAAGTGTGCTCTAATGCAGTAATAAGAATGAGTGGCAGATAATGACAGATGGCATCATAACGATTGAAATATATAGGCTATGTCCAACAAGATTATGTTTGTTTCTAAAAAATGTACTTCATTAGAGTCTGGTTTACACACACAATAAAGCTGATAATTATATAGGCCACATTTATTAATGTCCATAATATTTATATTACATTTTACATTTCACATAGGCTATCATTTTACATGTAAAGAAAACATGGTTTGCAGAGTATTAACAGAATGTGTCAGATAGTGTAATTTAATAAAAAGGACAGTAGGGGGAACCCGTGCATTGGATTGTTGTGCCCTGCAACATGTTCTTCTGAGAAACATCAGTCTACAGGCCAAGAATGTGAGAAAAAGGCATCAAAATAACAACTTTAGACATGTTGTTGCTACAAGTCGCATCCAAACGTCTATGTCCGTAAGAAACGGTTTACTTTCATCTTTCAGTGAGAGCCTTTTAGACGGCTTTTGTCTCTGTCCAAAGTCAGAAATATTTTATGTTGTCACTGACTATGACCCCCGGTGCTGGAGGTGTGCGTCAGACCCCCCTGGATGCTCGCGGCCTTGACGACGCACGTGGGGGGAAGAGCACTTGTTGTGCGCTCACTTGCGGCCACAGCTGCACGTGGATATATGGCCAGGGACCGGCCACAGCAGCAGAAGAGGCAGTGCGCCCTCTGGTGGAAGAGGTGCCCCGCGAAAAACATGTAGATCCAGGGGTTACAGCAGCTGTTCAGACTGGCCAGTAACATGGAGATGATGAAGGCCATTTCTGAGGACACGGACACATGGAAGCAGTTTATTTATTTGTTTGGAGGCAATTGTGCACTGCATGGGAAAAATCATCCTCATCCTATTTATTCATTTCACGTAAGACCCATAAAACAGATGTACATTGGCAGAGCAAAGTTGATTGATATCTTTAATTACAAAAGCCTGTCCAGGAGGGGAATCAGTTCTGTTCTATTGAATATTTCTATTGCTCTCTGCTCGATGTGCAAAGATAAGGATGTGTAGACTCAACAACAGCCAGAAAAGATATAGTGCATATTATCCTATTTGAAAACGCTGACCTGTTTGACAGAAGGTCATAAGATTTGAGATATAATGTTTTGGTCCAGGCAGTTTTGGTTTTCCTAAAAACTGGTTGAGAGGTCTTGAGTATCACGTAGCACCGTTGGTTGAGGACTAAAACGTTAAGACAACAATTAGTTTGCCACAGGCTGATCAGTTGATCTGGATAAGGTGATGACATGCCTTCCAATAGCACACTGCCCCAAAGAAGGATACTGCAGGCTACTCACTAGGGTCACTTTGCATAGAAAACATTGGTTCAGTTCAGACAAAAAAAGTAACACTTGTTTTTTTTTTTCTTGTTTTTTTTAAGATAATAAATATGGACCACTTAAAGGTCCATTATGCAACTTGTTATGTAAAAAAAATAAAGTTGATATTTGTGCGTATTTGACCTTGTAGTGACACAGCGGCTGTATGAGTGGTCAGCGTACTTTCCATCACGGTTGCCTCTTGGACGCCAGGAATTGTTTGGAAGGTTTCAAACAATTGAAACCAGAAAACTGACAAAATATTAACTTCTTTTCCCGCATAAAAAGTTGCATAATGAACCTTTAAGCACTCTAAAAACTGAAAGGTTTCCCGTTTTGTACTTTCGTTCCAATTATTTTTTTCTTTGTTCCAAGAATGTTTCCATTAAGAAATAACACCAAATTGAAGGTATAGTGATCTTACCTTCTCTCGGAGCTGCCGGATCCCAGGCAGACCACATCTGGACCGAGAAAAAGGGGGTCCAACACACAATGTAAGAAAGCACAACCACAAATGTCATTTTAACCGTGCGTATCTTCGCCTTGGATATGAGCTTGACGCTGCTCACCCGGGATAGGTGATGCGCGGACTTCTCGGGACTCGGAGCGCGCGTCAAGCGCTGTCTTCCCGTTTTAAGATTAAAGTTTTGCCATATTTTAAAACAAATGAGACCATAGCAGAGCGTCAAAACGGTCACGGGTAGAATGAATATACTGAGCGTCATCCAGGTGATGTAGGCTTTGGAGCCCCACGGATGCACGAAGTCTCCCCAGCAGTCGTACACGCCGTTCCCCACGTCGCGTAGAGAGAATATATACATCTGAGGAGCGCTGAAAACCAGGCTCAGCATCCAGGACGCCGCGACACACAGTCGGTCCTTTCTTTTGCGCACGGAGCGAAGCGGCTTGCATATGGCCAGGCACCTGTCCACGGACATCAGCACGAGCATGTACGTGGACGCGAACATGCCCACCACCTGGAGGTACTTGACGAGCTTGCACAGCAAATCCGGCCCGTAGAAGCGGAAGGTAATATCCCAGATGAGTTGCGGTAGGACTTGGAACAGGGCGACAATCAGGTCCGCGATGCTCAAGTGCTTGATGAAATAGTACATCCGAGTCTGACTGGTCTTGGACGTGCGTATCGCCCACAAGACGCGCACGTTCCCGGTGAAGGCCAGTAGCAACACCAGGACCAACACGGCGACTTCGACTTTGGCTACGTCTTCGTTGCGCTTTAGGGGGTTCGTCGTGATGTTTCCCGAGTGAGAGTCATTTCTGTGGCTCAAATTAGCGCACAAGATGTTGCCATTCGGCTCGCGTAAAAGCTCTTCCATCGTGCGTAAAAAGCACCGCCCGTTGGAGATCACATCACAAACAACAACATACTTCACTGGTATTGAGTTGAATTGTCATGTGCTGCAAACACTTACTTAGAAGGCTGATACACATTTAAAATACAACTTTCACAGACTCTAACCAGAGCTACTAAATGTTAAACCCATGCGCAGCTCAGTCCAGTTCTGTCTGCACCTAGTTTAATCGCTGATTGTATTTACGCGTCAGAGAGTAACCCATTCCTCTCCTGCTCTCTCCAATTCTGAATTCCTGGTCCTCATAAAATTATGTCGACGTTCGTAATACGTTGAAAACGTTCACATTAGGCTACAAAAAGTGGACTAGTGTGAATAGCTTTCTATCGGATCTGACAGATATCCCACTCAGCCTTTTGTTTTCCCCCAAAAAATATGTAAAACAATGTTATCTTAAATTGTTGCAATTACATCTGATGCTGTCCAGCGCTGTGCCTTCAAAACCACATCACAAGTAATCAAAGGGGATCCAAAATTAAGCATGTGTAAATGGTTGTTTATTGTTTATTTGTTTATTTGAGAAGCCACACTCTGCTCAAAGGGAGTGGCCCGAAGCAAGAGCTTATAAGCGCCCACCCCCAAAATTAATATAATTAAAATAATAATTTCACAAGAACATAGATCAACATAGGAACAAAATAGCAACAAGAAAACAACAGCAAAACAAAATAGACCCTACACACCCGCAGCATCCGACCATTGCCGAAATGACCATTTACAAGATGGTACTTACATTATGGCTTTACATGACAGAAACGTATGCACTGTATACATTCCCCAAAACAGAGCAATACAGATTACGTAACAACGAATTATGAAACAACTATGATGAAAAAAGATTTTGAGCCGTAACGCCGTAACTTCAACAGCTAGAACTTAATAAACTAAAAACTAAAAATGTGTTGGATTGAAAACCAATTTATGTATGCAACACCGTCAGAAGCTAAGTGTAAAACTGCTTGCAGCAACTTATCAAAGTCCATTTGTTACTCAGCTTGTTGCCTCACCACATTGACAGACTCATTTTAAAGGCAGTAATACTACATTGAGTTTAAGGAAGCATCTCTTACATTATCGTTTCGGGGTCTAGCCCTTCATCAGACTAGACCCCGAAACGTAACTCTGGTGTGAGCAATAAAAACTGGTGAGCATTTTTCAGTTGTGCGGATCTTTTTTCCACTTTCCATTGCACTTTTTGGATCCAGCACACTCGTTCAGCACGTAAGATGTGCGTGTATCTCCTCCTTAATTATTATCAATAACAATCAACATTTAGACCGAGCGCTGCACGAGTGCTTTAGTGGGTTCAAAACACGGCTATTTCTAATAAAAGAACGACGTGAGAAAAATGCAACAACAGCTCAAATCCAAACATAAAGTTGTGCGCGTGTAGAGGCGGCAGGTGCCACGCGGACGTATCCCACTCATCTGCGCTATAACTCTGACAGAAGGATCTATGACCCTGCTGTCCAGATCTGACCGCATCAGCTGCACAGCGAGGGTTGGGCTGTAGATGCCCTTCCGCGCTTTAACGTGGCTTCAGGTGTAACATTAACGACGTATCGCACCGATGAAATATTATGGAGGGACAAATCGACTATGCTAAAGTCATCAAAAGTCAGTCTCGAGCATTTCAACACGGACCCAGCTCTGCCACACTCAAGAGCGGCTCCGAACACTGGTAACTAAGCCGAGGCGGCCTGCGCAGACTGGCCGAGGGAAGCGCCTCTAAACCCGGCCACTCTCCCAGGAAGAGCCGCTGCTGGATAGCGCGTCAGTCTGACTGAACACACGGAGCTTACAGAATATCCTAATCAAATTTATTAGCTGTTGAGTTCTTAACACACGTTTATAAAAGTAGTGGGTAATCTAGTGGGTAATTCATCAAGGCAGCATGTACATGAACTCAGACCAGAGATAACTTCTTCAATTGTTTTGTCAGTAACAGGTGTGAAATGTGTCAGCTCAAGGTGTTTATCTGGTGGCAGGGTTGCTATTTGTGATGTGGAAATTATGGCATTTTTAATGCCTTGGACTTTGTCATAAAAAAATATTGAAAACTCATTGCACTTAGATGTAGAGATTAGTCCTAAGGGCAGTGAAACTGGAGGGTTAGTTAATCGGTTCACTGTGGAAAACAGAACACGAGAATTGTTTCTACAGTTTGCGATGATTTTAGAGAAGTACTTCTCCCTTTCTCCACGCAAAATCTGGTTGAACTCACAAAGCACTTCTTTGTATATCTCAAAATGAACCTGGAGCCTTGACTTTTCTGCACTCCCTTTTATGTGCCCTGACCCAAGGTGCCTTTTGTCTATTGTTAACCATTTTAACCTTGACAGGAGCAATAGTATCCAAAACATTTAAGACGCTTGATGTGTAAGAGTCCAACAGATTATCAACATTAGAACATGGAGGATGTTCAAATCTGATCATTTCCATAAACGGTGTCCTTGTTGTATCATTTATGTGTCTTCTTTGAAGAACTCCAGGCCCAACCACTGGTTTGGGTGTAACAGACAGGTCAAAGAAGACACAAAAATGATCAGATAAAGCAACATCAACAACATTCACATTTGATATATTAACACCTTTTGTAATGACTAGATCTAGAGTGTGACCTTTGTTGTGAGTCGCATCACTCACGTGCTGAGTTAAATCAAACATTTCAATAACAGTACTAAGTTATTTTGCATGCCTGTCATTGGTCACATCCACATGCACATTAAAATCACCTGAAATGACTAAACAATCAAAATCAGTGCATATAAATGAAAGTAATTGAATAAAATCTTCGATAAAACAATTCTGTGGTAAATAGTCATCTAAAGTAATGATATGTGTTTGTTATTTCTTTGTGACTGATGTGTTGTTACATCAGACCATCTTGAAAAATGTTTTTTTTTTTTTGTAGAAAGGGGCACATAATATAAGTTTGTCTTCTTTGTGCTCCTTTTCAATTGTTTGACCACTAGTATTATTTTTTATGTAAACATGAAAGAATATTCAGAACGATTGAAATAAATAAAAAATGAAATGAAAGTATGGAAGATTGTTTTATCTCCATTTTGAAAGACACACTCAAAAGATAGAAAAACCCCAAATGACAATTTGCGGGTGACTATATTGTCCCTGAATATTGCACAGACACCCCCGCTACTTTGGTTTTGGCGTGTTTCAGACACAAAATTGAAATTTAATGGACTACACTCAATCAAAACTGCGTTTCCAGTGTTTTTGTCAAGCCATGTTTCAGTTAGAAACATAAAATCTAGATTATAAGAGGAAATAAAACTATTTATTAAAAAGGACTTGTTTTTTAATGATCTGACATTAAGTACAGCATGTTTGAGATTTATCTGTGTTTGAGTGGATGGAATCTTTTTGCAAGGGATATGAATTAGAGTTCTTTGATTGGACGGTCTGACTGTCCCTCTCTTATCTAATCTATGTTGTTTGATAGTACTAATTGTTTCAGAAGAACACACTCCCTCTGTGGACCTCTGGTTGGTTTTGAGTTTGCGATGCATGGTAGCAACGGAGAGGCCCCTAATGTCCTAGACAGCAGCAGTGAAGCTGCTGGAGATAACAGCTGTGGGCACCGGTGGCAGAGCATGGAGGAGATTTTCCATCAGTCTTTTCACTCCATCTCTGCTCAAATGTGGTCCATTTCTTTTAAACAGATCATTGTGTTTCCAGAAAAGATTAAAGTTCTCTATGAAATACAGTCCTCTTGACAGACATTGGACAGCCATGTATTCAACGGAAACAGGCGGGAGAATGTGTTTATTCTCCCGTCGATGTTTGGGATAGGTCCACTGATGAACATTGTATTGCTTCTTTATCCAGACAATCAAGTCTCTCAAAAAGTTTATTAAACTTTCTGTTTTTTTATGTCAACAGCACCAACATGTAGAACAAGTTTAATTCCAGGGTTATTTGTAATTTCTTTGTTTAGAACATCTATAATGTCAGAAACCGTGCCACTCAGATAGCTGCTTGTAGTCATTATCTCATTGTTTATATCAGATATGGCTCCGTGTCCAAGCACCAGGATATCTCTGGCCTTGACACTTGGCACAGTTTTTCTCTCCATCTTTGTTTTGACTTCTTGTTCTCTGTTTCTCTCTGACTTTCTCTGTTCGTTATACTCATCCTCTGAGAGAGGTGAAAATCTGTTTGTTAACTTTATTCCAGGTGCATTTTTACCAGCATGTTGTCTTTGCTTTGGCCTAGCACCAAGTTGTCTCTTAAGTTTTGGGAATATTATGGTATCGTTTAGCTTTAGGTTGCAAGTCTCAGTTTTTCCAGTCTTCTTACCGGGTTCCACAGGGAGCGTGTCATTAAGTCCTTTTTCCGTCTCTAAGGCAAAAATCTTGTCTCGTAGTAGGAAAATTTCTTGTTAATACATCCGACAGCTTTCACAAGGAGATGTTTGAGGTTGGTAATGACAGCTTTGATTTGATTTGACAGCTGGGAAGTAGCAAGATCTCGGTGTATAATGCTTTTTCATGCATTACACTATGTATTTCATAATACAATATACATGAAAAAAAGAAAGGAAATTGTACACAAATTGATATTATACTGAGGATGGCAATAACAACTGGGAAGTAGCAAGATCACGAAGTATAATATATACTGCATAGTAACGTGCTGGATAACGGTAACATTTAATGTAATAGCTATACACAGTGGTAACCATCCATCCATATATCAGGTTTGTACTGTAAAACGCTGAAAGTTGTTTGTACAATTATTTTTCCCCGTCAGGAATTTTGTCCTCTGCATTCTCCCATTGCCTCACGCCATGACCTGTCAGGTTGTGCAGCGCCAAGGGATTCGTCATCTGGTCTTGAACCAGGATCTTGGTAACGACTACATGAGGATAAAGACCAAAATAGTGGAATCAAACCTATAAGGCCTTCTTGTCATGAGGCGAGAGCGCTAGTCTGTAATTTCTTTCTTTCCTTGAAGGAACTTTGTCTGTGGCTGAAGAAGAAGCAGTATTCCTATTCCAGTTAAGCCCAGAGGGCTCAGGAGGGATTGTGCATGTGTACATGAGACAATCTGAGTGTAAAGAGCTGGACAAAGGCCAAGTGTGCAGATGCATCGTGTCTATAGGTCTATAGCCTGGGGCGCACTCATGCGCCTGAGCCTTTTGCGCAAATGTACGAATATGAGCTGCAGGGGATGACGTATGATTTTATTATCAGAGCTGATTTCGTCCACAAGCCATGACACTTTGTTTTTCAGAAGGTGAAAAATAACAAATTATCTTTTTTTTAAAACTTTTTCTTGCATGTACATTTTAAATAGTTTCCCACAGGTGCCAGTGAGTCAAAGGAATATCCGTCCTAGAAGCCATGGAACAGTTGCGTACAGATTCTCTATAGGACAAAGTCAAATAATTAATTGAGTGTCTCACTTCAGGATTACTAATATCGGTCGAGACAGTGCAATGAACGCCAGGCCGGATTGTAGTAATGAGTTAATTTGCGTCTGTTATTTGCACACTCTCATTGTACACAGACACTGGGAGAAAGCTCGCACCAAATGTATGCACTGGGATTGAACCAACAACCTTTAGGTAGATAGGTAGCCGAGCACTGTGCCACTGGTCACTCCCAAACTCTGGACAGGTAATCTCTCTGACATTTATTTATTTATTAAATTAGTTTAAATTTATATTCAAGACACACGATGCAGACTTCCTGGCTCCCTACATTTCCTATTCACATCCTAAAATTAAGTCTAAATTGCTAAGACTCTTTAACACGAAGCATTATTGACAGACAGTACAGAAATAGTCATGTCGTGCACAGTATTATGAGTTAATGCCGTACCCAAGGGTCTCACTGCTGAGTGGAATTTCCATATTTCACACATTTATTTGGACCAGATGACAAGGAAACAGACTCTGAGCTCCCACTCCAAATCTGGGAGCATTCTCAAATGCGTTATGAAGAGTTCCACTGCACGGAGCTCGCCTGAGGAGGTGTTGGACTGTAAATATACTGTAAGTCCATGATGTGATAAATCTCTCTGTAAAATTGAATCAGATTGCATTTCGGGCCATGCATTTGACTCACCACAAGAAAACGTTACGGTATTGAGGTGAATTGTATCATATAAATGGAATGAGATCCTAATGCAACAGCTTATACATTTGCCTGACCAGAAAAAAACAAAATCCATTGAGGGAATAACCTGGTCATTCCGGATGTTCACGTAGTCAGCTGATCTCCTTTGGGCACATAATGTGTCTGAACCTATACATCTATACATGAGCAAATCCACCAATAACAGGCTTTTTTGGTCAGGCAGTGTATATATGTTATGGATGAAGTAGTAGTTTGAGCTATTTTGTGTTAAAAAAAAAGAAAAGAAAATGGAGTTGCCAGGAATAATAATTTACTTTGACAATTGCTTTAATAACTATATCACAGATGACTGCGCTGGCATCAACAGATCATAAAAAAAGGCCTGATTTAATCTCATATGCACTGTATAAACGCTAACTGTTACTAGTAGTTACTAATAGTATGATTGTAGTTGAGAAGGCTTCACTGCAAATGTGCACTTTCATGCACCAACTGTAGCGAATAGACTAAAAAAATAAAAAATCTTCAAGGTAAAACATCAAAGGCTTGTAAGTCAAACATAACACGTGCCCTTCGTTTCATGCTTGTGTAAATTTCCCAGAACCACCAGCAACACATTTCCACATTTGTATCAATAGTTTGTTTTATTTGACTCCAAAAACGTTTTGAAGAAAGTTTCATCTACATTAATTAAAAGTTGCAGCAATGCTTGAGCTTTGAAATAAAAGTATGTATTCATTAAATAAATCAAATACATGCTGTTTCATGTTATAACACCTTGTTTTATGTTAGCAAGTGTCTAACCTCTGTTTTCAATACAAATATAACAGAATGATACAGTGTATTATCGTAACAGCCTGAAAGGCTAAGAATTGGGTCTGTCTAAATTGATCCTCTTTCTGATTGGAAAAGCCTGGCAGAGGAACAGAAACTTTCACAGAACCCTTGTCCAAGAGCATCATGGTCTAATTTAATTCTTCTCCGATGAGACCCGTTTTAATTTTGTGCCTGTAAGTTATCAGCGGATCACGCATTATGCACAGGAAATGAGCCTGTTTCAGTGTTTGTAGAAGCCACAGCAGCAACAAGTGGAGACTGAGGATATTAACGTTTCACTTTGAACATGAACACTTGTAGGTACATTTACCTGCTTTCTCATCTAAAAGCCATTCTACCACAATGTGAAACTTTAAGGAAACCAAACCATGCTGGCCTGCTCATACTGTGGTTTGTTTATAAATCTGACAGTAAACACTCATTTGAAATGATTTGTGCACTTTAAGGCCTTAACTCAGGCCTTAACTTTTAGCATTCTGCATCTAATCTATGAATTGGAACCACATTAACTCGAGCACACAAGACAATATAAACCAATGACCTTTGAATTATTTCCGCAGATCCTAGCGTTATGTATTTCTAAATACAGCGGGGAAAGCTTCAGAATCGTTTTTTATTGCAGTTTGATTTACAAATTATTGTACTGTTTTCACAAGAGTCCATGGATTTCCAGATATTGTTTCAGTATAGATACATAGATAGATACCGTCGAGCCTGTTTTTCAAACCAAGTTATCTTTATATAATAGGTATTTGCTTCCAGCCTTATCACTACTGCTGCTGGTTGGCGTATTTCCTATAACCACAACATAATGGGCTTCTTAATTGATATATGTCCAAGAAAAACATCCAAAGAGAAGTTGCTTGAAATATTGCTTATTATACTAAAGTGAAGAAAAATATTTTCGAAGTCTGGACAAGTAGAGCCAGAAATGATTAAACGTATGACACTTTTCGCATATTCAGAGAAGCCAAAATGCCCATGTGGAAACCAAATCTCATTTTAATTAACTGATGTGTCTTTTATTTCACACATTCCTCATCAAACCACCTACTCTTATTGTGCAGTCATTTTATGTTTACACCTGATGCCCTTCCTTACATAATGTTCACTTTAAGCCTGTCGGCTTGAAAGTGTCAATAATAGGACGTTGGATTAGTGGTATGGATAATCTATGATAACCATCATAATGATTGAACTTTAATTCTATATAGTGTCGGTAAGCAACTGTGCATTTTAGTTTCAATTCAACATTCAAAAATACAGAAAGGCGGGCGTCTCCCATCCATGCCAAACCTGGAGGCTGCCCTACAAAATTGATAGTTTCAAGTTCAATGCCCACAGTCCATGAACTTTGACACGTTCAGCTCGGACTAACTTCCAGTCTAGCACTGCACAACCATCTATACACATTTTTTATTTTAAATACCAGGTATAAATTCTTGTGGTTGAGATGTTACATGTACAAAAAAAACCTGAAAAAAAGACACTGATTCTGTCTCACATCAGACAGATAATTGTTGTGTTTCTGCGAGCTCCCTCAGAACTCAACAGCCCGGTCGGTGGTTTGTGCTGAAAACAAAGCTTTCCGCCATTTGAATTTGAGAAAACATGTTCGAGCACTGAGCAGCCCCTGGAGGTCTGTGGATCATTACCACCGCAAGAAGGTTTGGAAATATCTGCAGCATTTGAACTCGATAGCACAGCCATTCAATTTGAACAGTTTCAAGTTTCTGAACACTGTTTTGGACAATATTTACATTGAGGTTTGGTGGAATTTTAATTGATTCACTGCTACTATTATCACATTGCGACTCACATTGACACATTCTTTAAGGCATGGTGGGTGAAATTGTCAAATTGTTGTCATCTTACCATATTTTGTATTTATTTATTTAAATATCATTTATGCATGCCCTTATAGCCTTATTGTTTTGATATCTTATTTCCATCTAAATTCTCTGTTAATTGTTTTATGTTGCACGATTGTACTGAGAAAAGTCCTAGTTTGTGAAACTGTTCTCAAACTATTCTGATTCTAAAATGGCTATAATTTGCAGAATCAAACCCACACCTTTGGTCCAAACATTTCTAGCCTGTGATGAACTCCTTTTCTAATAAATTATTGGAGTACTGTACAAGAGATGCCATTATAAGCTGTACTTGTCACATCCCATCCCTGTTCTCCTCCCCCTCCGCTCCTGAGTGTGTTTGGATGGACTTACCGCCACTCCACCGGACCCAGTCTCCTCTGGCCCCCAGCTCAACACCTACCTGCTCCACTGGCCCCAGCCAATTACCTACGAGTACCTGCTCCACTGGCCCCAGCCCATTACCTAACAGTACCTGCTCCACTGGCCCCAGCCCATTACCTAACAGTACCTGCTCCACTGGCCACAGCCCATTACCTACCAGTACCTGCTCCACTGGCCCCCCAGCTTAACACATGCTTTACCACGCAGATTGGTTCTGCTACTGAGTTCTTACCTGCATTTTGTATTTGTTATGTTCCTAGAAATTGAAATTAGAGGGAAATCACAAAGAGTTTCTTAATACAATGTCTTTAACAGTTGTTTGCTCTAATCTGCCAGTTTCCAACAAAAATAAAGTCTCTATGAAATCCTCATTATCTGTAGTTTGTAGTTTCATGCATTCATCCATACATCCCCAAAGGCTAGACATAAATATTTAGATCTTTTAGAGAACAAACTGTTTGCATGGATTAGGGCTGTGTGGTTACTTAACTGTAATCTGAAACCTTCTACCCTCATAATAACTCATCCAGTGTCAAAGAGACTTGGGCTTGTTTAGTGGAGATGACTTGATCATGCTGATCTTTGATCCCGATCAGCGCCGTTAAAAGACTGCAAATAAGACATCTTTTCAGCCTCACATGGCATCATAAAATGTCTGTTATAGTACTTATGGCAATTATAACCTAGAGCAGGTAAAACTCACATTTAGATTTAGACTGACACTGAGCTCACTGACCAACTTTTACTGGAATACAAAAGGGCTACGAATCATTTTGTTATTTGAATGGTTTCCTAGTAAATTTTTCATTGGCCTCTAGCAAGACAGGTCATCTGTGTGACCCTGTCTAGTGGGGCACATTACCATCTTGTGAAAACACATTTTTCACCAAACGACCTTCGATCTCAAACCGTGATAGAGTAGCTGAATATGTTCCACATTGAAATACCACAAAGTGAGTTTGCAACCGAAAATTAATCGCAAAGACTATGGCTTAAATGGGGTGGAGTTAAAATACAGAGAAACAAATAATTATATGGTTTGAAGTATATTTTAATCTTAATGGATGAATGAATGTTTTCTACTGGATACAATGCTGTTTCCTCTTTCATGAACTCATTCTGACTTTTCATGGTGCAAATTGCCTCCACCACAAAGCTTATCTTGCCCATAGGTAGTGGCTATTTATTTGAACTCAGGTTGTGCCAGCAGATGTCTAGACGCGTGGACAGTGGCACAGATGGTGGAGCGGGTCATCTCATGATTGGAAGGTTGGGGTTCGAATCCCGCCTCCTGAAGGTGCACACTGTTGTTGTGTCCTTCACCCACCCTGCCTCCAGTGTCTGCGTACATTGGTGTATGAATGAGAGTGCGTTGAGTGCCTAATGTAGGTGGAAATACGCTACATACCGTAAGTTGAGACCATTTACATTAACTTGTTGTGAGTGATTGCATTTCTGTCATTGTCCGGCAATTTACTCATCTCTGTCTCCCCAATCTTGTGGCCAAAGCAGCTTGTTGTAATGATAAGCCATGGTAATAGCCATTGTCAATGAATTTGAATACAATATTCTACCACCTCATAAAATATTTGACCTTCCAAGTACCTAAACTCAGATTAAATCAGGACCAAACAGAGTCTAAAATAGGCCTACATTGTGGATAAAAACACTTGACTTAACCTTGACTGATTTTTGTCTCGTATATTTTTTTTTGCCGTGTTTTTGTCATTTTTTGTTGCTTTCTTCATCGCTTTTTTCCCTTGACCTTTGATGCTTTTTTTGTCATGTTTTTGTCACTTTTTTATTGTGTTTTTGTTGCCTTCTTTGTCGCCTTTTTGTCACTGTTTTCTGTCTTTTTTGTGGCTCTTTTTTGCTTTATCATCACTTTCTAATTGTGTTTTTAATCGCTCTTTTGTATTTTCATTTTCGTTTTCATAGCTGTTTTGACGCTTTGTTTAATAAGCTTTTTGATTTGGGTAATGCCAAACTGGAGAAAATGTGCTCGGTTTTAGGTAAATTATCTCTGAAGTCTAAAGTAACGCCTGTACCACTGGTTCAGTCCATTCTGGTATGGTCTGGTCCATGGTGCACTCCAGCAGAATGCTTAACATGAATGCTTGAAATACTGTACATGTGTATGAATTGTGTGATGATGACGGTAGCAGAACATAACAGTCAAGTACAACAAAGTAATGCATTACAGACAGAATATCCACATGTTATGCAAACAAAAACCCCACCGTTCAGCACTGGACACAACTGGATTCATGTGGGAAACTTCCATCTGTATCATATTGAGGCATAGAACTCCATTAAATCGTGATCCCGTCTGATGCACTGGTCACTAAGACTTCACTCCAGTCTACACTAACATACAGTGCCTTGCGAAAGTATTCGGCCCCCTTGAACTTTTCGACCTTTTTTCACATTTCAGGCTTCAAACATAAAGATATAAAACTGTAATTTTTTGTGAAGAACCAACAACAAGTGGGACACAATCATGAAGTGAAACAAAATGTATTGGATATTTCAAACATTTTTAACAAATAAACTGAAAAATTAGGCGTGCAAAATTATTCAGCCCCCTTAAGTTAATACTTTGTAGCGCCACCTTTTGCTGCGATTACTGCTGTAAGTCGCTTGGGGTTTGTCTCTATCAGTTTTGCACATTGAGAGACTGAAATATTTGCCCATTCCTCCTTGCAAAACAGCTCGAGCTCAGTGAAGTTGGATGGACAGCGTTTGTGAACAGCAGTTTTCAGTTCTTTCCACAGATTCTCGATTGGATTCAGGGCTGGACTTTGACTTGGCCATTCTAACACCTGGATATGTTTATTTGTGAACCACTCTATTGTAGATTTTGCTTTATGTTTTGGATCATTGTCTTGTTGGAAGACAAATCTAAGTCCCAGTCTCAGGTCTTTTGCAGACTCCATCAGGTTTTCTTCCAGAATGGTCCTGTATTTGGCTCCATCCATCTTCCCATCAAGTAGGGCTGGGCGATATATCGATATTTAAGATATATCGATATATTTTTAAATGAGATATGGAATTAGACCATATAGTGTATATCGGGATATTTCAAATTCAGAGTTAACTCAATAACTTAGAAACAGATAATCTCAAGCTGATTTAAAAAAGTTATCTTAAACTGAGCACTTTATTTTGTGAACTCTTTAGATATAAATGCTGCCCTATTTTATTTTATTGGCTATTTTTTATGAAGACATTTTTTTATTTAAATGTGCACATTACGGAGCTTTGTTATACAGTGTTTGTTTACATTTTATAGTGAGTTTTCAATAGAACTACTCGTATTTGACTTTGGCTTAACATATCATTTCACAGCTCTCACTTTGCGGAAAAAATATCGGGATATATATCGTAAATCGATATTCAACCAAAATATATCGGGATATGAATTTTGGTCCATATCGCCCGGCCCTACCATCAAGTTTAACCCTCTTCCCTGTCCCTGCTGAAGAAAAGCAGGCCCAAACCATGATGCTGCCACCACCATGTTTGACAGTGGGGATGGTGTGTTCAGGGTGATGAGCTGTGTTGCTTTTACGCCAAACATAACGTTTTGCATTGTTGCCAAAAAGTTCGATTTTGGTTTCATCTGATCAGAGCACCTTCTTCCACATGTTTGTTGTGTCTCCCAGGTGGCTTGTGGCAAACTTTAAACAACACTTTTTATGGATATCTTTAAGAAATGGCTTTCTTCTTGCCACTCTTCCATAAAGGCCAGAGTTGTGCAGTATTAGCCTGGAAAAATCCAGACTCACCGCTGTACCAGCCGGTGAGTCTGGTCACCCCTGCGTCGAATCCATTTCCCACAGCGGTAGATACGCAAGCAAACAGGAAGCGGAGTAAACCAATCAGCGAAGGGCGGGCGTCTGCTGTTGATGTGGTGTTATTAGCGGTTTTGCGTTAATATTTGCGCAGGATTATGAATAACGAAACTCACCGACTGTCGATGTGTTTTTTGGTCATTTACCGCCGACTGGAGACACGCTTTCTCTCTTTCGTGCATCGTTCGTAGATTGTTATTGAGGGACTTCCGCGTCCCGTGAGTGACGTTGCTCGCTAACAACACGTCACGGCAAATAAACGATTCAGATTGGACGTGAACGGATTAATTTTGCGGAAGGCGCGAGCGTTGACTGGGTGACCAGACTGATCCCCCGCTGGATAAAAAAATACAGAGGGGAATCATTCTGGTCTCACCAGGCTAGTGCAGTATACGACTGATTGTTGTCCTATGGACAGAGTCTCCCACCTCAGCTGTACATTTCTGCAGTTCATCCAGAGTGATCATGGGCCTCTTGGCAGCATCTCTGTGTCTACTCGCGTACTGTGCGGAGCAGCGGAGATTTCGAACGAGAATTTTGTTGTCAGCGAGTGTTTTTTTAATTATTTGGAGGGTTGGAGCGAGTAGGAGGGAGTTAGAGCGATGTCGAGGAGGTCTTGTCTTGTCCCCAAACGCCCCCGGAGGTTTATCGAAGAAGGAGACATGCGGTGGAAGTCGTCATCGGAGCGGAACAGGAGGAAGAGGCGCCGGTCCGCCTCTATCGTCCAGCATCGAGTAAGTTTGCGAATGTGGCAAAACTAACATGTATGGTGGTAGTATGAGTTAGCATGTACGTTATCTGTGTAAAAGGATGATAGAGGCGCGTGAAGCCACTTTTCTCTGTTTGTAACCGGGGCGCGCGTAGTTTGTCGCGGTTCTCTTCGCGGGAAATGTAGATTCACAAAACCAGGATTTTCGTGAGCTACCCGCAGACAAGTTTACAATATATACGTTTTTCTTTGTAAATACTCACTACTATGATGTTATTCTCACTTTTATAATAATGCACATATCGTCAAGAGCATGTTTTCAGATGGTACATGGGGTCGACAATACAATAAGTTTGCATGCATGCAAAAGTTTTACCCTAGGTCAACTATGTCAACCTAAAAACGCCTGGAATTTTCTTCATATTTCTGATTGTATTAGCTAAACTAGAAGCCCAGTGAACATTCTATTTTGGGTGAATGTATAATATGGTTCTTGGATCTAATTTATCGTATTTTGCAGTCGTTCCTGATGCTTTATCTGTTGTTGCCTAATAAAAAGGCTAACATTCATTTCCGTTTTTTGACATCATCTTGTTTTACAACAGCAATTACACATTAAATAATAATGCTATGTTATTGAAACTTTACAGTAGTACCACTTCTTTATATATTTAGATAATTGCCAAACCACACATTGATATCTCCTTTTTTGGCCCTTCAAGACAATTTACAAGGAAAATATTCTAGGCGAATTAATACTGCAATCAGTCACAGCAGAGTTAACTGCTCAAACAAATAACTAAACTAAACTAAGAGCTTTCTCATCTGCACAACAGGACGCGACTTAAAGCGAGCCTTGCAAATGCACGCGGAGAGGGACTCTCTCACTTTTATAAAAATGGTAAATGGTCTCAACTTATATAGCGCTTTTCCACCTACATTAGGCACTAAAAGCACTTTACAGCAAGGAATCTCTCACCCATTCATACACCAATGTACGCAGACACTGGAAGCAAGGTGGGTGAAGTGTCTTGCCCAAGGACACAACGACAGCATGCACCTTCAGGAGGTTGGATTCGAACCCCCGACCTTCCGATCACGAGACGACCCCCTCTACCATCTCGCCCCCGCCCCGTGGCAGTCTGAATACATGCCGCTTGCCGCGAGGTAGTTGGGCCGCAAAGGGCGCTCGGCTCTGCGGTGTGAAACAGGCCTTATGCTTACATTTCTATGCACTCAACACAGGCGCATTACATACGTCACGGCCAAACGCTGGCGAAAATCAGATCCAATCGTTTCAAAGGAGTTCACCCCTCCCACCTGTTAACGGAGCTCAAATGTGAAATTCCAGACGAAACGAAATGAGTACGAGGGTCTGGTAAAACCAGGCTAGAGCTCAATATGAAACCTCCGGAATCTCCAAAACTGTAGTAGCTACAGTGTTAGCATCGTAACTAAAGGCTAAATAATACTACCATCCCAAGCGAGCTGAATAAAATACCAGTAGGAATATATGTTAAGTTTTTTGTTGTAAAGCATGATATGAAGAGCACCTAACTGTCCCCTGCAGAGATGATACACTGTTGTATATAATTATGCACATTACTAAATGCATCCTGCAAGATAGTTCATTTATTCATTTGAAGTACAGTCCACAAAACATGTCACACAAGCGTTTGTCTCCGAAAGAATATGAAACAAGAACCAATTTGTGAATCAGTTTCAGCATTGAAGATAAAGCCCACCATCCATAGAATCAGAATAAGCTTTTATTGCCATTGGAATGTTTTGTAATGCCAATGTATTTGGGGCAATGGTGCATCATGAAACTGACTTTTTTACATAAGAAATCATAAAACTTCTAGGCATGTCAAAAGAAACTAAAAAAAAGATAAATGAGATATAGCAATGTAAACAATATCAGCATCAATGTAGTATAGTTTGTGGATTAACAAATGTATTAACAGCATAATAAGTAGCAAGTGTACATTTAAAAAATAGGGGGGGGGGGGGGTCGACTTAATAAAATTAAGAACTACAGTGGGACAAGGTCAGGGCCAAAACAGGGCAATGTTAGGGCTTTAGCGGGACTACATCCAAATCGGGCGTTACTTCAGGAAAACATGAGAGACTCGGCTCAGCAGCGCCCCCTCCTCCTCGCAGCTGGGTGGACATATAGGGCGGATAACACAACACCTGTGGATCCGCTGTTGTCCTGTCCAGCCCCGGCTTTATGACGCTTTGTGAAAAAACTCAGTGAATTAAGCTCTTATGAGACGGCGCTCGTGTTTGCATCCACATTTATTCAGATTAACTCCTGCCGTCACAAAAAAAAAAAAAAAACATCTCAACGCTTGTATCTTCACATTTCCCACAAACACAGATACAATTGAGTCAAGGGGTAAAGGAAGCAAACATTTATCCGTCAAATGAATAATTCAGATGTTATTTGGTTAAGTTAGACTCCAGACAGCGAGGTTTAACGGGTGTATTGACCGGTTGAACACTCGTGCTGGCCGGTGCAGTTTCCCCAAACTCACGCTACACTCAAGCTTCATCACCCGCTTTGTAAACGCATCAACACTGATGTTCCTCACCTTAAAGTGACTGGTCAGGCCCTTTGTAATGATGAAGACACGCTGTCCACCTGCCGAGGACCGCGAAAAGTCCTGCTCCTCCATGTGATAATCCGTGAAAAACTCCGAAGACACGATACACGAGTGTCCTTGTGTTTCGGTTTGGTCAAATCTGTCCGTCCAACGATAAGTCTCCAGTATTCTCACTTTAGCCGTTTTTCAGTGGTTTACAGAGACATGTTTACATTTCACATAAACACAGCTACGCAAAGCGGAGCGCCGCGATACTGGCGCGGATAATGCCAAAAAATATAGTTTTTTATGTTTTTTTTTATTGAAAATAAGGCTTGGGTGATATTTAAATGTTTGGCCTCGGGGAGCCTATTGAAAAGGTCCAGTCTAAACTAGTAAATGTAAAGTCAATGAAAATTCACATTGTGAAAGTGGAGGGGACCAAACAACCACTTTTCCAAAGTGTGTGGTGGGTGCTTGGGTTCGGTTTACTCACAGGTGGATACCACGAAGGTTCACATAATTGAAAGGACTATACATAAGTTTAACCACAAATTAATGTATACAAATTTAAAATGTCTTCCTCATACATGCTCCAGCAATGCCCTGGTGAGTAGAATGAGCCCTGGCCTTTTCACCTTGATTGCCTCTATATGCCTGTAAAGTCACTTAATCAGTGTTTTTCAACCACTGTGGTGACCTATTGTCTGGTGTGCCGTGGGAAATTAACCAGTTTCACCTAGTGGGTCTGAAAAAAATATTTTTTTAAAACAAATTAATTATTATCCACAAATAATAACGTGCTGTTGTTGAGTCTCTGTGCTGTCTAGTGATCGACAGAGTCACCATGTAATAATCTTCCATATCAGTAAGAGGCCGCAGGTAGCTCATTTCTGTGAGACAAGAGAATTAGTGATGCATGAATGCAACAGGTGGCGGTTACAGTGGCATTGTGGCTAGCGAGACTATGGTGTTCCTATTCAAGACACATTTTCTGCTGTTGGTGTACCTCATGATTTTTTCAATGAAAAAAGTGTGCCTTGGCTCAAAAAAGATTGAAAAACACTGGTCTATGTTCGGGTCGAACAAGCAAACAGCGTAATGCGTAATGACGAATCGAAAAAGTTACAAAAATGTGCCAAAAAGCCACAAGAGACCAACAAAAGAGTGACAAAAAAGGGACGAAAAGGTTACAAAAACGTATGATGAAAAGCTACAAAGACGCCACAAAAGAGCAACGGAAAAATGACAAAAACACAAAAAAATTGTTTTAGATGAGTTTTGTAGGTCTTGGCAAATTACCTAAACTGGCCTATAGGCTGTAAACTTTTAGATTTTAAGAGAATGCATTCGGTTAAGGTGGGGGTTAAGAGGTTAATTGTATCAGTGCATTAATGAAAAGGCTTTTTGAACCCGGGAAGAAGCCAAGCCGATAAAGCCGTGTCATTGGGTGGTCTTAGCCACTCATGGCCTTGATGAGGGCTGGAGGCGAGGCTTTAACGTGATTACTGTTTTGTAATGTATTTGTTTGAGTCAGTCGGTCACAGCCATTGAAGTAAATGGTCACAACACGCACGGAGTCGATTCAGCCATCTTGCTTATTTTATTATCCATTGCCACCTGATGGTCAGTGCATATAACAGCATCAACATCATCATAATAAACATATCATAAATGGCACAATGTGCTACTCCTCAACTAGCTAGTCTTTTAGGTCTATTAACAACACGACCACTAGCTGTTCTTGTATGAAGCATTTCTGAGCTGACATTATTGGCAGTAGTTACAGGTTGATTATACATTTCAGGTTCTTTCTGTGAATCTGCACTGTTAACTACATTCTGCTGAGTAACATTTTACTCATCATTTAGCACATTTTGATTCTCTGACAAAATCAAAAACCTTCGATATGGATCTTTTCCATCTGCTTTAGCTTTTTTAAGCTGTAGTTTGACAGTCTGCACTCCTTGTTCTGCCATTTCATTAGACTGTGCATGATGGGGGCTCCATGTTTTGTGAATAAAGTCCCACTCTTGTGCAAACGTCTGGAATTCCCTTGAGCTAAACTGTGGTCCATTATCTGAAATTACAATTTCAGGAATACCATATCTAGCAAATTGGGATTTCAGATGTGTGATGACAGTTGCACATATTGTGTCTGATTTAACCACTCCACTTCAACAAACTTTGAGTATTAGTCCGCTAAGATTAAGTATTCCTGCTGGTCAGATGTGAATAGGTCGACGCCTATCTTTTGCCAAGGCCTTTCCGAAACACTGTGTGGATGTAGTGGCTCTTTGCTTAGTCGTTTCTGATATGTACTGCACAGATCACAACGGCTCACTAGGTCAGTAATACTTTGAGACATGCCGGGCCAAAAGAGTACTTCTCTCGCTCTGCACCTGCAGCTTTCAATACCCAAGAATAAGTTTTAGCATGTCCTCTCTCAAAGATACCGGAACCATCAGTCTTTCACCTTTCAACAGGATACCTTCAACAAAAGGATATTTATTCTCTGTAGTTCCAATAAGCTTGAATGTCTTTCACAACTTAGCTTTTTGTCACAGGCCAACCTTGCAGTACTGTTTCGGAGTTTGGTTAAGGAAGCATCTTTTGCTGTTTCTATCTTGAACAGTTGCAGCTTTTCGTTTGACACAGGTAAGTTGGACATTACCATGTGCACTTGCGCTTCAATGTCTTTGTCAGGTGTGTTTGTCACTGGCAGATGAGCTCTAGATAATGTGTCTGCAATGTACATCTCTTTTCCCGGCTTGTACTGCACATTCACTTGGTACTTCAACAATAGTCTTTGTATTCTGGCTGGTGCGCTGCTCAGTGGCTTTTTCATTATAGCTTCCAGCGGTTTGTGGTCAAATTGAACGTCCACTTCTCTCCCATATATGTACTGGTGAAAGCGCTCAGCTCTGAATACTATTGCTAACATTTATTTTTCTATTTGCGCGTAGCGCTGTTCCGTTTTCAGTCAATGGACGTGAAGCATGGGCTACTGGCTCATTCTCTGCAGTAAAACTGCACCAAGTCCACTTTTGGACGCATCTACTGACAGCGTTACTGGTAGTTTCACATCATAGTACCTGAGCAATGGCGCTTCAGTCATTACTGTTTTCCGCTTGGTGAACGTATCCTGATGCTCTTCATTCCAAGGCCATGCAACATCATCTCTGGTTAGAATGCATAGAGGTTCAGTGTGTTCTGACATATTTGGGATAAACTTTGCTAGGTAAGTTACCATACCCAAAAATCGCTCAACATCTTTTTTGCATTCTGGAGTTGGCATCTTGACTACAGCTTCAATTTTACTCTGATCTGGTTTCAAACCGTCTTTTCAGAAGATGTTGCCTAAATATTTAATTTCTTCAAGACCAACTTTGCACTTTGCTTTGTTCATCTTAAAGTTCTTTGCTCTGACTATTTCTACTTGTCTCAGTCTGTTGTCATGTTGCTCGATTGTCTCCCCCCCAAATCAGTATATATCGTCAATGTACGTTTCAACGCCTTCTATGCCTTCAAACAGTTGTTTCACCGTCCTGTGAAACACCTCTGGAGCGGAGTATATCCCGAAGGCGAGCCTTAGGAAGCGGTAAAGGCCAAAAGGAATGTTGAAAGTACAAAGGAGAGAGCTGGCTTCATCCAGTTTCAGTTGCCAGAAACCTGAGCTTGCGTCCAAAACCGTGAAGTACTTGGCTGTTGATAATCTGCAAGTTATTTCCTCAACAGTTGAAAGCTGATAATGTTCTCTCATGACTGCTGTATTGAGGTCTCGTGGATCTAGGCATAATCTCTTAATTTGCCTTTATTCTCTACAATAACAATGGGGTTGACCCACTTGGTAGGCTCCTCAATCTTTGTTATGACCTCCAGTTTTTCCATTCTTTTCAGTTCTGTTTTCAGTTTTTCTCTTAAAGTCACAGGTATTTTTCTTAGTGGGTGTACCTTTGGAGTCACATTCACGTCGATCCGAATGCTGTGTTATTCAAAGAAGACACATAAATGATACAACAAGGACACAGTTTATGGAAATGATCAGATTTGAAAATCCCCCATGTTCAAATGTTGATAATCTGTTGGACTCTTACACATCAAGCGTCTTAAATGTTTTGGATACTATTGCTCCTGT
Organism: Proterorhinus semilunaris; assembly: GCA_021464625.1. NCBI lineage: Eukaryota > Metazoa > Chordata > Actinopteri > Gobiiformes > Gobiidae > Proterorhinus > Proterorhinus semilunaris. The sequence goes on along the minus strand of CM038344.1, from coordinate 26,476,032 downwards.
CAAGGTTAAAATGGTTAACAATAGACAAAAGGCACCTTGGAGAAGTGAAGATTCGGTCAGGGCACAGAAAAGAGAGTGCCGAAAAGCCGAACGGAAATGGCGCAAGTCAAAGCTCCAGGTTGATTTTGAGATATACAAAGATGTGCTTTGTGAGTTCAACCAGATTTTGCGTGGAGAAAGGGAGAAGTACTTCTCTAAAATCATCGCAAACTGCAGAAACAATTCTCGTGTTCTGTTTTCCACAGTGAACAGATTAACTAACCCTCCAGTTTCACTGCCCTTAGAACTAATCTCTACATCTAAGTGCAATGAGTTTGCAATATTTTTTTATGACAAAGTCCAAGGCATTAAAAATGCCATAATTTCAACAACACAAATACCAACCCTGCCACCAGATAAACACCTTGAGCTGACACATTTCACACCTGTTACTGACAAAACAATGGAAGAGGTTATCTCCGGTCTGAGTTCATGCACATGCTGCCTTGATGAATTACCCACTAGATTTCTGAAGTCTGTGCTGACCAGCTTGTTACCACAACTTGTTCAGTTAGTTAACATTTCATTTGAGACGGGAGAATTTCCAAAGGCTTTGAAAACCGCGGTCATTAAGCCTCTACTAACGAAGAGCAGCCTTGATCCCAAGATACTGAACAACTACCGGCCCATATCAAACCTGCCATTCTTAGGAAAAGTCCTGGAGAAAGTAATATATCAACAGCTCGCTTACTTTCTCCTATCTAACAATGTGTTTGATACTTTCCAGTCAGGTTTTAGGCCCCACCACAGCACTGAGACAGCTCTGATCAAGGTGACAAATGATATCCGTATGAACACTAACGCAGGTAAGGTCTCAGTTTTAGTTCTACTGGACCTGAGCGCTGCCTTTGACACAGTGGACCACGGGATCTTACTTCACAGGTTAGAAAACTGGGTGGGAATCTCTGGTACTGCGCTAAACTGGTTCAAGTCCTATCTGGAGGATAGGACGTACTTTGTCGAAATTGGCAACTGTGTCTCAGACAAAATTTCCATGACCTGTGGAGTCCCCCAGGGGTCAATCTTGGGACCCCTCTTATTCAACTTGTACATGCTTCCATTGGGTCAGCTAATAAACAGCAACAATGTGTCGTACCATAACTACGCAGATGACACTCAGATCTACGTGTCCCTGACGGCAGGTGAACATGGGCCTGTAGATACACTCCACTGCATCGAACAGATCAGTTTGTGGATGCAAAACAACTTTCTCCAACTAAACTCAGACAAAACTGAGATCACTGGCCTTTCTAAATGAGCTGTTAGAGCTGCAGAACATCCAGAACGCTGCTGCTCGAGTCCTGACAAGAACCAGGAAATATGACCATATTAGTCCAGTGCTCCGGTCTCTGCACTGGCTTCCTGTCACTCAGAGAATAGAATTTAAAACAGCTCTGCTTGTGTACAAGTCTTTTCATGGTTTAGCACCAAAGTACATCTCTGACATGTTAGAGCCGTATGAACCATCTCGGGCCCTGAGAACTTCAGGGAGGGGTCTCCTGGTGGTTCCCAGAGTCAATAATAAACACGGTGAGGCTGCGTTTCAGTTTCATGCAGCTAAAATCTGGAACAGTCTTCATGAGGATGTGAGACAGGCCTCAACTCTAACAATGTTCAAATCCAGGCTGAAAACAGCTCTTTTTACCCGAGCATATGAAAACTGAAAGTATTTTATCTGAACTCTTGCCTTTTACTGTAATTGATTAACTTTATGTTGATGTTTTAATGATTGATTTGATCTGTTTTCTTGTAATTTTATGCAACTGTGAAGCACTTTGAATTGCCTTGTGTATGAATTGCGCTCTACAAATAAACTTGCCTTGCCTTGCCTTCTCCCTCGAGGCACCCTAAGCCCTCAAATACATCAGCATATTCTTTGAAAATGTCCATTTTGGTATTTTTATCCAGTGCATGAATTCTTTTGATGAGACCCATGTTCTCACATGCGTTGAGTCCCAGTATTGGCATTGCATCTGGTTTCACCACAATGAACTGTAGAGTGTATGGCTTCTTTTTATATTTGACCGTCCAGTTGCATTCACCCATGACTTGAATTTGGTTTCCTGTGTATACAAACATGAATGATCCTGGAGCTCTTTTGTCAGGGGCTTGATGCCCCTGGTAGGGTCTCCCATGGCAAACAGGTCCTAGGTGACGGGTCAGACAAAGAGCGGTTCAGAAGACCCTTATGAGAGACCAACAGGCCCGGTTAGAACCATCTAACCGGGCCACCTTCTGTGGACCCACCACCTGCAGGAGGAGCCATAGGGGCTGGTGCTATGTGATTTGGGCAGCACTAACAGCTGCTCCCATGACCCGGCAACAGACAAGTGGAAGAAAATGGATGGACGGATGGATGGGTGTACGCAAACAGTTTCACTTTTGTGGGTCTTAATGTAGCTCTTCTGCCCATGCTTTGCAGCAGCTTGTAGGGCAGGGGTCCTCAAACCTTTTTCTCTGGGGGCCACATTATTGTTCCTGACTGTGATGGAGGGCCGGGCCAGATTGGCTATAACATAGAAACATAGAATTGTATGACCCAGACCAAAATGCAGCAGGCTTCATTGTGAAGTAGAGATTACTAGCCTGGCACAGTCATCCCCACTACTATAGCCACAAGATCAACACTTGATTTCAGGCACATATTTGTTTAGCTGTAGTGGTCTGCAAAAATGGTAATCATGTCTTCACACTTTGTTTTAATTTGAAATACCACAGGTATTCCATTTATTTTTTTATTTTCAAGTAAAGCATCATTGCATAATGTGACCAGAGTTCCCTTTGGCGCATCCCCTAGCCTAGACGGTTGCTGTTGGCAGCTACAATGCGTCACTATCACACAATCAAACATATCCTGAAGTAACAACTCTTTTGAATCAATGTTGTGAGTACGTGGACGATATGATCTGTAGCATCCCGAGTGTAGCCGATGCCACACACACTTTTCTTTGCGAGCGAAACATATGTTGGACTCTGTTGGAATGAATTTGTGCAAATGGAGCATTAACTCATGTGAATTGCAACAGAAATGGAACAAAATTATTTATTTATTTCATCTTGGTGCTGGTTCAGGGCCAAGAAGGCAGAGCGCGCCCCGCATCCAGGCGGAGAGGAGAGCGCGCAGCTCCAGCTTTGGCAGTTTTGCGCACAGAGAAGGCGGGACGACTGTCTTTTTTGTTGTTGGCATGCATCCGCTTGCAAGTTTCCCTCTGGCCTCGGCTGTGGCGTCCCTCCTCGTCGTGACCAAAAACAAGAAGAAAACAAGTACATAATGCTCAAACGTTTCACTTCTTTTATCTACGTCAAGGATGTATGAGTTTAGAGATGATCAGTTTTCAAAGGCTGCGATCTGTTTCAGGGCATATTGCAACATTTTGAAAGTTAACCAGCTCATGTATAATAGGACTTACAACCTGTTGAAAGTAAAGTGCAATATGAGAAAGATGACATACCTTAGGCCTAATGCAAACTGAAATCAGACCCAAATAATAAATAACTGAGTTTGAAGCTAAATTACCTTGTTGCCTTTGTTTTAAATGATGAAAGATTCGTTAAGAGAATGACTCCACCCACAGGCCACAAATGGTACTAAAGGGCTGGATTAGAGTCACTCGAAAAAGGCCAAAGGTCACAGTACACAGTAATAAGGATTTACATAAGGACTATTACTGGTGTTAATTAGCAGCAAAAAGAATTCCCTGGATCAAGCATACCTTAAACTTTGAATATCAGTATGTCGTTCATATCATACTTTACAAAGGCCTTTACTGTGTTGTAGCATTTTTGCCAGCAGATGGAGCTGTTGTATTTTATACCCATAGATCTAGTCATATTTTCCTCCCAGTTATAAAAGTACAATTGAACTATTCTACATTCTTAGGTCTGTATTTATTAGAGGAAATGATGTAGGAGGAAGGAAAAAAATACACAAGATATTTCAAGAATTTATTGTTCAGCTAATGTTTGTGCAAGGATAAGAGTTACAAAAAAAGATATTTATCCCATACTATTATACAATATTTTCTTTTACATCTTTAATGCATATATTTATTCCGATACCTACAACTTTATTACACGAGATATATTTTAATCCTCAAGACAACACACAGCACTGACAGTAAACACTTGATATGAATGTGCTATATTTGTTTCTAAAATACAGGAGTCACAATGCAGCTGATTCCCTGTAGTGTATAAGTGCATTAGTCTCTTGATTTGTACTTGTACTTGCTTTTTTTTTTTTGAGGTAATGTTCGAGACTTTTTATTCTTACATTAGTTATAGATGGAATGTATATATAGTCCACAATAATTTCATTGTCTTCTATAAGGTACCTTGTTTTACAAATGTAACACTCAGATTTTTTGTAAAATTAATAAATAATAGATTATAAAATAATGAATGTTTTGTTTTCTTCCAACAGTGGTTTCTCCTTGGGATAGTGTGGGGAGGACTGAGAAAGCTTAAGGCTTAAATTATTATTGATTGTGTATGTCTCCGACTGATGGCCAGTTAGTCTGGCCTCAGTGCTCAATAATCACACTGACAGGAGAATCAGAGGCGTGCCAAACACTTGTCCCATTTGTGCTTCATAGAAGAGAGGTTGTGGCAATATAGATGTCAATGACATGTCAAAGTGGCAAGTCTGTTCTTTTCAATGTAATTGTTAAATTGTACGGCGCACAATTTGTTCGGTCATCTGGAATTTGTAAATAAAAAAAAGCTCTAATAGTGTACCATAAATCAATACTGGTGCTAAACTATGAATTATATTTGTGTAAGATGTGGTCACTAGTTTCAGAGGCATTAGTATTTGTCAGTGTGCCACTGTATTTAAGCCCAGAAATAAAGGAGTGCAAGAAAACATTAGAGCACTGTGTGAAAATGCCTGCTGATATAATTCTCTCAGATAAAACTACTGTCATTTAAAGATACTGTATTAAACCCTGTGGATTGTGGTGGTTTTCTATAATTGAATAGACTTTATTTCGAACACATTTTATCAAGACTCAAGTCAATCGCAAAGCATTGTCATATGTACACAGCTCATAACATGTGTCATTTCATCTTAAGCCTTCCAGTGTAGCCCCTTGAGTCCAGCATCACTACTGTATTCAGCATAGCAGTATTTGATTGTGAAAGCCTCTTTAAAAATGCTATTTCATGTACTCCGTATAATGTCAATGCCCTGGCACTAGGCAGAGACCAGCAGCAGCAGCAGCAATATTAAGGTAGTCTCATATTCATTATACAGACCAAGCATATTTCATAAATGTAACAGAATTACAATCACTCTGCAGTTCAGTGCCCTCTGGCACCTACATGTTGCCCTGTTTGTCTGAGGAGGAAGAGGAGTTGGAGGGTGAAGGGGAAGGTGCTTTGGGGAAGCTTCTCTCAGTTGGTGTGATGCAAGGACTGCCTAAACCAGAGGAGCTGGAACTGCTGGAGCGGTGTGGACCTGGTCCCTGTCCCAGGACAGGAGCTGGCCTCACAGGTCGTACCGGGGGAGGCCTGAGGGGGGCGCTGGGTCGGCGGCTGGATAGAGAGGGTTTAAAGGTAGTCATGGTTTCAGAGGAGGAGCTGCTGCTGCTGCGCCTCTGTGCAGCATCGGGGTCTCGAATCACCATGGTGTGAAGTGGGCTACTCGGGACATCCTGACCACCGGGGTGCTTTAGAGGCTCCAGAGTGTCCAGAACTACGTCAGGAGCATGCTTCGCTACATTCTGACGCTCCAGCTCCCTCAGCTCAAGGAGAGCTGTGTTCATGGTCTTCTCTATGTCCTTATAAATATAAAAAGAAATGCACAATTTTACTTTGAGTTCAATGAAATATGAAAATGAGTTTTAGCTGAAAAGCCCAGGACTCACTTCGGCGAGAGCCTCAGCCTCCAGGGCCTTGTGGTCTCCCAGACTGGCGTGGCGAGTGGTGCTGGGGGAGGCACGTTGAGAGTGGCTGTCACAGAAGGCCTTTCTATCAGGATGGTTGACATGGCCTGCGCTTCCAAACGTAGTAAGTCGCCGCTTCTCAGGGCTGTCAATGGCACCTCTGCTCACTGCAATTTTCTGGGGGCTGCAGGGTCGTGGCAGAACTCTAGGAGGCTCTGCTCTAGGAGGACTGTGACCATCTGCTCCGTTCCTGTGGCGTGGAACTGCAGCACTATCTGAACGCACTCTCACCCTCCAGGAATACAAGTAAAACCTCTTATCACAGTGGACAATTAACTTTTAAAACACTAACTATTGTACAGATTGTGTTGATTCCCTTTCGGACATCAGGATAAGGACTAGTACAAAAAACACCATCTGCCGTAAAGAAAAACAACAATACAGTATGAAGTTGTAGCAAAGAGTACCTGCCCTGCGCCGGTCCAAAGCGGCGCTCGGGTGTGTGCTCAGCCTGGTGCTCTCGGGACACTGCTCTGTCCTCGTGGTGAGTCCCGCTGCTTGCCTCACTGTCTGTCCTGTGGAGCCCGTCTGAGAAGGCATCGTCCCTGAGACATTCAGTAATGACATTTATTATGTCTGTCCACAAGAGCCAGCCGCTACTTTAAGAAAACTCATAAATGTTTCATCAGTCTGTGCATTAAGTAGTTTAGAAGCAAAGATTGCGTGGAAAGCAGCCAGTACTCCATGTACAAAATGAGATATGTTTGAGCTCTAAAATAAACAGTTTGTAACAATCCCAACAAAATTCCATTAAAATAAAAACATTAATTATATAGTATAAAAGACTATTTATTATAGTCAGGTTTTACTATTCGACCACAGTAGACAATTACTCACATGTCCTGCACCACAATGTACTGATGTGGGATGAGTCCATCCACTCCATTGTGTCGCCCCTCCCACCAGTCGTTAGATGCTCTAACGTACAGTAACAGAGACGCACCCTTCTTGAAGGACAGCTCTCTGGGACTGCGGCCCACATAGTCAAACTTTGCTATGGCCTCAATCTGCTCCAACTCTGTCAAACAATATAAAAAAGCCGATCAAAGAAACGAATTGGAAATCACAGTTTATTTGAACTCAAAAGTGAGACTTACCCTCATCGCTTGTGTTAGGGCCAGTACCATTGTCTACTTCATCAAGAGCACCCGCGTCACTGTGGGGACTTTCACTGTAAACAGGAGAAACTGAGCAGTTAATATTCATTTCTCTTTTCAAAAGGATTGGAGAATATTAAAAGGGGGAAAGATAGAATAACAATTATTGTAACAAAATGTTAATAATGTGAAAGCACCGTGAGATGTGTGATGTTACAGGCAGCCTATATTCACACTCTCCGTGAGTGGAGGTTGACTGATGTCAGCCGGCCAATAAACCAGTCTAATATATAGATATTTTACGATATCCATATCCGTTATTGGCCGATATAATATATAATAATATATATAATAATAATAATAATAATATATAACCAAAACGTAATAAGGGTCTTCCCATTTTTTTGCATTGGAAAGAGCTCAGCCAGAAACGCCGCAACTTCCTAGTCTTCAGGGGAAGTGAGAAACATCGTGGTGAATATTGGTCAAAATCGGCGGTGCATATCAGCTTTGGCCAATCAAAATCCCCCAAAATCAGCCTTACAAAAACCCATATCAGTTGACCTCGATCCGTGAATTTAATGTCACTGTACAATGGTTCATCAGCAAATAGGGGCTAAAAAAGCTATACTGGCCCCCCCAAAATAATATGACAGTCATTTACAATAATGGTTGTAACATTAAGCCATCAGCAGATGTGCATTTTGGCCTGGATCACTCAATCAAGCCCCGTGACACTGACCGTAGCAAAAACACAATTCATGCCAAATTTGTTTACACTGTTTTACTGTCCATGTATCGAGCGTCTTTTCTCACCAGTAATCTTCCCCTCCAGCCATGCATTTCTCATACATAGGCCCGTCCAGCTCTCTCTGGGTTGGGAAAATGGCCTCGTGGTGGATGATAAAAGTTTTGATGACCTCGTTGACATGAGCCTGGCAAGAGACAGGGTCCTGGTCGTCTGGTATGGGCATCAGAGTGGGACCAAAGCAGATCGCCAGATTATAGGGGTCCATCATGTTCTCATCACTGTACTGGGACAGACTGCAACACACGGGCAACAATTGGCAAGTTGAAGAAGAAGGTAATGAAGCAGTAACGTGTGGTGAGGTTTATAGATGGTTGTAGGCTCCAATATATAGTTGACATAACTTTAGATAGATCTACACAAAAAAGAAAACCAATTTGCCACCCAGTTCAAATAGGACACACTCCAACCAAAGTCCATATAGTCCACAATTATGAATAAAAGATATGACACAGACATAGCTCCCCCTCCATCAGCAAGAGCAGGGTGTGAGGCTTGCCACGACTCTAGTCTTTTACAACGCAGTTTAAAGTCAAATAAGTGGAGTAGCACGCTCAGTTAAGAAGCAAGAGGCCTGTTCATGCATCAGATTTGCACCAACATTTATCTTTTATGATTTAAGAAAAAAAGGAGGAGAATGGGGAAGACCATGCCCAGGTGTGGGACAGTGGACATTTCTTTACACAATTATAATAAGCGATAGGACATTTTGGTGGATTTCATCACAAAATAAATTGCTAGAAAAAAATAGGCGGGTAGGTGTAGAAAGTTAGGGCATAGACAATACCAGTGCCCTAATGTGAAGAAATATAAAGTGTTACTTACTGGTTTAGAAAGGCAAAGAGATATCGAATGACAATAATGACAGGTCTTTGAAGAGTTCCAATAATCTGCTGGAGGTGACGTGCTCTTTCTGCGCCAGAATCCAGCTCTAAAACGAGACAAATAATATAAACAAAGGGAAAACCAGATGTAAAACAAAGCGCGTGTATCTTTTATTTACTGCAAAGTGACTCACTGGTGGTGTAGATGAGGTCGAGGAAGCGCTCTTTGGGGAAAAGAGGATTCTCCAGACCCCTGAAGTAAAGCTTGAGCACGCCGGCGACAGAGTTGATGTCGTGGTCCGCCTGATCGTCCATGAGCGGGTCCTCTCCTGAACATAGTGAAGATTAACTCTCGTGAATCATTCGGTGACACTAACCAGGTGTCACAAACACTGCTTTTAAAGGACAAATCTGGCAGGGGGAGATTCTCGAAAGATCCTACAAACAGTAAAACCGTCTACCCTAAGTAAATTAAGTTGAGGTAATTCAACAGAACTTTAGAAAATTTATCTTCAATGAAGGTACTTGAGTCATCTTCTGTACTCAGTAGTGGAAGTCTTCGAACGTTTCGCCTCTCATCCAAAAGGCTTTCAAACAAAAGAACAATAGGCAGGTAATTAGCAGTGATCAGACATGAATAGGGCAGGACTGACTTATACTGAGGTGAGCAGGTCATTAGAGACGCTCTACTTCAAAGGTAGTTTACCCACAGTTGAGAGTAGCTGTGATTAGAGGGGAGGAGCCGGGCCAACCCCAACTTCTCCCTGTGGTCTTTATCTAAGCTGTGGGCTGAGCGGGACGTTAGTCCGCTGACGAAGCCTTTTGGATGAGAGGCGAAACGTTCGAAGACTTCCACTACTGAGTACAGAAGATGAATCAGTACTTTCATTAAAGATGGACAACTCCTGTACGACTGAGAGCTTACACAGACATTTCGAACATATATTTAATTTGTATTACTACTAAATATTTAACTTCTATGTAGCTTTGTAAAGGGGAGGATGCAAAAAAGGTAAAAATATATAACTTGACAGTGTTGCAAAGACATCTCACCTCTTTCAAATGCGTTTTTAATATCATTGACTTCAATTTGGGACCCAGGAACTCTAAATATACCTTGTTGTTGTAGACCTGTGGATATGAAGAAAAAAAAGTTTGTTTGGAGACACGTATGTTTATCATAAATGGGTACTTAAATGATGTCCCTTTGGTTATAAATACAATACAGCACAATATTCAGAGTTATTGACTAGTGCTCTCTTTGTGCTTATACAGCAGTGCGAGATAGTAAAAAATAAATGAAGCAGAGTCTGTAAGGTAAAGAGCGCCCCCGGTGAGAGACGTCTCAGATAATTAAAGGCACATGTTCAGTGCGATGTGCACATAGTTAGTGCAGTAATGATGGTTCATGTGAAAAATGCCCCCCATGTGCTCATTATTCCTGTTTACATCTTTCCAATAATTAACGCAAATTCAAAGAGGCTTGTTATGTTGCTAATTGAATTAATCAGAGAGGAGATAATGCCCTTTTATGCACAATATTTAAGAGAACTTGATTTGATAGAGTAAAAGTAAACCAACATGACTACTTAAAGGAATAGGCCACCGTTTTTCCATACTGAGATATGTTCTTACCTGAGCTTAGATGAGTTTATGCGTAACTGTCTGGTCTTTACGTGTGCGCTCAGTCACACAAAAAGACCAACGATGTTGTTAGCAACTTAGCATTTAGCCTCTCCCAGCAGACTAGACTTGGATCGTGTAACTGCTCATGTAACCGTATTGAAATAGGGAATACGTAGAAGAACTTGGTCGCTTCCAACTTCACCCCTGTTTGGGTCCATAGAGGAGGAAGGGCTAAATGTTAACAACGTCTTCTTTTTGCGTGACTGAGCACAAAGACCAGACAGGTACGCATCCACTCGTCTAAGCTCAGGTAAGAACACATCCCACTATGGGAAAACGGTGGCCTGTTCCTTTAAAGTGCAATAGAAGCAGGCAGTTTAAGCAATGGGTTGGGATTCAAAAGCTAGCTACATATTAGACTACATATTAATCAATACACATGAATACCAATGGTTGCTGCACCACACTAGACGACAACAGAACAGTTACCTACCATACAGATTAATGTACCTAACACAGCTCTCAACCACCGCTGGTATAGGCTGTCCAGAGTCCTAGAGTACCAAAACAACATTGATAATTATAAAAACAAAACACTTTAAAAGCACATTCAATTCCAAAACACTTTTAAATTAATCAAGACAGACAGTGGAAGACGAGGAAAAAGCTGTTAATATTATTAGCAACATACACAATCACTAGGAATGGCGGCAGAGGGGTTAGCATAGGTTATAGTACTACAGAATCCAAGCCCACTAAAAGACAGATACCTGACTCCTGGCACGGAGATTTCTCCTCCCCCTGGACACACACAGCAGTAAGACAAGAGGAAACAACAAGACCAGGTTAGTGAGAGAGACCGACTTCACAGACAAGAGACAGAGCCAATGCAACACCGAAAATGACAAAGGAGATGTCCCCTGAATGTATGGAGATATCTTATGCCTTGGCCTTTATAACTATATTAGAGTTATGACAAAATAGGAATGGAGTTCAACAGTCCTGCCCACCTTGAAACCGGACATATGGAATGAGAATTTTACCTCCAAAGCAGTTTTGAGGTGGTTGGGACCGTTGAGATCCACAGACTAGAGGCATGGAACATACCATCACCACAACATCACCTCCCCCCGATAGGACAAACAGTGGAAGCAGCAGGAAGGGGTCAGTGCACATTTGAGCCAGTCTTTTGGTCAAAGGCAGAGAAAGATCCTTTAAGGACACATAAGCAGCTGAGATCACGCAGAGACAGAAGGCACAGGGGAGCTGGTACCTTGATGAAGGCTGCCATGTTGCCGTTAAACAGCTTACGGTTAAAAACGGAGCGTGGTCTATACTTCCTCATTCTCTGCGGTTTAGGGGGGAGAGTGGGGGGCCTGGGGGGAGACGGGCGAGGTGGACTGTTGGTATATGGTCATCACGTATATTGAAGATTGCATGAAAGTCTTAAAACACTGTTACTCATGAAATTAACTATTTTATCCGCTGCCACTGAAATGCCAGAAGCAGTCAAGTGTTTTGGTCTATAGTCTGATTTAGTGTATTTTGTAATTGGCTGTGGTCAGATTGGGCTGCAGAAAGAAAATGCATTCAAATAGGCACCCGTAAAATCATTAGTCTATCGCAAGTCTGACTAGTCTTTTGAGGAATGAACTAGCCACAGTGACCAGTGAGCAGAAAGGTTAACGTCAAACCCTGGGCCCATGTGTCAACTATAGCCTTTGGGCAAGACACTTAACCCTCTTTGCTTCCACCTTCTATGCATCAATGACTCAAGGCTTTTGATGGTAAATGAATGGCTGATTGAAGTAAAGTGGCTGATTGAAGTAAAGTGCTTTCTTTGAATGGCCAGGGAGGTTAAGTGGTGCAAACAATTATGTCCCCATTAACTATTTACCATCAGGTCAAAGGTCACACATAAAAATCAACGGACTAAAATGAGATATGCATTTATGTAAAAATAAAAAAAGTGAAATGCATCATAGTATTCTTAGCTTTTTTTCAAAGGTCGCTGTTTTGCATACTGTACATCACACATAAGCTGGTTATTGTGCATCTTACCTTGTTGTTCCATAGTCAGCCCTTTCCCCTGTAAGAAAAAGCATCTGCATTAGAAACCGCTCTTTGACAGGAGTTGGTTGTCGACTGAGAGCTGTGGAGGGCTGGCAGATGGAGGCAGAAAGGGCGTTATGAGAAAACGGGCCCCTATTCAGGCGAGTGAATGGGGCGAGCAGCATGGCGGGTTTGACTCGCAGCCAGGCAGCGGTCATTCAGTGGTCGCCCGGGAAACGGACCCAGAGGGAAGTGTATCCAGGGGCAACCGGGAGGTCAGGGGGAATTTATGCCCAATGACCAGGATTGGAAGGGACATGCAACTTTTTGGGGTAACTACTTTAGAGCACGGTAACAAAGTGCCAAGTATGCAATTTAGGAGTACAAAAATAGAGTTCGGGACTAAATGTTGCAATGAACATCCATAGAGTAAAATTAGTCATAGCAATAGTAAAAATGTTGCTGGGTCACTACATCTAACACATTATAATGTCAAATATTTAATGTGACCCCTAATCTGAGAACTGTATACTTTAAAATTGCCATTGGTCAAACATCACAAAAACACCTCTCTATATTATGTGTAAAACCTGCTAACAGGTAGATGAGACCTCTACCAACATGTTATGAAATGCATGTAACTTGCAGTCAATTTTTCAAGTCTTATCTCAGTTGTTATAAAGCTCCTGGGCATGTTACAATTGTTTATTATATTTAAATTCCAAACAATTCATCAAAATCCAAATTTCTGCAAGCAACACCTATTATAGCGCATTGAGTTGCCTTGTGTACGAAATGCGCGGTATAAATAAAGTTGCCTTGCCTTGCCTTGCCTATAACCACTGACGATATAAGATCCCAGAAGGGAAGTGTTTCCAGGGGCAACGGGGCGTATGTTCAGCACAATGTGGATATTTCATGATGTGCCTGGGTCTCTCTGGCTGCTGTTAAGTTGAGCAATGAGAGCCCCACTTTGATCACTGACTCATAAATGCCTGTTTGAAAATCACGTCATGTGTGAAGTAGCTTGTAGCAAGGGCTTACTTTACGTCAAATAAGCGTAATCCGCAGATAAAAGCCAGCACTCTGAGTGGAGTTAAGAAGCAGAAGAGGACATGGGCAGAATGATGACATGGACTGTGCACTTATTTACATGCCCTATAAATAAAATGACTATTTTAAAAGGGATTAGAAGCTCTTTTACTTGAGATTTTGTAAATGTATAAATTTCAAATAATTTTACTCATTTACTTTTGACGCTTGAGCAGTATGAAAATATTTCATAAAAGTAAACAGTTTTTGTAAGTAATCATGGCATAACCACCTACGAGAACTATTAAACTATTGGCATAACCAACTACTAAAACTATAAAACTTTTACCACTAGAACTTTAAAAGGAACTAAAAACAACAAACCAAGTGTCATTTATGTATTTGTTACTTATGCAACATTGTCATATTTACATCTCAGATTTGGGGTCGTCCTACTGTAATACAGGCTACATCAAATGGTAAAATAGCATATATTATTTTCCAGCTTGCAGACGTTATTTAGCACCTGCCTTAATAAATGCCCTCCATGTGTTCTGGAAATATGCAGCCATGGTGATCTCCATAATCATAATCTCAGATGTAGAATGACTACAACAAGAAAAAATCTCCAAAGTGAAAGAACAGTATATCAGAGCAACACCATAGCTTGAGATTTGATGCCGTATCATTTACATGGATGTACTGGCTCTAATAAAGAGGTCTTGGACCCCCCAGTGCTCGAGTTTCAATGTAATCACTTTAACCGCTAGCACTGAACTTGACTCAGATCTCCACTTCTTTGTATGACGCAACACTCACCTTCCCCGAGAGTCTGCTTCAAAAGGTCATGCTTGGCCTGCAGTTTGATGATTAGGTTGCTGCCATTCAAGTACTCCTTGTATTTCTGCAGATCAGAAACAAAATGTAATTATTATTTTCATTGTTGTAAGACATTTACACTTGGTATTTACATTGGTGAGCCACATTATTTCATATAGGCAGATCTAAAAATGTTTTACACTTGTCAGGCATACAATACATTTCCATTGTAGACAAAATAGAAATGAAATTAGAAGCACTGCTTTACCCTCAGAGTAATGCCAGTAATGAGCAGCTCATAAGTGAAATTTCCGGGTTTGGGACCACCAATCATAGTTCATAGTAAGACAGTGTGCATCCATCCGTTTTCTCCCACTTGTCCGTTGCCGGGTCGTGGGGGCAGCTGTTGGAGCTGCCCAAGTCACATAGCACCAGCCCCTATGGCTCCTCCTGCAGGTGGTGGGTCCACGGGAGGACGGCCTCATGGTTCCAAACGGTTCCAAACGGGCCTGTTGGTCTCTCATAGGGGGCCCATTCACACTCTCATTCATACACCAGTGTACGCAGACACTGGAGGCAAGGAGGGTGAAGTGTCTTGCCCAAGGACACAACGACAATGTGCACCTTCAGGAGGCGGGATTCGAACCCCCGACCTTCCGATCATGAGCCGACCCGCTCTACCATCTGCGCCACCGTCGCCCAAGACAGTGTGCAGTGCTTTCTAATTTCACATAGGTCTATACACTCCAAGATGGTACGTCAAATTTACACTCTACTACGAAAGAAAAAATTCGAATTGTAACTTTAAAGCTTAGCTAATAATAATAATAATAATAATAATAATAATAATAATAAGCAACTTATAAAAGAAGACTTTCTGACCTTTTGATTTTCATTTCATAATTACAAGAACATACAAGACAACAGTAAATATTGTATAACTTCAATGTTGGAAACTATACTCATCCTCTAGTCTATGCATGCATTAATTGTTGTATTGGCGTTTCCCATCGTTTTTAAACTCACAGTAAAGTAGAAGCCCTCAGTCTCGTGTTGATTAGAGCGCCTCTTGACGATGTTAGCTTTGCTCATGTAGGAATCCGAGGATGCAGATTTGACTGACTCTGTGGACTGGCTGTGCTGAAAGGCGTCAGAAACATCAAAGTCTTCCACAGTGAGCATGTCCTGAAGCGTCTGCAGCGTGGCATCCAGCGTCTTCCTCACCTGACACAAGTCACAAAGACAGCATTTATAAACGCCATTTAAACATGCTGCAATTTAAGAGGACATGTCTGTGGGGTGTAAACAAGCCACATGATCACACTGAGATGCTACCACAATAGAGCATTTTCACAGCACAGACAGGCAGCGTCAACAGCGGCGCAATTAGTTTGAAAAGTTTGTGACAAGAAAAATTAAGCAACTTCAATGTGGCAGGCACGAAGTTAGAGTGCATTCATCTACGCATTGTGTTTAAAAAACAAGGTTCAGATCACTTTGGACATTATACAACCTAAAGCCATCATTGTGATTTGCCTAGAAACATACATATGGAAGCTGATGGAGCCATGTTGGATAATTGGAATATGAAAATTAATGTAAGCACATTATAAAACATAATAAATAAATTAACAAGTTAAAAGCCATATCTTAGTTTTCCCTGTTTTTTTGTTCTTCAGTCAGAAAGGACCACCATGTTCGATCTCTCCACTGTGCTCGCTCTGTGTTGTATCTCCATATTCATAGAGTCCAGGCCTGACCTTCACTCAAACCCTGGTCACGTTTGAACAATCTGTCAGAGGGCCCTGAGTGGCCCCGGGCTCAGAGCTGAGGGGTCTGTACAGCCAGCGACAACACTACATGAATACAGATGTGCAGTGACAAGCCCATAGGGCGTCATGGTTACTGTTACATGTTGGCGGGATCAGGGCTGAGGGTGTAAGCTGCCAATCTCAAGCAGCAAACCTTGAATTAAGTGTAGTGTCCCTATACCCCCAATTTTCAACGCAATAGTTGCTATGGTTTCTGGTTACCAAAACCACCCCCATTTATTACAATTATTATTATCCCCTCCTGGAACTGCCACCTTAACGTGGTGGAGGGGTTTGAGTGCCCGAATTACCCTGGGGGTTCTGTTGTCGGGGGCTTCGTGCCCCTGGTAGGGTCTCCCATGGCAAACAGGTCCTAGGTGACGGGTCAGACAAAGAGCGGTTCTGAAGCCCCTTATGAGAGACCAACAGGCCCGATTAGAACCATGAGGCCGTCCTTCTATGGACCCACCACCTGCAGGAGGAGCCATAGGGGCTGGTGCTATGGAGCTGCCCCCACGACCCGGCAATGGACAAGTGAAAGAAAATGGATGGATGGATATTATTATTTTTTATAATTGCAACGTACATCCCCTATAGAAAATTATAGATGGATGTTTCTATACGATAATCTCTTCGTCAAAGCAATAATGAAACTTCTAAGACTATCCAACATCAACTGATAAGGATCTGCAATTTGTCTTCTTGCTCTGCACCGTGTACGTTTTGACAGACTGCAATTTCCTGGCAGAAAAATGTGATGAAATGATAACATGACTCAGGTTTTTACAATATACCGGAGTCTGTGCAATTTTAGAAGATGCAAAGCAGAGTCACTTTACTGACTGCAATCTTTGATAAAATGCAATGTTGTGCACATGCCATTTATCTAAACCTGCTGTTGAGCAGACAGATTTAGTTTGCATAATGTTCTTAAACAATGTCCCAGTACAACAATGAAGCATACATTGTCAACACTTTTAAATTTGGTCATTTATTTCCAGTGTGTGTCCATCTGTTTGTGTTATTGTCTAGGCATCCTTACACACATATCATGTTTTTCTTACCTCTTCGTTTTCTATCTTTAGCGTGGCGAGGCGGGACTGCAGCTGGTGGTAGCGCATCAGCAGTTCAGTTTGGACTGGCTGCTGTGCGCTCACCTGACACACCTGCCAGCGAAGGACAAGAGCACCTTGAATAACAATCATCCCCCATGTGCATGGATTATTAATGATACTATACTTTTTATACTATTATGTAGCAATCTGCTACTAAAATCATATTCATTGCTTTACTACTGGTAAAAAAGTTTAAATCTTCCTTTTCTTCACTCTCACCTCATCTCCCATGTGAGGCTGATAGTCGAACCGCGCCGGAGGGCAAAATATTTGGCTGTGCATGTCCATACACTTGAGCTTGTCTCCCCTGATGTCCATGGCGTCCACTGCTCCTTCCAATTGATCCAATCCTTCGTGCCTGGAGGTCTCTAAGCTGTACTCAGCAGATAGGTAGGTTCTCAAGGTGCGCGCCAAGCTGGCATGATAACCTAAGTCACAACACTGCAGGGGGGAAAAAAACATCAATGTATATGAAAAACCTCTTGGATAGTTCAATATATAGAGTACAATCAATTATTTTCTTCTGTACATTGTTTGAACTGGTGCCGAACCATCCACCTCTCAAGCCATTTCAATAAATGCACTCTCTCCTCAGCACTCGGCCACCTCAGCCTCTCCACGTTCGTCCCTTCATGACCACCGATAATTAAGCCCCAAGTACAAACAAATCTATTATACTTTATACAGAGCAGGTATTTGCATCATTGTCAATCTGAGCAGAACTCCGAGTGTCAAAACAAATAATCACAATGCACATGTTGCTGTGAAGAGAGGTTTGGCTTACAACTAGTTTGACAAAGTAGTGGTCTTATATTGAGTTCGCTCTTTGTTGTCTAGCTTTAAAAGGCTACTGCCTTTACTTAACCTTTTCTCCCCTCGACATCTCACGACTAATGCGTGTTGCTATAGTCTCAATCAATATTTTTACTGACCATCGCACTTACGTCTATCATGTCTGACACATCGTGAATGTAGTATTTGGCCACCAGGGCGTTGGTCGCAGTGAGGTTGAGCAGATAGTCATTGCGAGCTTTTGTGCATTTTAGCTTGTTCTCCGAGTACTTGGCTTGTCTCTGGGGAGGAAGATAAGACAGAGTGCCATCAGTGGAAGATGTAAAGTGGATCTTAATGTGCTAAAAGAATGCGTCAATACATTTACGTAATTACATTTTGCAATAGAACCCATATGGGATTATGGCACATACTGAGCAAAGGAAAAGCCTATAGTGCATTAAGCATCTTCAACTCTCCAAGTGCTCCTCACCTTCTCCTTCATCTTCTCCATCTTCTTGACAGAGCTGCGTCTCTGCGGCCGGTCGTCGTATCCATAGCGTAGCAGCCCACTGTCGTTGCATTTACTGATGTGCTTCTCCTCCTGTTTCTCTGCCTCCTTGAGTTTGTTCTCTGCGCTCAGACTCTCCGTGTGATACATGTGGTAAGTCTTCATCACCTGTGTGGAGGGTTAACGGGTCAGCATCCAAATCGGGACAGAAATTGACACTTGTGCACTTGTGTATTTTTGGCATAATAACTTGGTGAATCCTTGTACGCAGTTCTTTTTGCAAACCAATTCATTCATCAAGGTTTGGGAGCACACCTGCGCATGTATAACAAGCCAGGATGAAAGACGTGTGAAGTGCTTAAGGGACCTGTGGGAACAGCATGTGCCGCTATACAAATAAGACTTCATTGTAATAACATCGACGTTTATTGATTGACAGCCTTGATTCCCCAGTATAATTGTCTAATCTATAGCATCGCAATATAAAAAGTCACCACAAAATCCACAGGCCAAACATAGTCTTCCTTTACCGTGCCCTAAAGTCTTGTCTCCTAGCAACAGCTTGAGACACCGATGTAAAGAAAAGGACAGCGAGATCAACGAGGAAAAATTATGAGCAAAAATAGACAATAGAGTTGTGCTGCATTGTGATTAATACACAAACTCGGCACAATAATGCAACTGCTTTCATACCAAGTAAATACTTAATTAGTAAGACAAGAAATACAATTTAAAAAATGTCTACCTTTCTTTTGTAAAGGACGGCAAACATTTCGATCTAATAATCAAAGTAATCACTGCAAAAGAAAAGCTACTGCTACTAAAACTACAACTATACTTACTCCTACCTTACCTTTTATAAATGAAAACTACTTAAGGCATATACTATTGCGTTTTTATTTTTAAATTCCACAAAAATTTATTGACTTTTTTCAGACAGACTACCTCAGCGGTCAGACTAATTTAAAAACGACATATGGGAATGATTACATTAATTCAAACATTACATAATTTTATAGAGTGGATTTAACAGTCTGCTGCTATTTCTTCGCAGCCTGTGTGAGAGCTGAAGATGATAAATAATGCATGAAGCGAAGTGAGGAAAAATCAATAATGGGAGAACAGTAAAGTGCAGTATAATGTTACACGGATGGATAACTCTGGACTGGCCTCTGTCATGCAAGTATCATATGAAAACCTCTAATTGTGATTCACTGTGCGTTTGGTCTCTTAAAAGCAAGAAAGAACCACCACAAGAAAACATACTGGATGTTACTTTACAATCTTTCCTGACAAATGATTATATACACAAGATAATTTAAATTTCGATAAAAAAATTTGCCACAGACTAGTAAGTTAGGTTGTTGGATATAACAGTAGAGTATATCAAGATGTTCAATAGACACAATTTGCACCAGACAAAGGGCTGTTTTCTTAAATACTTAACCAGGTTTACAGAACATGACCTTCTCTGGACCTAAACCAGGGCAAATCCCACCTTTTATCAACAACTGCAATCAACATCGTCCCATGTACCCTGTGATTCTCAGCCTAAGAAGTATCTTTTTATCCACATTCCACTTACATTATTAGCAGTGGGCACTGAAACGCAACAAGACTTTAGTGAACCAGGCTCCAGCACAACCATACCTTTATTATAAAACACTTCATGCCCCCAATGCATAAATGCACAGTGTCTGGCCGTTAAATCTCCTTCACAAATGCACCTTGTGACATGCTCCCCTATTAACACACACTGATGGGGCTGGTTGCATGCTACATTAGCCGCGGACATCACAGCCGCTCATGTTTACCGAAAGGAGAGCACACCTACAGCACACAGACTGCTGACACTGCCCTGTGCGCGGCAAGAGCACGCTATCCTTCAACTCATGTGGAAAGGCACAGTGGGAGGAAGAATGCTAATTTTCTCCTTCTATGACCCCGGGAACAAGAAAGAGGAGACCTGTTCGTGAGCGCAGAGCTGATAAGGCCTTTCTCCAGAGCACACAGTCAGGGCAGCGACTGTAGCAGAGGTTACAGCCGCAGGGCTGAACAGATTTAAACAGGGGAGGGATAAAATACAAAGATGTATAAAACAGAAAGGACAATGACACAGGTTAACTCACAGTGTAGAGCTCATTGGTGACTTTGACTAGTTCTTCGTGCATCTGGACTCCGATGTCTTTGCTCTGAAAACAAAACGTTTGAGAGCTTTCCATTATTACATTTCCAAATTTAAATGAATATGCAGTGTATGCTGTACTCATACAGTAAACTCATGATTTGGGTAATAAATACATTTTTATAGTTAGATGCAATGTAACCAATGTAAAATAACTAAACAAAGAGCATAGCCTCTGGGAGGGCATCTGATGTACCCTCTATGCTCTATAAGTTAAAGGGAAAACCGTATTTATCATCCTTTTTAATAGGATATTTCTTAACGTATTATTACCTTTTAGAGGGTGATTTGAAAGTTTGACCATATTATTTTTGCAATAGCCACCCTATCTATCCATGTAATAAGCCAAATGAGTCAAGAACGTTTCCTTACAAATGACCAAAAACACACGCGCGTTTGTGCCAGTGTTGTGAAGCTCAAAATAAAATATTCAAATCAAATAAAAAAATAAAAAAGAGCTAAAACATGAATGCAAGATGCCAGTTGTGAAAGGGAGTTCAGTTAGTGCTCAGTAAATGTTATCATGGCCTGCACCAGAGGAGACCTAATACAATGCCCAAAGTGCTCACAGTCCTGGACAAAAATAGCACAGACAGGAGCGGTAACTGCGGCACATTTGGAGCTTGTGTCCATGATCCGGGAGCTACAGGAGCTAAGAGCCTATGATGAATCGGACATGCCCCAGGACGAGGCTTAAGGCCTGGTGAAGTGTGGCTCTTAAAAATCCTATGGAGACGGCACACAGCCACGTTTAACCCAATCAATTCTGCTTTTTGTCATATCCAAGGGACCACTTGTCAAAACAGCAACCAAGCATTCTGTGGTGTGTGTGACAGGAATTCCACGTTTAGCACAATAAGCACATTTTTACTTTGACAGTCTCCAGGACTGGCTCATTCCTCCTCCACATCTGTAAAGCATTAGCTCTGCAGTGGTGTGAATGTGACAGCACAACTGCGTTACTGTATCACTGTCACTTCTCCTCATAAGCAGATTTTGAGTTAATAGCAAGGACTGCACTCTTTTGTATTATGATTTTATTTTTCTGGAAAATGCTTAGTTTCCTCCCAACCCATAGTTTTATGGTATCGTATCGATAGAGATATCTGGCATGAATATCGAGATATTAAATTTTGTCCATATCGTTCAGCCCTATTTTGGACCCACGAGTATGTAAAATGTAAAAGGTTCTTTGCCTAAATGGAAATCTGCCAGTGTTTGGACGGTGAATGAATGTTAGTCGTCCTCTTTGCGCTCCGACTCGCTCACTGCTCTCATCAGGGCAGCCCCTTCCAGGACTCCTCTAGGACATAAATTATTGGAAAGTCCTACTACTGTCAAATGATAGTGATCTAACATCCCAAAGGCAAAGACTTCATCGGCGCTTTAAATCATGAGCACTATGTGGGGCTTGTGGCCTTTCAGGAGAAGTGTAAATACAACCGTCAATAACAAGGCTTTTGTCACACTGGTTGTAGCAGTGAGTGGACATGAGTCAAGTGAGTGAACAGTAGAAAAACTGAGGTCGAGATCAATAAAAAAAATAAAAACGTCATTGTCACTGAAGCAGGTGCATGCAAAATGATGGGCACCTGAATGCGGGTACTGTATAACATTAGCTTTGGAGATTGAGTTTGAGTTACTATGGGATTTTTAGTAACCTTCAAGTGGATATTTATATATGGTACAGTAGCTCCTAAGACCCCTTTCCTTTTAGTTTATGACAAAGATTTTAATGTTAAGGTTTTGTACGTCTTTACCCGATGTCTTTGATATTGAAAAAACGTTTGAGGCCATTATTTTAATATTACATGTTTTCCCTCCTGTCTCCTTTTCGCTTAGTCACGTTTTTTCCCCCACTGTGCCCGTTGTGCTCTTCAGGTCATACGAGTTACTAATTGTCCCGCTCATGCACAGCCCTGACCTTTTTGAAGAGTCTGATGACATCCTCTCCGATGTGAGCGAGACGAACAATCACGTTGTTGTTGTAGATGTCAGTGAGAGTGGCGTGGTCCCTGCTCTCTCTCCGCGTCTGCTCCAAAACCAAGTACCAGCAGTTCACTGTGGAGACGAGGTGCTGGTCTTTTCTGCTGGAGAGTAAAGAAAGCCTGTTATTATTCACTCGAAGACCATTAATTACACACGGCTAATGTTTGGATCAAGACTTGAACGGCTTTGCTAATTGCATCTGTGCAGAGTTGGCCTGGGGAACTGAAATATTGAAAGCTTCACAGCAATAAATATTTTGTCATCATCAGCGAAAATACAACTTAATTAACCAAACTGTATCAAGATCCAGTCCTCATTTTAAAGTGATCTGAAATAAACTTTTGTATTTTTTCAGTTCTTTTGATTACACAATATGCCGAGAACAAAACATCTTCTGTCGTAAAGGCGGAATAGAAGCTTGAATTATTTTCGTTTTGCCATGTTTCTGTTTTCAGTCATTTGTTTATTTAATATGGCAAATGATTTACACTAGTCTCGTTTGAAATTTAAGCTCTTCAAGTTTCCCATGCTTAGGACCTGGCACAATAGTACACTCTGTTATGACCTTATGTGGGTACGGTATCGTTTTTCCTTGACGAAAATGTGTCGTCTAGTTTTGATCAAGTTTTCAAAGCTGTTGAGGTGAAGCTTTCATGGAAAGGCCACACTCAGTTCTTTTGTTCGGTAATCAACGGTGCGTGGTGCAAAAATCAAAACAGGGAACAAGCTAATATTCAACTATCTACCGTGTGTGGGGGGTTGTGGCAACCCTTCACAAAAGGAAATGAACAGATTGGGTAAAATAACACTCCCGGTGTTATAATGAAAGACGACACTCATGTTTTTCGACATGTCTGATAAGTGGGTCAAAGGGCGGTGAAGATGAAATTACTCAGACCAGGCTGCAAAACTGCAACCTGGAGGTACTTTGTTGTGGTTTGAAGCAGCATGCAGCTGTAATAAGAAACGTATAAAAAAACATAAGGATATAAAAAATGGAAACATGTATTAAAAACTTCTTATGCCTTTGTTTATTACTGGGATGTACAGTTAACTTACAAGCATGCAAATATCACTTCCTGTCAGTGCAACCAGGCTTTAACCACACCAATCAAAGTTTCCATTGAGCAAACGTGAGGTCTCCAAAGGAACACTGCAGTTACCAAATTGTGAGTATGAGCTTCCTTTTTATGTAGAACATTTTTACCTCACCTTTAAGGACACGAGTAGAAGTTATGTGTGTGAGTGTTTTCATTGTAGTCATGAGACGGACCTGACTGACAGATTCAGTGATGACCATTTAAACCGACGCAAATGAATCTAGGACACCACTGTGAAGACAGAAAACGTGGCCGGCTTTCTTGGGTCTCCCCTCTAGCTAATAATGCTTCACTTATCAATGTCCAAGTGGCTGGAGCAGACAGCCATTTCAACACAATATGTTCAATACAGTGAAGACATCGGCCCTGTTATTTGAATCTAGTCCTGATCAGGCAATGCGGGAGGGAAAACAGACAATATATACTATCCCAAAACAATAAATCAACATTACTTTGTTCAGCCCTAGATCTGACCCTCCCAGTCAGCTGTATGGAGATGTGCAGTGCAGAAGTCCATGATCTAAAAGTCAAATCAGGCTGAAGGCTGGTCAGAGCATCCAAGCAGTAATACCTCAGATTGCTGCCGGGTTTGCGCCTTGTACATGCATCTCCCTCACGCTACCACCGTAATCTGAGTCTATCTGGATCAAATGCATTGTTCACTCCAGTCTGAAGTATTTTCAGAGAGAGAGAATAAGACTTTTGAGACAGTGGCCTTACGTGCAGCTGTTGGATAGCAGACATGACAGACACATTAAAAGTAAAAGTGTGTGTGTGTGTGTGGGGGGGGGGGGGAGTGGTGGTATAGTGACCTAGTTGGGGAAACACAGGCCCCTCAGGACACAGTCTTAGCCTGGCTGCATCTCTGTGTTTGTCAGTCTGACTCCAACTGGAGCACTGTTTAGCCATTACTAATGTGTCATTGTGTGACACTGGAAACATTATCAGCCCCCTCATTTAGACATAACAGCAGCAGATCAAGATTTAAGATGATAATGTATGTGTGAGCATGAGACTGTCTTAATTATGGAAAATGTTTTGAGATACAGGTAATTTATCCTTTGAAAGACCCAGTAAAGGATTGAAACAGTATGCACTATATTTTTGTCCTGCAGACTTTATTTTACAGGACGGTGCAAGATGAAAGGGGTGAAGAGTGGAAAGAGCTCGGAATGCCCAGTGTGATGTGCAGCAGCTTTAACCCCGAGGCTCTCTGGGCACTATTTCTTTAATGTATCTTGATGTGTGTCGATTGCTTAATCTCAATAGCTTGATCTCTATCAGCAATAAATAGTACTAGAAACAGTTTGAGGACTACTGACTTGAAGTGCTGGTGCTCCCTCGAGGTGCGTATCTTGGAGGAGTATCTCTCAGCAAGTTTGTCCAGTCCTCGAGAGTACTCCAGCTGCAGCTCGGCCTTCCGTCTGAAAAAGTCCTGTAGGTCCTGCAGCAGCTGTAGTCGCGACTCGCTCTGCTGCTCCAGACAACGGAACTGCTCCACCAACTGGTTACGGATCTCTGAGGAGCAATGAGAGCCGGTTAACGCTACCGTCATCAGAATTGAAAACTTAGAGCAGCATTTCATTTATATTCATGTAAGTTTGAGTAATCCTCTGATATGCTGGTCACTTAAATCCTGCATGTGCTCTGTGTTCCAAAGCCCCAACATAAAACATCTCCAGGCTTATTTCGATATCTGTACTTCTTATTATGAATTTCAACAAGCAAAAAGGACAAAATATTGAAGACTTTTGCTAGCATTGTTGTACCTTACAGTAATTCTCTTCTGGCAAATATTCAGCCACATTTGGTTTTGCAAAACAACTGAAGACACACAAAACTTCCCCGGACCCCTGCTGGGCCATTGGCACAATGTTTACATTTTACAAGTTACATGTGAAGTATGAATACAGCAATGTGTCTGCATGCCAGACATTGCATTGGGTATTGAAGCTGCAAGTTGCACAAAAGCAAAGCATGTCGTACATACAAACATGTGAGCTGAGCCAAGAGTGCAAGCACTAATAAAAGAAAAACAAAGTCAGAGTAATAAGATAAAAGTGAATGTCAGAGTGTATTTAGTCTGCTGTGTGAGCAGTGAAGGGGTCGTGGGGGGGGGGGACTTAATGCTGGGGAGGCTCACGTGCGCTAGAGATGCATGTCTGATGATTGCAGCAGACAGCATGGAAAACTGAAAATAGGTCAGCTCTTCAAAATGCATTGTGCTGACTCTGAGAGTCTTCATCTGAAAGTTACTCTCAAATAAGAGGAAAGCTTAATTCTGTTGAAATATCCTGTTGTTAAAATATCCTCTGCTGTGAGAAGTCAACACATGTCGTTGCTTCCTAAATTTAGATGAATGTCATGAGAATTGTTTTAGGAATTATTAATTAAGATTTGGGGAATATAAATAACAGCTATCTATAAAGAAAACCGAACAGAGACATGTCATTTGTAAATGTTCATATTAAAACTTGAAACTTATATCATGATGACAATAGTTTAACCAACTTTAAGCTCAACAAGAAACTTTACAATATGTGGTTTAGAGGGGGGCATAAAAGTACATGTGAATGGAGTTTGCAGTAAATAATTGATAGAGTGTTTTATAAAGATGAAAAAATGAAAAAAAAAAGATAGTATATGCAGAGCTGACGTCTGGTCTTGATGTCACATGGTAGGAAGTACAAAGCCCTCTCTGAAGTTCCATTATGACATACTGTTTCAGCCATGCATGTTATTATTGCTGTGCCGAGAGAGGCCTTTATCAATGGAGAAGATGGCCCCATGAGTGAACAGACCTATTGTTTTGTGCTAAATGCCATTTCTATAAGGATGAAAGGATTTGAAAAGGCAATCTAGACTTTGGGACATAATGTGAAATGAGTGCAATTCAATTCTATAATGCAGAAGTTAGTATAATACGTTTGTGATTGGGACCGGCAGCAAGAGCACATTGGCTTAGAGGTTTAAATACTTGCATTTTGTCAAGACTATACAAAATGCTTCAATATTGTGAATGAGAATAATTTAAAGTAAACAGCAGAATGAAGATGTCCTCCTCTGTTTTGGAAGAGCCCCCTCTGACACTCACAGCAGTCAATCTGTTGAGCATATCCAGTCAACACACCAGGGCAACTTTTCTGCAGCTAAATACTTGGTAAACAAGAACAAACAACTTGGAAAGATGTTAAAGGCTGAAAAGCCTGTTAAATACCGAGTCAATATCAGGGATGAACAATTTTGGCCAGAAATATCGAAAGCCGAGCAATTGTGAACTAATTGCAAGTTGTGTTTTACACTCATCAAGATTGAGATCTCAGTGCATATTTAACATAACACTAAGGCTCATTTGCCTTTGAGAGCATACTGAAATATGAACTGCTACACCTTAATTCAAGGATCATATACATTTTAAACACGTCTAATGTACAGGGTTATTTAGTGATATTTTTTGTTGTTTGCGGACTTGCCATTCTCTAAGAACATACATTTTACCAATGTAATCCCACAAAACAACATCAGTTTCAATAGATTATTTTTTTATTTTTATTATTGTTGACGTCAAAACCGAACAATTAAAACTATTATGAGCCTGTAAGTGAGAACAATGCCCAAAGTTGATAATCGTCTCTTGTTAACAAATCATAACTCCTTTAGTTGTATCATATTGTTATTTTGAAGTATGTGTGTGTGTGTGTGTGTGTGTGTCTGTATATATGGTTTATGGAGCCAATTGACCTGACTACTCACCAGCACTACGAGAACCTAAGGGGATTAGCAGGACTATGCTACGGTCCTCATAAACCAAGATTTTGTATTTTCATTTTTAGCATATAAAGAGCATAATTTCATTGTTTTTCTGAAGTCCTTTTAATGCTCAATGATAATATATCATGCACATATCAAGTTTTTTTAAATTCTTAGCTTTTAAAGACCATAAATTGAAAGTTTATTTGACGTCCATATAATACCCCAACCTGACTTCTTGTGTATGGAGTGTATGATGTGCTCCCCCTACCCTACTCTGGCGGTATTGAAGGCTCCATTGTGATTGGTTCTTTATGGGGACACGTGCGGGATATGTGTCCGGGCATGTTGAGTGATTTCGGAAGACATCTAATGGTAATGCGAAGAAGAAGGACCAAGAGAAAGTTCACTCCAAAGAAGACAAGAAAATATATTGGTAAGTATCTAGTCCTTGTTAAATATACGTTATCAAGTATTTTCTGAATGGAACTTAGCCCCGGCCTGGAGGATTTATCCCCGGGCTGGATGATTTGGGGACCGGGCTATTGGGTTTTGGAGCTGGCTGTGGAACTTAGCCCCAGCCTTGGTGAGTTTTCCCCGGCCTGGATGAGTTGGGGGGTGTAGTCCGAGGAGGGGTGCTTAAGAGTGGGTCCGAGATGTGGGCTGTGTGTCCCCGGAGGTCCAGAGGAGTCAGGGGGGCGAGTGTGTGCATGTAGGGCCGGGGTAGGAGTGCCCTGAGCCGGGTAGTGTAAGTGGAGTAGAGGGTGGGTCATTGTGGTGGATGTTGGTGCGGGGCTGGTAGCTTTAGGAGCAGGCTGGTCAGAGGAGGTCCAGAGGAGCCAGGGGGGCGAGTGTGTGCACGTAGGCCGGGGTTGGAGTGCCCTGAGCCGGGTAGTGTAAGTGGAGTAGAGGGTGGGTCATTGTGGTGGATGTTGGTGCGGGGCTGGTAGCTTTAGGAGCAGGCTGGTCAGAGGAGGTCCAGAGGAGCCAGGGGGGCGAGTGTGTGCACGTAGGCCGGGGTTGGAGTGCCCTGAGCCGGGTAGTGTAAGTGGAGTAGAGGGTGGGTCATTGTGGTGGATGTTGGTGCGGGGCTGGTAGCTTTAGGAGCAGGCTGGTCAGAGGAGGTCCAGAGGAGCCAGGGGGGCGAGTGTGTGCACGTAGGCCGGGGTTGGAGTGCCCTGAGCCGGGTAGTGTAAGTGGAGTAGAGGGTGGGTCATTGTGGTGGATGTTGGTGCGGGGCTGGTAGCTTTAGGAGCAGGCTGGTCAGAGGCTGGTCAGAGGAGGTCCAGAGGAGTCAGGGGGGCGAGGGTGTGCATGTAGGGCCGGGGTAGGAGTGCCCTGAGCCGGGTAGTGTAAGTGGAGGAGAGGGTGGGTCATTGTGGTGGATGTTGGTGCGGGGCTGGTAGCTTTAGGAGCCGGCTGGGGATCTTAGCCCCAGCCTTGGTGAGTTTTCCCAGGCCTGGTGGCTTTAGGAGCGGGCTGATTGAATTGAATCCCCCTTTTGTTTTTAGATGAAATTCCCATCAGTGCAGATGAGGCCGAAGAGGAGAGTCACAGTGACTCGGGGGACTCTGCTGAGAAACAAGCGGCAACTGTGGTTATAGATGATGACCCGATCGACATAGCTGATGGAGATACCTCTGATTTTGAAGGCAAGTTCTTCTGTTTACTCTTGTAGTAGTCTTGCTCTGACTTATTCACATTGTTTTGTTTAAATTAATTCCTAATTTTCCTTTTCAGAGGCAGCACAGAGGCCTGCAAAGCAACCTGGACCAAAACGCAGAGTGACAAAAAGAGCATGGTCAAAGACTGAAGAAGCAGCTGTAATGCGGCATTTTAAAAAACACATCAAGAGAGGAAAACTGGCCACAAAAAATGAAGTAACTCAGTGTAAGCAAGCAGAAATGGCCTTAAGTCAGAGAACACTGCAGAATATAAGAGACTTTGTGAGAAATCGTGGACTAGCACATAAAAGACAACTAAAGGTAAAAGATGGATAAGCATGGAGTGTATGTATGAAGAACATTAAAACTTTTCCAGCCTCTAATTGTGGTTCATCCATCCATCCATTTTCTCCCACTTGTCCGTTGCCGGGTCGTGGAGGCAGCCGTTGGAGCTGCCCAAATCACATAGCACCAGTCCCCTATGGCTCCTCCTGCAGGTGGTGGGTCCACGGAAGGACGGCCTCATGGTTCCAAACGGGCCTGTTGGTCTCTCATAGGGGAATTGTGGTTCAGTTATGTTTAAAGTCCTCATAATTCATCTTTGGTCCTCATGAACCACCTTCTGGTCGGTGGCTGTGTATAGACAACCGTAGCTGATACAAGGATGTTAAATAGACCTAAATTTTTTTCAGATTTTTTACAGTTAGTCTATCCAGAGCTTATCTCTCTAGGACCTTGGGAAACCATAGTCCTCTTAAACCACACCAGGGTTGGTTTTTCCAAAAGGTCAACATAAACCATAAAACCACGTATGTGTGTGTGTGTGTGTATATATATATATATATATATATATATATATATATATATATATATTACCACATTGTTGTAAGCAGTTGTGCATAATTTCAATAGTGAGACGTCAAATGAAAATAGCGGTTTGAAATTGCAATCACTCTCTGCTGGGGCGGTTATTTTTAGGTCCTAAACTGTTACGAGGGACCGCTGTGCAGCGCTCAATGAATGATTCAAACCTTCACAAAGTAAGGCATAATCACCGCAAAACCTGCACAGACCTCACTTAGACACAAGGAAAGGAGCAGGCCTCTCGAAACGCACCTCCTTGTCGACCTTTTTATTGATTACGCAACAGCTGAGGTCGAGCTAAAATGAGTTCGGTGCCGCTTGCATTCAAGGTTCAAAGAGGTTGCTGAACAATTAACCAAAGAGAATGTCCGATTGGTCACGCAAGTTTCCAGCTCCATTGTTGAAACAAAATGCCATGTCACCGGTAACTTGGTGAGGTTAGATCTAAAGAGGCTTTGGGTTTTAACATCTGGGGTCTCTACAAATCAAATGTTCTCACTTGAAACGTTTGTGGGGATGGCTGACCCGGCTAAACCCCTGTAGGTGGACTGAATATTTAATAATCAAGAATAGGCAAATACGGTTTTGCCTGAGGACAGTTGGAGTTCTTACTATTCCACCTCTAAACATACCTTGAAACTTATCCAAAATAACAAGCTGAGACATAACTTTCCGTCTTGTTCGCCTAATAATCTAAAATGGAGGCTGGTCTCGTTTGTTGCATTAGAAATATGAACTTTATTTGAGATATGTTGTGGTTATCACCCTTGCCTCACAGCAACAAGGTCCTAGCTGTGAATCCCTGATTGTATGGGGCCTTTTGAGAGCATGTTCTCCCCGGCTCTGAGTGGGTTTCCTGCATGTGCAATGAAGCACACCGTAAAAAAACGTAGCCATCAACTTGAGCTTGAATGGTTTGCTGTATGCTCCTACACCTGCGAGGATGTTTCCACATTACAATATGATACAATTATTCGTTTATATCTTCAAAACTATAAACCTGTGCCCTGCTTCTTATGCAGTCATTTAACTCCACTTTAGTATTTACGCATTGTACGCAGACAAACTATCCCCTGTGGTCACTATGGCCTCACTTTGCTTTGGCCAGTCCTCGTCTCCAGCGTCTGCAGTCAGCCATGCGTGGATGGTCACATGTGCACTAACCCAGACTGACACGGTGACATAAATTCAACTCATGCCTGTTGTCTCTGAATGCTTCTCTCTGCATAATGCCCAGAACAGGCATTTACATCCCCAAATGGGCTCATTTATTTTACTCATTAATAACACTTATCTCATCCTTTCTTCTGCTTGTGAAATGCCTATCTCTTTGTTATTTAGGTGAAGCAAGCCAGCTCTTTGACTTTTAATATTTTCAATATCAATCAATACAATTAATCAATTTAATATATCAAATCAAAGGACCATTTTAATTTGATGGTATATTCTACAGCCTTTTGAAGTAAATAGTACATTTCCTGGATTGAGGAAATTAACACATCAGATTAATCATAGTCACTAGGTAACAACTTACATTAAAGGCTCAAGCTGATATACAAACTGCGTATGATCTGTAACAAAGGATGTAGGCCGGTTTAAACAAAAGGTATGTCACAGACACCAGTAACAATGGGGACAGATGAGTTGCTGTACTGCTGCCCTGACATTTGAAGACATTATCAGTCAGACGCATTCTTCTTCTGTGACATTCTGAGGGGTGCGTCCTTGGGTGGCTAGCGGAATGCACTAAACACTGTGCAGTGGTGACACTAGGGCCCAGAAATGGTTTTGTTTACATGAGGGTCTGAACAAATTTCACCAAGAACTATTGACAGAACTACTGACAAGATTTCCATGACAGGTCACACAAACTATAGTAAATAAAAAGGAAAATAATCCCTATGTCAAACCGAGGTTGTATCACATGTATGTTGTCATCACTGCTTTTGTAATAGCATTGTACTGAGTCAGTCAATACTCATGACGTTACCGCAGTTTATCTGCTTGGAAAGTTTCAGGTTTAGCTGGATGCTTTGGTTTGCACTGCATTGTTAATGCAAAGTGCAAGGACTGTCAGCCTTTAAATGTTCATCTCAACAAGCATTTGGATTTACACGGACAATCAGCTAAAAGAAATACTTGAAATCTAAAAATGTCAAAAACATTTTACATAATTAGTTATTTTGAATGTGACAAAATAAGCCATGTCACCAGTTTATGCCTCGTCAGATACAGTATGCCACAATGATCACGATACAAGCACAGACCTGCTTAATGTCAGAACAAGTCAGCACCATCACTGTTCAACAACTTCTCAGTTTATTAGACCCCATATGTGTCTGCTGGAGATTTCCTCAAAAAGTGTCCTCCCCCACCTATAGCCTACACTCCATCTGCAGGAATTGCTACACTTAAAGCATCAATATTGGCAGACGCTGCCGAGTGCTTCAGCCAACAGGTCTGCAGCCTCAGCACTATTGGAGACGAGTGTCAGTGTCAAGTCCCCAAAGTTTCCAGAGTGACCCAGGCACAGTGTGTAAATGAGCTTAAGATGTCAGCTTAAGAGCTTTTCCTGAAACTGAGGCAAAAGACAAGCACCGCGCTGGTTCTCACAGCGCAGCAGAAAACAGCATGGAGGATAGAAAATGCCAAAATGGTCAAACTAAAAAAAGTGATACTCCTAGTCTCGGTTTGAGCTGTCACTCAAGAAAAAACTCACACAATCCAAAAATCAAGCCCAGCGCCTTCTCGGTGTGGCCCTGCTACACCTGGAAAGGGAGTCTTAATAGGCAATGACAGTAAGTGGTAGAATGAATGACAAAAGAGACAGCGGATTCCCTGCAGCAACCACATCTGAGAGGTAAAGAAGTAGACGTGCATGTACTCCTATAGTTACATGCTCTGTTGCTGGATTGCCTAGTATGGAGGAGATGTTGAAAATGTATTGTTTGAACTGTGCAGCTCTGGGTAATTCCATTTCAAACACACTTTGTCTTTTTTTTAATTCATTCTAATGGATGAAAAACTTCCGCCCAGGAAGCGAGGCACCAAAGTGTGGATAACGCCGTCTCCAGTAAATCTTAACTGACCCAGAAGACATGACCACTTCCACCCAGAAACACCAACCATCTCTCTCCTCCTCAACCCGCGCTGTGGGTGCTCCATCCGGTCACATTTTTTAGCAGCAGACAGTAAAATCCTTTCATGGTTTATAATTTATACAAACATGCATTATTTATGACATTTCTCAACTGTTTGCCGTGACCTTCTCAAGAATTCATTCTTTTATTCTACCTTGTTTCATCCACAAGTGCCAGAAAATTAAAAGACAGGAAATGCCTTTGCAAGGTACTTCATAGTAACGGTTACCCATGAACTGCCAATAGTACAAAATATGTGTATGCTGGTGAAACGTTCAGCTATTGAAAGCATTGGTAGAGTAAAGGCAAAACTGGCAGGGTATTTAAGTGCATGACCTCTAGCTTGGAAGACTCAAGCCAAGGTGAGCTGTATCATTTTTAGGATGGGGAAGACACAGCTCAATAATACAGATCCATGAAGTTAGATTGGCACAATGAATGCACATGTAGCATAGGGGCAGGCGTGTTGGTGCGCTGCGTGCTCAGCCCGAAGACACAGAATCAAACAAGTTTCATCCTGTCCTCCATCTCCAAAAAAAAAAAGAAATAAAAAATCCAAGCAGCTCTGAAAAGGAAAACTAGATCTTTGAGTAGGATGCAAGTTTAACTAATCAACGCATTACGTGAGTGGAGTAACAACACGCGTCCCACCCTGTAGTATTGTGGAGCAGAGCCCAGCCAATCTTGTGGCAAAGTTACGCAATCACGGGGCAATTAACATACTGCAGAATACGTCCGGGCCTGCACGTTACCAACCTTTAACTTGGGTCTCATATTCGGCAATTATTTCTTTGTCCTTCTTGACTTTCGCTGATGACATTTTGAGGGGATAGTATTGTGCGGTCCTGCAGCAGCAATGGACGTCTTCCCCGGACACAATGCAACGCTGTTGTCTGTGCGCCTCAGTCACAATCGTCTCATCTCCCACTTAACTTCGGACGCAAAAGGCACACCACGAGCAGCTCCTCCTGCGACGGCTCCTCTGCTGTGTGTGTTCAATGCGACGTCGATTCTCCAAAGTGCATGCCGATCTTTGTCATCCTCCTGACCAGACCACTCCTCTATAGACCGCAGGGCGCGCGCGGGGTTTCGGAACCCGAAAGACGACTCCGCAGCAAAAGGCAACAGACAGGCAGCGATTGTCAAGGCGCCTTATGTGCACGACAGTCCACTCCCCCAGTGTTTTTCTCTGTCTGTCGCTGCAAGTTCAATGCTGCGGCAGAAAAAAAAGGCTCAATGGATGTGAAAGTCAGCGCCAGACTCCGCCCCAGCCCCCTCCCTGCCTGCCTGCGTACTAGTGGTCTCCTTCTCAGGGATGGTTGTAGTAGTAAAGAGAGTTGTGCAAAGTAACCCTTGAGCCATCTGTTCAAACGTGCAGGAAACTCTTCTCAGTCAGTGATAACGCTACTAGAAACCAGATGTAATAGAAGATTGCGCGGCGTTGATGATTTTGAGGTTCACTGCCCTACTTGGTGGAGCAATCAGTTCATTCCATTGATTGATTGCTTGGTGGACTGATCAAGTGTTTTTCGCACTGAAATATATGTATATATGTATAGCCTTCTCTCTTCATTGCTTTTTCCATTGTGGATTCATTCTGTCCGTTTCAAAGGAGGATAGTAATAGACTAAATCCAGACTTCCAGAATTTTTACTTCTGTTAAAAAAAGTAACACAAATATCCATACTGCTGCATGATGTCCACAATAATTTACAATAATCTGGATCGAGTATGATGGATAGATCATGACGCTTAAACTTACTATTCGATAGGGTATATTTAGTGTTCATCAAAGTGTATCACGTGTGGAGTCTGAATTCGCACTTGTTCTGTTCTCAGTTGGAACCAATGGTTGGAACCAATGGACGAGGAACTAAAGCTAGAAACGATTTCTCCGACGGGTTTTTTATGAATGAACACATTCAATGCCAGATGCATTCATGGGTTATCGTAGAAATAAATTTTCGAAATCTTGCATAATTAATGAGAGCCTGACTTTGATTGACAGGCCGTTTACGTTGCTGCCTGGCCGTGGGCGTGATTACAACAGAAATACACGCCCATTACACGCCCCGCGAGGGCCAAGCAGGGCCGGGTCTACAGTCAAGATCCCTCCCTTATGCACTTTTTAGGAACATGCTAGATCCATGGCTTCATCAGAGCTGGAGAGGAGGAGCCTGTAAATCCGCCATGATTTCCCACGAACGTGGTCATTTTCGTAAACGGGGAGGAGTGAGGAGGAGCTGTCTATTCTTTATACAGTCTATGGTTAGGTTATACAGTCTATGGTTAGGTTATACAGTCTATGGTTAGGTTATACAGTCTATGGTTAGGGTATCGTTGGGTCTATAATAGATCCATGGTTAGGCTATTGCCGACCGTATTTTCTTTTTAACGTAAAACATGATTGAAAAGCTGTCGCTTGCTCTTTCATACGTTTTTCTCGCACTAAAATTGCCCCTGTAATGTTTGTGATAACTAAGCTAATCGTGTGTGTTTGAAGTGTATGGAGAACGTGCGCCCTCTAGTGTCTGCTAAAGTGAACATCAGACACCTACAATGGTAAATGTACTGACTTCACCGAATGTATATATATATATATATATATATATATATATATAAATTGTGGCAAAACTATTTTGGCTATATTTTATTTAATTGCATTGTAGGAGTTCAGTGGTCGGCATAACGTTTTGCCTGGGGCAATCCTAGGAAAGAAGATCATACCTTGTGTGCTAGTGTGCTACCACTAGATGTAACAACAGATATTATGTATTTAGTTAAAAAAAGTTATGTATGTGAATTTAATATTTAATGTTAGCACCATGAGCCACTCTCTCACTCAAATTTCTGCGCAAATTCATATAACCATTTATTTATTTAAAAGTACAATATATTTATTATCAGGTGATGTGTCACAGTTTCATTCATTATCAGCTTGTAGTCACTGGGATTAAAATGCCCAATACGAGTTCCAACTGGCCTATTTCAGGTGTAGTTGTATGCATGTTGAGTGACACATTTTTGTTTGTTGACAATCTTAGTTTCAATATGAGTTCAACAAATATAGACTTAATTAGTGGTTCATGTTCTGTTCGGGGTCATGTCAGTATTTAGTTTTGTCAGTGTGTCATGGTTTCTAAATGACTGCATCCACCCACGCCATGAGTTTGTCTCAGTGGATGACACTCCTTTGAAAATGTTGAAATATTTCCCTGACAAGTCAGTCAACTGACATCATGACATACGGGATGTCAGAGAATCTTCCGATGACAAATTGTTTATTTAAATGCATTCTTTCGAGAAAATGGTGGTGTCTACTGTGGTAACGCTTCTCCTGTTATGCAATACTCCAGTCTTGTGTGTTTTTAGCCACACCTTTCCCCACCTCCCAACATGGTGAAGCAGCTCTTTAAAAGCAAGTTGCCACAGTTTATGCAGCTCATTACTGAACAGAAAGTGCTATGTGCACAGAAACTATGGTATGGACTATATTTGCAATTATCAGTGGATTGTGTTTTCTTGTTCTCCTATTCTCCAATCGCACAAGGTACAGACTAGTTCCTTTATGTACTTTTCCATTGTTTTATTATTGCGAACACAACATGTATCAGGTTATGGGCCAAACGTTTATACTGTTTGCACTGGATTATTCAAGTGCCAACAAGTCCTTTCTGCATTTGTGAAAACCTTTTTTACTTGACAGGCGGCATAATGAGCCACCCCTGGATAAAGGTCTCATGCCTTGGCTGGGACATGCCCTGGAGTTTGGAAAAGACTCTGCAAAGTTTTTGGCTCGTATGAAAGAGAAGCATGGAGACATCTTCACAGTAAGTATGCTCCAAAAGAGCCCTTAGCAGCATATAACCGGGATGTGTAAAGGAAAGCGTTGATTTGTTAGTGATGTCATAATATACATTTTGACACAGTACTTCAGTAAAAGTAAAACTGTTGCATGAATGATGAACTCTTGCAAACAGGATGATTAGTTTTGGGGATATTCCAATAGAGATAATTTTGCTACGTATATATACTACCTGACCTAAAAACGTCTCACATTGTGTTGAGCCGCCTTAAGCTTTGATTACAGATCACATACACTGTGGCATTGTTTCTGCAATGTCAAAAGATCCAGTGTTGCATTAATCTTTCACTAAGTGGCCACTGTGCAAAGTCTTCTCCAGCACATCCTAAAGATGGAATTAAGATCTGGACTCTGTCTTGGCCAATCCATGTGGGAAAATTATGTCTCACGCTCCCTGAATCACTCTTTCACAATGTGAGCCCTGTAAATCCCAGGGAATCCCATTTTGGAATACGCCCGTACCATCAGGGAGGAAGAAATCCATTGATGGAAAAACCTGATCATTCTTGATGTCCAGGTTGTCATTTTTTGGGCACATAGTGTTGCTGAACCTGGACCTGACCACCTGCGGCACTTCCAGATCATAACAGTCAGTTAAATACAGGTGTTGGCTTGTTTTGGTCAAGCAGTGTATGTAATGTTATCAAAGAGCAGACTGCCCAGAGATCTTTTATTTCAGCGCTAAACGTTCTTTCTTCTTGTAGATTATTGTTCATTTAAATATTAAATAGGCTAAACAACTCAGCACCGATCATTTGTATTTTTCATACTCTTCAGAAGAAGAATATTAAAAGAAATGCTCCATCTAAAACTTGCACAGCACAATAGAACAAACTATCATCCTGTAAATAATAAACTGTCTCCGTAGGTGCGTGTTGCTGGTATGTACTTAACAGTGCTGTTGGACCCTCATTCGTTTGACACAGTCCTGGACGACGCGGTTTCCTTCGAGGTGGGACAGAGCCGTAACAAAATGTTGGCGCAGACGTTTGGCTTGCAGCTACACGGCATCAAGGACAGTGACGAGAGGAGATGGATGCAACAGTAATTACCCACACCTCAAAATTACACACTTAAGATCTGGTATTCCAACTACTGGGTTGTGGCTTGCGGGGATGTTGTTAAATGCTCTTATCACCGGGATTGTGTTGTGCACCAACTTGTGAAGTAACCAGCGCCGGCTCTAGGACAAACTGACTGAGGGTGCATCAGAGTTAAAAAACGATCCAAATAGAGATTCTCGCACTTAAAATACATGATGATGCAACTAAAATCGAGTGTGCAAACCTTTTAAATACGATAATAGTCATGACAATTTACAGTTGTGCCTCACATCCTTTTATTTGCCTCTATACTGTCTATTCACCCCATTTTGAGATCAAGAAAAGCTCCAAATTTGTTCCTCCTTGCACACATTTAAAGTAGTTTTAATAGTCTTACACATCTAAGACTAAACAGTGTAAGACTGTTGTGCGTGGGAGGACATATCTGATACATCTGTCAAAAATCTTCACCCATGGGTGTCTTTGATTTGAATTATGTTGATGAAACTGAGCTACAGACAAGACCTGATTGTAAGCTATGCAAAATGAGAGGGTGTTTGAGTTGTATGTGTGGAATAATATCTTCATGTGGACTGTTACTAGCTTTGCATCAAATTTGAATGTAGGCTATAAGGTTAGGTTATAAAACAAGGCAGTGTTGGGAGAATGACAATAATTTGCATTGTAAATCATGCTCTATTAGATTCCTTTCCTTATGGGACAGGAGGTTGTAATTAGCTTCTAAAGGCTAGTCTGGAACAAGAATATTCCTTCAATCCTTAAATAAACAGATGAGATCATCTGAGCCTCTCACACACACACACACGCTCTACTGTTCATTTCAAAAGTGTTCTGATGATGTTGTGTTTTTTAACGCAGACACTTTCACGCTAAAAGTCTGACCCAGCTGTGCACTAAGATGAAATCCCACATGAACAATCTGCTGCTGAATGACTTCAACTACAGCAAGGACTGGAGGCAAGACGGACTCTTTAACCTCTGTTACAGCTTGCTCTTCAGGTAAACTACATCGTGCACCTATAAGAAGTGCATGGACTATGCAGAACGGTAGTTCAATCAAAAGTGATCATCATGTGTGTGTGTCTCTGTTCAGAGCCGGCTATCTGACATTATTTGGGAACGAAGACAATGCTTCCGCAGTTTACAAGGAGTTCCGCAAGTTTGATGATCGTCTCACCAAACTGGCTCGCGGGTCTCTCAAGCGTGGTGAGATGCAGCTCTTTATGCCACGTTGTTTTTCTAATGCCGTGTCAGCTTGTTGCACTGCATGACAGAACAGTAGAGACTTACAGCTCTGTGGAAATGTTTTAGTAACTGTAAAAACTAGAAATGATGTAGAGATAATGGGAGACAATTTTCAATACAAGACAAGCACTACCATTGTTGTTATTTATGGTTTATCTACCTTTAGCAATTCTTTACATCAGTAATAATAAACACTGATATTATACATACGACTGTGTTTGTTTTTGTTTTTTTTATTCCCAACAGATGAGGAGAAATTGTTCACCTCAGCCCGAAAGAAACTGTGGGAACTGCTGTCTCCCGCATGTCTTGATTTGGAGTCTAAATCCTGGCAGCAGGAATATATCAGTTTCTTACAAAAAGAGGGAGTGGATGGCGAGATGCAAAAGAGAGCATTACTGCTGCAGCTCTGGACCACACAGGTACGTCGATCATCTCTCTATCTTTCCGACTTCTCACCCGCAAACCAAACAAACAAACGCATCCAAAACAGGATACTGGAGTTCAACACGCCCAGGCTGAACTCTTAAATTCCACTCAAAGAAGTGACAAAGACGAGGTGGCAGTGCTTGGGATTCTTGCCTGTCTCGACTTGTATCTGAGTTTTGCCAGTGACTTTTAATTGCCATTGCGTACGAGTTTCAATGGGAAACTATTGAAACCCTGTATAGCGGGTTATGTATAACACAGAGTTATGTACGTTTTGTCACTTCCCTTAAATTGTGCAAGGTTTGAAAATGCCCTATGTGGCAAGACGAGCTGAGGATGGAGCTGCGGTCAACCAACTCTCTTACTTATAACTCTTTTGGAGCAGTTTTCATCATACAGTCAGGTGCAGACCCGGAGAATAGGTTGCATTTACAGCAATCTGTCCGATTTGGGTTAATTCCATGCTTTTGAAAGACATATCCAGACATAAAATCCACATTTGTTAGCCTTCTATGCAAATTTCCTGTCATGTATTAAGTTTTTTAGGGGACAGTAAAACTACGGAATTGACTTTGACAGATGAGGTTTATTTTGTTGTAATATCCATCCATCCATCCATCCATCCATTTTCTTCCGCTTTATCCGGGGCCGGGTCGCGGGGGCAGCAGTCTCAGCAGAGATGCCCAGACTTCCCGATCCACGCACACCTCCTCCAGCTGTTCTGGGGGGACCCCGTGGCGACACCAGGCCAGCTCGGAGACATATTCCCACCAGCGTGTCCTGGGCCTTTCACGAGGCCTCGTTCCAATAGGACATGCCTGGAACACCTCCCGAGGAAGGCGACCAGGAGGCATCCGGAACAGATGCCCTAGCCACCTCAGCTGGCTCCTTTTGACGTGAAGGAGTAGCGACTCGAGTCCGAGCTCCTCCCGGGTAACTGAGCTCCTCACCCGATCTCGAAGGGTCCGCCCAGCAACCCTGCAAAGGAAACTCATTTCGGCCGCTTGTATTCGCGATCTTGTCCTTTCGGTCATTACCCAAATCTCATGACCATAGGTGAGGGTGGGAACGTAGATCAATCGGTAAATTGAGAGCTTTGCCCCCTGACTAAGCTCCCTCTTCACCACAACAGTCCGATACAACAACCGCAACACTGCTGATGCAGCACCGATCCGTCTATCGATCTCACGCTCCATCCATCCCTCACTCGTGAACATGACCCCGAGATACTTGAACTCCTCCACTTGAGGCAAGGACTCCCCACCGACCTGAAGCAGGGAAACCACCTTTTTCCGGTGGAGAACCATGGCTTCAGATTTGGAGGTGCTGATACTCATCCCGGCCGCTTCACACTCGGCTGCAAACCGCCCCAGTGCGCGCTGAAGGTTCTGATTTGATGAAGCCAACAGAACAACATCGTCTGCAAACAGCAGAGATGAGATTCTGAGGTTCCCAAACCGGACACCCTCCGGCCCCTGGCTGCGCCTAGAAATTCTGTCCATATAGTTAATGAACAGAACCGCTGACAAAGGGCAGCCCTGGCGGAGACCAACACGCACCGGGAACAGGTCTGATTTACTGCCGGCAATGTGAACCAAGCTCCTGCTGTGGTCATACAGGGAACAAACAGCCCTTAGTAGAGGGCCCCGGACCCCATATTCCCGGAGCACCCCCCACAGGGCACCATGAGGGACATGGTCGAACCCTTTTTCCAGATCCACAAAACACATGTGGACTGGTTGGGCGAACTCCCACAAACCCTCGAGCACCCGATGAAGGGTATAGAGCTGGTCCAGTGTTCCACGACCAGGACGAAAACCGCATTGTTCCTCCTGGATCCAAGGGGATTTGCTGGGATCTTTGAAGTATTCCTTCCACCGCCCGACCACATCCCCAGTCGAGGTCAGCAGCCCCCCACCCACACTGTAAACAGTGTTGGTAAAGCACTGCTTCCCCCTCCTGAGGCGACGTATGGTTTGCCAGAATCTCTTCGAGGCCGACCGATAGTCCTCCTCCATGGCTTCTCCGAACTCCTCCTAGACCCGAGTTTTTGCCTCTGCGACTGCACGAGCTGCAGCACGCTTGGCCTGCCGGTACCTCTCAGCTGCCTCCGGAGTCCCACAAGCCAACAAGGCCAGATAGGACTCCTTCTTCAGCTTGACGGCATCCCTTACTCCCGGGCGCCACCACTGGGTTTGGGGGATTGCCGCCGCGACAGGCACCGGACACCTTACGGCCACAACTACGAGCAGCCGCATCGACAATGGAGGAGGAGAACATGGTCCACTCGGACTCCATGTCCCCAACCTCCCTCGGAATCTGGGTGAAGCTCTTCCGGAGGTGGGAGTTGAAGACCCTACTGACAGAGGGATCCACCAGACGTTCCCAACAGACCCTCACAACACGTTTGGGCCTGCCAGGTCTGACCGGCTTCCTCTCCTGCCAGCGGATCCAGCTCACCACCAGGTGGTGATCAGTTGACAACTCAGCCCCTCTCTTCACCCAAGTGTCTGAGACACGTTGTAATAAACCTTTTAAGTAGATGAGGACAGAGCCAACAGTACCAAAATATACTGTTGTGTTTGGAGAGTAGAATGAAACAAAGTGTCTTAAAGTGACTTAAGCCATTTTGCGTGGAGGCGGACGATATGCTGAACCTATTCCATAACAAGGCAAGTTTATTTGTAGAGCACAATTCATACACAAGGCAATTCAAAGTGCTTCACACAGTTACATAAAATTACAAGAAAACAGATAAAATCAATAGAACATCAACATAAAAATTAATCACTTACAGTAAAAAGCAAGAGTGCAGATAACATACTTTCAGTTGTTGTTATGCACGGATACAAATGTATGTTTTCAGCCTGAATTTGAACATTGTCAGAGTTGAGGCCTGTCTCACATCCTCATGAAGACTGTTCCAGATTTTAGCTGCATGAAACTGAAACGCAGCCTCACCGTGTTTATTATAGACCCTCCCTGAAGATCTCAGGGCATTCTCATTTAAAATTCTGACAGCAATCGGAATAATGGGTCAGGACCCAAACGTTTGTCACGGAACAATTTTCAGTGGGTCGTGAGCCTTTTGCAGTGATAATTTCTTTCAGTATTTATTGTCTATCAAAGTGTAGAAACGTCTGAATCTGTAGTTGTTTTGGTCATAATTTCAGCTTTTTTGATTTGTTTAAGGGGGGTAATATAGTATTTGACACGATATATAAGAAATTAATTCTACTTGGAACCTATGGTGAGTGACTGGTATAGAGTCTGCAGTTGCTTCTTTTTGCCAGGAGATAGAGCCATCATTCAGCTGTACGGAAAGCTACTGTAGGTTACGAGGCATTTCCGACATGCAGACCCTTTGTACTGCTTTCACTAATATTTGTGCTGTTTTTGAACATTCACAAAACTTTATGTCTGAGGTAAATTGCATTCATTTCCAAGATACAGTACCGCCTCTGTCACTTTACGTTCACTCCTAGGCTTATAGAGCTGAGAGCTGAGATATCAGGGTGGGTCATCTCATAACCTGAAGGTCGGCGGTTTGCGTCCCTGGTCCCGAAGGTGCTGACTGTTGTTGTGTCCTTGGGTAAGACACCTTGCCCATGTGCTTTTGTGAGCAATTGGCGGCTTTGCTTCCCTCAGTCTACCCATTTTCAGATCAACATGATAACATACTGTGAATAGAGGGATTTTAATACTTCCTGAACCCGCTTTAATTACAGCAGCTTTTGCTGAGATTATTTTCCATTTTCTCTATCCAACAATGAGAAGCTTCCCAGAGCCACTGTACAAAGGTTGGAGGTTACCTGTAAATACCTACTGTAAGCTCTTCCTGCTGTACATATTTGTACGTTATGATGCTATAATGGAGCATGCACTTCCATTTTACAGAGAAAAGTAGAGCACCACTGCAGAGAATAGAGGGATTAGGCCATGGATAGTGTAGTGTGCCCGACTCAGTGGATAGAGCTGAGCTGTTTCTGCACAAAAACAAATACTGTCTCCTACAGACTCAAAGTGAGCCCTGAGCATTCTGCTCTTTGCGATCAATAATTTTTAATCAAACAAAGACAACAAATTCATCTATATGTTTCTTTTTCATCATCTTTCTCACTATTTTTAATTATTGTAATAGCCTATTGTACTATTTCAATATGGTTATTGTTCTAAAAAGAAATCTGCTTCAAGATGAGAAAATTATGACTTTTCCCTGTTAATTAATTATTCATAACAAGTGATTTATGCATTATTTTGTGTTCATTGCAACAACAACAAAAATGACTATAATGTGTTAATTCAGTCTTACAGGGCTTAAAATTAGATCCCAATTGCCTTTGGAGTCTAATCCACTGTGTCTTTACATTTTTAAATGTAAAAAGACACAAAAATGCGCATTGAGTTGCCTTGTGTACGAAATGCACGGTATAAATAAAGTTGCCTGGCCTTGCCTAAATAGTTTGTGCCAATTTCTTCGCCATTGTAGACATGTTTTGCAGCTCAGTGCAAAGAGCAAACATTATTTCTGACAATGTAAGTACTTTTGTAGTGCTTGCCCTGGCTGTCAGCGGAGACCTGACCCCACATGCGTTGAGTTTAAAAGAACAGCTCCCTGAACCCACAGCAATTACAGGCAGACAGGCAGGCTCAGGTGTCTCTGGTCTG
The DNA here is from genome assembly GCA_021464625.1 of Proterorhinus semilunaris. NCBI lineage: Eukaryota > Metazoa > Chordata > Actinopteri > Gobiiformes > Gobiidae > Proterorhinus > Proterorhinus semilunaris. Next base: position 26,431,619 of record CM038344.1, on the reverse strand, counting down.
ACAGCACTGATTCACTCACCGTCTCCAGCCCTGACAGGAGAGAAAACTGGGATCAAATAAGGACTAAAACGGTTCATTATGCTCGGTGGTGAATTTATGTAACATTTTTGTCAATGTTAGGTACTCTGTGTGTGGTAACCGTGTGTAATAACTGTCTACACCAGTGTAATATGCTCTGGAGGGCATTATCTTAGACACGACATCTTTTTTATACGGTTTGGATAAAACTTTTGAACAGACCCATTTCCATCTGTTCAGTTCACTTATTTTCATTAGTGGTCAGCAGTCAAAGGAAATCCTTTTGTGCCGTGTCTGTTGAATTGGCTTGCGTTTATTCACCACAAGCTTTCTAATGCAGCCCTCATTGATCCAGGCCTGGGACCAGGACAGTAAATAGGCCTTTTGCGATTCCTTCTTGTATATGCTGTATTCCTCGGGGAGTGTAGCATGTGTGTAAAACAGCAGTTCTTCTTTCCAGTGTAATGCTGGACCTGCTGCCTTTTGGCTCCTTGGCTTCCTGCTCACTCACCCCGAGGCCATGGGGGCGATACAATCCGAGCTCAGACGTCTAACGCCGCAGGACGTCCAGTCACCGGGCACACACCCCACACCTGTGTTTGGTACGTAACAGCCGCAAGTTTTATACAATGGGCTACAGACATTTGGATTCAAAAAGTAATTTGTGTAATAACATGGTAATAGTAGTGTGGTGAGCAAATAGTTAATCAAGTCTGGTTTCTGCTTAACAAAAAAGAGGGATGCAGAATTAGTGTGTGCAACAATATTTTTTTTATCCAAAATGCTAATGAGTGTTACCAAACTGGCTTTCAGACTGTGTAAACGTCTGGATGAAGTTTCAGCTCATCAACCCATCAACTGAGTAATATACTTGTTAAATCCAGTCTACACAATGATCTGTTTTATTATTGATGATTATTATGATTTTTATTACTGAATATTATGTATAGTTTTAGAAATTGTAACTTCAAAGGCAGTTTTATCAAAATGCTTTTTTTCTCACACTTTAGGGATAAAGCACTTTCCACTTAAAGCACTTTGAATAAGATATCCTAAATCCCCTCTGAAAAGATTTTTGTATCCACCATATCCAAATAAAAGAAGCCTTTACTATAAGTAATTGAGAATTTTTAACCTTACAACGCCTTTTTTCCCATATGAAAACAGAATCAGAGAAAAGTCATAATACTTCTTCATTATGTCGGCAATCTACACTAGAGTATTGACGTAAATGCAATAAGCACTTGGCACGTCTTAGCTTTACTCAAACGTGATTGCGTTCCTCGTCCTGTGATTGTGGCTCAGCTGTTTTGTATCTGTGTGTATTTCCCCGCTGGGGGATTAACCCCCGCTCCGACTTTTTGCCCTTCTCCTCTTTAGACAGTGTTCTGAGTGAAACCCTGAGGCTCACGGCGGCCGTGATGATCAACAGAGATGTGGTCCAGAACAAGAGCGTGCACACTTCCGATGGGCGGGAATACTTCCTCCGAAAAGGGGACAAAATCGTTATCTTTCCATTCCTCAGCCCCCAGACAAATCCAGACATATACCCAGAACCACAGGTAACAAAGCCCCCAGCGATTCATAAGTGTCCTTATGATTTAAATTATGCTTTGTTATTGGGCCTGCTGGGCAGGCGCTGTCACTGCTAAGGCTGAGTACCGTTAAAAATAGGTTTATGTACTATTGGTATCGAAAAAATGTAAGTATCGAAAGCAGATGCAGAAAAGAAATATCAAATCTTTATATTCCTGTTTTGATGCTGTTGGTCATTAACATTTTAAGTTAAGCACACGTTTAAAAAAACTTTAAAAAGGGGAAAAATTGTGAATAACAAGTTGAAAAATTAGGGCACATTTGGGATTTTTTTGGGAGGAAAAACAGAAAAAATTGATTTTTTTTTTTTTTGATAAATATGGAAATTTTTATCAAATTGAAAAAAATAAAACATGGAGAAAAAATGGGGGAAAAGTAAAAAAACTGGGGAAAAGTCAGGGAAAAAAAATGGGGGGGAAATATGTACAATTTGAAGGGAATAGAAAAAAAACGTGAAAAAAATAGTTAAAAATGGGGGAACAAGGAAAACCTGGAAAGTGTTTTTTTCTGCCCTTTTCTAGGCAAAATAAGTTTCTTGATTGTTTCACCTCAAAAAATGCAAAAGAAATTAAATGCAAGGAAAAGGAATAAATGAACATTATTAATCTGTTTTATGGTTCTATCTACGACAAATAACTTTTTATTCAGGTAGGTATCAAAAACCAGGTATCAGGAGGAACTGAAAAGGGTGCCTCCCCTTCCACTTGTTGCGCGTTTGAGTAGTAGGCGCTCCCCCAAAACATTACCCAGATTGTTTACCCAAAAAATCAAATCTACAGAATAGTCCTCCTTAAGAAGCCTCAAACTGGGAATCTTTTGTAGGCTTCACTATCAGCACACATCAACTGACAGGATTAACAAGCAGTGTAACCCATATCTGCGACAGTGAGTGTCGACTGGGGCTCTCTGCTCCAAATGAACAAACACAGTGCACTTGAAATATCAGCTGCCACATCTATTCTTTTTCCAAGGTATGCCATGTTTGCTTTGGGGGCTGGAGAGTACTTTAGAGATACATACAAACACACAGTACTGCGCAAAAGTTAATAATTAATGCACATGCAAGTTTTATTAAATGATGTTTTATCTCAAAATGTATGCTACACTTTCAGGAAAGGCCATTAAAGCCCTATAGGACAGAATTGTGGTGTGGCTCCTGGTTACCTTTACCTTTTGGATTTCGCTTCCATTTTTAGATACAGAGCATACTAACTGTATTTACTCCTTACAAATGGAACAAATAAGTTGTGTTTGAGGCAAGAAAGACAATTCATCGCTGAACTTGAGCTTTGTGTTAGGTCTGGACACTTTATTTTCAGTCATTGGTCAAGTGCCTTTTCTGACGTCTATTTTTTTGAAAGTGCCTCCAGTTTTCACTTAACTCCCTATTCTGCAATTGTGTTTGCATGTAGATTCATATGCCTTTCAATGTTTAGACCTGTCCTAAGACACCTAAACGTATAACTTCGTATCATTGCTTCCCAGATGTTCAGGTATGACCGTTTTCTAAATGCTGATATGACGGAGAAAACAACATTCCTCAAAGATCGGAGGAAGCTGAAGCACTACACCATGCCGTGGGGTGCGGGCGGGAAGATGTGTGTCGGCAAAGAGTTCGCCATCTTCACCATCAAACAGTAAATGCAATAATCCACGCAGCTCAGATCTGTATCTCTCACTGATGTAACTGTGAATGGATCGAAGTCACGATCAAAGCATTTGTCATTTTTTTTCTAGTTATTGCTTAATCTCAGGAGAAATGTGACTGTAGCTTTGCATTGGTGTGTGAATCCTCTAACCACTGAGTAACTCTCGCTTTTAAATCTTTGTTTTTGTGTGTGTCAGATTTGTGTTCCTGGTTCTGACACATCTGGATGTAGAGTTGTGTGAGACCGGGGCCAGGCTGCCTCCAGTGGACCCCAGTCGGTACGGCTTTGGGATGCTGCAGCCCAGCGGAGATCTGCTGGTGCGTTATAAACGGAAGGCCACATAGCACTGCCCAACAATGGAGCTGTAAAATGTTTTCTGTTGTGTGTTTTTGACATACATTTGTGGTAAAACTGTATGTTAATATTTATATTTATAGTGTCTGTTTGACCAATTAAACTGAATAAAGTGCAAAAACTATCCTGGTTTGGCCTCAATATAAAGAGTTTTGTTGTGGACAATTGTGATACACCCTACATTTTGAAGCTTTATTTTGGAGCCTTATTAAATATGTACAATTATTTACTTGATTTGACTAGACATATCCAATGTCCAAATAACACCAAATGACCGTGGCTTACTACAGGATGTCTTTCAACCATAGCTACAGAAACACTGATAAACCATCATTGATTTCGGCTCAAGTCTTCTCTGTGAGATCAAGTGACCACGCTGTAGAGAACCTACAATATGGTTGTAGCAGCGGGCTGAATGTGCATTATGCAGCTGCACCCATTTCTTAACCACTGTGTCTCCCGGGCGATACGTTTAGCGTCATGAGGCAGCGCAGAAAGAGTTAACACCGTGGATGAGAGCTGCTCCCAGTACAGGCACAGCTGACGGGACCCACTGGCAAAGTGTCCGCAGGAGCTCCGGGCAGACTTGTTGATCCAGGACCAGCCCGCGGATGAAAGGCTGGGATGAGACATTGCTAAATGCTGCATCGTGGTCAGGTCCCGTCCCGCTGCCTATCTGCCATGTCGGAAACTGAGGAAGTGGAAACGGATTGGGTTAGACCCTGGCCGAAGTGAACCAGTTACGGCAGCTTCTTTTGGGAGAAAAAAAAAAAACACACACACACACATCTGTGTTGTGTTGTCCAGCAGAAACGATGTGTTTAAAGCGGCGGGGTGTGTGCTGCTTCAATCCACCACAGAAAACCAACAACAAGTCATCACGGTAGGCTCTTGCTCCTTCTTTAATCAGGGAAAATGTATTGATTATTGGTGACAGACTGACGGTATGAATCCAATAGAACTGCACCAGTATGGATTCCGTTAAACGCCGTGATTCTGATTCTGATATCGGGGCTTTTGGCTGTCACATCACAGCTGTTTTCCCTGATTTAGACGGTTTTATGACAGTTTTCCCAGTAGCTACGCAACAGCAGCGTGTGCAGCGGAGGTGGCTATTATTTATCGAAGCCTTGACTTAAACAAAAGGGTGGAGGCGCCTCCATATGAACGTTTCTCTTTTTAGATCTTTTGATGCGCATTATCCATAAAAGAGTAGTCATTGTTTCACCATTACACGGCGCAATCTTTACGCCACTGTAAAGTTCACATTGCGGGGATCATTGCACATCTGTCGGCCCAATGTATTGATCATATAATAACAGGGAAGACTACGTCACATCATGTATCGTGGAAAAGGCGGCTGGTGGTGGTTAACGGAAGACGGTGGTCTTTGAGTTGAGGATAGCAGTGTTTACATGTCTCTCCTGGTGTTTTCAGGACCACGTCAGTGGACAGCTCCTTTCTCCCCATCCAACATACCGGCCGTCATCTAGACAGCCACAGTGAAAACTAAAATGAAAACTACCTCTTTTGTCTGAGTGTGTTGCCTAACTATAATTTCTGTCTACAATGAACTCATCTAAGATTTAGATTTTGTTCCATTTGGTTTTAAAACTGGTGATTCACTGCTACTGTGCCTAAGGGTGTTGACAGTAGCCTATATGGTTAATAATTCACAATTGTAATTAGAATATGTAGGCTATATAAATAAACTGCCGATTGGACCTACATGCTTCCATATTCACAGACACACTAGGATTGTGAAGTCTCTGTGCACAAGAAATAGACAACTGTGAGTGTAGAGTGTCATTTGCAAAGTGCTACATGAAAAAGTTGATGTACTGTTTAAATGATCATTATGTTTAGGAAAGTTACTGAAGCGGGTGATGACACAAGTTAGTTTGAGGCTATGATTGGATCATTTCTGGCATAACACACAGTAAGAAGCTGAGACCCAAAGGCTTTTTTTGTTACTGTGTGTTATCTCTGTTCTCCCCTGCTGTTCTCCACTTCAATGAACCAACCAGTAGTGTAGTCATTTAATGAGTTGGTGTTTCTCCGTTCAATTTCTCCCTCAAAATGTCCAAGTATATTCACACAAAAGGAATGAATAGAGTCCAAGCTCCTGACCGATTTGACACATTGCATGAAGAAGTGGCAGTACTGAGGTTATATTATAAAACAACGCGGGAATTCAGCAAATCTTGGTCTAAACCAAACCCATTTGTTTCAACATCCACATCCACGTTTACACCTGGGCGTGGCCTTCTCTCCCTTGATGGAGGTTTGGCATTTACTCCATATGTCTTGGTCACCTGAATGACTTTTATCGCTTCAAAGCTGTACATACACATAACCATCACAGTCAAATTAAATCACAGAAGCATCATCAGTTTCTTTGCAAGTGTGAAGTTGATTAAAATCCTATAGACTCCAAGGAAATGTGTGATTTATAATATCACCCACCTATATTCTTACCGATTCCTCTCCATTCTCTGGTTCAGATTCTCTTTTGACAGATGTGAGGCCCTGCCCTGAAGCCTGACCCAATGTTCCTGCTGCCACAGAAGAGAGTGTACATGGAGAAGACCATGGCTGAGCTGAACAAGCCTGGCTCTCGCTCCACCACCTCGCTGCCCCCTGAGCCCGTCGACATCCTCCGCAGCAAGTCTTGCTTCCGGCGGGTGCGGCTCAACGTGGGGGGACTGCCTCACGAGGTGCTCTGGAGGACCCTGGACCGCCTGCCCCGCACCAGGCTGGGCAAGCTGCGGGACTGCAACACCCACGAGGCCCTGATGGAGGTGTGCGACGACTACAACTTGGAGGAGAATGAGTATTTCTTTGACCGCCATCCCGGAGCGTTCACGTCTATACTCAACTTCTACAGGACGGGGAAGCTCCACATGATGGAGGAGATGTGCGCGCTCTCCTTCAGTCAGGAGCTGGACTACTGGGGCATCGATGAGATCTACCTGGAGTCGTGCTGCCAGGCCAGGTACCACCAGAAGAAGGAGCAGATGAACGAGGAGCTGAAGAGGGAGGCGGACAACATGAAAGACAGAGAGGGAGAGGAGTTCGACAACACGTGCTGCGCCGAGAAACGCAAGAAGCTGTGGGATCTGCTGGAGAAGCCGAGCTCATCTGTGGCAGCCAAGGTAAGGCCCTGCAGACGGCGTGGAGGTTACAACAAATGTGATGTGTATAAAAGGCAGTTTTATAGAATTGTGTTGCCCTGACATTTTCATAATGTTGAATAAAAACTAAACATGTTAAAGAAGAACTAAGTAACTTGTTTACCTTAATAAATCCTTTTTCGTAGTCCCTCTGGGGGTAACACAAGTGTTGATGGGATGATTGGGGCGTCTTTCATCTCCCCTGGTGATTCTGGCCAGAAAACCAGACTTGCAACTTTCCCTGCTCCGGGTCTGAGGTGCAACACACACTAATAGAATCACGAAGAAGAAGCTAACAGGCTAACGGGCAAAGCTAACTGCGGGCTAGCGCCACTTAAACAGCATTCAGTTAGTATTTACTCTCACGGATAATTAATGAGTAAAATAACGCAACATGCTATGACATCTGCAGTTGCGCTTATGGCCTCTAGGGGCATGAGTTACTTAGTACTGCTTTAAAATGAGATAGCATAAGGAGTTCTTTTTTAGGGTGACAAAGGATGGATAGTCAGTATTGATACAAGGATGAAGAGGAGGCCTAGAGGAAGAGCTAAGATGAGATTTAGGGACATGTCTGGCATTAGCTCTGAAGAATGATGACATTTTTGTATATCTTTGTTATAATGTCTTCAATTCTAGTCAAATCGTATTGACATGTACAGATTATCTATGATAATGATAATAATGAATAATGAAACTTTATGTTGTGCAGTCATTGTAGAAATCAATAGTATTCCATTACAGAGAACAAATGTCATGTGCTGAACAATTACATTTTGATTGTTAGTGGATGTGTTGAAGCCCTTCTGTGGAGTAATGGGATTATAGACAAACATCTGCATATCATTTCTCTAATTAGCAAAATAATACTTATTCTACTCGTTTCCTTTATTCAGCAGTTGTCACTGTACCATAGTACCATTAATTTTAATTGACAGTAACATCTAATTATGAGTAGTCTACCTTAAGAAAGATGTGTTATGGTTCTGGTTCTCCATCCAATTTCATGCAAAACAAAGGAAGCAAGCACTCACTGTGTTATTACTATGTCAAAAACTGACGAGAGTGTTGTGAAAGGAGTTACTGATGCATTTTAAGATGACAGGAAATTATTTTTAGATGGTAGTGATTTTCAGATGTCTTATTTTTCCTTGCCTCCGTGCTCACGCTGAGGCGAGCGTCACACCTCATATTTTCAAACAATTGAGCAACCCTTCATTAAACCGTGCATGTGACTTCCCTTTGTAACACAGCTTTTCTTGTGGTCGTGTGCCCCTCAGCGCGGTCCAGGGCCAATTGGATTTGAGATCTTCTGCAGGAAGCTGGATATTGAATTATATCCTGGTGGACATAAATAGCTTGTTGGGGGTGATTTAGGGTTGTTAGGAGCTGTGTTGGGCTGGGAATCCCTCCGTTTGCTCAGCGCTACAAGCTCTTAAGGCTGTCACTAAAATGCACTGAATTAACTACAAGACAGTTGTTTGCATCTGTTGTACATTAACCAAATATAGTCATCATTTCTATAGTTGAGCAGCTTAGAAACAGATGAAGAGGCATAGGATGATTTCTTTCTTTTCTGTTTTTTTCCATTAGGGATATGATGATAATGAGAGATGTTACAGATGTACATTTACACTGGGAGCCACTCTGACACACTGTTATTATGCGAATAAATAAATAAGTATAAAGTAAATATAATAATGCAAAGAAATCAAAGCACAATACAACGGGTGGCACTTGTATGCATTCTCCAAATATTGTTCTATTGATGCACAGACCTCCCTGATAGACGTGGGTAATATTCAGTTATTACATACTACATACAGGCGCTCGTCATATAATTAGAATATCATGAAAAAGTGCATTCACTTCTGTTATTCAACTTAAACACTGAAACTAATTATATGATATGATATAATATATGACTCATTACATGCAATGTAAGATATGTATAGCCTTTATTTGTTATAATTTTAATTATTATGACTCACCTTGTAAAAAAACCCCAAATTAAAAATCTCATAAAATTAGAATATTTTGAAAATGGACTGTAAGCCATAATCATCAAAATTATAACAAATAAAGGCTTGACTAAGGTCACTGTGCATGTAATGAGTCTATATCATATATTTCAAGTTGAATTACAGAAATAAATTAACTTTTTCATAATATTCTAATTATATGACAAGCACATTTATGTGTTCTATACATTTGTACTGGAGTGAAGTAACTGCCCTAATCAAACTGCGTCTGCGATTGCCTGGCTCTGCCATAATATTCCCAGTCCATTCCACACAGGGAAGTTAGTTTGGTTACGGAGCAATTGGAGCAGTTTGAACGGGGGGCCTGCGGACGTGACGACAGCTGTAGTCCAATTCACAAAATATTAACTGAATATAAACTGAGAGAACGCGGAGGCAAAATCTTCTACTACTTCATCCATGATTAGTTCTGGCTAACAACCTCCGCGCCTGTCACTGTTGAATTACAACATAGTGGCGCAGCAGGTGACGTAACGTGTCAATTCTCTGTGACGGCCGTGATTAGTTTAGCTATAGGCCTTAGCCGCCAATCAGTCCCTTGTTTACCGTGTATGTCCAAACCCACCTTCTTTCACGTAGAAAAGAAGTGGGTGTGGTTTACCTAGGCAAGATTGCCTAGGTAAACCACACCCTCCCCCCCCCCTTTTTTTTCTTCTTCTTTTTTTTTCTTATTTAACCTATATTTCTGCGTATGTCTTTTGTTTTCCAATCCTCCTGGACACTTTTTGGATATGCTTAAGGCTTGTTTTTCTTTTATTATGATTATCATTGTTATATTATATTATGATTATCTATTCAACAAAAACAAACAAAAATCAGAGCATGTGCATCATAAAACACACAACAGTTCTTTTGGAGGAGGAACCTCGACTTCTGAAGTAAATTTCCAAATTTTCCTTGCGATGTTACACGGCTCCCCGGGGGCGTAGAAGTCTCTATCACTTTCTGTTCCAAAGTTATGTCCTGGGTTTACCAGGCTACGTCTGCGAGACTGTGCCTTGAGTGACAAAAGACACATGAAACAAACACAACATAGGTTTCCGGTCTCTTATCTTTCAAATAATTTCCTATATCTGCATGATTTTATGCTTATTTTCTATACCTTATTTTGATTAAACTTGAGCAGTATTTTCAAAATGGTTTTACTCTCCCTTTAGTTATTGCCATGACATTCATCTTCAACTTCAACACTTTTCAAGCAATGTTATCCCTACTTAAGCAAATATTTTAGCATATGACTGCCCATGGGCAGTCATGGGCCCATGGGCAGTATCTGGGAGCTGCAGCTCCCAGATACTAAACACATTCATCACTAGCAGCACAAATCTCTGAGTATACCTATATAAAAGAGACAATGTCCGACTGTAATTGTAATCATAGAACTCGCCGTCCCTCTCACACCTTTTTGGACAGAGCCCATGTGCAGCTGGCTCACTGCTTTGTGTATCACTGTCATATCTAATCTGCATGTGCTGTTTTGGCGTTACTTTTATCACCCTTAATCTGTCATAACAGGGCTGTCACTTGTCCAATCAGAGCCGCCCCACCCACCGCCGCAGCCCGCCTGAGTACACAGACTCTGAACATGTCGTTAGAAACCTTTGATGCTAGAATTAGACGGATCAAAGCGGCGGACTGTCTTCTTTTTATACAAATCAAAGAGATGCAAAATCAATGGTGATTGTTAGTGCAAAAAAAAAGAAGTGAAATACTGTTGCCTAAAGAATGGAGATGCCCACTGCAGATGGACCGTACAGTGCTGTGTGCTGGCTCCATTATCACCATTATCACATCCTAATATCGTCCATTTGTCGAGCTATGAGAACCGTTTGGAAGCGATTTAATCAACAGAAGAGACTTGACACTTTGAATAATAATGTTTTTCACGCTGTTTTCAGTACAGTCAACCGGACTAGTACAGGTTAAAAACAGGCATTTCTACTGTTAGATACTTCATCTTCAAGGCTTTAAGGCTGTTAAAAAAGGAAACAATGTGGCCACTTAGTTATTTATTTGTACTATTGTGATTGCAGATTAATACAATGGAATAATGTTGTATAAATACATTTTCTGGTTGCATCCATTTATGAACAGAAACTAAAGAGCTTGTTTACCAGCATTTATGATCACAGGCAGGGATCAAACTACTATTCTTCATAAAAGCAAAGATGGCACTACAGACCTGCTCGGGAATCCTGATGGGTATTTGTGTTCATTTAGAGACAGTATGAAAATCTATTCTTCTTAATTATCATAATTAAATAATGAATTTTAATAATGAAATCATTGAGCATGATCGACGGACCTGCAAAGTTACTTTCGGCAAGTATGAAAAAGAATGGAATAGACACAAAATCAATATTGGCAACTGACTTATGTGTATAGCCTAGAAATGTTATTAGACCAACAGTTTATTATTGTATTACCGGGCTTCCCAAATACACAATTTTGTTCTGTGCTCATCTATTTTTCCAGAGGATATTACATAAGTAGGATAACATTAAAGAACTACAAACTATGCAGTACATGTGTTTTTCAGAAAATCTTTCAAAAGGATTGGTCAGATGTTTGCGCGCGCTTGTCTCTCACCCGCTCAGACAGATTTGAGTGTAACAGTGCATTAACAGATGGTGAATGGGAACGATGTGCACAAAACAAACGGTCACCTGGCAACCGAAATACAATTTTATCATCCTTGACGCGGAGGCCGATCACAGCAGCAGCAGCAGCAGCTCGATTCCTGTTTTGGAGACCTGTGTTGTCAAGTGTCTGTTGGCGTGATGCATTATCATTTTTGGGTGGTAATCTCTTGTTGTTGTTTATATAATAGTTTTCTTTATTTCTGATTTCATAGGCTATAGTTATACACAATTTTAGTCATACATAGATTCAACTCTAAAATGCAGCAAAGAATCAACCAGAAAAAAAATCTCATATAGACGAAAACATCTTTATGACTGAACAGATGTCCTACGTTGACAAAGATGTATAGATGTATAGATGTATCCAACACCTGTTAATGTGCTCCAAAGATACTATAATATTGTCAGTTTCTTTGAAATTTTCCATGGGGAAGACTCCCAGACCTCCAATTTCCGTCTATAAAGTACAACACTGTCATTATTGAAAGTGTTCCTCTGAATTGTGGTCACCATGAAGAGACCTTTGAATTCAATATAGAGGAACTAAATCAGCCCTACACTAAGCAAACCTGCCTGCCATTAACCTAGAGGGACATTTTTCGGAATCCACGGATACTCTTCGTAGATGTTTTATTTTTCACAAAGCTAACATTGCGATGTTCTAGTAGTTCTTAGGGCGCTTTAGAAAATGTACTTTTCCTTATTTAGGTTGTGAAATTTCAGAACATTCTTTGCACTCTTTCTACTGCTTTCTGAATTTGCACTTTTCTAAATTCTGTTCAATAAGGCCCAGTATCAAGTACCAACACGCATCACGAGTTTAGAAACAGCATGATAACGTTGTATGATTGGTAAAAGCAGAATTCCTCTGGTGTCAACATAACATGCAAATGCATTCAAAACCTAGTGTATGCTTAAAAAAGAATTAAAACATTCAAATTATAAAAAGGGGAAAATGCCAGATTTGTCCACTTCCTGTCCCTGCTTCCTGTCGCTCTTATCTCAGCCTCCCCTCTCCAGCCCTCTTCTCTAAACCTCCACCTAAATGTCACAGAAATGTCACATTAATTATTCTCGGGGAGACTCCGGGCCCAATCTAAAGCTCCTCCGTGTGCTGTTTGCTGTCCTCGGGCGCCACAACACAGTCGATCCCTCACTAAAATCAGATTGGAGTCACTGGGAAATAAGATTGTGCCGTGTATGGCTGCAGGCAATGGCCACTGATGTTACAAGGAAAGCCTGCGGTCGCACAACTTTACAGCAATGCCCAAACTAATGTGGGCAGTCCAATATGTAAGGGATACTTTCTTTTGTTTAAGATCTACTTGATGAGGTGTTGCAAATAAACGACTTAATGGTATGATGGAAGTATTGAGTTTTTAAATGATGGCCCCAAATAGTATGTTATGGTTGGGTGGTGCATATGAGAGGTTTTCATTTTTTTAAAGTAGTACTAGGTAATTTGTTTACCTTAATAAATCCTTTTTGTAGTACATCTGATGGGGGAGGCGCAACACACACTAATAGAATCACGAAGAAGAAGCTAACAGGCTAACAGGCAAAGCTAACTGCGGGCTAGCGCCACTTTAGCAGTATTTACAGCCAAGTTTGAGTGACAAAAATGATCTCCATTGTGTAATTGGATGTACAATATCCCTCTCTCCCTTTGTCTTTTCTCAGCGTAGTATTTACTCTCACGGACAATTAATGAGTAAAAAAAAAAAAACGCAACATGCTACGACACCTGCAGTGGCGCTTATGGGGTCATAAGTTTCTTAGTTCTGCTTTAACACATTCTTAGTTGTTTGATGGGATAAAGTCAGTTTTACATAGTTTAGTTGTACATCGTTTTTATTGAAGAAAAATAATGTTTTCCATGTTCTAATTTAGAAACATATAACGTAAAATATAAGCGGGAGAGCTTCCAGCTGATTGGTGAGTTTTCCATCCCAGATTGTGGAGCACAGCAGACAAAATATTGAATTTGCATCACATTGTCGGAAACTTAAATTTGATTTTGTGAATTGGTTAAAAGCTATACAAGTAGAAATGATGTGGTGACTCACTTTGAATCAGCGCTCAGTGATCGTAGGCTCATAAGAAAGTAATGGGCATGGGTTATTTCAGGACTATTGGACCTCAAAACCCCCTGCTTCAATATGCACAGTGAATATTTGCAAGCTTTAAATAAGAAGCTCGACTTTCCACAATTATCCAATCCCAGTTTTCTGTGGAAAGGATAGACATTTTGCACAGCAGTTTGAATACTGTGTGAAATTGTGGCATAGGAACTTAAACACAAGCCTGAGCACATTCAAATCATCGTCCAATTAGTGTCAGTTCTCGATTATTTGATAGTGATTTCTGTGAGGCTGAAAAAATAGATGCAAAATCCAAATCTCCGGACTACAGTGCTACACCAATTGTGCAGAGAACTCATTTGAAAGTAGGAAACGGCGTAGAACTGCATCTGTCAAACTAAACTCTCTTTTGATATTGAAAACATTCCTCTTAAGTGAGGTGAACATCGTTTTAAGAAATTTAAAGACCAAACTGGAGCATACACATAATCATTCAAATGCTCCAAAAACAGAACCAAATCTCAAATCTGTCTCAGCGTTGTGTGCGTGAGATGGCAGCCAACTAATCCCAATTACACTGCTCTCATATTGCACAGAAGACACCACAGAAATCCATTTTAGCCATGTTCCTGGTCTTAAACGGTAGTGTGTGATCCATGGCCGGGGAAAAGTGGGATATTGCTGGATTGTGTGTTTGACAGAAGAGATGTGAGAAGAAGCCTGAGCAAGCCTCAGCCTGTTCAAAATGCTTTCAAACTAAGATTGACTTCGGTGATCCCTTAATAGGTTTGCATATAGATCGTAGCTTTATATCATGATGCAAAGAGGGAAAGTGGTGTGTATAGGCTGGCAGAAAGTAGTAAATTTTTATGAGTCAAATGATGAGTCAGATTTCATGACTGACTTTCATGACTGACTGAGGTTTTGATTACAATCTGCAAACATTTAGGTAACAATTATTGCATTCATTCTCTTTCGTTGTAATAAAATATATAATTTTGCATACTGCATACTGGCTCAGTTCCCCAAAAGTTATTTGAGAAGCGATTGGAGACCCCTCTTGGTTGGGAATTCACAGATTGCAAGGTTGATTTCTGAAGCATGGCTGTCATTGGGTTTGTAGGGCAGTAGGCCTGTCACAATAACAACATTTGAAGTTCAATATGTTGAGGCAGGAAAATATAGCGATAAACAATATTATTGTACATCATTTGATGCCACTGCAACCAGCCCAAAAAGAATGGAAATCTTAGTAATCCCTTGTTCTAAAAGTACATACGGTTGTAACCTTTCCTTTATAACACATGAGTTGCAATTAGGCCCGTCATGATTTTGAAGTTTGATATATTGAGGCAGGAAATTATCATGATACACAATTATATTGACTCTAAAGATACCAGGTACTTTCAACTTTAAAGCATGAAAATGACAGTAAACCTGTGTTCTAAAAATGCTTAATCCCACTCTAAAATACAAGATAAGCTGCAAAAACATGAAATATAGTCTAGCACAATTTACTGCAGTTAAAAATTATACTTTTACAAAGAAAAAAGAAGGGGAAATGCTAATAAGTGTACAGACGATAAATATCGTTTATCTGTTATTTATCAAACGATAAGTCGATATAGTAATTGTGATAACCCTATAGGCCGGATACTTACTACTACAAGTGGTGCTATAGTTAATTTTCTAGCAGTACACATATACCTTGCCTTTGTGTGCTCTATTTCACAGACAGAGCTTTGATATGCGACTTATATGTGACTTCAAAGTGAATGTATGGGATTTTGTAACTTTCCGCGTTGTCTTTTATATAACAGTCATATAGCTTCAGGACCAGGATCTCCGTAAAAAAGAAAAAAAAAGAATGTCGATTTTTCATTTGGTGCCGTTTATTATTCCTGCAACCCACGTTTTGTTCCTGAACCCGCTGGTTGGGACCCACTGGTATAGAACTGGATCATATGCAGCGCCTGGAGTGATCAAATGTGTGTTGTCTGCCGCCAGCTCCCGACGCCTGTCACAGCAGCTGTGTGGCTCCTCAGGCCTCTGCTCTGGTCTGGGCCATAACACGGCTGCAGGACGTCTGGAGGAGCTTCAACGTTCACAAATCCAGCGGCACAAACTACAAAGATATGTAGAAAATCAGTGGAAAGAGCCGAGGCTTTTGCCAACGGCAGCTTTGCAGAGCAGCCCATATGGAGAGAGAACATTTATTTTGATTTAGGCTGAAAGTATGTTGTTGCTGTATGTTTTGCCCAACATATCAGCTTAACCACTTTTAAATGTGTTTGGTTTTGAGTTAAAGAAAAAATAAAATAAATCAGAGCCTGTTGATGCACTTAACCATTCAAGCCATTCCCATGGTCCATTTTTAACCCTCGACCTCCAACTCACACTTGATAAATTAGTGGTTGTACGACTAGACAGACAGACAGACAGATACTAGATAGATAGAAACCTTTTTGTTGAAATTACAAAATATACACTAAAATGTGACAAACGTTATAGTCACAACATTTGTCCTACATACAGTTGTATTCAAACGATAACACCGTTTTTTTTCACTCATGGTTAGTGGTTGTGTGAAGCCATTCATGGTGAAACAACTGAGTTTGCTATTTTTTAAATCATAATGAAAAAAGAAAGCACCAAAATAACCCTGATCAAAAGTTTACATATTTTAGGTATGGTGCACTTTTTTTGTTGTCAACAAGGCCTATGAAGAAAAGTGCACCATATCTACTGGGAAATATGGAGGTGTTTCGCTGATGCCGTTTTCCTACAGCAGAATAAAGTGAAGGTTCTTGTTAGTGTCCATCTCAGTCTCCTGACCTCAATATCATTTAAACACTGTGGGGAGAGCTCAAATGTGCAGTTCATGCAAGACAGCCCAGGACGAAGAAGAATAGGCCTCTTTACTATTAGAAACAATAAAGAACCTTCTCCACAACTACCACAAGAGACTCCAAGCTGTCATTGATATTAAAGGGGGCAATACACAGTATTAAAAACTGGGGTGTGTAAACTTTTGATCAGTGTCATTTTGGTACTTTCTTTTTTCATTATGATTTAAAAACAGCAAACTCAGTTGTTTCATGGCTTCACACAACCACTAACTATTCATATTTTTTGAATAAAGGTAAAAAAATAAGCAAATTCTGACAGGATATGTAAACTGTCTATCGGAAAATAAAGCAATGCTTGAGCCAACATGATGCTGTCCTGTTGTACGAGCATGCTGTCTTATAAACCTGGCCTAACACATTTCATAATAGAGTAAATTAGGGTGCTGGCTGCCTTTCTTTGCGCAGTGTATCATTTTGCCTGAGGTCAGGAGACACCCCGTTCATTATGAGCTGATTGTTGGCCCTGATGAAAAATGATGACCACAGTTTAGGCCGGCTCCTCTTATGTGTGTGAAACTGCGAATATGCCCCAAGTTAATGCTGAAATAAGAGCTGGGCAACAGTTACATAAGAACCTCTTTTTCTACAATTATCGTTATGCGCTATTAAGAGTTTTTTTTTTTACGATAAAACAGTAGGTATATGGATGAATTTAATTTGAACTTTCAGTGCCACCTTTGAATGCTGAGCTAAAACTTTCATTGCAACGTTAATGTGCAGAGTGGAGCTTGGCTGTGCTTGAGTCGTGTTTTGGACCATTTTACCAGGCACATGTTAAATTATGGAGAGGATAGTTGGGGGTAGTGTCACCTCAGGTTTGCGATTGTAAAGTGAATTCGCGAGTTGTTAAGTATTCATGGCAGTGGCCGGGAAACGCTAATTCAAATGTTTGTGCTATTTAGACTCATGTCTGGGTTGTGCAAATTTGTTCCTATCCGATTTAGCTGTGGTTGACCAATTTCTTCTTGCTTCTGAATTGTGAAAACCCTGGCGCATGACTCTTCTCTGTCAAAAACCTGTGAATTTAATACAAATGTAAAATGTTGTGTTTGCACCCAGCTTGTGAGCATTGCTGTGTATTAATGTGGACCAATAACTTGCCTTTTATTCTTGTGACATTGATTCAAAATGACATGGGAAAGCACACCCTCATCCTTTGACAATAAAGCTGAGAGTCTATTATATTCTTAACTGTTATTCAGGTACAGGACAGTCAGAGACCGGTTTCCTTTATGCTGAAAGAGGCCTAACCATTATACCAGATACCGATGTACTTGTCTAGAGTTCAGTTTGACCAATCTCAGCAAGCCTGAGAATATAAGATGCTCCTCCCGCTTGGTGATGTTTACTCTGTAATATCTTTGTTAGATGAGGAGGATGGATGCTAAAATAGTGTAGATAGTGTAGAAAGCAGGGTCTTCCCATCGTCCCTGGTAACTAAAAGAATCAATGAAATATGCATAAAATGTACACAGTGATCCCCAATGTGATGTCACTTAAAAATATTATTTCATCACATCTCCCACGACTGTGATCCAAACCTCAAAGAATTTTTGCTTACTAACCAGTGCAGTCCAAACCCACAATCACAACAACATTCACATAAAAGAAATCTCAAAGTGCAACAGTGTAGGTGAATTTACAAGTACAACAGTTGAGCGCATTGTTTACTTTTTGTATTCTTCTATTGTTTACGTTTTTAAACTCTTTCACATATGACCCAGGTCTTTACTAGTTGCGCGGATTAAGTCAGAGCGACCTAAACCAGAAAAAGGGGAAAGCCTTTGACAAGAGTTTTCCTAAAAAGACACATTTGTGTGGTCTAAATGAAATAGTATTAAACAGGGCTCTATAAGTGATGATCATGTGCATGCCCACTGGCAACAGGACAGCATCTGCCAGGAGATACGTCGCATGCCGCCTTTTACTCGGCATAGTAAATATTAACAGTTAAATCAGATGTATTTGGGTTGATGATCTCTAACCCTTGATTTTACAATAAATTACTTTGCCATACAGTCTGAAGTATTAAAAATGCTTGGAATACTATACTTGTGGAAAGCAGGCATAGGCAAGACATATATGTTTCAAAAAGGGAGCTAGTTTCATTGATCTGAACATGAACCAATTTAATCTCAGTCTTTAATTTCTATTTATCAGCCAGCCACACCTTGGTGACTGGTAGAGACTGTGTGTTAATGGCAGGAGGACTGTTTCACATTCCTTTCTATGAGCTACGTTGAGCGCGGCCTCATATGGCTTGTGCACTGTGTAACTGATAGCCATATATCAATATTAACACTATGAGGCTTAAATCAGTGCAAGTCCAGTCAGAGAGTTCATATCGGGGGATTCTGGTAAAAAATTGTACAGCTGGGACATTAATTTAGGGCATTGTGGGTTGAAACGGGTCAATTTTGATCATTATTTTGGATATTTGAAAATCATGTGTGTTTAACTGTCTGATATAGCCTATTTATATTTAATTGCTAACTACTAACCCTATAGTCATTTTCATATTAATCCCGCCCTCACGCATGGATTAGCAGCACTCACACAGAATAGCCACTGATCCAGGCTCACACAAATCCGCACATGTGTTGAAAGCAGAATATCATCTGAGAGCATGAGTTTGGGATTAAAACCTGTTGCTCA